>NC_069404.1:70775222-70935951 GCF_026875155.1 Cherax quadricarinatus
GAAATTAGTTTCTTTGATCACTAATTGGGCGTCTCTGAATTTCATGAGATGATTGGTGGAATTTCGGTGTTGTACAGAGGCGTTGTTCAAATTATCGTTCCTACATGCGTAAATGTGTTCATTGAGGCGGGTGTCGAGGTTTCTTGCTGTTTCACCTACGTAAATCTTGTCACAGCCTCCACAGGGTATAGTGTAAACTCCTGCATTGACTGGTTCGTGGTGCTTGAATTTTGTCCTGGTTATATCCTTTATTGAAGTGCTAGAAGCGATGGCGACTCAGGTGTTAGCTTGTGAAAGTACTTTTGAGACGTTCAGTGCAACCTGGCTGTTGGGAAGAATTATAATTTTGTTGGGAGTGGTGTTGATACGTGGAAAATTAATGATCTGAAGAGCTCTTTTCTTGCAGTCTTTGATGAAAAAAGAAGGAAAATGTAACTCAGTGAATGTTTGGTGAATGTATGTACATTCCTCGTCAAGAAACTCAGGACTACAACTTCGGTATGCTCTTAGGAAAAACCCGATGATGATGCCTCTTTTGGTCTTGGTATCTTGACTGGAATAGAAGTGTGTGAGATCATTTTTATTGGTGGGTTTCCGATAAACTTGAAATCTTAGGTTGTTGTCTACTTTGTGAATGAGGACGTCGAGGAAAGGTAGCTTGTCATTGGACTCTTCTTCTAGTGTAAACTGGATCGCCGGTTCAACTGCGTTGAGCCTTGCCTGAAGATCCCGTACATCAAAACGTTTTGGAGTTATTACGAGGACATCGTCCACGTAACGTAACCAAGTGACGCTTGAAGGGATGATGTTGGCGAAGTGTTCAGACTCTAGGTGTTCCATGTATAAGTTGGCTAGGACGGCACTTATGGGGGACCCCATTCCCATGCCGTAGGTTTGTTTGTAGAGCTTGTTATTGAAAGAAAAACAGTTGAAATTAACACAGAGTTCAATCAAGTCAACAAAATCTCCGGGAGGTAGAGGAAGATTAAGGTCCTGATTGACATTACGTCGTAGAACCTCGATGGCTTTTTTGGTAGGTACTTTTGTGAAGAGGGAAGTCACATCCAAACTGCTTAGTTTCTTGTTACGGATGGAGAGGTTACGGATGCGGTTGAGAAGGTCGCCTGAGTGTTTAAGATGAGCGGGGCTGATGGTCCCCAGAAGGCAGTTAAGATGTTTGGCAAGAACTCCGGCTAGTTTGTGTGGAGCACTGCCTATTCCTGACGTGATTGGTCTGAGAGGAATATTGTGTTTATGGGTCTTGGGTAAACCATACATGTGTGCTGGTTTAGGGTTGCTTGGTAACAAGTACAGAAGTTTCTTCCCTTCTCTTTTATATCCTTTTACTCATGTACGAATTAATTGCTCTACCATATTGTATTACTTTTGTCACTACCACTACTACTACTACTACTACTACTACTACCCCTAGTGAACATCGAAACGTTACCTCACTAGCATTGCACCTCACTCTGAGCCTTTATATACCCTCTGTGTCCATGTATTGTTTGTAATGGCTTGATAAAGCTCCTGGAGAGCGAAACGTTGCCACAATAAATGTCACATTAGTTGCACTTGTGTCCTTTTAGTTATGGTCCTTGAAGGTGAGATCCTCCGACATGATCACTCCCAGGTCTTTGACGTTAGTTTTTCACTCTGTTAAGAAATACATTACATTGCAAAATATGTTTGATCCTGTGTATGTTAGGAATGAGGAGGAGGAGTACTCTCCTATATTTACTTACAGGGGTCGAGTCTCGGCTCTAGCCCCGCCTCTTCGCTTGTCGCTACTACGTCTAATCCTTGCTTCAAGAGCCTTATCGTACCTCTTCTTAAAGCTATGTATGGATCCTGCTTCTACCGCTCCAATCTGAAGGTCGATTCACTTCCCGACTACTCTAAGGTTGAAAAAATACTCTCTAACATCCATATGACTAACCTGCGTTTTCAACTTCCAGCGACGCCCTAATGTTTCTGTCTCCCATATCTTAAACAATCTGTCCCTGTTCATCTTATTAATTCATCTCAGCATTTTATACATCGTTATCATATCACCTCTGATCTTTCTGTCCTCTGAAGTCATCAGGTTTTGCTCCCTTCATCTCTCTTCATAACTCATCCCATTAGCTCCGGAACTAGTCTCGTTGCAACCTCTGTACTTTCTCCAGATTCTTGACATGCTTGATCAAGTGTGAGTTGCAAAATGGCGTTGCCTACTTAAGTATGTGCCTAAAATATGCCGTATACAGTGTCGCGAATGTCTCCTTACCTTACGCGTGTTTGCTGCGGCACTTATTCAATCGATGTGCAACTCGGGGGATATACTCAGTACAATGCTCACCCCGATGTCTTCCTTGAGTGAGGTTTGTAACCTTTGCTTCTCGAGTTCGAATTCCGTTTGCGGTCTTCTTTGCCGTCCTCAATCTACATAGATTTGAATTTGCTGGGGTTAAATTCTAATAGCTACCTGTCAGACCAAACCTGCAGCCTGTCCAGGTACACTTGTAGTATTTCCTGATTCTCACCTGTTTGTAATTTCCTCATAAACTTTTCATCATCTACGAACAGGAATACCTCATGCTGTTCACATACACATGAAACAGTACCGATCCCAGTATAAATTTTTGTGAGCCTCGCTAACCGTGTCTGTATGTCCCTGAAGCATACCCGATGGATGTTTTGGGGATCAACGCCCCTGTGGCCCGGTCCCAGACCATGCCTCCTGGTGGATCAAGGCCTGATCAATCAGACTGTTACTGCTGACCGCATGCAGTCCGATGTGCTAACAATAGCCCGGCTGATTAGGAATTGACCTGAGAAATTGGTTCTGGCAATCATAGAAGTGTTGTGGGCACCACCCGCCTGTCTACCATTGTCATTTCCATACTAGAGCTGGTTGAGCACGGTTGTCCATTCTGTCTCGAGGCTGTGTCTTGGCCTTGCCTAAACCGTGTTGCACATATACATTTCTAAGATAAGATAAGATTTCGTTCGGATTTTTAACCCGGGAGGGTTAGCCACCCAGGATAACCCAAGAAAGTCAGTGCGTCATCGAGGACTGTCTAACTTATTTCCATTGGGGTCCTTAATCTTGTCCCCCAGGATGCGACCCACACCAGTCGACTAACACCCAGGTACCTATTTGCTGCTAGGTGAACAGGACAACAGGTGTAAGGAAACATGTCGAATGTATCCACCCGCCGGGAATCGAACCCGGGCCCTCCGTGTGTGAAGCGGGAGCTTTAGCCACCAGGCCACCGGGCCACCACTGCTTATAGTGTACATACCTATAAATATCCACATTGCTCTTAGTGAAGGAAAATATATTTCAAAGTCATTCAGCTGCGTTTGTTCTGCTCCTTGATCTCCTTTACACCCAGGATAACAGGCCTTATTATCCCTGGGTTGTAATATTTATAAAGTTCTCTGTGAGAGTAACTGTGGATATGCTGGTAATTCCCCCTGTGACTGTGAGTGGCATGGCCAGGATTTCTATCTGGGGAAGACTTAAGGCAGGAATTCATTCTGAGAAAGAAGGGTTAAATCAGGATTTCAATCTGTAGAGGGATTAAAAATCATAAGAGGCTGAAAAATCGAAGAAATCCTCTTTAAAAACGTGATTTTCAGCATGTGATATGTCGTAAACTGTTGTGCTTTCGTGGTCATTGGTCAATAAAATACCGCAAGAATTAACTATTCTTTGAAAAAAATTAATAAATATTATTTGTAAGTGGTTTTCAAGTTTCTTCTGTCCTGAGATAAATGTCCACTCGTTCTTCAGTGTATAATAATAATAATAATAATAATAATAATAATAATAATAATAATAATAATAATAATAATAATAATAATAATAATAATAATAATAATAGTTTATTTTGACATACATATTTATACAAAGGAATACAACAGTTGGGTGCACATGCCAAAAGCCCCTTTATATTTCTTTCTTTCTTTATTTATTTATTTATTTATATCTTTGCAAATAGTACATTGAGATTTTGTATGCAGAGCATTTCGGGCAAACTTAATTTTAACTTAAGATTAATAAGTCAATAACAGTACATATGGTCATTAGATGAGTTACAATGAATACAAGAAGCTTGAGTATTTTATTAGGCTATGTTATATGACTTTAATAAGTCTTGTAAAGAAAATTTACAGTTTTCATTATTAACCTTAGGCAGCCACAATACAGTGATTAAAACATTTGAGATGACTACAGATATTGAGAGTACGTATATATTGATTATATTGATGAGAGAGTTTTACTTACATGTATAGTTTTTATGTTATATATTTATGATGGGTTGGGACAGGTTAAGGAGATAAGGTGCTTTTTAACTGTAGTTTTAAAAATGCTAGCTGAGTCAGTGGTTCTGGAGATTTCTGGCTGGGAGTTCCAGTTTTGGGCCCTTTTATGTACACTGAGTTTTTGAAAAAAATTTAGCCTCACACGGGGAATATCATCGAGGTTTTTGTGCCTAGTGCTGTGTCTATGAGTCCCATTGTAACTGTCAAGAAAGCGTTTCAGGTCGAGATTTATATTAGAATTAATTGTTCTGTAAATGTAGGTTGCACAGTAGTACGATTGAATGTTTTGTATAGTGAGTAGGTTCAGGTTTTTGAAGACTGAAGGGGGGATGGGGGTGTTATCTAGCAGTGGATTGTGTTATCATCCACACTGCGGCTTTCTGTTGTGTTATTGATTTTATTCAAATTCAAATTCAAATTCAAAGTTTATTCTCTATAAGGATTACAATGCTGAGTTTACAGAAATTTGGTTATTGTTTGGTTTACATGTAGTAAAATTGTGATTACAGAGTGTACCACTAGAACGCTTAGCATGGCTAGGCATTTCGGGCATACTTAGTTTTATTCTTAATTGTAAAATGTTACAAAATATGAGGTAAGTTGGTCTTATGGCTAAGTGACTAAATACTAGTTTATGAGTTTAGCAATGTGAATGCTTTTGTTTTGCACAGTATATAGTTTTTAGTATTGGAGTATCACAGGAATTCATTATTTTAAGACAGATTAATATTTCTGTTTATGGTCAAATGAGTGAGCGAGTGTAAGTGTGAACCACCAGGTGGTATTCGTGTAGTTAGTTGACGGGGTGTATCAGGGAGATAAGATGTTTTCTAATGGTAGTTTTGAAGGTGATGAATGTGTCTGCAGTTCTAGAGTTCTCAGGTAGGGCATTCCAGATTTTAGGGCCTTTGACATACATTGAATTTTTGTAAAGGTTTAGTCGGACACGGGGAATGTCGTAGATATGTTTGTGTCTGGTGTTATGTCTGTGGGTTCTGTCACAACTATCAAGAAAGCGTTTTAGGTCAAGGTTGATATTAGAGTTTAAGGCCCTGTAGATATAGATTGCACAGTAGTAAGTGTGGATGTACTGAACTGGGAGTAAGTTTAGATCTTTGAAGAGTGGGGGGATGTGCTGCCAGGGATGGGATTTAGTGATTATTCTTACTGCAGCTTTTTGTTGGGTTATTATTGGCTTTAGGTGTGTTGCTGCAGTTGATCCCCAAGCACAAATAGCATAGGTGAGGTATGGATAAATAAGTGAGTGGTATAGTGTGAGAAGGGCATTTTGCGGCACGTAGTATCGTATCTTGGAGAGGATCCCAACCGTTTTGGATACTTTTTTGGCTATATGCTGGATATGGGTGCTGAAATTCAGGTTGTTGTCAAGGTATAAGCCTAGGAATTTTCCCCCATTATTTCTGGTAATTAGAGTGTTGTCAATCTTAATGTTAATTTGTGCATCTCCTGCTCTGCTACCAAACATAATATAGTAAGTTTTGTCAGTGTTAAGCGTAAGTTTATTGGCTGTCATCCAAGTCGATATTTTAATCAGCTCCTCATTCACAATGGTGTTGAGGGTGGCAAGATTAGGGTGAGAGATGACATAAGTCGTGTCATCAGCAAAGAGAATGGGTTTCAGGTGTTGGGATACGTTTGGAAGGTCATTGATGTATATGAGGAAGAGCAGGGGACCAAGGACACTTCCCTGCGGAACTCCAGTATCAAGTGCCGTGTTGCTGATGCTGTGTCTTTAATGGTGACGTACTGATACCTATTAGTAATGTAAGATTTGAAATAAGCAAGCGCATGGCCTCTTATACCGTAGTGGTCAAGTTTGTGGAGTAGGATTTGGTGGTTTACTGTGTCAAAAGCTTTTCTTAGGTCAATAAAAATTCCTAGTGGATATTCCTTATTTTCCAATGCTGTGTAAAGCAGATCTAGCATTTTTATGATTGCATCATTAGTGCTTTTATTTTTCCTGAATCCAAACTGGCAGGGGTTGAGTATGTTTTGAGCCGTTATAAATGAATACAGTCTCTTGTACACGAGTTTCTCAAAGATTTTGGATAGCAATGGTAAATTAGATATTGGCCTATAGTTGTTTAAGTCTGTAGGGTCACCACCTTTATGTATTGGTGTAACCCTTGCCATCTTGAGTAGTTTCGGGAAGGTGCTAGTCTCTATTGACTTGTTAAAAAGTAATGAAATAGCATGCGAAAGGACATGGGCCGCTCGCTTGTACAGTAATGGTGGGACATGAGACAGATTCCCCGAGTTATTTTTAAGTGACTTTATGATCCCAATGACTTCCGTGGGCTCAGTTGGTGCAAGATAGAAGGAATTAGGGAAATTTCCATCTAGGTAGTCCCCGGCATGGGCATTGGTATGTGGGATTTTACTGGCGAGATTAGATCCTATGTTTGAGAAGAAGTCGTTTATCTTGTTAGCTGTGTCAGTGGGATGTAGTGGTGTTTCATTAGGTTTAGTTAGGACAATATTCTTGGTTTTTCTCAGTTTGTGGGTCCCTAGAATCTGAGAGAGTGTTTTCCAGGTCTTTTTTATATCTCCTCTAGTGTCTGTGAATCTACTGGAGTAGTATAGTTGTTTTGGCTTTTTTTATTACTTTGGTGAGAGCTGATGAATAGTGTTTAAGAGTATCTTTGTGTATTAAGCCCTGTCTATATTGCTTTTCATATTGGTGTTTCTTGTCTATGGATTTCAGAATGGTGCTGGTTAGCCATGGGCAACCAAGCCATTTGTTTGTGATCTGTTTTGTTTTTATAGGACAATGTTTGTTGTATAGTCTAAGTAATTTGTTAAGAAAGATGTCTGTCCAGTCATCAATACCATTGGCCTTGGAGAATTCTGTAGGCCAATCAACAGTCTCTAGGTCAGCTGTGAACTTCCTTACTGAGGCCTCGTCATGGAGTCTAAATGAGACTTTGTTGTATTCAGTGGTGGTTTACTAATGTTTGTCAGGAGGAAGGTAGGGTAGTGGTCTGTATGCTATCTGTGACTATCCCTGATTTAAGGGGGACTAGTATATTGGTCCATATGTGGTCTATTATGGTTGCACTTGTCTCAGTGAGCCTGGTTGGTTTAGTTATTGTTGGTATGAGAAGTGTGTTGTTCATATTGTTGATGAAATCAGTTACAGGCTGATCATCTAGTAAGCCAAGGTTGATGTTGAAGTCTCCAGCTAAGAGAAGGTGGTGCTTATTCATTTGTCTGTTTGTTATTAGTGACTTTAATTTCTCACTGAAATTTGGGATGTTTGTGTGAGGTATCCGGTAAATGGCACCGATTGTTATAGGCGTCTTAAGGTTATTTACAGTAAAATTAGCAAAAATGTATTCCCCATATTCATCACTAAAGCAAGTGGTGCTAAGACAAGATAATTGGTTAGAATAATAGATTGCAATACCACCCCCATCTTGGTTTGTTCTGCAGTTGTGAATTGCTGTGTATCCTGGTAGAGGGTAGATATCTATTGTGTCCTGCTTAAGCCAGGTCTCAGTAAGAATAATGCAGGAGAAGGGTGTCTTTAGTGATTCAAGGAGTGCTAGGAGGTCATCATAGTGTTTGCTTAAGGACCTGATGTTGTAGTTAAGTACTGATAGACTTTAGCATTGTTTAGGATAGTGGTGGCTTGTGATGCTGTGTAATAAAGGCAGTTACTTTCCAATAGGTTTTGATTGGGTGTCAGATTATGGAGGTTTAGATCAGGGTCAACGTGATCAATCATCTTCTAGGTTTAGAATTATGGTTATTTATATCCTGAGTTGTGTGTTGAGTTCTACTACTGATATCTGTAGTGGTTGGAAGTTTGGACAAGTATATAGCTAGAGTATTTTGGTCATGTAGGGTATAGTCACTACTACACATAATGAAGTTGATGTTGTCTGTGTGTTGTGCTGGAATGAACTAAAGTACAACTAGGTATAAACTAGTTATATAAAAATACAAATTAAAAATAGAACAAGACTCTCACTTGTACTTGCACTAAGGTCTAATATAATGACTTTTGTGGAGTCTATGTTTTGAGCTAGAGTGAGCTAAAGTACAATAGGTTTAATCTAATAATATAAAAGTACAAATTAAAAATAGCACTAGTCTCTCACTAGTAATTGCACTATGGTCTAATATAGTGAAATTGGTATTGACTATGTCTTGAGGTAGAATGAGCTATGGTACAACTGAATTTAATCTAATAATATAAAAATACAGATTAAAAGTAGCACCAGTCTCTCACTTGTAATTGCACTATGGTCTAATATAGTGAATTTGGTATTGACCATGTATTGAGCTAGAAAGAGCTATAGTACAACAACTTTAGTCTAATAATATGAAAATACAAATTACAAATAGCACCAGTCTCTCACTAGTAATTGCACTATGGTCTAGTATAGTGAATTTGGTGTTGACTATGTATTGAGCTAGAAAGAGCTATAGTAGTTTTTCGTTGTGGAACACCAGGCACATATAGCATAGGTGAGGTAGGGGTAGATCAGTGAATAGTATAGTGTAAGTAGTGCTGTTTGTGGTACATAGTAACGTGTCTTTGAGAGGATGGAAACTGTTTTAGAAACTTTTTATGTGATCGATATTGGTGTTGAATTTCATGTTGTTATAAAGGTGCAGACTCAGGAATTTTCCTTCAATATGTTTAGCAATAAGGGTGTTGTTAAGCATAATGTTTAGTTAGACCTCACTTGCTCTACTCTCAAACAAAATGTAAAAGGTTTTGTCTGTATTAAGTGTAATTGAGAGACGTTCCCTATACAGACGAAGGCGAAGAGTCACAGAGCTACTGAGTGGGGCCAATATATCTGAAATACGAAGGGAGGCACTAGTCAATGAGATTGTAAATATCGAGCTTAATCTAAAGGAATCTTATAGGAGACAAGAATCACAGGAAGAACTAAAAGCCATAAAGGAAATTGAAAAAAAAAATACTTTTTCTCCTATGCCAAATCTAAGGGAAAAACAACATCCAGTATTGGGCCCCTGCTTAGGCAGGATGGGACATACACAGATGATAGCCAAGAAATGAGTGAGATACTAAAGTCCCAATATGACTCAGTGTTCAGTGAGCCACTGCCCAGACTAAGGGTCGACAATCCAAATGAATTCTTTATATATAACCCAAAATCTGGTCATCCCAAAAATCTCGGATATTATTCTAACTCCACAAGACTTTGAAGAGGCAATTAATAACATGCCCATGCACTCTGCCCCAGGCCCAGACTCGTGAAACTCCGTGTTCATCAAGAATTGCAAGAAGCCCCTGTCGCGTGCCTTCAGCATTTTATGGAGAGGGAGCATGGACACAGGGGTCATCCCACACACACTAAAAACAACACACACAGCCCCACTCCACAAAGGTGGCAGCAAAGCAATTGCAAAGAACTACAGACCGACAGCACTAACATCCCATATCATAAAAATCTTTGAGAGGGTTCTAAGAAGCAAGATCGCTAACCACCTAGATACCCATCAATTACACAACCCAGGGCAACACGGGTTTAGAGCAGGTCGCTCCTGCCTGTCCTAGCTACTGGACCACTATGACAAGGTTCTGGATGCTGTAGAGGATAAACAAAATACAGATGTAGTATACACAGACTTTGCGAAAGCTTTCGACAAGTGTGATCATGGTGTAATAGCACACAAAATGCGTGATAAATGAATAACGGGAAAAGTTGGTAGATGGATCTACAACTTCCTGACAAATAGAACACAAACAGTAATAGTAAACAGAGTAAAGTCCCGGGCAGCCACGGTAAAAAAGCTCTGTTCCACAAGGCACAGTACTCGCTTCCATTCTATTCCTCATCCTCATTTCTGACATAGATGTAAGCCATAGTTCCGTGTCTTCCTTTGCGGATGACACCCAGATTACCATGGCAGTGACCTCCATCGAAGACACAGCATGACTCCAAGCGGACATCAACCAAATCTTCGAATGGGCCACTCAAAACAATATGAAGTTCAACAAGGAGAAATTTCAACTACTCAGATATAGGAAACGTGAAGAAATTAAAAATATATCAGGGTATACAACAAATTCTAACCATAAAATAGAGCGGAAAAGTAATGTGAAGGACCTGGGAGATACTGTCAAAGGATCTCGCCTTCATAGACGACAACAATGTATCTACCTCATCCTCTAGGAAAATGATAGGATGGATAATGAGAACCTTCAAAACTAGGGACGCCCAGCCCATAATGATTCTCTTCGAATCGCTTGTGCTCTCTAGGCTGGAATACCTGTACACTAACGGCCCCCTTCAAGGCTGGAGACATTGCAGACCTGTAGAGTGTACAAACAACTTTCACGGCGCACATAAGTACGATAAGGCACCTAAACTACTGGGAACGGTTGAAGGTCCTGTATTCCCTCGAACGCAGGCGAGAGAGATACATGATAATATACACTTGGAAGGTCCTGGAGGGATTGGTACCAAACCTGCACACGAAAATCACTCCCTATGAAGAAAGCAAAAGACTCGGCAGGAGATGCAACATTCCCCCGATGAAAAGCAGGGGCGCCACGAGTACATTGAGAGACAACACAGTAAGTGTCCGGGGCCCAAGACTGGTCAATTGCCTCCCAACATACATAAGGGAGATTACAAATAGACCCCTAGCTGTCTTCAAGAAGGCACTGGACAGGTACCTAAAGTCAGTACCAGACCAACTGGGCTGTGGTTCGTACGTCAGCTTGCGTGCGGCCAGCAGTAACAGCCTGATTGACCATACCCTGATCCACCATGAGGCTTCGTCTCAGACCGGGCCGCGGGGGCGTTGACCCTCGAAACCATCTCCAAGTAAACTCCAGGTAAGGCTAGTACACCAAACGGGGATTAGAATGAAATTAGCTCAGAGGCACCCACACCACCATATGTCCTCGGATCAAGGTAAAACACCTAGCTCTGCTGGGTGCTTGATTCTTGTAGGATTGCGTGGTCCTGTGGGTTAGAGCATCGTGTGATTTTCGCTCACCATGAGGCGGGCCAAAACGACATGGGTTCGAATCTTCCGCTAGTCGCAGTGTTGTTATTGATATATATATATATATAATATATATATATATATATATATATATATATATATAATATATATATATATATATATATATATATATATATATATATATATATATATATATTATTATATATATATACTAGGTAGTAGGTTGGTAGACAGCAACCACCCAGGGAGGTACTACCGTCCTGCCAAGTGAGTGTGAAACGAAAGCCTGTAATTGTTTTACATGATGGTAGGATTGCTGGTGTCTTTTGTGTGTCTCATAAATATGCAAGATTTCAGGTACGTCTTGCTACTTCTACTGACACTTAGGTCACACTACACATACATGTACACGTTTATTTATACACACTCATCTGAGTTTTCTTTGATTTTATCTTAATAGTTCTTGATCTTATTACTTTTCCTTTTATATCCATGGGGAAGTGGAATAAGAATCTTTCCTCCGT
This sequence comes from Cherax quadricarinatus, assembly GCF_026875155.1. NCBI lineage: Eukaryota > Metazoa > Arthropoda > Malacostraca > Decapoda > Parastacidae > Cherax > Cherax quadricarinatus. Next base: position 70,787,039 of record NC_069404.1, read on the forward strand.
ATGCCATGCGTGTTGTAAAAGTCAATTAAAATGCCGGGAACAATAGGCTAGTAACAACTTTTCCTGTAATAATTACTAAAAAGAATAAGAAGAAAACTGTCAAAGTGGGAAGTCTGAATGTGTGTGGATGTTGTGCAAATGATAAGAAAGAGATGATTGTGGATGTTACGAATGAGAAGAAGCTGGATGTTCTGGTTTTAAGTGAAACAAAGCTGAAGGGGGTGGGAGAGTTTCAGTGGAGAGGAATAAATGGGATTAGGTCAGGGGTTTCAAATAGAGTTAGAGCTAAAGAAGGAGTAGCAATAATGTTGAAGGATAAGCTATGGCAGGAAAAGAGGGAGTATAAATGTATAAATTCAAGGATTATGTGGAGTAAAATAAAGATTGGATGTGAAAAGTGGGTTATAGTAAGCGTATATGCACCTGGAGAAGAGAGAGGTGTAGAGGAGAGACAGAGAAATTTTGGGAAATATTGAGTGAATGCATGGGGAGTTTTGAACCAAGTGAGAGTAATGGTGGTTGGAGATTTCAATGCTAAAGTGGGCAAAAATGTTGTGGAGGGAGTAGTAGGTAAATGTGGGTTGCCAGGGGTAAATGAAAATGGGGAGCCTTTAATTGAGCTATGTGTAGAAAGAGGTTTGGTAATAAGTAATACATATTTTATGAAGAAGAGGATAAATAAATATACAAGGTATGATATACCACATAATGAAAGTAGTTTGTTAGATTATGTATTGGTGGATAAAAGGTTGATGGGTAGGCTCAGGGATGTACACGTTTATAGAGGGGCAACTGATATATCGGATCACTATTTAGTTGTAGCTACAGTTAGAGTAAGAGGTAGATGGGAAAAGAGGAAAATGGCAACAACAAGCAAGAGGGAGGTGAAAGTGTATAAACTAAGGGAGGAGGAAGTTCTGGTGAGATATAAGTAACTATTGGCAGAAAGGTGGGCTGGTGCAAGTATGAGTAGAGGGGGGGTTGAACAGGGTTGGAATAGCTTTAAAAATGCAGTATTAGAATGTGGGGCAGAAGTTTGTGGTTATAGGAGGGTGGGTGCAGGAGGAAAGAGGAGTGATTGGTGGAATGATGAAGTAAAGGGTGTGATAAAAGAGAAAAAGTTAGCTTATGAGAGGTTTTTACAAAGCAGAAGTGTAAAAAGAAGAGTAGAGTAGATGGAGAGTAAAAGAAAGATGAAGAGTGGTGAGAGAGTGCAAAAGGAGAGCAGATGATAGGGTGGGAGAGGCACAGTCAGGAAATTTTAATGAAAATAAGAAAAAATTTTGAAGTGAGTTAAACAAGTTAAGAAGGCCTAGAGAACGAATGTATTTGTCAGTTAAAAACAGAGTTGGGGAGTTAGTAGATGGGGAGATGGAGATTTTGGGTAGATGGCGAGAATATTTTGAGGAACTTTTAAATGTCGACGAAGAAAGGGAAGCAAAAATTTCATGCACTGGCCAGGGAGGTATACCATCTTTTAGGAGAGAAGAAGAACAGGATGTGAGTGTGGGAGAGGTGCGTGAGGCATTACGTAGAATGAAACGGGGTAAAGTAGCTAGAGGAATAAGTTTACTGAGTATACAAGGAAAAGTGTACGGTAGGGTTATAATTGAAAGAATTAGAGGTAAGACAGAATGTAGGATTGCAGATGAGCAAGGAGGTTTTAGAGAGGGTAGGGGATGTGTAGGTCAAGTGTTTACATTGAAGCATATATGTGAACAATATTTAGATGAAGGTAGGGAAGTTTTTATTGCATTTATGGATTTAGAAAAGGCATATGATAGAGTGGATAGGGGAGCAATGTGGCAGGTGTTGCAAGTATATGGAATAGGTGGTAAGTTACTAAATGGTGTAAAGAGTTTTTATGAGGATAGTGAGGCTCAGGTTAGGGTGTGTAGAAGAGAGGGAGACTACTTCCAGGTAAAAGTAGGTCTTAGACAGGGATGTGTAATGTCACCATGGTTGTTTAATATATTTATAGATGGGGTTGTAAAAGAAGTAAATGCTAGGGTGTTCGGGAGAGGGGTGGGATTAAATTATGGGGAATAAAATACGAAATGGGAATTAACACAGTTACTTTTTGCTGATGATACTGTGCTTATGGGAGACTCTAAAGAAAAGTTGCAAAGGTTAGTGGATGAGTTTGGGAGTGTGTAAAGGTAGAAAGTTGAAAGTGAACATAGAAAAGAGTAAGGTGAAGAGGGTATCAAAAGATTTAGATAAAGAAAAATTGGATATCAAATTGGGGAGGAGGAGTATGGAAGAAGTGAATGTTTTCAGAGTTGACGTGTCGGTGGATGAATTTATGAAGGATGAGGTTAATCATAGAATTGATGAGGGAAAAATGGTGAGTGGTGCATTGAGGTATATGTGGAGAAAAAAAAAACGTTATCTATGGAGGCAAAGAAGGGAATGTATGAAAGTACAGTAGTACCAACACTCTTATATGGGTGTGAAGCTTGGGTTGTAAATGCTGCTGCGAGGAGGCGGTTGGAGGCAGTGGAGATGTCCTGTCTAAGGGCAATGTGTGGTGCAAATATTATGCAGAAAATTCGGAGTGTGGAAAATAGGAGGTGTGTAGTTAATAAAATTATTAGTCAGAGGGCTGAAGAGGGGTTGTTGAGGTGGTTTGGTCATTTAGAGAGAATGGCTCAAAGCAAAATGACATGGAGAGCGTATAAATCTGTAGGGGAAGGAAGGCGGAATAGGGGTCGTCCTCGAAAAGGTTGGAAGGAAGGGGTAAAGGTTTTGTGGGAGAGGGGCTTGGACTTCCAGCAGGCGTGCATGAGCGTGTTCGATAGGAGTGAATGGAGACGAATGGCATTTGGGACCTGATGATCTGTTGTAGTGTGAACAGGGTAATATTTAGTGAAAGGATTCGGGGAAACCGGTTTTTTTATAAGCCGGACTTGAGTCCTGGAAATGGGAAGTACAATGCCTGCACTCTAAAGGAGGGGTTCGGGATATTAGCAGTTTGGAGGGATATGTTGTGTATCTTTATGCGTACATGCTTCTAAACTGTTGTGTTCTGAGCACCTCTGCAAAAACAGTGATTATGTGTGAGTGAGGTGAAAGTGTTGAATGATGAAAGTATTTTCTCTTTGGGGATTTTCTTTCTTTTTGGGTACACTGCTCTTTTTGGTCACACTGCTCGTGGGAGACGGCCGACTTGTTAAAATATATATATATATATATATATATATATATATATATATAAAATATATATATATATATGTGTGTGTGTGTGTGTGTGTGTGTGTGTGTGTGTGTGTGTGTGTGTGTGTGTGTGTGTGTGTGTGTACTCACCTAGTTGAGGTTGCAGGGGTCGAGTCCAAGCTCCTGGCCCCGCCTCTTCACTGGTTGCTACTGGGCCCTCTCTCTCCCTGTTCCATGAGCTTTATTAAACCTCGTCTTAAAACTACAATAATAATAATATCTTTATTTACTGCAAGTACATGTACAAGGTATACAGGCCTAGCTGACAACAATGACATTACTACATAGAAAGCCCCTTGTTATGCTCCGCATGTCGGGCAAATTAGGTCAGTGTCCCAGACCAGTCGACTAACACCCAGGCACCTAGTGGAAAGAAACACGCCCAATGTTTCTACTCTGGCTGGGAATCGAACCCAGGCCCTCACCGTGCAAAGCAAGAGCGTTAGCCACCAGGCCACCAGAGCTCCGTGCTGGTTCCCGCCTCCACTACGTCACTTTCTATGCTATTCCACTGCCTGACAACTCTATGACTGAAGAAATACTTCCTAACATCCCTTTGACTCATCTGTCTTTGTCTACCATGTCTATTCCACGCAGTATTTTATATGTCGTTATCATGTCTCCCCTGACCCTCCTGTCCTCCAGTGTCGTCAGGCCGATTTCCCTTAACTTTTCTTCATAGGACATTCCCCTTAGCTCTGGAACTAACCTTGTCGCAAACCTTTGCACTTTCTCTAATTTCTTGATGTGCTTGATCAAGTGCGGGTTCCAAACAGGTGCTGCATACTCCAGTATGGGCCTGACATACACGGTGTATAGTGCCTTGAACGATTCCTTACTAAGGTATCGGAACGCTGTTCTCAGGTTTGCCAGGCGCCCATATGCTGCAGCAGTTATCTGGTTGATGGGTGCTTCCGGAGACATGCTCGGTGTTATACTCGCCCCAAGATCTTTCTCCTCGAGCGAGGTTTGCAGTCTTTGACCACCTAGCCTATACTCCGTCTGCGGTCTTCTGTGCCCTTCCCCGATCTTCATGACTTAGCATTTGGCGGGGTTAAATTCGAGAAGCCAGTTGCTGGACCAGGTGTTCAGTCTGTCCAGGTCTCTTTGAAGTCCTGCCTGATCCTCATCTGATTTAATTCTCTTCATTAACTTCACATCATCTGTGAACAGGGACACTTCTGAGTCTAACCCTTCCATCATGTCGTTCACATATACCAAAAATAGCACTGGTCCTAGGACCGACCCTTGTGTAACCCCGCTCGTCACAGGTGCCCACTGTGATACCTCATCACGTACCATGACTCGTTGTTGCCTCCCTGTCAGGTATTCTCTGATCCATTTCAGTGCCCTTCCTGTTATATGCACCTGATCCTCTAGCTTCTGCACTAATCTCTTGTGAGGAACTGTGTCAAAGGCCTTCTTGCAGTCCAAGAAGATGCAATCAACCCACCTCTCTCTCTCGTGTCTTACTTTTGTTACTTTATCATGAAACTCCAGAAGGTTTGTGACACAGGATTTGCCTTCCATGAATCCGTGCTGGTTGGCGTTTATACTCTTGTTCCGTTCCAGGTGCTCCACCACTCTCCTCCTGATAATCTTCTCCATAACTTTGCATACTATACACGTCAGTGACACAGGTCTATAATTTAGTGCCTCTTTTCTGTCTCCATTTTTAAAAATGGGAACTACATTTGCCGTCTTCCATACCTCAGGTAGTTGCCCAGTTTCCAGGGATATGTTGAAGATTTTGGTAAGTGGCACACACAGTATATCCGCTCCCTCTCTAAGGACCCACAGGGAGATGTTGTCCGGTCCCATTGCCTTTGAGGTATCGATGTGTGTGTGTGTGTGTGTGTACTCATCTAATTATGGTTGCAGGGGTCGAGACTCAGCTCCTGGCCCTGTACCATGTGTGTATGTGTTTGTGTGTGTGCCCACCTATTTGTGGTTGCAGGGATCCAGCCGCAGCTCCTGGCCCAGCCTATTCACTGGTCACTACTTAGTCCACTCTCTCCCTGCTCCTATTATAGTATTTCATTTTAATGCAATGTATGGATCCTACCTCCGCTACCTCAGTTTCAAGATAGTTCCATTTCCTCGCAACTCTGTGACTGAAAAAAATACTTCCTAACATCCCTGTGACTCATTTGAGTTTTCAACTTCCAGTTGAGTTTTCCACTTCCAGTTGAGTTTTCAACTTCCAGAAGTTTTCAACTTCTAATTTCTTGGCATGCTTGACCATGTGCGGGTTCCATGCTAGTGCTGCATACTTCAATATGAGCCTGACATACACGGTGTACAGTCTTGAACGATTCCTTATTCAAGTGTTGAAATGCTATTCTTAGGTTTGCCAGGCACCATATGCTGGAGCAGTTATTTGGTTGATGTGTGCCTCTGGAGATGTGTTCGGTATTATACTCACCCCAAGATCTTTTTCTTTGAGTGAGGTTTGCAGTCTTTGGTCCCCTAGCCTGTACTCTGTCTGCAGTCTCTGTTGCTCTTCCCCAATCTTCCTGACTTTGCACTTGGTGGGGTTAAACTTCAGGAGACAGTTGATGGACCAGGCTTACAGCCTGTCCAGATCCCTTTGTAGTCCTATCTACTCTCATCTACTTGAATTCTCCGAATTAGCTTCACATCGTCTACAAACAGGGACACCTGTGCATCTATCACTTCATGTCATTCACATATACCAGAAACAGCACCGGCCCTAGGACTAACCCTTGTGGAACTCTGGCCGTCACAGAGGCCCCCGCTGACATCTCGTCACGTACCATCGCTCGTTTCCTTTCTGTCAGGTATTCTCTGATCCAGTGGAGTGACTTTCCTGTTATTTCTGCCTGCTCCTTCAGTTTTTGCACTAATCTGTTGTGCAGAACTGTATAGAAAGCCTTCTTGCAGTCTACCCACCCCTCTCTTTCTCTCCTGCCTTACTTGTGTCGCCTTGTCGTAAAAGTCCGGTTGATCTGTAACACAGGATTTCACCTCCCTGAAACCGTGCTGGTTATCGTGTAAAAGTTCATTCCTTTCTAAGTGCTCTACCAGTCTTTTCCTGATAAGCTTCTCCATGACAGCATACTATACATGTTAGTGACACTGGTCTGTAGTTTAATGCTACCTACCTATCTCCTTTCTTAAAGATTGGGACAACATTTGCTGTCTTCCACACCTCAGATAGTTGACTTGTTTTGATAGATATGTTGAAGAGTGTTGTTAGTGGCACACACAATGCCTCTGCTCCCTCTCTCAGGACTCACGGAGAGATACTGTCCGGCCCCACCGCCTTTGAGATATCTAGTTCACTTCGCAGCCTCTTTATTTCCTCGGTTGTGTATAGTGTGTCCAGCAATTGTTGGTGTACCTCTACTGAAAATACTTCCCTACATCTCTCCTCACATACTTCTTTGTCGTTTCTTGTGATCTCCCCTCCTTTCTTCCTCAGCCTGATTACCTGGTCCTTGACTGTTTTTTTCTCCTGATGTGGCTGTACAACAGCTTTGGGCTAGATTTGGCTTTCGATGCTATGTCATTCTCGTATTGTGTGTGTGTGTGTGGGTGTGTACTCACCTAATTGTGGTTGCAGAGGTCGATTCATAGCTCCTGGCCCCACCTCTTCACTGGTCGCTACTAGGTGTATGTGTGTGTGTGTACTCTAGTGAGGGGCTCTTGATCTAAGGAGTTGGGCTTGGATTTCTCTTCCTTGAATTGAACATGTCTTCCCACCCCCAGGCTCTGTTATCACTCCTATGGCTTTAGTCCTTTCCTCTAAACATAATTCTTCTTTTTCTTATTATTGGGAAGAGCACTACGACCCATACGGGTCGTAGTGCACTACAGGCATAGTGTACGTACAGGCGAAGTACGGGTCGTAGTGCTGCATGTATATCTAAACCCTAGTCACTATTTTTGTGTAGTAAATGTATTTAAAAAATCCGACAATTACTCGCAAAAAAATCTCGGCTACCTCGAATCATATAACACAAATCTTCAAATTTGACGTTAAAAATAAGAAGTGGAAAATGAAGCACCCTGTCTTTTACACATATTTCATGTTAATAATTACACATTTACTCTTTTTATATAACTATCTGTTAGTCACCGCTACTTAACAATAAAACATGTATATTACGTGAAGATAAGTCATTCGTTGTTTGACAGATGAGTCAATTTTCCCAGACCGTCACCACTTTAGGGAACAATGCCAGTTTTCTGGATGATATTCATTTCCATTAATATTATTTCACCGTGTATTATATATAACTTCATTTTAAGATTTACTCCTCGATATTCCCCGTGGCGTCTGAATATGGAGGAAAGTCCCTTTGCAGTGTTTTCATCGTATAACATGAGCGGCCATTGATCGAGCGAAGAAATTGATGATGGGAAAATGGCAATGTTGTGGAGCTATGCCCTTGAGAGTTGACGTTGTCGCCTTCCACAAAATATATTAAATACCCTATGAAATACCTCGAAATTAGTTCCCCTTTGCGGGTGGCGATAATCTTGAAGGACTTGGGTTCCCCGAGAGACTGTGAGAGTTGAACTACTAGAGAGAGGCTAATGAAGGTTTGGAAAAATGTTTGAAAAGTTTTGAATTAGGCGGTGGGTTGGTCTTTGTTATGTGTTTGTGCCGCTAGATGGGAGGTCGGGAGGCGGCAGCGTGGGGCTGGAGGCAGGCTGGCGGCGTTATCTTCTCTTCACCACCCTTCACACACGCCAAATGGGAGCTTACTAGTGAACTATGAGTATGGAAGGATGTGTTCATCTTTCTGAGTTCAAGTCGACGAAAGGAACGCAGCCATTCCGCTTAATCTACAGCTTCTTCGTGTTCTGCACGAGTAAGGCGGCGCGGCAACAGAAGGTGAGGCCCGTCAGCTGATCGGCGGCGAGAAGTCGACCTCCCACTTGTTTTCCGTTTTATTACCAAATTACAATCATCACCTTCATCCTGTGGCCTCCTAGAGGTTAACAACTAACGTGGTAGTGTGGCGGAGGCGTCAGAAACTAGCCAGGTGTTGTTGTTTGTGGTTAAACTAGACGTGTGTGTTTGACAAGATGCTTTGTTTTGGGTGGTGGTGAGCGATCAGCTGAGACGCACGTTGCCACAAGCCGCATTTTCAGAGAAATTTTCCCCAAATTTCGTCACTAACACTCACTTTTGCAATTTTTTTCTTTGCCTTGTGACACAGTTAAGGTCACCCCATTGTGAATTAAAGAATTTCCCCGTTAGGCACGCAAGAGTAAACGGAGGTAGATTATATAAAGCGCAATAGTAGCTTACTGTAATACAGTTTTCATTCATGCCTTATCAGTAAGGTCTTGGCAGGTGAATCATTTGATAAGAAGCCACAACAGGAAGTGCCAAGACGCTGTAATCGATCACATAATACTTGTACTATTAGCTGTAAATTTCCTAATTCACGTATAAAAACCATTATAAATACACAAGGGGCTCTTATTTGCACGCATTATTGTAGGCCTATAAAAGTTTTGCACTTCCGTGTGCATTTTTGGTACTGAATAGGTCGACCGAGGCTATGTAATTGATGTGCACGAATTTCTCTTTATTGAACAGTGTTAAAGTTTAGAGTAAGCTTCAGAAACATATTTAACTAGACTAATTATTCAAGATTGGCGACTGTCTTGGGAAGAAATTTGTTCAACATTTTCTTTATTTAAATCAGGACTCTCAGCAATCTTATAAAAATTCCCCTATTTTCATAATGAGAATTCTATCCATCAGTATTTCTGTATTAATATTTAAAACTTTTAAAAATTTAGCCTTGTGTACATGTACTATATTAAAAAATAATCATAAATGTCAAAGGTATTTGGTATATAAATAGCAACAGTTGTATTACTAAAGAAGAGTTGTGATTCATATTTTTCAGTAAGAAAATCTTAAATATAATTTGACTAGCACTCGATAGTTTAGTGATGGAGCAAGTTGAAAGTCTCAATATGGGATATTATAAGAATATTAATGTTTAAATTGATTAAAATATCAAGAAAAATATATATTTAACATCATAAAATAGTATTAGTAGCCAATAATATTTAGGAGATATCTTTATGTATGCATGCATGTACTAATATATAATATATATATAATATATATATATATATATATATATATATATATATATATATATATATATAATATTATTCAAGCAATAAAATCACAAACGGGCAATCTTAACAATGAATAGCAAAGCACATGGGGATGCAAATCTTTAACTGTAGATCTTTCGCGCTCTCGTGCATCGTCAGGAGCTATTCGTTATTGCAAGACAGCAACAGCTAGAAGGGGAAATTATGTATTTTAAATATAAAAATTAAATATCTTATAGAATTTATATAAAATACATATTATATAACATATAAAAACACAATATTTTTAAATATAACATATAAATATATATATTATAAATAAATATATATAATTTTTATAATATTTAACATACAAAATATATATTTATATAACATATAAAATATTTATTTATCAAACATATAAAATATATATCTATATTAACATATAAAATATATATTAAATAAATCATAAAATATATATTTAAATAAACATATAAAATATAATATTTTATATTAAACTATAAAATATATATTTATAACATAAAATATATATTTATTACATAAATATCTTTATATAATATATAAATATTTTATTTAATTAAACATATATAGAATATATCTTATATAACATATTATTCAACTATTTTATATATAACTATAATATACTATAATTTATATATATCATATTTATATAATCATTTATATTTATATTATAACATATCAATATAATATATATTTATTATAATTTATATATCAATATAGGGATTTTGCAGAGAGATGTATAGTCCCTTTATATAAGGGAAAGGGGACAAAAGAGACTGTAAAAATTACAGAGGAATAAGCTTACTGAGTATACCAGGAAAAGTGTACGGTAGGGTTATAATTGAAAGAATTAGAGGTAAGACAGAATGTAGGATTGCGGATGAGCAAGGAGGTTTAGAGTGGGTAGGGGATGTGTAGATCAGTGTTTACATTGAAGCATATATGTGAACAGTATTTAGATAAAGATAGGAGGTTTTTATTGCATTTATGGATTTAGAAAAGGCATATGATAGAGTGGATAGAGGAGCAATGTGGCAGATGTTGCAAGTATATGGAATAGGTGGTAAGTTATTAAATGCTGTAAAGAGTTTTTATGAGGATAGTGAGGCTCAGGTTAGGGTGTGTAGAAGAGAGGGAGACTACTTCCCGGTAAAAGTAGGTCTTAGACAGGGATGTGTAATGTCACCATGGTTGTTTAATATATTTATAGATGGGGTTGTAAAGGAAGTAAATGCTAGGGTGTTTGGGAGAGGGGTGGGATTAAATTATGGGGAATCAAATTCAAAATGGGAATTGACACAGTTACTTTTTGCTGATGATACTGTGCTTATGGGAGATTCTAAAGAAAAATTGCAAAGGTTAGTGGATGAGTTTGGGAATGTGTGTAAAGGTAGAAAGTTGAAAGTGAACATAGAAAAGAGTAAGGTGATGAGGGTGTCAAATGATTTAGATAAAGAAAAATTGGATATCAAATTGGGGAGGAGGAGTATGGAAGAAGTGAATGTTTTCAGATACTTGGGAGTTGACGTGTCGGCGGATGGATTTATGAAGGATGAGTTAATCATAGAATTGATGAGGGAAAAAGGTGAGTGGTGCTTGAGGTATATGTGGAGTCAAAAACGTTATCTATGGAGGCAAAGAAGGAATGTATGAAAGTATAGTAGTACCAACACTCTTATATGGGTGTGAAGCTTGGGTGGTAAATGCAGCAGCAAGGAGACGGTTGGAGCAGGGAGATGTCCTGTCTAAGGGCAATGTGTGGTGTAAATATTATGCAAAAAATTCGGAGTGTGGAAATTAGGAGAAGTGTGGAGTTAATAAAAGTATTAGTCAGAGGGCAGAAGAGGGGTTGTTGAGGTGGTTTGGTCATTTAGAGAAATGGATCACAGTAGAATGACATGAAAGCATATAAATCTATAGGGGAGGAAGGCGGGGTAGGGGTCGTCCTCGAAAGGGTTGGAGAGAGGGGGGTAAAGGAGGTTTTGTGGGTAAGGGGCTTGGATTTCCAGCAAGCGTGCGTGAGCGTGTTAGATAGGAGTGAATGGAGACGAATGGTACTTGGGACCTGACGATCTGTTGGAGTGTGAGCAGGGTAAGTTTAGATTTAGAAAGGACATAGGAAAGTATTGGTTTGGAAATAGGGTAGTTGATGAGTGGAACAGTCTACCTAGTTGGGTTATTGAGGCTAGGACTTTGGGTAGTTTCAAATTTAGGTTGGATAAATACATGAGTGGGAAGGGTTGGATTTGAGAGGGACTTGCACATCAGAGCTTATTTCTTGGGTAGCATTGAAAATTGGGTTGGTCAAATGTTTGTTAGTGGGATGAATTGTAAAGGACCTGCCTAGTATGGGCCAACAGGCCTGCTGCAGTGTTCCTCCTTTCTTATGTTCTTATGTTCTTATGTAATATTTAGTGAAGGGATTCAGGGAAACCGGTTATTTTCATATAGTCGGACTTGAGTCCTGGAAATGGGAAGTACAATGCCTGCACTTTAAAGGGGGGGTTTTTGGGATATTGGCAGTTTGGAGGGATATGTTGTGTATCTTTATATGTGTATGCTTCTAGACTGTTGTATTCTGAGCACCTCTGCAAAAACAGTGATAATGTGCGAGTGTGGTGAAAGTGTTGAATGATGATGAAAGTATTTTCTTTTTGGGGATTTTCTTTCTTTTTTGGGTCACCCTGCCTCGGTGGGAGACGGCCGACTTGTTGAAAAAAAAAAAAAAAAAAAAAAAAAAAAAAATAATATATATATATATATATATATATATATATATATATATATATATATATATATATATATATATATATATATATATATATATATATATATATATATATATATATATATATATATATATATATATATATAATATATATATATATATATATATATATATATATATATATATATATATATATATATATATATATAATATATATATATATATATATATTATAATATATATATATATATATATATATATATATATATATATATATATATATCAACATCAACATCAACAAGTCGGCCGTCTCCCACCGAGGCAGGGTGACCCAAAAAAAAAATACTTTAATCATCATTTAACACTTTTACCTCACTCACACATAATCACTGTTTTTGCATAGGTGCCCAGAATACAACAGGTTAGAAGTATATACGTATAAAAATACACATATGTATAAAATATAAAAATATGTACAAAAATACTGCCAATATCTCAAACACCTTTAGAGTGCAGGCATTGTACTTCCCATTTCCAGAACTCAAGTCCGTTTATATAAAATAACCGGTTTCCCTGAATCCCTTCACTAAATATTACCCTGCTCACACTCCAACAGCTCATCAGGTCCCGAATACCATTTGTCTCCATTCACTCCTATCTAACATGCTCACGTATGCTTGCTGGAAGTCCAAACCCCTCGCCCACAACCCCTCCTTTACCCCCTCCCTCCAACCTTTTTGAGGGTGACCCCTACCTCGCCTTCCTTCCCCTACAGATTTATACTCTCTCCATGTCATTCTACTTTGATCTGTTCTCTCTAAATGACCAAACCACCTCAACAAACCCTCTTCAGCCCTCTGACTAATACTTTTATTAACTCCACACCTTCTAATTTCCACACTCTGAATTTTCTGCATAATATTAACACCACACATTGCCCTTAGACAGGACATCTCCACTGCCTCCTTGCTGCAGCATTTACAACCCAAGCTTCACACCCATATAAAAGTGTTGGTACTACTATACTCTCATACATTCCCTTCTTTGCCTCCATAGATAACATTTATCTGAAAACATTCACTTCTTCCATACTCCTCCCCAATTTGATATCCAATTTTTCTTTATCTAAATCATTTGATACTCTCATCACCTTACTCTTTCCTGTGTTCACTTTCAACTTTCTACCTTTACACAACTCCCAAATTCGTCCATTAACCTTTGCAATTTTTCTTTAGAATCTCCCATAAGTACAGTATCGTCAGCAAAAAGTAACTGTGTCACTTCCCATTTTGTATTTAATTCCACATAATTTAATCCCACCCCTCTCCCGAACACCCTAGCATTTACTTCTTTTACAACCCCATCTATAAATATATTAAACAACCATGGTGACATTACACATCCCTGTCTAAGACCTACTTTTACCGGGAAATAGTCTCCCTCTTCTACACACCCTAACCTGAGCCTCACTATCCTCATAAAAACTCTTTACAGCATTTAGTAACTTACCACCTATTCCATATACTTGCAGCATCTGCCACATTGCTTCCCTATCCACTCTATTATATGCCTTTTCTAAATCCATAAATGTAATAAAAACTTCCTTACGTTTATCTGAATACTGCTCACATATATGCTTCAATGTAAACACTTGATCTACACATCCCCTTCCCACTCTAAAACCTCCTTGCTCATCCGCAATTCTACATTCTGTCTTAGCTCTAATTCTTTCAATAATAACCCTACTGTACACTTTTCCTAGTATACTCAGTAAACTTATTCCTCTATAATTTTTACAGTCTCTTTTGTCCCCCTTCCCTTTATATAAAGGGACTATACATGCTCTCTGCCAATCCTTAGGTACCTTCACCTCTTACATACATTTATTAAACAAAAGTACCAACCACTCCAACACTATATCCCCTCCTGCTTTTAACATTTCTGTCATGATCCCGTCAGTTCCAGCTGCTTTACCCCCTTTCATTCTATGTAATGCCTCGCACACCTCGCCTACACTCACATCCTGCTCTTCTTCACTCATAAAAGATGGTATACCTCCCTGGCCAGTGCATGAAATTACCGCCTCTTTCCTCGTCGACATTTAAAAGTTCCTCAAAATATTCTCACCATCTACCCAAAACCTCCATCTCCCCATCTACTAACTCCCCTACTCTGTTTTTACCTGACAAATCCATTTCTTTCCTAGGCTTTCTTAACATGTATGAAATATATATTTTTATAACATGAAATATATATTTATATAACATATAAAATATATATTTATGTAACCTGTATAAAATAAATACAGTGGACCCCCGCATAACGATTACCTCCGAATGTGACCAATTATGTAAGTGTATTTATGCAAGTGCGTTTGTATGTGTATGTTTGGGGGTCTGAAATGGACTAATCTACTTCACAATATTTCTTATGGGAACAAATTCGGTCAGTACTGGCACCTGAACATACTTCTGGAGTGAAAAAATATCGTTAACCGGGGGTCCACTGTATTTATATAAATATATTTATATAACATATATAAAATATATATAACATAAAATGTATAATTATATAACATAAATATATAATTATTTAACATATATTTGATTTTATAACAAAATTGTAATAATCATGTAACGTTTAAAACTGTATTATTCATATAGCTTATAAAATTGTAATACATATTTATATAACGTACACTATTGTAATATATAACATACACTATTGTATTGTAACGTTTGTATATTACAGTAGTGTACGTTATATAAATATCACTGTTGTAACGTTTGTAACGTACGCTATTGTAACGTTTGTATAACGTACGCTATTGTAACGTTTGTATAACGTACGCTATTGTAACGTTTGTATAACGTACGCTATTGTAACGTTTGTATAACGTACGCTATTGTAACGTTTGTATAGCGTACGCTATTGTAACGCTTGTATAACATACGCTATTGTAACTCTTGAATAACGTACGCTATTGTAACGCTTGTATAACGTACGCTATTGTAACGCTTGTATAACGTACGCTATTGTAACGTTTGTATAAAAGTACGCTATTGTAACGTTTGTATAGCGTACGCTATTGAACGCTTGTATAACGTACCTATTGTAACTCTTGAATAACGTACGCTATTGTAACGCTTGTATAACGTACGCTATTGTAACGCTTGTATAACGTACGCTATTGTAACGCTTGTATAACGTACGCTATTGTAACGCTTGTATAACGTACGCTATTGTAACGCTTGTATAACGTACGCTATTGTAACGCTTGTATAACGTACGCTATTGTAACGCTTGTATAACGTACGCTATTGTAACGCTTGTATAACGTACGCTATTGTAACGCTTGTATAACGTACGCTATTGTAACGCTTGTATAACGTACGCTATTGTAACGCTTGTATAACGTACGCTATTGTAACGCTTGTATAACGTACGCTATTGTAACGCTTGTATAACGTACGCTATTGTAACGCTTGTATAACGTACACTAATAAGAACATAAAGAAGGAACACTGCAACAGGCCTATGTGAGGTAGGTCTAATTCTCCCACCTTCTTAAGCCAATGCCTTGACCTAGTGAGGTCAGACACCTCACTTAAGGGAGGAGCACAGCATCCGACCTAGTAGCACAAGCTAATCAGGTCCAACTCACACCCACTCGTGTATTTATCTATCCTGTTTTTAAAACAACACATCATCTTAGCTTCTATGACGGTACTAGGGAGTTTGTTCCACACATCCACAGCTCTGTTACCAAACCAGTGCTTTTCTATATCCTTCCTGAATCTGAATTTTTCCAATTTAAAACCATTGCTGTGAGTCCTGTCTGTTAGATATTTTTAGCATGCTATTTACATCCCCTTTATTAATGCCTGCTTTTCCTTTATACACCTCAATCATATCCCCCCTAATTCTACGCCTTTCTAGACTGCAGATTCAGGGCCCTTCAGTCTATCCGCATAGGGAAGATTTCTGATACATGGGATCAACTTTGTCATCCTCCTTTGTACGTTTTCCAGTACATTTTATATCCATTCTGTAATACGGTGACCAAAACTGCACAATATAATCTAAATGAGGCCTAACCAAAGATATATAGAGTTGAAGAACGTAAACTGTTGCAATATTACATAATGTACAATATTGTAATATTTATGTAACGTACAATATTGTAATTATATAATGTATAATATTGTAATATTTATGTAACATACACTATTGTAATATTTATATAATGTACACTACTGTAATATTTATACTATAACGAACACTATTGTAATTATATAATGTACACTATTGTAATAACGTACACTATTGTAATATTTATATAACTTAAACTATAGTATTTATAAAACACACACACACACACACACACTGCACAGATGAGTCAAAGGGATATTAAGAAGTATTTCTTAAGTCATAAAGTTGTCAGAAAGTGGAATAGTCTGGCAAGTGATGTAGTGGAAGCATGAACCACACATAATTTTAAGACAAGGTGTGATAAAGCTCATGGAGCAGGGAGTTAGAGGACCTAGTAGCGACCAGTGAAGAGGCAGGGCCAGGAGCCGAGTCTCGACCCCTGCAACCACAGTTAGGCGAGCACATATTCACACACACACAAACACGCACGAACACACAAACACACACGAACACACACACACACACACGAACACAAGGTTAGTTTCAGAGCTAAGAGGAATGTCCTATGAAGAAAGGTTGAGGGAAATCAGCCTGACGACACTGGAGGACAGGAGGGATAGGGGAGACATGATAACGACATCCAAAATACTGCGTGGAATAGACAAGGTGGACAGAGACAAGATGTTCCAGAGGGGGACACAGAAACAAGGGGTCACTCCTGGAAGTTGAAGACTCAGATAACCCACAGGGATGTTAGGAAGCATTTCTTCAGTCATAGAGTGGTCAGGAAGTGGAACAGTCTTAAAGCTACATATGGCAGGAACCATACGTAGCTTTAAGACGATGTATGATGAATCTCATGGAGCAGGGAGACAGAGGACCTAGTAGCGTTCAGTGAAGAGGTGGGGCCAGGAGCTGAGTCTCGACCCCTGCAACTACAATTAGGTGAGTGCACACACATGTAGGTTGGTAGACAGCAACTGTCGAGGGAGGTACGACTGTCCTGCCAAGGGAGTCTAAAACGAAACCCGTAATTGTTTTACATGATGGTAGGATTGCTGATGTCTTTTTTCTGTCTCGTAAACATGCAAGATTTCAGGTACATCATGCTACTTCTACTTAGGACACTACACATGCATATGTATACACACCCCTCTGGCTTTTCTTCTATTTTTTGCTTGTTCTTGTTTATCTCCATGGCAAAGTGGAACAGAATTCTTCCTCCATAAGCCATTTCTTCTTTTACATACCCTACCAAACTCATCTGCCATCCTTTGCAACTTCTCTTCAGAATCTCTCAAAAGCACAGTGTCATCAAAAAAGAGCAACTGTGAAAACTATCACTTTGTGTTATTCTTTATCTTTTAACCCCACAACTCTTGCCAACTCCCGAGCATTCACTTCTCTTACAATCCCATCTATAAATATACTGAGCAACCATAGTGACATCACACATCCTTGTCTAAGGCCTACTTTTACTTGGAAATAATCTCCCTCTCTCCTACATACTCTAACCTGAGCCTCACTATCCTCATAAAAACTCTTCACTGCTTTCAGTAACCTACCTCCTATTCCATACATTTGCAGCATCTGCCACATCCCCCCTATCCACCCTGTCATACGCTTTTCTCAAATCCATAAATACCACAAAACCCTCTTTATCCTTATCTAAATATTGTTCATCTATATGTTTCACTGTAAACACTTGGTCTACACATCCCGTACCTTTCCTAAAGCCGCCTTGTTCATCTACTATCCTACTCTGTCTTACTCCTGATTCTTTAAATAATAACTCTACCATACACTTTACCAAGTATACTCAGTATACTTATTCCCCTTAATTTTTGCACTCTTTTGTCCCCTTTTCCTTTATACAAAGGAACTATGCATGCTCTCTGCCAATCCCTAGGTACCTTACCCTCTTCCATACATTTATTAAATATAAGCACCAACCACTCTAGAGTTATATCCCCACCTGCTTTTAACATTTCTATCTTTATCCCATCAGTCCCAGCTGCCTTACCCCCTTTCATTCTACCCCCCACCTCACAAACTTCCCCCACACTCACAACTCACTCCTACAAGGTGTTATTCGTCCTTGCCCTATACACGAAATCACAGCTTCCTTATCTTCATCAATATTTAACAATTCCTAAAAATATTTCCTCCATCTTCCTGTTACCTCTAACTCTTCATTTAATAACTCTCCTTTCCTATTTTTTAACTGTCAGATCTATTCATTTCCTAGGCTTCTTCAACTTATTAATCTCACTCCAAAACTTTTTCCTATTTTCAACAAAATTTGTTGATAATATCTCACCCACTCTCATTTGCTCTCTCTTCACCACTCTCTTAACCTCTTTTCCTCTCCATGTACTACTCCCTCCTGGCATCACTTTTACTTGTAAACAACTCTCATATGCTAACTTTTTCTCTTACTTCTCTCTTTACATCATCATTCCACCAATCGCTCTTCTTCCTTCCCACACTCACTTTTCTATAACCACAAACTTCTGCTGAACCCTTTAACACTACATTCTTAACTTACCCCATACATCTTCAATCCCATTGCCTATACTCTCACTCGCCCATCTATCCTCCAGTAGTTGTTTATATCTTACCCTAACTGCCTCCTCCTCTATCTTATAAACCTTCACCTCTCTCTTACCTGCTGCTTCCATTTTCCTTGTATCCCATCTACCTTTTACTCTCACTGTAGCTACAACTAAAAAAGCGATCTGCTATATCTGTGGCCCCCTCTATTAACATGTTCATCTTGAATTCTACCCAAGTCTTTTATCAACCAATACATAGTCCAACAAACTACTGTCATTATGCCCTACATCATATCTTGTATACTTATTTATCCTCTTTTTCTTAAACTGTGTATTACCCATAACCAAACTCCTTCCTATGCAAAGTTCAATCAAAGGGCCCCCATTATCATTTACACCAGGCACCCCTAACTTACCTACCACACCCTACTCCTCCTCCAACTTTAGCATTTTGGTCCCTTACCACAGTTACTCTCTCACTTGGTTCAAAAGTTCCTACACACTCCCTTAACATCTCCCAAAATCTCTCTCCTCTACACTCCTCTCTTTTCTAGGTGTATACACACTTATTATGACCCACTTTTTGCATCTGACCCTTATTTTAATCCACATAATCCTTGAATTTATGCATTTATATTCCCTCATCTCCTTCCATAACTGATCCTTCAACATTATTGCTACCCCTTCCTTAGCTCTAATTCTCTCAGATACTCCTGACTTAATCCCATTTATTTTTCCCCATTGAAACTCGCCTTTCCCCTTCAGCTTTGTTTCGCTCAGAGCTAGGACATCCAATTTCTTTTCATTCATAACATTAGGAATAATTTTTTTCTTATCGTATGCACTACGTGCACGCACATTCAAGCATCCCAGTTTTATAAAGTTTTTCTTCTCTTATTTAGTATTTTTCTACAGGAGAAGGGGTTACTAGCCCATTGCTCCTGGCATTTTAGTCGCCTCATATGACACACTGGCTGTATCCCACCAAGGCGGGGTGGTCTAAAAAGAAAAAAAAAAATTTCTTTTTACATTTAGTAATTTATACAGGAGAAGGTTTTACTAGCCCCCATGCTCTCAGCATTTTAGTCTATAATCTAACATGCTTCCATACATCTGCTGGATGCTGAGGTTCCTGGGACTCTAAACTTCCTCTACCTGCCTGCCTCCTTCAACTCTTCCTGGGAGAAACTTTCATCCCTCCTTCCTTACATCCCAGATTTATGTACTGTCTTGGTCATCTTGTACTGATCCTTCTCTAAATGTCCAAGCCACTTCAGTAACTCCCCAGCTGTCTGAATTGTACTTTTGGAAACCCCCGCTCCATCTTATTTGTATACTTTGAATTCTTTGCATAATAGTCATACCACTCTTTACTCTGACATCATATCTCTACAGCCTCCAACCTCCTTGCTGCAACATTTACAATCCATAGCTCACTCCCATTTAATATTGTTGATACCACTATTCTCTTATATTTTTCTCATTTCTTTTCTGTATTGTGTTTATCATCCATACCTATACCTTTTATTGACCATATTGTCGGGGTCAGCTGGAACTGTGATTAAAACTGATTTGTCTGATTTGTATTGCAGGCAAAATGGTGTGTGTGCTCAGTATGTGGCAATCACAGTCCCAGGCTTCACGCCTGCTTACACTGTGTTCATTTTGCATGTTATCAGGGCCATATTCAAGATCATTCAACCTCCATGCAACACAATCTAGGTTGGTATGTTTTCTGAATTGTAAGGGAAACTTTGAAACATACATACTGTAGAACTTAGGATAATTTTTGTTAGCCGTATACATTTTGTTAAAAAAAATGATTTGAAGGGTTTTATTACTTTCATATGCTTGTTTGACGTAAATAAAGATCTTGTTAGGATTTCTGTACGTTGCTTTTTTTTTTTTTTAATAATATTTGTACTATAATATTACAGTTGTGGATGTAGAGCAAGGTCAAATTTTGTGTATGGCGTGTGGTGATTATGTTTATGACTTGGAGGTTGGCCGCATTGCGCAGGCCTGCAAGGAAAAGTTCCGCCGATCACTTGGGTTGGACACACAGTACAGAGCATGGGAACCAGATGCAGTAGAAATGACTCTACTTCAAGCTCATCCCAAAAGACGAAGACCTGCTGCAAATTCAACCATAGGTTTGTCTTGGCTCTGTTACCATCAAAGTTAATTGACCGTGCAGTGAAATGCTTGTCATCATTAAGTGTAACTAAATTGTTTATTTTAAAAAGCATTGTGGTCTCAAGACTAACAGTAATTACCGAGCTCTTGGGGTGTGACTCCTGTAAATGTATCACATGTCTTAATTGTTGAATATCAGGTAGAAGACTGCAGCCATTCCTGATGTTTATTTCATAAGGCAAATTTTTCTTTTCAAAGGCATTGAAAAAGGTCTATATGTTAAGTATAGTTGGTTCTTTGACATGTGGAAAAAAAATTGATACGAATTGATCACAAAATGCCACGCTTGATCATAGGGATGATTGCTGTCTGCTGCTTATTACACTAGCACTGGAGAGAGCTGTTACAACCTCTTTGATGGGCAGTCCTGAGTTACTGAGCATGCATTCATATTGTGTATTTAAATTTTTCATCGTTTTTGCACAATATAAATCTGCCCCTGACTTATTGATTATTTATAATAGGCTGCATTTAGACTGTGTTTCAAGAGTGTGTTTTGAGCTTATAAAGGCCATTACAATCAAGGACTGCACATGCAGAGTGCAGCACCGTACTTGGCTTTGGGATGTGTGCTATTACTCTAGTACAAATTTTCATTGATCATAATGTGACTGAATTGTTTGTCTTGAAATTAAATGATCTCAGTTCACATTTAATGGCTCCCGTTATATTTTAACTTGTTTTGCCAGATAATTTGCTATATTGCAGATAATTAAAATTGATGGATTGCAATCTTATCATCCCTACTGAAGAAGATGGGTCTTTTTTACAAAATAGTGTGTGGATCTTTGTGGAGCAGTTGCAGTAATAGTGAAAAGATTTTGGTGAGGGGGCAACCTAAAATCAAACATTTTGTATATATTTAGGAAAGATTTGAATATGATCACTGATTTATAAATAAGGATCAAGGCTGAAGTAGTTTAATTCACTTAATATTGCAGATATTGAAATTACTTGCAATAATGTACTTCGGAAGACTTGGTGTACAAGATAGAATCTGTATTAGGTCAAATCATTTTTATTAATCGAATAATGATTGTTTTTGGAAGGGTATGCTTCAGAGTTGCATGATTTTTAATCCAATCATATCATGGAAACTAATAAGTACAGTAGATTTTGCAGGATAATATAATTATTTAAAAGAACTAATGTATAAATTTGTATCATAATTATTTTCTCTCTAAATATTTGTGAGTAAATTTTGATACAGAATTTTTTTTCATCTCTTCCATCAGGGCTTCGTGGCTTAATCAATCTAGGTAACACATGCTTCATGAGCTGCATCATCCAGGCCTTGACGCACACGCCACTGCTTAGAGACTACTTCCTTTCTGACAAGCATGTTTGTCAGTTTAATAATGATGCAACACGCTGCTTGGTCTGTGAAATTTCTAGACTCTTCCAGGAGGTGTGTGCTGCATTCATTCTTTAAATAATTATAGTGCTGTAGATCATATATTTTAGTATGAATATTGATACAGTACCAGAACCACTTGTATATTAAATTATTCATTAAATAATAAATAATTTTTGCTCTGTCTAGTTACTGACTAGCTGCCTCTCCAGATGAGCACAGGTACCAATGTACAGCAAAGCCTCGATTAGTACAATTAATGAATCCCATTAAAGATCACATTAATCAAATTTGTATTATTTGAGGCAGTTATAACACATGAATTATTGTAATTGGTCCCATTCCAATGAAAATACAGTATGCAATGAAAATTTTTAACATATTGCTATAGGATAATAAAAATGCATTTTTTAGTCAAGTTTATTATATTTTTTTACACGTCAGCTGTTTCCCACCAAGACAGGGTGACCCAAAAGGAAAGAAAAAAACTTTCAGCATCATTAAACACTTTCACCATCACTCATACATAATCACTGTCTTTGCAGAGATCCTCAGATATGACAGTTTAGATGTCCCTCCAAACTGCCAGTATCCCAAACCCCTCCTGTAAAGTGCAGGCATTGTACATTAAATTGTTGATCTAAATTAAGGTCTCCATTAGTTATTTCTTCGGGGCGTGATTCAAGCAAGTTGCGGACATTTGTAGAGTTCAGTTCATGGAAACCAAGCCGCCTTCCAAGGTCTCTCTATTTCTTCAACAACAGCTTGAACTTAAGAAGCAGCTTCTTTATCTGCACTGGCAGACTCAGCAGTTCAATAATGCAGTTTAATTCTATTTCTAAAATTGTCAAACCAACCATTGCTTGCATTAAAAGTTTCTTCTGTTTCCACATGAACTCCATTTTCTTCCACTGCCGTAAAGACTTGAAGAGATGCTAATGTAATAACAAGCCTCTTCTTTTTTGCATTTGCATTATTTGCACTGTAAGTATTCTTCCTTTTGTCCATATTTACTAAGGGCAGTTTATCAAAATTTAAAACCTGATATAATACTGTAAACACGTATAGGATAACAAGCTGCAGCATGTATTTACATAACAGGCAGAGCCATACTGACAATGGGTGGGCAGGTCTGGTGTCATTTTATAATTCAAAATAGACTGAATTTCTTACTATTGAAATTCGTACTAATCTAGGCTTTGCTGTATGTTGATTACTTTCCCTTTTAAACAAGGATTTCATTAAAATTTAACAATGCGTCAAGAGATGAATTATCTGGTAGTGACTGTTTTGTGTTGCAAGTTTACCTTTTTAACATTTTGAGTTTTGAATCAAAATCTTCAGATGTAGGGTTTCTGTATGTGTACTTTGAGATTGAGATTTATTAAAGCCATTGTGTATCGCTGGGAAATATATTTAGACAAAAATATGAAGTACAGTATCATTTTTAACTAAAAATCACATTTCAGATCTTTGGTACTTTACCAGGGCCTATCATACGTAATAATGTGCCTTTTTTCGCTCTGTGTATTTACTTTTAATGTTCCTGGATAGTTTTCACCCAAAATTTTTAGCTTTTAATGTGGGTGCTAGTAGGTATAACAAACTCACAGCTGAAGATGACTGGTGACTGGCCAAAGCATTTCTGATGTAAGACGGATAATTATGTTTGCATAACAGTATGATGAACTGTTTTCAAAATGAAAGCTTAGATATTTTGCACAGCATTTCAGTAGTGTAATTGCATCTTCTCTGCCTTTCTTGACAATTTCATTGAAGCATTTTAGCATATTAAAAGAATGTTCAACACACTGATAGATTTACAGTGGAACCTCAGTTTTCCTGATTAATTTGTTCTAAAAAGTCTGATGAAAATCAACTCGTACAAAAACTGAAGCAATTTTTTTTTTTTTTCTCAATAAGTTGGTCGTCTCCCACCGAGGCAGGGTGACCCAAAAAAGAAAGAAAATCCCCAAAAAGAAAATATTCATCATCATTCAACACTTTCACCACACTCACACATTATCACTGCTTTTGCAGAGGTGCTCAGAATACAACAGTTTAGAAGCATATACGTATAAAGATACACAACATATCCCCCCAAACTGCCAATATCCCAAACCCCTCCTTTAAAGTGCAGGCATTTTACTTCCCATTTCCAGGACTCAAGTCCGACTATAAGAAAATAACCGGTTTCCCTGAATCCCTTCACTAAATATTACCCTGCTCACACTCCAACAGATTGTCAGGTCCCAAGTATCATTCGTCTCCATTCACTCCTATCTAACACGCTCATGCACGCTTGCTGGAAGTCCAAGTCCCTCGCCCACAAAACCTCCTTTACCCCCTCTTTCCAACCCTTTCGAGGACGACCCCTACCCCTCTTTCCTTCCCCTATAGATTTATATGCTTTCCATGTCATTCTACTTTGATCCATTCTCTCTAAATGACCAAACCACCTCAACAACCCCTCTTCTGCCCTCTGACTAATGCTTTTATTAACTCCACACCTTCTCCTAATTTCCACACTCCGAATTTTCTGCATAATATTTACACCACACATTGCCCTTAGACAGGACATCTCCACTGCCTCCAACTGTCTCCTTGCTGCTGCATTTACCACCCAAGCTTCACATCCATATAAGAGTGTTGGTACTACTATACTTTCATACATTCCCTTCTTTGCCTCCATAGATAACGTTTTTTGACTCCACATATACCTCAACGCACCACTCGCCTTTTTTCCCTCATCAATTCTATGATTAACCTCATCCTTCATAAATCCATCCGAAAGCAATATTTCCCATAAATAATGTAAATCCAATTAATCCGATCCAGACACCCAAAAATATTAACAAAAAATGCATTTTATAGATAATAACTATAGTTTTACATATAGAAAACAATGAGAAATAAATATAAATGACTAACGAAATGGATAAATGAACATTTAACATCACTTTTACCTTTATTGAAGATTCTTGTTGGTGTATGGAAGATGGCAAGGAGAGGAGAGGGTATTGTTTGGAAGGGAAATCTCCTTCCATAAGGACTTCAGGTATCCAGGCCTTATCCGGGGTGACTTCCCTTCTTTGTCTTTTACTGGCGCTAGGACCAGCTTGAGAGTCAGTGTACCCCTGTAGCACAAAAAATCTGTCAAGAGAGGTCTGTTTCTGGCATCTCCTTAAGATTTACCTAAAATGGGAAGAGGCGTTGTCATTGAATGTGTTGTAGACTCGGCTTGCAACAGCATTGTTAGGGTGATATTTCTCCACAAAACTTTGCCACTCACTCCACTTTGCACACACATCCTTAATCACTGAAGAAGGTATATTCTCCCCTCTCTTTTCCTCCTCCTCTGAAACAGTTTACTCAGCTGTGGTCTGTTGCTGTTCCAGTTGAAGGTCTTGCAGCTCTTCAGTGGTTAGCTCTTCCCTGTGGTCATCCACCAACTCTTCCACATCCTGGCCACACACATCCAACCCCATGGACTTCTCCACAGACACAGTAGATTCCACAATAGGCGTAGGGTCGTCAGGGTCAGCCTCAAACCCTTCAAAGTCCTTCTTGTGGACACATTCTGGCCACAATTTTCTCCAAGCAGAGTTCATTGTCCTAGAAGTCACTCCCTGCCAAGCCTTATCTATAAGGCTTATGCAGTTGAAGATATTTAAGTGATTCCTCCAGAACTCTCTTAGGGTCAATTCAGTGTCCAAGGTCACTTCAAAGCACCTTTGAAACAGTGCTTTGGTGTAGAGTTTTTGAAATTTGAAATGAATTGCTGGTCCATGGCCTGGATGAGAGGAGTGGTATAAGGAGGCAAGAACTTCACTGTGATGAAACTAAACTTCTCCAACAATTGGTCTTCCAAGTCTGGAGGATGAGCAGGAGCAGTCTGTTACCAGGAGGCACCTGAGTGGTAATTGATTTTCCAGGAGGTATTTCTTCACACTGGGACCAAACACTTCATTGACCCACTCAATGAAAATTTGCCTCGTGACCTATGCCTTACTGTTAGCCTTCCACATCACACACAATTTACTCTTGATGACATTGTTTTTCTTGAACACTCGGGGATTTTCAGAGTGATACACCAGTAAAGGCTTCACTTCGAAATCCCCACTAGTGTTACCAGAGAACAAAAGAATTAGCCTATCCTTCATAGGCTTGTGTTCTGGCAGGGCCTTTTCCTGCTGTGTGATGTAGATCCTCTTTGGCAATTTTCTTCAAAAAGAGGCCTGTTTCATCACAATTGAAGACTTATTGGGGGAGGAATCCTTAAGCCTCTACACACTCCTTGAATTCATCAACAAATTCTTTGGCCTCATGTTTGTCCGAACTTGCAGCCTTGCCATGTCTTACCACACTGTGTATGCCAGTTCGCTTCTTGAATTTGTCGAACCAGTCTTTGCTGGCCTTAAGTTCGCTAACAGCAGCACTCGTTCCAGGCATTTTCTTTGCGAGATCCGTATGCAAGTGCCTTGCCTTTTTGCAAGTTATTGCCTCCAAAACACTGTCTCTCGCTAACTGTTTTTCGTTGATCCACACCAACAACAACTCACCATCTTCAGTTGTTTGCGATCTCTGTTTCATTAGCACATTTACCCCTTTCGCAACATCAGCTTCCTTGATTTTTTTTTTTCTTAGCCAGGATGGAACTGATCATTGATGTGGACTTCCCGTGCATTCTGGCGAGATCGGCCACTCGTACACCACTTTCGTACTTTGCTACAAATTCTTTCTTGAATTCTCTTGTGTTTCTTGCCTTCTTCTTTATCAAAGGGCTGGCACTTGGAACGTCCTTTGGCCCCATGGTGGCTTATTTAGCAATCGCACTCAATAAACAAGCACAAAAAACAACGGATTATTACGAAATATTTCGGATGAACGTGCAGGGTGATGCTCACCCTGCACGTCTGAGTCACGAACGCATGGTATAGTTTGTGTGGGTGCTTTAGTGACTGAGTCACGTGGATGCGTTTGGTACGGACCATTTTCAACTCAACGAAAACCGAGCAGATGTACGAAAACTGGGACAAAATTTTGACGAAAAAGTCGTCGAAACTGAATCCTGTGAAAACTGGGGCGTATGAAAACCGAGGTTCCACTGTATTGAGATAAAAGTTATTTCATATATGTAAATTTCAAGAAAATAGTTAAAAAAAAATACAAAAAAAAAAAAAATACTTTAACAAGCATAAGCAGACAATTTTTTTTATTTCTTTTTAATTGCATTTAATAAATGAGGTGTTTTAGTGTAAGATGCCTTGAGGTTACTATTATGACTTGTTTGAACCCACAATAGCCAGTTGAAGTATAGACCACTGAAATATCCAAAGAGTAAGAGGAAAGAAATTGCTATTGGGTATTACAAAAAAAAAAAAAAAAAAAAAAAAGGTAGGATCTGTTAGTATCACCATAAGTTTTTTAACTTAAGTTATTCATTTTGGGGATTTTTAGGGTTTCATTACAAGGTAAACTGATGGACAAATGGAAACTTTTGAGACATTCCATTTTTTTTTTTAATGCACTAGTCATCTTTCACCAAGGCAGGGTGACTGGAAAAGATAAATTTTTTTTTTTTTTTTTTTTTTTTTTGAAGAGCAAAAATTTTTTTTTTTTTTAGATAATTAATGCTATGTACTTTATGTCAAATCTGTTAAGATAAATGCACAGAAATTCTAGGAATGCATTTGATAGTTTTTTCATTGAAAGACTGATCTTGAGCCTACAATATGAAATTAAGGACAAATTAATAATATGAGTGAGGGACTTTGATTTGAATGGAAAATGTAAAAGGATAAGATAAAAATGTCTCCATGAGAAAGTGTTACCTTGCCGTTCCAAAAGGCAGGTACTGTAAGAAACGTGCAACACTTGGGTATATTTATTACTGATGTTGACATTCTCTGTACCGACATGACCTGGTGTTACTGCATCATGCCAGTATATTATAAATGGTATACCCAAGATGGAGGGAATGATGATGAAAGTTTTTTCTTTTTTCGGGGCACCCTGCCTTGGTGGGAATCAGCCAGTGTGTTAATAAAAAAAAAAATACCCAAGTTAATTAAATGTGGTGTCTGATTTGTCAATTTGTTGGTATTGTATACCAGTATAACATGAAACTTGTCTGACACACAACCCCATGGCATCTTTGTATACAAGATGTCTGCTCCGACTATTAAACTTGATAGTAAAGATACCTAAGTGTTGCTCATGTCTTACTTGTCAGCATTGTATGCCCTATTTTTTTTAACAAGTCCCAGAAGGATCAGTACTTACCTCTAGTAATATTTCCAATTTATATACAGAGGACCTTCTTAAAATGTGGCTATACCATGCACAGTTTTGTTGGAACGTTGTTGAAAAAGTGTTACCAAAAATTTTTATTGCACAAGGAAAGCTTGATATTACGTACTGTCTAAAAAAAGAAAATTAACTTGGAATTTGTGTGCTACATGCACGTTTTTTCGATCTTATTGCCAGTGCCTCCCAGCCTCCTGCTATTCTTACTAAGCTAGAGCACACAATGTCCACTACAAAGCATTTTCCCTTGCCTAACTAATGCTCTGCAAAACTGATGTAACTTAAAGATCCTTGATTTATAAAAGACAACTGTATTAGTGTATGCAAATATGCAGTGTGCATTAATATAAAGCATAAGCAAAACTTCAGTATCTACATTTACACAGTTCTTCTGCAATTCTACATTTCTATGTAGCTGCACTACTAAATTTGTTGAATATGTTGGTGATTGCTAATAAAGATTGAGAGAGTTTAAAAAAAAGAAAGTTGGATTTTGGAGGTATTTATCTTGACTGAGTCATACACAAATAACCCGTACACAGGAGAGAGAGAGAGAGATGTTTATGATGCTTTGGTCTGACTTGGCTCCCTCATTCTTTTTGTATTAGTGTAACTTTGTAAATGGTCCATGTTGGACCAAAACCTTGTTGTAAGCTTTTTCTCTCTCCTCTGTGTGCAGGTTATTTGTGTATTGTTCCAGTCCTGGTATTACGCTTTTTTGTTTCTGACTGAGGCATAGCCTTGACACAGTTGGCCAACTGCCTGAATACATTAGCATATTCTAGAGATTCCCCACACCTTCTTAGGTAAGGCAAAGCAGTGTTTGTCTAGTTAAACTAGATGCATTTCAGTTGCTGCATGATCAAAGTACTATTTTCCGTATCATAGGTACAGCCCCCCACTCTCCTTTAGAAAATGAATAATACAGACGCAGAATAAGTTTCTAATGCAGTTAAACATCAGCATTTGAAGTTTTGAAGCCAATCAAGAGGTATTTTCAAGTTGTGGTATGGAAACTAGTGTCCCAATTTCTTCAATAAATTGCAAAAATGTACTAACACTTCTGCAAACTAATTCAAACCTTTCACACCAGCTTTAAAAGTTGAAAGTCAGTCATAAAATATTTTCTCTAGTTATTGCATAGAGACCAATATCTGAATTAATTTAATAAAAGTGTCAAATTAGGGCTTTGGCAATTTATACTGGAGAAGGGGTTACTGGCCCCTTGCTCCTGGCATTTTAGTCGCCTCTTAAGTACGACACTCATGGCTTACGGAGGAAAGATTCTGTTCCACTTCCCCATTTAATTTGTCTGGAATGTAATCCAATTTTTCCCATATCTTCTACTTTTCTAATTGACTTGCCAGAAGGAACAAAAGCACTATGAGCATTTTTTTTATGGTGCAAAAAATCCTAGGTGAAGTACAGGTTAGTAATAAAAATGACTAAATCCTTGCAAAAAAATGACTGGTAAGTTTAGTAGAGGGGATATCAGTGATTGAATTTATGTAAAAAAAAAATTTACTATGAAAATAAGAGAGCAATTACATTCCAGTTGAATATTCAGTAGATTGTGTATTAAGAACGGAAGTGTCAGAGAGGAGATTCAGAGAGTAATTATAAGCAAAGCTTTATCATAAGATCACATGTATGTCAGGAAAAAGCCTTCTGCCTGATCAAAAAAAAAAAAAAAAATTGACTCAAGGTATAATAAGGAAGATTGTTTTTCAAGGCTTTTAACCCTTTCAGGGTCCGTGCCATAGTTCTACGGTTTTGAGTTGAGGGTCCAAACCTTAGTTCTACTCCATGAGCTCAGCTCACTGATAATTTGTGAGTGGTAAATTTGGGCCTAGATATGAGACAATACATCTATGTGGTATGTGTGTGTGCCACATAAAACAAATCCTGCAGCACACAGTACATAATGAGAGGAAAAAAACTGAGACCGTAATTTTCGATTAAAACAGCAACTTTGCAGTGTTTTTTCGTATATATTTTTATGTTTGTGATTTCCTGGTCTCATTTGATAGAATGGAAGATATATTACAGAAATAGAGATGATTTTTAATTGGTTTTAGTACTGGAAATGGCTTGAAATTGAGCTCAAAATAGCAGAAATGTTAAATTTTTGCCGATGTTCAAGAGTAAACGAATGACCTCACACGTCTGATACACGTCAGCTGGTGGGTCTGATATACATTCACAAATATGGTGATATTTTTTATACAATTATTACAACATTGTATAACAGTAAATCTTTTACTTTTTGGTTTGAATAAAAATTCATTGTGAATAAAAAATTAAAATGGAATTCTTTTGTAAAGCCTGAAAACGTAACTAATGAACAGAGGAAATGTTAGTTTAGTGCCAGGAATGCCTGCATTGTTTATTCTGGGCCCTATTTTGAAACTGGAATATTTTGAACTTTGCATAAAATTGGCCAAATTAACAATTTCCAATTTATTTTGTAATTGAAACAGTTGACTTGGTGATTTATTGTGCTCAGTCGATAGAATAGAAGTAATACTAGTAAAATAGCTAAGAATTTGGTCGACTGGAATAATGTAATTGCCCTAAAATGGGAGTCAGTCAGCAAAATCACCGATGCATAAATATCGCTGATACATCAAAATTTGCGAGAGCATAATTTCGTCAGTTTTTCATCAAATTTTGTACTTTTTGTTTTATTACATTCAGAAAAAGATTCTCCCATAAGTTTTTCTTTTTTTTTTAAATTCTTGGACCCTGGTGCACACTTAGAAATTTATCCTCTGGACCTGAAAGGGTTAATTAAAATTAAATAAGAATAAAAACTGGCCATTGTGATAATAACAAGATGTTGGTGCAGGAGTGTGTAAAGCCTAGGATGGTTTTCTGATGTTGAAGAATTGGTGTAGGTTATCCTGGGCAGTGGTATTCCCAGGATGGTTTTCTGATGTTGAAGAAATGGTGTAGGTTATCCTGGGCAGTGGTATTCATCTGATGTTCTGGAATCTCCTATTACTACTTGGTTGAAGAACCACAAGTATGATGATGGGGGTGAGGAGTAGTTGTAATGTCTTACTAAGTTCAGTGGACAGGTATCTTGCTCCAGTAATCTTGGCGTCTACCCTGGATGACCAGGCCAGCAGCAGAACTGATAATAAAGACAATAAACTGGTTACCGAAAGTTATACAAATACAACATTCAAGAAAGAGAAAAGGTGGTATTCAGTCTTAGTCATTACTGGTAACCATAAAAAAAAAAAAAAAAAATAGAAATACTCCTGGTAGATCACCTTACAAGATCAGGAGAAGAGTGGAGATGAAGTGACTCTCCAAATTTCAATCCACACCAGGTAAGGTTAAAACTACCAGGAGTAGAAATTAAAGCACATCAGACACCAGGAACTTGAGTTTCGCCTCAGCCCACTAGATGGAAGTGCGGGCTGTAACCCGCTAATAGCTTCTGGCTGTCTGAACAACCCTAACCCCAATTACTAATGGCTTTTCCCCCCTCACAGTAACCAATTTAGAAATCCCTTTACTACATTGGCAAATTTCAAAATAGCATTCAGATGTATGGATGGCAAAATGGTGAAGAATAAGGCAAAAATCAGAATTAACAGTAGTGGTACTTCCCTCATGAAAAACAAGTGAACAAAATAGGAAAAGTCACAAGATATGGTATAAACTGGGTTCCAGATCTGATAATTTTAAGTTAAAAAGAAAGAATAAAAACAAAAAATGCATGTACTGGTTGATTTTGTTTTGATAATGGAATGAACCATTGTCCTCCTAATATAGACTGAAAAACTTAATATTTTAATATGCTTTCATATACATAGTTTTATTATGTAAACTGTGAATTATAAGTTCATAGATTTGTATTTTTGATACATTTTATTACCAGAGGAGCATCACTTTTTTTTTTTTTTTTTTTTTTTTTTTAGCTTTAACCCTTTGAGGGTCCAAACAGTAGATCTACGCCATGAGCTCAGCTCACTCTGATAAGCTGTGAGCGGTAAATTTTGACCTAGATATGAGAGAATACATCTATGTGGTATGTGTGCACAACATAAAACAAATCCTGCAGCACATAGTGCATAATAAAAGAAAAAAACTGAGACCGTAATTTTTTATTATAACAGCAACTTTGCAGTGTTTTTTTTGTATGTTTTTTGTAGTTGTATTTGTGATTTCTTGGTCTCATTTGATAGAATGGAAGATATATTACAGAAGCAGAGATGATTTTGATTGGTTTTAATACTAGAAATG
This sequence comes from Cherax quadricarinatus, assembly GCF_026875155.1. Lineage (NCBI taxonomy): Eukaryota > Metazoa > Arthropoda > Malacostraca > Decapoda > Parastacidae > Cherax > Cherax quadricarinatus. The sequence goes on from NC_069404.1 coordinate 70,819,941, forward strand.
GCTTGAAACTGAGCTCAAATTAGCAGAAATGTTAAATTTTTGCCGATGTTCAGGAGTAAACAAATGACCTCACACGTCTAATACACGCCAGCTAGTGGGTCTAATATACGTTCACAAATGTGGAGATATTATTTATACAATTATTACAATATTGCATAACAGTAAATCTCCTATTTTTTAGTTTGAATAAAAATTCATTGTGAATAAAAAATCTAAATGGAATTCATTAGTAAAACCTGAAAATGTAACTAACGAAAAGAGGAAATGTTAGTTTAGTGCCAGGAATGCCTGCATTGTTTATTCTGGACCCTATTTTGAAATTGGAGTATTTTGAACTTTACAGTAAATTGGCCAAATTACCAATTTCCGATCATTCTACAAGATTGATGGACTGAACACATCGACTCCAGGCTGAGGGACTGATTACCTCATACTCCTCCTCTCCTTACGCCTTCCTCTTTGTATTGGACTGATGGAGCCACTGTGTGGCGAAACGTTTCCTGAATAAAGATTCCCATATGCTGCATAAGTGTCTCAATCTTCAACTTGTCGGTTTTTCAAACCATTCATCACATTTTATTTTGTAGTTGAAACAGTTGACTTGATGAATTCTTGTGCTCAATTGATAGAATAGAAATAATACTAGTGAAATAGCTAAGAATTTGGTCAACTGGCATAATGTAATTGGCCTAAAATGGGAGTCAAAGTTGGCAAAATCACCGATGCGTAAATATCGCTGACACATCAAAATTCGCGAGAGCATAATTTCATCAATTTTCCATCAAATTTTGTACTTTTTGTTTTATTACCTTCAGAAAAAGATTCTCTACCATTTCATAAAAAAAATAACAATTATTTTTTGAAAATTCTTGGACACTGGTGCACACTTAGAAATTTGGCCTCTGAACCATGAAAGGGTTAAAATAGTATTTAGAGCAGAAAGTTGTTCATAGTAAGAGTCATCTTATTTCCTCATTTTGATTTTAGAAAATAATACATAAATAACCCTCAATTATGGTATTGTGCCTTTTTTTTCCTTTAGAAAATAAGTTTAAGAATATTTCAAGAAAGCTTCAATTTGCTGCAAGTATTTTTGGAAGGTGAGGAACAACTATTTGTATATTATGTGGGTGTAAATTATAAAACTGTCTGAAGAGACTAGAGCTTGCGATGTATGTAGAAAGGCAATAGATGACAAATTATTTATTTGGCGAACTATTGGAGAATATGTATTTGTGTTCATATATGCTTGTACAGTTATTTTAACCCGTAAACGGTCCAAACATATATATACGTTTTTTCAACATTTGAAAGTGTAAAAAAGGTAGATTCTTTTTTTTTTACATTTGAAAACATGTAAAAAACTTTAATCTACTTTTTTTTTATATATATTTGAAAATATGTAAAAAAAAAAAGTAGATCTACTTTTGGAGCACTACGCATGTGAACGTAGATCTGCTTGGACAGTTTAAGGGTTAAGCAGTAACTATATACCATATGTGTAATATGTTATACTGTATATCTCTTCAATTAATTCTAGGGATCATTGTCTATGTTGCCATGCCTATGTGAAATTTTCTTTTAAATGTTGATTCAGAAAGTTTATTACTGAATACCTTTATTGTGTATTTTAAATGGGTGAACAGTATAATGATTTTCCTATACAATCTTTTGTTATAAGAAGTGCATTGTTTTAGTTCTACAGTGGGAACAAAGCTCCTTTGATCCTCCACAAACTGCTTCACCTCATATGGACTCATGCCAGACACTTGGCAGGTTATGAGCAGCAGGATGCACACGAGTTCTTTATCGCAGCCCTTGATGTCTTGCATCGCCATTGCCAGGTACCACACTACATGCATTTTCTAGTTTTCTTTTTTTTTTTTAATACACTAGCAGTGTCCCACTGAGGCAGGGTGACCTAAAAATTGATTTTTTTTTTTTTTTAGGGCTTCAGTGGTACTGTGATTGTTAAAAATTAAATGATTAATTTCATTTGCAAATAAAGTGGATCATATTTGTTGCCTGGAGATTAGGATCCAGTAATGGGATAGCAGAATGAGATTTATGAAGCCCTCTGAGCATTGTTTTGGCATTACTGAGGCTTAAAAAGGGAAAGTATGTATACAGTTGATGTACATACAGTTGCACAAAATTTTGTACTAAGATTTGTATTAAAATTTTAAACTTCATAAACAGTTAAAATACTGACAAATTGGTAAGTCAGTGTTAATATATTGCAGCACATTGATAACAACAATGCAGTTGTTTCGAACAAATTTTTTTTATTTACATACTAGCATTTTATATTGGACACTACAAAACACGAGGATAAGTTTGTATGATTGCTGGGGTTGCAAGTGAAGTAAAGTTACAAACTTTGCTTAAGTAGAGCTGCAAGCTTTCTTAAGGTGGGATTAGCTAATTTAGGTATTGTAATTGTAAAGTGGTTCAAAGAAATTTAGAATACTGTAGTTACTGTACATAACTAGACAGTGAAATTAAAAATGAAATTAATGGTAATAATAAAGGTATTAACCCTTTCAGGGTCCCCAGGCCCTCTCCCAGACTTGTTCTCAGGGTCACCCAAATTTCAAAAAAAAAAAAATTATTATTTCTTACGAAAAGATAGAAAATGTTTTCCCGATCATAATGACACCAAAAGTATGAAATTTGATGGAAAACTTACAGAATTATGCTCTCACGAAGTTAGTGGTCTCGACGATGTTTACGCATTGGCGATTTTCCCCACTTTGAGCCTTATTTTCGGCCAATTCCAGTGTACTGGTCAACAAAAATCATAAATATTTCGCTAGAACTCCATCTTTTCTATCGAATGAGTACAAGAAACCACCCATTTACCGATTTCAGCTATCCAATGCAGTGGTCAGTATTTAGCAATTTTGCCAATTTCACACAAATTTCAAAAGATGCCAATTTCCAAATAAATTTCCCCAAAATCAAACATTTCTGCTACTTTGAGCTCAATTTCAAGGTACTTTTCATTGTAAAACCAGTCAAAATCATCTCAATTTCTGTAATATGTCTTCCATTCTATAAAATGAGACCAGGAAAACTAGAATACAACAATAAATACCATACGAAAATACAGTGCAAAGTCGCTGTTTTAATCCAAAAACAGTTTTTTTTCTCATTACACAGTGTGCTGCAGGATTTTTTTTTATACTGCGCACACTGACCACATAGACCCATTCTTTCATATTAGGCCTACCAGCTTTCACCAGATTTGAGGGCGCTAGAATTTAGGCGTACAAATACGTCAAAAACCCTGGTGCGTAAGCCGTACTAGTACGTCTGAAACCCTGAAAGGGTTAATGAAGCTTAAATATTCGTGACTTAGTAATGTTAGTCAGGGAAGTTTGCTTGGTTGCTTAGGGCATGGTAATTGACCCATTCATTGTCTGTCCTGTAATACTACACCAAAATTCTAGCGGCTTCCAATCTTACAGGAGAAATCTGGTAGGCAGACATGTGAAAGAATGGGTCTGAGTGGCCAGTGTGCACAGTATACAAAAAATCCTGCAGCACATAGTGCTTAATGAGGAAAAAAACAACAGTGTTTTTGGTTTAAAACAGCAACTTTGTGGTGTATTTTCGTATAGTATTTACACTTGTATTCTCATTTTCTTGGTCTCGTTTGGTAGAATGGAACATATATTACAGAAATAGAGATGATTTTGAATGGTTTATGGACTAAAGGTATCTTGAAATTGAGCTCACAGTAACGGAAATATTAAATTTTTGTCAATGTTCAAGAGTAAACAAAAATCACATCACGCATCCAATACATGCCAACTGGTGGGTCTAATATGCTTTCCCAAATGCGTTGATATTATTTATACCATTTTTACAATAATGCAGTAGTATGCATAACAAGTATAATATTAGAGGTGCCTGGAAATATGACTAATGAACAGAGAAAATGTTAATTTAGTGCTAGGAATGTTTGCATTGTTAATTCTGGACCGTATTTTGAATCTGGCCTTCCTCAAAATGTGTATGAAATTGGCCACATTACCAGTTTCTGATCACTTTATTGGGTAGTTTAAATCAGTAAATGGATGTTTTTTTTTTTTTTTTACTCAGTCAATAGAACAAAAGGAGTTCTAGTGAAATAGCTATGAGTTTGGTTGACTGGAACAATGGAATTGGCCAAAAATAGGGCTCAAAGTGGGTGAAGTTGTCGATGCATAAATATTGCCGAGACTGCTACCTTCGCAAGAGCATAATTAAATAAGTTTTTCATCAAATTTTGTACTTTTGGTTTCATTACCATCCAGAATTTTTTATTTCTTCAATACCAAGAGCAAGTTTGTGAGCAGGGGTCTTGATAGTGAAAGAGTTAAGAGCAAATCCTTGATATAATGCTATAATAGAAGTGGGTGGGTGGCTGGTAATGACAGTTGTAGTGGATAGAGATGAGGTTTTTGTTATGATTGTACATAACATAAGAACATAAGAAAGGAGGAACACTGCAGCAGGCCTGTTGGCCCATACTAGGCAGGTCCTTTACAATTCATCCCACTAACAAACATTTGACCAACCCAATTTTCAATGCCACCCAAGAAACAAGCTCCGATGTGCAAGTCCCACTCAAATCCAACCCCTCCCACTCATGTACTTATCCAACCTAAATTTGATAAGACAACTTTGTCTATTGTTCCCAAATCAATTGATCCAGTAGACTGTATTCTGTATTTTCAAAGTTGGTTAAATTGGGGTTCATTAATTCTAATGTTTTTTGTATTACAATTAGGAATGGTAAAAAAAATAGGTTGTGTGTCTGTACAATAGAATAGATAGATGAGGGGGGGGGGAAGTAGGTGGTGTATTGAGGCATCTGTGGAAAGAAGGAAGTTGGCTGTGGAGGGAAAAAATAATGTACCCTGAATATGATGGTACCATCACTTGTATGGGTTAGTGGCATGGCCTTAAGCACTACAGTGACATCTCCTTTGTTAGAGGCAGTTGGGATGTCATGTTTTAGAGCAATGTGTGGTGTGAATATTATGTAAAGGATAAACAGAAGAATGGATGGTACTCAGACTGTTTCTAATATGTAGCAGGTGTAATTTTGTGCCCCTGAGCCAAGAAGCTTAATATTTTGTGTCCCTGAGCTTGTAAGTTTCATGGTACAGTGTTAGGTTTGCTATATATCAGGACCATGGTTTGAATCCATGTCCCTTTTTCTTTTTTTTTTTTTCCCATCAAGTCATTACAACTTATCCTAAGTGTATTATGCAGAGAATTTGGAGTGTAGAAATCAGAAGATGGTGTGGGTTTACCAGAGGTATAATTCAGAATGCTGATGCAGGGTTGTTGAGCATGCAAATTGGGTGTTCTATACACATACTTTTCCTGATCCTCTTCCTGATTCCTCTGCAGACGACATATTACATCTGTCTCCTCCTTACTCTCTGCAGCCTCGCTTGTCATACCCCCAGACCTTGGGCAAACATTTACAGAAGTGTGTGTGTCCCTTAATGTTCTCCTATGCTCTTGCAGTTAGTGGCATTGCTACTATAAATTAGTCTCTAGCTTTATAAAGAAGAGAACACACACGTTGCATTATATGAGCATGAGAACACACACATTAGATCAGCAAGTAAATGAACTTGTTGGATTCCTTACATGGCCACTGTAAATGTCAATACCTGTGTGCACAGTCTGGATACAATTACAATAGCAGACGAACGTGCTCCTGTCATTACAGTTGCTGACAAAATGTAGCATACCCTGTTGATACTCCAAAGCAAATGGTAATCATTTTAAGAACACAAGAAAAGAGGAACACTGCAGTAGGCCTGTTGGCCCATACTAGGCAGGTCCTTTACAGTCCTTCCCACTAACAAAATATTTGCCCAACCCAATTTTCAATGCTAGATGATTCTATTTACTCATTTTGCAAGTCCCACTCAAATCCAACCCCTCACTCATGTATTTATCTAACCTAAATTTGAAACTACCCAACATTTTAGCTTCAATAACCCTACTAGGCAGACTGTTCCACTCATCAACTACCCTATTTCCAAACCAATACTTTCCTATATCCTTTCAAAATCTAAATTTATCTAATTTGAATCCATTATTGCGGGTTCTTTCTTGGAGAGATATCCTCGAAACCTTATTTATATCCCCTTTATTAATACCCATCTTCCACTTGTACACTTCGATCATGTCTCATCTCATTCTTCGTCTTACAAGTGAATGTAATTTAAAGGACTTCATTCTTTCTTCATACGGAAGATTTCTAATGCTATGAATTAATTTTGTCATTCTTCGCTGAATGTTTTCAAACGAATTTATATCCATTCTGTAATATGGAGACCAGAACTGAGCTGCATAATCTAGGTGAGGCCTTACTAATGATGCATAAAGCTATAGTATAACCTCTGGACTTCTGTTGCTTACACTTCTTGATATAAATCCCAGTAATCTGTTTGCCTTATTACGTACGCTTAGGCATGGCTGTCTTGGTTTAAGGTTGCTGCTTACCATAACCCCCAAGTCCTTCTCGCAATCTTTATGGTACTTTTCATTGTAAAACCAGTCAAAATCATCTCAATTTCTGTAATATGTCTTCCATTCTATAAAATGAGACCAGGAAAACTAGAATACAACAATAAATACCATACGAAAATACAGTGCAAAGTCGCTGTTTTAATCCAAAAACACGGTCAAAGTTTTTTTTCTCATTATGCACTGTGTGCTGCAGGATTTTTTTTATACTGCACACACTGACCACATAGACCCATTCTTTCATATGTAGGTCTACCATCTTTCTCTCACTAGATTTGAGGGCGCTAGAATTTAGGCGTACTAGTACGTCAAAAACCCTGGTGTGTAAGCCGTTCTAGTATGGCCGAAACCCTGAAAGGGTTAACAGTGTTGCAAGTAAGTTAAGCGATTAAGGGATAGAAAAACTGGATGAAAATAACTCTCCAATGTTGGTGGTGGTGGTAGTATAGGGCCACTGAACATATGCTGCCCTGCTCTCTTCTACCACCCGAAACCTCTGCCAGCATCTCCTCCATCAAACTAACTAATTAAACTAACATCTCCAAAGTAAGTGTAAATATTTCTTATTTATAAATTAATTTGTAAATATTTCTTATTTTTAAATTAAAATGTACATAAATATTTCTTATTTATTAATTACATACATTGTGAATAGTGGTGGTGGCTTCTGCTTCCACCTCCACCACCATTAATATATACGGCTTCTCTCACTGACCCTTATAAACCCAACAACAACACTTCCACCACTTACTCCTCACATACATTTTGACATATTTTATTCATTCTAGAGTATATATCATGTTTCTATGTTATTAATATTATGTCATATTAGATGAATCATGATAGATAAATAAGCAGTAGAGATTATATTAGCATCATATTGAAGCATAATAAACTTGCCTCCCTCTCCCCTCCTACCTATCTTCCATACACCAAGAGCCAATAAAGGTAAGTGTGATGTTAAATGTTCATTTATCCATTTTATTAGTGCTTTATATTTATTTGTCATTGTTTTCTGTATGTAAATCTATATTTAATCTTTAAAAAAAAAATTTTTTTGTTAATACTTTTGGGTGTCTGAAACCGATTAATTGGATTTTCATTATTTCTTATGGGGAAAATGGATTCGCCAATCGTGAATTTCACCATATGGCAGTCTCTCTGGAACAGATTAATCATGAAACTCGGGGGTCCACTGGAACATAATGGAGGTTCTGATCAGCAAAGTCCATCCTCTAAAATAGTATTTGGAAGGGTGCTAGCAAGACGGTTTTTTTCTAAAGAAATAAATTCTAAAATCAAAGAGAAAGTGTGAATGAGGATAGACAGAACAGGAGAAACGAATGATAAAAAAGACTGTGGCAGTAATATAGGAGATGAACATATTACAGCAGGGCACAAGCAGCAACAGTTGTATATTCATGGAAAGCACTGAGCTTGAATGGGTTATTAATCACTGCAGAAGCAGTGACAGACTCAGAGAACAGACACTAGAGTATTCCACCAAAAAGGATGGGACAGACTCTCAGGATTTGGCAGGATATAAAGACAAGTAACCCACCCTGTGAGCATCATGATAGCGGGCAGGGAACTATCTTTCTCAATTGTAGTGATTGTGGAAGCTTTTCTAGCACTTGGCTAGGAATTTTGATTTGTAATAGTGTCAGGGTCTGATATTTAAAATTTTACTCCATAGGGCAAGAAAATTACTCTAAAAAAAAAACCCTATCCTTAATTTCAGGGCAATCCTCCCTCCAATGGAGACTCCACACATACATGTTCCTGTATTATAGACCAAATTTTTACTGGTGGACTTCAGTCTGATGTTGTGTGTCAGGCATGCAAGTGAGTAGAGTGGTTTGGTTTGCTAGCTGTAGGCATTCCTCATCCCTTCAAGGAAATTGCCTTGAAGCTGCTGATTGACTTTTGATATAAGGAATTAGATCTACCTTATGCCCATGGAGCTGTGAGACTCAAGGGTTTAACACTTCCCCATGAATATAATAATAGTATAATGTTCTTGGGTTTATTGTAGTGTTAAGATACATTTTTGGTTGCTTATCTCACTAGCAAATCAACTTTGTCATTTAATTTTTGTCTTTAGTCTTCTCTGAGTAAATGTATTACAACTTTTGAGGCTTGTGTAGTATTCAGTAGCCTCAAATAAAGTAAATTTAATTTTAATTACTGCAAAAATATTATGATTATATATCTGGCAGAGTTCAGATTGTTTTATTAGGGAGTGTAGATGTCTCCGATATCAGGTATTATTGATTTTCAGTGGAGTCTCAACTACAATAGACCCATTTTGGGATATTTCGCTGGACCTGGGACCATGTCCCTATGGCACCAGCAAAGCCGATAAAACAGTTCCCACTTCTCTTGCTGACTGCTTAGATCGGTTTACTCGACCAGAGCATTTAGGTAAGTTTTTTGAACAGGATTATTGAATTATATGTTCATAACCAATTTCCTTCATATGAATTTGTATACATATACATGTACTGATAAAACTTTCTATAATTATTTTTGCTGTTTATAATTTTGTGTACAGTACTCATTATTAATGTATGCCGGCTCTCTCCTCTAAGACCACAACCACATAATAGGTTGTCCCTTGTGCTTTAGGACGTCTTTCAATCATCTAGAAAGTAATTAACACGCATGCTTCAGGTTTTTGTGGGGCAAATTTTCCCCGTGACTCACGGCTGGTATCTTCCAGCTGTGTGAATGGGTTGATATCCTTCCCATAATAGATCTCTCAATCACAGCCCGGAGGTTCTTAGTGGAGTTTGTCTGGGTAATTTCCTGGCCAGTCATCAAAGAAGGGTACCCCATAGTCAAGAAGCCACTGAACAGCATATTTCACTATGTGGCAAGGAGCACTTTCTTACATAAAAATCATTGAACTGCACTGAAAGATTTGAGCAAATGATCACAACAATTCTAGATATGTTATTTCAAATAACTTTAGTGGTGACATTTTTCTAGGCTTCCTTGGATATGCTTTTGGTGTGGGCGTGTTACCATCACTATCATCAAAGAATGGACACAACCAGATCCTCACTGAATGCTCACACACATTGATGGCTTCTACTATTTCTTCTGTTTGAAGGCCTGCTTTGTGTAATCCAGTGGTCTGTGCAATTGTCTCTTGTGTCAGTGACTTACTCCTTCCCATATTTATTTGTCAGTAGCCATAAATGCCTTACAAACTCAGCCCTCAGGACCACACAATACAGGCAGACCACAGACAGAATATCAACATCACAAGCCTAGAAGGCATATAGGATGTAGCCAGTAGCCTCAGGAAATCCAAAGACTGCCCACTACAAATTGTGACATTGGTATAATTTTTCATCTTCCCAAAAACCTAATAGGGTAAGGTATTAATTAATGATGAGCTTTGTATGTGTGTTTACCTGTATGTGATTGCAGCTATCAGATCCTAGCTCCTGGCCCCACCCATCAACTTGCTGCTTGACAGACTCATTCCCATCTAGCCTTGTGGGCCTTATCATACCTACTTTTAAAACTGTGGAATCTGCCTCCACCACTTAAGATTATTCCACTTCCCAACCACTCTGAGACCAATGAATGACTTCCTGACATCCATATGGTTCATCTGTGTCTTAAACTCCAGCTGTGTCCCTGAGTACCTGTTTCTCGCTTCTCAGGGTTTGTCCCTGTCTATCCTATCAATTCCTCTAAGTATTTTGTATATCTTCCCTGGTTATTAGATTTAATTTCATTACCCTTTTCTCATAGGTCATATCCCTTAGCTCTGGAACAAGTCTCCTTGCATACTTCTGCACTCTGTTCATTTACCTAACATTCTTTTACAGTAGCGGGTTTTATATTGTTGTGTACTCCAAGATGTGGCTGGCATTTATTATATAAATGGCTCAGAATAACTTTGAGACTTGCCAGATGATCATTGGCTGCAGTGGTTATTCAGCTGATGTGAGCCTTTGGTCATATAGTAGGCACTAAGGTTACTCCTAGGTTTTTCTCTTGAGATGTGTAACTGGTCCCTGAGTCTGTGCTCAGTATCCAGTCTTCTGGTCCCCTTTTCCCAATCTTCATAACCTTGCATTTGCAGTTTATCCAGATCATTTTGCAGCTTTTCTCTGCCTTCATCTGTTTTTATTCTCCTGTTTAGTTTACATCATCAGCACAAAGATGCACCTGACTCAGTTCCATTTAGTATGTCATTCACATGAACCAGAAACAGTATTGGTTCTAGTTCCAATGCTTGCAGAATCGCACTTGTTGTTCTTCCACCATTGTGACATCTCTTCTCAGACAATCACTTTTCTTCCTCACCCTAAGGTACTCTTTGCACCGGTGCAAGTACATTCCCTGTTATTCCTGCCTGCACTTCCAGTCTTTAGCAGGGTGCAGAATTAAATGCCTTCTTACAGTCTAAGGCAATGCAATCGATCCTTTGCTCTCTGTTGTTTCATTTCTATTACCTTGTCATAGAATTCTAACAGATTGGTAAGACAAGATTTGTCACTTCTGTACTTGTGGTGGTTATTGTTTATAAAACTACTTCTCATCAAATGCTCTGTTTCTCCTGATTTCCTTCATTACCTTCCCTGGTATGCATGTTATTGAAACAGGCCTGTAGCTCAATGCTTCCCATCTGTTTCCTTTCTTAAAGTCCCCATTATATTTGTGGAATTTCTCAAATTAAGTGATATTATGCTGTAGATTCTTGCAGCTGGCAAATGTAGCCATGCAACCCATAAAAAATATGTGAAGAAACTCCCCCTCTTTTTTCTGTTGATGTGCAAAGTTTTATTAATCACATTCTTAACCCTTTGACTGTTTTGGTCGTATATATACGTCTTACGAGTTAATGTGTTTGACGTATGTATACTCAAAAATTCTAGCGATTTCAAATCAAGCAGGAGAAAGTTGGTAGGCCTAAATGTGAGAGGATGGGTCTGTGTGGTAAGTGTTTGCAGTATAAAAAAAATCCTGCAGCATGCAGTGCATAATGAGAAAAAAACTCCAACTGTGTTTTTGGATTAAAATGCCGACTTTGAGGTGTATTTTCGTATAGTATTTATGATTGTATTCTTGTTTTCTTGGTCTCATTTGATAGAATGGAAAACATGTTATAGAAATAGAAGTGATTTGATTGATTTTACTATGAAAAGGATCTTGAAATGGAGCTCAAAGTGGCAGAAATGTTCGATTTTTGTGGATGTTCAAAGAGTAAACAAATGACGTCATTGTCCAATAAATGTCCAACTGGCCATTCTGATATGCAGTCTTCAGTGGGTTGACATTATTTATACAATTATTACAATATTGCAGTAGTCTGGATATCAGTAAATCTTCTATTTTTTGTGTGAATAAAAATTCAAAATAGAAAGCAAGAGGATTATAACAGGGGCCTGGAGACATGACTGATGAACAGAGAAAATGTTATTTTAGTGCCAGGAATGTCTGCGTTGTTCATTCTGGACCCTATTTTGAAATTGACATATTTTTTAATTTGCATGAAATTGGCCAAATTGCCAATTTCTGACCACTTTATTGGGTGGTTGAAATCAATAAATGGGCGGTTTCCTGTACTCAGTCGATAGAACGAATGGAGTTCCAGCGAAATAGCTATGAGTTTAGTCGATTGGAAAAACGAAATTGGTCCAAAGTAGGGCTTAAATTGGGCAAAATTGCCGATGCATAAATATCATGACCGCTAACTCTGCGAGAGCATAATTCCATAAGTTTTCCATCAGATTTTGTGCTTTTGGTGCCATTACCATCAGGGAAGGTTCTCTATCATTTCATAAGAAAAAATACATTTTTTTTTTTTTTTCAAAGATTTTGTGATACCAGAAGACACCTCAGAATATGTGGTTGCAACAGTCAAAGGGTTAAAAGGGTGTTGGTGTTGCAGTTTTTTAACTGTAGTGTAGGCATGCCTCTGTCAAGGCAGTGATGGAGTAAATGATGAAAGTGTTTCTTCTTTTTTGGGTCACCACCCTGCCTTGGTGGGAAATGGCCAAAGTGTTAATAAAAAAAAATAAGAAATTATCACTAGTGGTAGTATAAATTATTAATAGAGCAGTTTACAGCTTTTACAGCCTCCACGTGCCGCTGTCTCCACTATAACTGGAAACATCTCAAAATTTCAAGTGTTTTAAAGTTTGTATGTATGTATGTATGTGGTGTAAATATTATGCAGAAAATTCGGAGTGTGGAAATTAGGAGAAGGTGTGAAGTTAATAAAGCATTAGTCAGAGGGCAGAAGAGGGGTTGTTGAGGTGGTTTGGTCATTTAGAGAGAATGGATCAAAGTAGAATGACATGGAAAGCATATAAATCTATAGGGGAAGGAAGGAGGGGTAGGGGTCGTCCTCGAAAGGGTTGGAAAGAGGGGGTAAAGGAGGTTTTGTAGGCGAGGGGCTTGGACTTCCAGCAAGCTTGCATGAGCGTTTTTAGATAGGAGTGAATGGAGACGAATGATACTTGGGACCTGACGATCTGTTGGAGTGTGAGCGGGGTAATATTTAGTGAAGGGATTCAGGGAAATCGGTTATTTTCATATAGTCGGACTTGAGTCCTGGAAATGGGAAGTACAATGTCTGCACTTCAAAGGGGGGGTTTGGGGATTTTGGGCAGTTTGGAGGGATGTGTTGTGTATCTTTATACGTATATGCTTCTAAGCTGTTGATTCTGAGCACCTCTGCAAAAACAGTAAATAGTTTGTGAGTGTGGTGAAAGTGTTGAATGATAAAATGAAAGTATTTTCTTTTTGGATTTTCTTTCTTTTTGGGTCCCCCTTTGCCTCGGGGGGAGACGGCCCCGACTTGTTGAAAAAAAAAAAAAAAAAAATTTATATATATATAAAAAATATATATATATAAAAAATATATATATATATTTTATATATATATATTTATAAAAATATATATATAAAATATATATTTTAAATATAATATATATATATAGATATATATATATATATATATATATATATATATATATATATAATATTATATATATATATATATATATATATAAAATATATTTAATATATATAATGTAGTAGGTTCGTAGACAGCAACCACCGGGAGGTACTACCGTCCTACCAAGTGAGTGTAAAACGAAGCCTGTGATTGTTTTTACATGATGGTAGGATTGCTGATGTCTTTTGTCTGTCTCATAAATATGCAAGATTACAGGCATGTCTTGCTACTTCACTTACACTTAGGTCACACTACACATACTGTACACATTTATTTATACACACTCATCTGAGTTTTCTTTGATTTTATCTTAATAGTTCTTGGGCTTATTAATTTTCCTTTTATATCCATGGGGAAATGGAATAGAATCTTTCCTCCGTAAGCCATGGGGTGTTGTAAAAGTCAACTAAAATGCCGGAACAATGGGCTAGTAACCCTTTTCCTGTAAAGATTACTAAAAAAAATAAGAAGAAGAAAATTTTCAAAGTGGGAAGTCTGAATGTGCGTGGATGTTGTGCAGATGATAAGAAAGAGATGATTGTGGATGTATGAATGAGAAAAAGCTGGATGTCCTGGCTTTAAGTGAAACAAAGCTGAAGGGGGTGGGAGAGTTTTTCAGTGGAGAGGAATAAATGGGATTAGGTCAGGGGTTTCAAATAGAGTTAAGCTAAAGAAGGAGTAGCAATAATGTGAAGGGTAAGCTATGGGAGGAAAAGAGGGACTATAAATGTATTAATTCAAGGATTATGTGAGCAAAATAAAGATTGGATGTGAAAAGTGGGTTTATAATAAACGTGTATGCACCTGGAGAAGAGAGAAGTGTAGAGGAGAAGAGAAGATTTGGGAAATGTTGAGGAATGCGTGGGAGTTTTGAATCAAGTTGAGAGTAATGGGTTGTGGATTTTAATGCTAAAGTGGGTAAAAATGTTATGGAGGGAGTAGTAGTGTAAATTTGGGGTGCCAGGGTAAATGTAAATGGGAGCCTTAAATTGAGCTATGTGTAAAAGAAATTGGTAATAAGTAATACATATTTTATGAAAAAGAGGATAAATAAATATACAAGGTATGATTAGCACGTAATGAAAGTAGTTTATTAGATTAAGTTATGGTGGATAAAAGGTTTATGGGTAGGCTCCAGGATGTACATGTTTATAGAGGGCAACTGATATATCGGATCATTATTTTGTTGTAGCTACAGTTAGAGTAAGAGGGAGATGGGAAAAGAGGAAGGTGGCAACAACAAGTAAGAGGGAGGTGAAAGTGTAAAAAACAAGGAGGAGGAAGTTCGGGTGAGATATAAGCGACTATTTGGAAAAAAGGTGGGCTAGTGCAAAGATGAGTAGTGGGGGGTTGAAGAGGGGTTTGGGAAAAGTTTTTAAAAATGCAGTATTAAAAATGTGGGGCAGAAGTTTGTGGTTATAGGAGGGTGGGGCAGGAGGAAAGAGGAGTGATTGTGTGAATGATGAAGTAAAGGGTGTGATAAAAGACAAAAAGGTAGCTTATGAGAGGTTTTTACAAAGCAGAAGTGTTATAAGAAGAGCAGAGTATATGGAGAGTAAAAGAAAGGTAAAGAGAGTGGTGAGAGAGTGCAAAAGGAGAGCAGATGATAGAGGGAGAGGCACTGTCAAGAAATTTTAATGAAAAAAGAAAAAAAATTTTGGACGAGTTAAACAAGTTAAGAAAGCCTAGGGAAAAAATGGATTTGTCAGTTAAAAACAGAGTAGGGGTTAGTAGATGGGGGGATGGAGGTATTGGGTAGATGGGGAGAATATTTTGAGGAACTTTTAAATGTTAAGGAAAAACAGAGGCATAATTTCATGCACTGGTCAGGAGGTATACCATCTTTTAGGAGTGAAGAAAAGCAGAATGTAAGTGTGGGGGAGGTACGTGAGGCATTACTAAAATTTAAAGGGGGTAAAGCGCTGGAAACTGAAAGGATCATGACAGAAATGTTAAAAGCAGGGGGGATATAGTGTTGGAGTGGTTGGGACTTTCGTTTAATAAATGTATGAAAGAGGGGAAGGGAACCTAGGGATTGGCAGAGAGCATGTATAGTCCCTTTAAAATAAAGGGAAAGGGGACAAAAGGACTGTAAAAATTACAGAGGAATAAGCTTACTGAGTATACCCGGAAAAGTGTACGGTAGGGTTATAATTGAAAAAATTAGAGGGAAGACAGAATGTAGGATTGCGGATGAGCAAGGAGGTTTTAGAGTGGGTAGGGGGTGTGTAGATCAGGTGTTTACATTGAAGCATATATGTGAAAAAGTATTTAGATAAAGATAGGGAGGTTTTTATTGCATTTATGGATTTAGAAAAGGCATATGAAGAGGGATAGAGGAGCAATGGGGGCAGATGTTTCAAGTATATGGGAAAAGGTGGTAAGTTATTAAATTTCTGTAAAGAGTTTTTTTTGAGGATAGTGAGGCTCAGGTTAGGGTGTGTAGAAGAGAGGGGGACTACTTCCCGGTAAAAGTAGGTCTTAGACAGGGATGTGTAATGTCACCAAAGGTTGTTTAATATATTTATAGATGGGTTGTAAAGGAAGTAAATGCTAGGGTTTTTGGGAGAGGGGTGGGATAAATTATGGGGAATCAAATTCAAAATGGGAATTGACACAGTTACTTTTGCTGATGATACTGTGCTTATGGAGATTTTAAAGAAAAATTGCAAAGGTTAGTGGATGAGTTTGGGAATGTGTGTAAAGGTAGAAAGTTGAAAAATGAACATAGAAAAGAGTAAGGTGATGAGGGTGCAAATGATTTAGATAAAGAAAATTGGATATCAAATTGGGAGGAGGAGTATGAAGAAGTGAATTTTTCAGATACTTGGGAGTTGACGTGTCGGCGGATGGATTTATGAAGGATGAGGGTTTAAACATAGAATTGATGAGGGAAAAAAGGTGAGTGGTGCGTTGAGGTATATGTGGATCAAAAAACGTTTTCTATGGAGGCAAAGAAGGGAATGTATGAAAGTATAGTAGTACCAACACTCTTATATGGGTGTGAAGCTTGGGGGGTAAATGCAGCAGCAAGGAGAACGGTTTTGGGGGCGCGGAGATGTCCTGTCTAAGGGCAATGTGTGGTGTAAATATTATGCAAAAAATTCGGGTTGGAAATTAGGAGAAGGTGTGGAGTTAATAAAAGTAATTAGTCAGAGGGCAGAAGAGGGTTGTTGAGGTGGTTTGGTCATTTTTGAAGAATGGATCACAGTAGAATTTACATGGAAAGCATATAAATCTATAAGGGGGAAGGGGCGGGGTTAGGGGTCGTCCTCGAAAAGGGGTTTGGGGAGAGGGGTAAAGGAGGTTTTGTGGGTAAGGGGCTTGGATTTCCAGCAAGCGTGCGTGAGCGTGTTAGATAGAGTGAATGGAGACGAAAGGTACTTGGGACCTGACGATCTGTTGGAGTGTGAGCAGGGTAATATTTAGTGAAGGGATTCAGGGAAACCCGGGTTTTTTTCATAAGTCGGACTTGAGTCCTGGAAATGGGAAGTACAATGCCTGCACTTTAAAGGAGGGGTTTGGGATATTGGCAGTTTGGAGGGATATGTTGTGTATCTTTATATGTGTATGCTTCTAGACGTTGTATTCTGAGCACCTCTGCAAAAACAGTGATAATGTGCGAGTGTGGTGAAAGTGTTTAATGATGAGAAGTATTTTCTTTTTGGGATTTTTTTTCCCTTTTTTGGGTCACCCTGCCTCGGTGGGAGACGGCCGACTTTTTTGAAAAAAAAAAAAAAAAAAAAAAAAAATATATATATAATATTATATATATATATATAATTTTTTTTTTTTTTTTTTAAACAAGTGGGCCGTCTCCCACCGAGGCAGGGTGACCCAAAAAAAGAAAGAAAATCCCCAAAAAGAAAATACTTTCATCATCATTCAACACTCACCACCTCGCACATTATCACTGTTTTTGAGAGGTGCTCAAAAATACAACAGTCTAGAAGCATACACATATAAAGATACACAACAATATCCCTCCAAACTGCCAATATCCCAAACCCCTCCTTTAAAGTGCAGGCATTGTACTTCCCATTTCCAGGACTCAAGTCCGACTATATGAAAATAACCGATTTCCCCTGAATCCTTCACTAAATATTACCCTGTTTCACACTCCAACAGATCGTCAGGTCCCAAATAAACCCTTCGTCTCCTTCACTCCTATCTAACACGCTCACGCACGCTTGCTGGAAGTCCAAGCCCCTCACCCACAAAACCTCCTTCACCCCCTCTTTCCAACCCTTTCGAGGACGACCCCTACCCCGCCTTCCTTTCCCCCATAGATTTATATGCTTTCCATGTCATTCTACTTTGATCCATTCTCTCTAAATGACCAACCACCTCAACAACCCTCTTCTGCCCTCTGACTAATACTTTTATTAACTCCACACCTTCTCCTAATTTCCCCCACTCCGAATTTTCTGCATAATATTTACACCACACATTGCCCTTAAACAGGACATCTCCACTGCCTCCAACCGTTACCCCGCTGCTGCATTTACCACCCAAGCTTCACACCCATATAAGAGTGTTGGTACTACTATACTTTCATACATTCCTTCTTTGCCTCCATAGATAACGTTTTTTGACTCCACATATACCCAACGCACCACTCACCTTTTTTCCCTCATCAATTCTATGATTAACCTCATCCTTCATAAAACCATCCCCCGACACGTCAACTCCCCAAATATCTGAAAACATTCACTTCTTCCATACTCCTCCTCCCCAATTTGATATCCAATTTTTCAATTTTTCTTTATCTAAATCATTTTGACACCCTCATCACCTTACTCTTTTCTATGTTCACTTTCAACTTTTCTACCTTTACACACATTCCCAAACTCATCCACTAACCTTTGCAATTTTTCTTTAGAATCTCCCATAAGCACGTATCATCACAAAAAGTAACGGGTGTAAATTTTCCCATTTTGAATTTGATTCCCCATAATTTAATCCCACCCCTCTCCCAAACACCCTAGCATTTACTTCCTTTACAACCCACTATAAATATATTAAAACAACCATGGTGACATTACACATCCCTGTCTAAGCCCTACTTTTACCGGAAGTAGTCTCCCTCTTCTACACACCCTAACCTGAGCCTCACTATCCTCATAAAAACTCTTTACAGCATTTAAAAACTTACCACCTATTCCATTTTACTTGCAACATCTGCCACATGCCCCCTATCCACTCTATCATATGCCCTTTTTTAAATCCATTAAAAGCAATAAAAACTTCCCTATCTTTATCTAAATACTGTTCACATATATGCTTCAATGTAAACACCTGATCTACACATCCCCTACCCACTCTGAAACCTCCTTGCTCATCCGCAATCCTACATTCTGTCTTACCTCTAATTCTTTCAATTATAACCCTACCGTACACTTTTCCTGGTATACTCACTAAGCTTATTCCTCTATAATTTTTACAGTCTCTTTTGTCCCCTTTCCCTTTATATAAAGGGACTATGCATGCTCTCTGCCAATCCCTAGGTACCTTCCCCTCTTTCATACATTTATTAAACAAAAGTACCAACCACTCCAACACTATATCCCCCCCTGCTTTTAACATTTCTGTCATGATCCCATCAGTTTCCAGCTGCTTTACCCCCTTTCATTCTACGTAATGCCTCACGTACCTCCCCCACACTTACATTCTGCTCTTCTTCACTCCTAAAAGATGGTATACCTCCCTGACCAGTGCATGAAATTACTGCCTCTGTTTCTTCCTTAACATTTAAAAGTTCCTCAAATATATCTCGCCATCTACCCAATACCTCCATCTCCCCATCTACTAACTCCCCTACTCTGTTTTTAACTGACAAATCCATATTTTCCCTAGGCTTTCTTAACTTGTTTAACTCACTCCAAAATTTTTTCTTATTTTCATTAAAATTTCTTGACAGTGCCTCTCCCACTCTATCATCTGCTCTCCTTTTGCACTCTCTCACCACTCTCTTTACCTTTCATACATTTATTAAACAAAAATACCAACCACTCCAACACTATGTACCCCCCTACAATAGGCCCTCATCTTACACAGACACCACATGCACCTTTTTTTGTAATTGCCAATAAAAAAAAAAGAGCAGGATATTTTGTAAATTCCTATTTATTGGCTCACTGGATATGATATCCAGACTTTTGAAGTGTCCTTACAGGCCTTGTTCCCAAAACTGTTCAGATAATAGGTAGATGACTACTGTGTACAATAGTAATTACATGTATTAGATATTAGCTTTAATTTGATTGATGATGCTATCTCATTTCATATGTAAAGCATTTTATAAATTAATCATTTTTTCTGTGTATATTTGTAGGTAGCAGTGCAAAAATTAAATGTAGTGGATGTCAAAGCTACCAAGAATCAACAAAACAGCTTACTATGAAGAAACTTCCTATAGTATGTAGTTTTCATCTAAAGGTGAGTGTTTTATTGTATGTCTGGTGGATGATGAAGAGATTGATAGTGAATGTGTATCCTTTTTTGGGTCACCCTACCTTGGTGAGAGACGGTATGTTACAGTAGATGAAGTCATTTTATTTACTTCTTAGAGGCAGTGGGTCGCTATATCTTACATTGAGATGAATCCCACCTTCTCCTTTATACAAAGGAACTATGCACGCTCTCTGCCAATCCCTTGGTACCTTCCCCCCTTTCATACATTTGTTGACCAAAAGTACCAACCACTCCAAAAAATTTTCCCATGGTTTTAGCATTTCTGTCTATATCCTATTAATCCCGTCTGTTTTACCCCCTTTTATTTTACCTACTGCCTCACCCACCTCACCCCCACACATCTGGCTCTTCCTCACTCCTAAAAAAGATGTTATACCCTGCCATCCCTTCCTAATGCCTATGATCAGTCTTCCTCTCTCCATCAACATTTAACAGCTCAAAAAAAATTTCTTCCATTTTCCTAATTGTCTTCATCAGATTAATAAATATGTAGATAGATTCAGAAATTTTTTGGTTTCCCCTTTTTTCAATATGTAAGCCTCATTGGAGTACCTGTAATTAGTAATGAGTAATGACATTGACATCTCAGAGAAATTAAGTTATTTAATATTTTTCCTACCTGGGTTATTTAACACTTATTTAACAATAAGCATTTCCTTGTATATTAAACATTAACATAATTTCATATAGTCGGACTTGAGTCCTGGAAATGGGAAGTACAATGCCTGCACTTTAAAGGAGGGGTTTGGGATATTGGCAGTTTGGAGGGATATGTTGTGTATCTCTATACATATATGCTTCTAAACTGTTGTATTCTGAGCACCTCTGCAAAAGCAGTGATAATGTGTGAGTGTGGTGAAAGTGTTGAATGATGAAAGTATTTTCTTTTTGGGGATTTTCTTTCTTCTTTTTTTTGGGTCACCCTGCCTCGGTGGGAGACGGCCGACTTGTTGAAAAAAAAAAAAAAAAAAAATAATTTTAAAAATAAAATATTGAAAAGGCCAAACATTTTGGTATCCCATCCCTAACTCAAGCCTTGTATACCCCTTTCCCCTTACTCCAACCATTCCTAGAATTACTCCTTCCTCTTCTGCCTTCAACCCCAGATTTATGTAACCTCTTTACCATTCTATCCCTCTCCATCCTCTTTAAATGCCCAAACCACCTCAACAGCTCCTCAGTCCTTTGAATTATATAATTGGTAACCCCATTCTGTCTTCTAATTTTTATGCTCCGAATTCTCTGCATAATATGTATTCACTCCATTCATTGCTCTCAGAAATGACATCTCCACTTTGCTGCAGTGTAAAAGTTTTGGTACCACTATACTTTGGTATATTTTAAATTTTTAACTCCATGGCTAAACTTTTCCTTAGATTTAGCCACAACACACCATACTACTTTCTTTTTGCCATTGTATGGTTCACCTCATCTTTTATAGACCGATCTTCTGGTTTTTTTTTTTTTTTTTAACAAGTCGGCCGTCTCCCACCGAGGCAGGGTGATGTCTACTTCAAAATATCTAAGTACATCCACTTCCTCTACACTCCTTCCCTCCAATCTGATATTTAGTTTTTTTATTGCAAAGACTTTCTTCTTATATTTACCATTTTGTTATGTTCACTTTTAATTTCCATCTTTTTATGCAACCTTCCAAATTTGTCCACCAACATTTACAACTTATCTCCAAACTGTCCCAAAATAATGTTATTTGTCAATTTTGGTGATGTGGAGTGCTAGTAAATGGGGTATTTATGTACATTCAGTATTCACATAAGTACACTTTATGCAACTTGTTTGGCTTTTCTTTGAAAGTATGTCTAATTAGTGAAAACTTCCATTTTTTCAGAGATTTGAACATAGCAACAGATTACACAAGAAAATATCCACCTTCATCTCCTTTCCTGAACATTTGGACATGACTCCATTTATGTCTAACAGAAGAAACAATAATAACAACCATAATGGTGTCACAACTCATCCAACTGATATTAATAATAGGTAAGCACATACTTCCAGCAAGCGTGCGTGAGCGTGTTAGATAGGAGTGAATGGAGACGAATGGTACTTGGGACCTGACGATCTGTTGGAGTGTGAGCAGGGTAATATTTAGTGAAGGATTCAGGGAACCGTTTATTTTTCATATAGCCGGACTTGATCGCTGAAAATGGAGGTACAGTGCCTGCCCTAATGAGTGGGTTTGGGATATTGGGCAGTATGGAGGGATTGATTATTTTTGTATCTATATAACGTATATGCTTCTAAATGCTTGTTGTATTCTGATCACCTCTGCAAAACAGTGATAATGTGTGAGTGGGTGAAAGTATGCTGAATGATGATATTAAAGTAATTTTCTTTTGGGGATTTTTTTTCTTTTTTGGGTCACCCCTGCTCGGTGGGAACGTCCCGCCTTGTTTAAAAAAAAAAAAAAAAGCACTACTCTAGTACTATATGTATATATCAGTATTAATGTAATGATTACAACTTTAGAGTAATAATAACAGTATATAATGTAAGAGCACGAGAGGTGAGGAGGTCGTCCAAAGGGTACGACTGATGCCGAGATTCATAAGGTTTCATTGAGTATTTTTTCAAGATTATTAGAATTACAGTTTATAAGTTAAAAGACACAATGAAAGCAGAACAAAAGTATGTTAGTAGCACCGTTTTTGCTCTTTTGTAGTTTTTAAATCAAAAGTAAAGTACATCACATTAAATAATTCTTGCAGCTGGCCTCCGATAGTAAGTACAAAGGCGATATCCCATTTTGTTGAAGGTTCAAATGATGCTTTGTTTTTTTTTTTTTTTTTTTTTAACATGCATAATGTATCTGGGTCAACTAATTGTGAAATGAACTAATTTTTGTTGTACAACACTTGTCCAGCGAATATTGTTATGAACACTGTCGAAAAGCCAATCTAGCCTCTATCCCTATTGCTAGTCCCTTGCTTGTTCCCCAGTTAGTCCCATTAACCTGTTCATGGAGAGTGTTGTGCCGTATGCATGGGCTTAGGACTTTGGTTGTTGTCATAGAACTACATGATGAGCTTGGCTCATTTCAGAATTTAAGCAGTAAAAAAAAATTTCATAGACATGAGAGAATGGGTCATTGGTTAAGTATGCAGACCACCTAAAAAAAACCCTGCCCGCACCTTTACAATAATATGGTTTAACCCTTCTACACTGCCAAACGTATATCAATGTATTTTTTTCCAACATTTGAAAGTATGTAAAAAAAGTAATCTATTTTTTGTTTTACATTTGAAAACATAAAAAAAGAACTTTGATCTGCTTTTTTTTATTTGAAAATAGCATGTAAAAAAAAAATGTAGATCTACTTTTGGAGCACTACGCATGTGAACGTAGATCTGCTTGGAAAGTTTAAGGGTTAAATTGGCAATTTTGCAATTTATTTTTGTATGGTTTTTTATGGTTGTATTATTGGTTTCTTGGTTTCATTGATAGAATGGAAGATACATTACAGAAATAGATGATTTTGATTGGTTTCAGGACTGAAAGTAGATTGAAATTGAGTTCAAAGTAACTGAAATGTTAAATTTTTGCCAATATTACAGAGAACAAAAATTGTCACTCATCCAATATGTGTCCAACTAGTCGGTCTAATATGCGTTCAGGAGTGTGCTGACATTATTACAATAATTATTACAATAATTCATTAGTCTGCATAACGGTAAATCTTCTATTTTTTGTGTGAATAAAAATTCAAAATGGAAAGAAGGCAAGGTATAGGAGAGGTCTGGGGAAGTAACTAATGAACAGAGGAAATGTTTTTTAGTGCCAGTTATGTCTACATTGTTTATTCTGGACCTTATTTATAAATTGGCAAGTTTTTAATTTTGCGTGAAATTGGCCAAATTACCGATTTCTGATCACTTTATTGGGTAGTTGAAATAGGTAAATGGCCATTTTTTTTTGTACTCAGTAGACAGGAAGTAATACTAGTGAAATAGCTAGGAGTTTGGTCAGCTGGGACAATGGAATTTACTTACAGTAGGACTTGAAGTGGGCGAAATCGGTGGTGTGTAAATATCGTTGAAACCGCTAACTTTGTGAAAGTGTAATTCTGTAAGTTTTCCATCAATTTTCATGCTTTTGGTTTCATTACTTTCAGGAAAACGATTCTCTTATTTCATAAGACTTTTTTTTTTTTTTTTTTTTTTTATAATTTCCTTGACCATGAGAGCAATTCTTAGATCCAGGAATTCGACCCTGAAAGGGTTAAATCATGGCTCTACTGTACTAAATTTTTTTTAAATTGTTAGTTGGAAATTTATTGCTGAAAGACCCTTATTATTGTAGTATGAAAAGTACTGTACATGATTGTAGCTTTCAGATACATTCCCCTTGATAATTTTTTCTTATTTTTATTTTATTTTCAGATATTCTCTGTTTGCGGTAGTAAATCACGTAGGCAACTTAGATGCTGGTCACTATAGCAGCATATGTCCGTCAGCAACCTAGTGACCAGAGGGACAAATGTGATGAGCCACATGATAACTCAGCAAAACCATCCAGGATGTGCTTTCAAGAGTGAAGGGTCATGTACATTTATCTGTTTCCAGTGCAACTGATTTGTGTAGCTTCATGAAATGTAATTAGTGTATCAGCCACACTGAGCCTTTAAGTTTGGAAGGCTTCCTTTTCCTTACTTGTGGGTTTCATTTATATTCCAAGGTTTTAAATGATGACATCCCCATGAATAATATCAATTAGTGGATATTCCTTCTGGCTCAGTTGGTTTTGTTGTCAACCTTGTTATGTTTTCTGAACATGGAATTTTGTGGTGCAATAATTTGTTTTTCAAAACAAAATTTGAATCCTTTCTAACACCCCAAAGTGTCAAGAGTGACAATCCAATGGGTGCTGCTGGCCAATAATGCTTTTTAGCAGGCCATTTTCAGATGAGTATTTATTATATCATGATTTAATAAGATGATAAAAGTTATGTAAAACTGGGTGGGAGGAAGGAGTGATAGAGGCCATTCAAGGAAGATTTTGAAGGGAGGCGGGTAATGGGTGCAATGTTGAATGACCCCAAAGTGTGTTGGGCATTTGTTAATCAAGAGTCTAAATCGAAAATAATTTAATCAGCTGTCTACTTTTCAACATTTATGCCACAGCTTGATAGCTGGTTTGGTTCTTGAGACCAAAAGTTTAGAATCTCCTACGCCATGAAGAATGTGTGGTTTTTTGAACAATGGCAGTGAACCATCTTTGGAACAAATTAATGGTGGAAAGGTAGCTGGTAAGAATATCATTTCCATCCCCTTTCCCTTATCTCGCAATTTTTTTTTTTTCTTGGCCTAAGTGGCAGGGGCCTCTGGGATGTGCAACTCCCCCCACAGGGTATTGGTCTGAATGATAACTCACAAAAGCAATCAACATAAAATGGGGTGGGTATTTTCCCCTTTCGTCAAAATATGCCAATATTACAGCAGACAATCAACACTAAATTATGAATAGGGATTGAGGAATGTGAAAGACTGAAAAAGTATTAATTGTCTTATGATTATGATTTATGTAGTATGAGAGGAATTGGATCATGACAGTAGCAAGTTTCGTAATGATTTGCAAATGTAATAATGCTAGAAATGGAATATAATGTAAATACAGTAAAACTCCCACCCTCTAATACATTTCATCATAACTTGGCAGTGCCATCTGACCTCATAAGTGTAGACAAGTATGGTGAATGATAAGTTGCTAACTATCAAATGTTGTTTTTAATTGCGTGAGAAGTATTCATTCACACTGCACTGATCTCTTTTTCTCTCTTTCAGAACCTCCTTTTATTAGTCACAAACCAAATTCTAGAGTATTAATGAATAAGTTGTTGTCAAAACTAAAACCACGGATATGATAAACTTCAAACCTCTGAAATCTCAGCTGACTTCAGAAGTCCTTCCTTGCCATGCCTGCTAACCTTGGAGTGGAATGCAGGGAATGCATTTCAATATATCCTGGCACCATGAACAGATCCCGCCAGTCCTGCAAGTTGTGAATACAAAATCTAAGATTGTCATTATATTGAATGTCGCCCATAGAAAAAGAAATGCAGTAGGGCTGTACATTGAAAGGCATCATAGATCCTGAAGAGAAATTACTGCACAGAGGACAGAGCTGAATGTTGAGGAGATTTCAGAACGCACTTTGTATTTGCCTCTTCCCAGTTTGTACTTACTTGCAGAGAGAGAGACCAACGGCTCTAGCTTTTGAAGATAATCAGGTGACAGGAGTGTTTACATTTTTACTTTTTAACTGAGGAATTTTCACCGTGTTGTGAAGGATTTCTTTCTTGATTTAAACGTCTTCCATGACTTAACAGAAGTGTAGGGGAGTAAATTGATCTAGTCCTTGTAAAAAATATTCCTTAGGTTCTGGAATGTAAATGCAACAGTAATCAGGGTATTTCAATCTTTGTCAGGTGATATAAAACTTATTTTCAATCAATTGAAAGTAAGGGTTTAGAATGGTGTTGACAGTAGGTAAGATGATCTCTCTAGATTATCCACTGTTGCTTTAGTTATGTACCATCAGTACATATCTCATTGGCAGTATGTTGGTATTTGATCTATATATCATTTTTAGGAATAACAGTTTCAATAATGCGTTTAGCTTGGTTGGGTAACTTAGTGGGATAAGGACACTTAGCATCCCTTTGGGTTAAGGAACAGGAGCTATTGAAAAGGGGGGGGGGGGAAGTTATTCTTGGTTTGGTGAAAATGTGTTATTAGTTGACTGCTAAATTTACTATTCATGAAGACAATTCATAAATCCAAACTTTAATAATAAAAAAAAAAAAATCTGCTGACATGTTTGTATAAACATTGAATAACTTTTGGTTTTTGCCTCTGATGGTAAAAGTATTCATTGCAACATCAAAACAGTATTATGGGCAGTTTTTGTGTACAGTTTATTTGTCATGTCCATGTCAAAAGTATACATGTTCTTAATAATTGTGTGAAAGACTACTTTAAACTACAGGTATTAAATGCCAAAAGTAAAGAATTTGAGGCCAATTCACACTGCAGTATTTTTTTCCAATCGTATTACAACTTAAAATGTCATACAAAGAATATCTTTAATACTATAAGGATAATAACTAAAATATAGGCATTTTTAAATATGATCAGTATAGTTCCAATTTAGTTGCACATAAGGTTAATAGTAAATATGGCTTGCAAATATGACCCATAGAATGTTCTTGTCACAGCAAGGTGCTCTAGCAGTGGCCTCCATGGTTGCATGTAAAGCGTTCAACAGGCATTAACGATTGTCCCACCCCCTGTAGGCCATAAGTGAAGTACTGTTTGCAGTTGTAAGAATCATTCATGCGAAAATGTCGGAAATAATAATTTCATGTTACCAGTGATTTGGAGAGTCTGACACAGTTAAGTAATGTTGCAAATTTGCGGTGAATTAACAAATGCAGGAACATTAAAGCCGGATCAATTGTATTAGATATTTTTGCCGATGATGAAACCTGGCAATGTATCTAAGGGAACCTGCCCGGCATCTTGCGTGCAAATCCTCTAAATTGTAAGTAGGCTTGTTGTACTCTTTTTGTAACTGGCCTATGATTAGATAATTATTTTTTTCATAATTAGAAAACATTTTTTTGCACAGAAACAGATTTCAGACTGTTAGGAGCTTTGTCACAACAATTATGGTCTTACAGTGTGTCAATCAATAGCAGTAAGTCAATGGTAATTGTAGTTATGCCTGGATGTATGGGATGTTAGTTATTCACTTGAAAGTAGGTAATTCATCAAAAAATTATAACATCTCCTATTCTTAACCTCAGCATCAATACATTTTAAAGAATATTGACTAGAATGATGTGTTGTGAATGAAATTAAAACCACTGTAAATGGAAGAGATGCAATAAGGGATTTATTACATTAAAAAATATAAAGGTTAGTTGGAATCCCAATATTTGGCAAAGGACAAATCAGTAGGGCATGGGTTTAAATAATTTAGATTACTGACCCCTATTCATAATCTTTGTATAAAAGCCTCATTATCTTGTTTCTTATAAACAGCATGAGTTGAATACACTTTTGTAATTTTTCTAAAAAATTTTAAAATTTTTATGCAACAATCTGTTAAGGAACTAATAAAAAAATCAAATTCTTGGCTCGCATTTCACTGTGCAGTTATCAAGTAATAGTAATCATGAAGATAAAAATTCTGTAGATCAGGGAAACAT
Organism: Cherax quadricarinatus; assembly: GCF_026875155.1. Lineage (NCBI taxonomy): Eukaryota > Metazoa > Arthropoda > Malacostraca > Decapoda > Parastacidae > Cherax > Cherax quadricarinatus. The sequence goes on from NC_069404.1 coordinate 70,848,170, forward strand.
GTCTTATTTTGTAAATTTTATATATTAAGGATTAAAAGTTGGCAACACCTTATTATGTAATCTCACACTGTAAATCAGTCTTTTCCCAGGAAATATATTTTGTCATTGTTCCTTGGCACATAATTCAATAACTGTTTTTAGCGAGTAGAAATCAGACAACTCAATACAGATAATGATAATGTACATTTCAAGAGCTTCAGATTAAGATAATTTCCCTGTGATCTTTAATATTGGTAATATTCTTAATGTTTCATAAGAACGTTTTGAAATGTTGTGATGTATGCATCAATTAATTTTTGTGCTAGTTCAGCAGTGATGAAAGCATGTCTGCAGTGAAGCCAATTTGGGATGTATTTGATACTGTAAATTGTTCAACTCTTTTAGTATTTAGTTAATGTCCTATTAGAGGATTTAAAACACCCAGACTGATTCAGAATCAATAACTAATTTTTAAAATGTATAAAACATGTAACTTAGAAGTCCTTGATATTTATAGTCCATTTTCCATTTAAATTTACTCTTTGGTTAAAGAATAGATTTTGGAATATCTTGCATAAATTGGAATTAATTTGTTTTTCCATTTAAACATGGATGTAATGCCAGAAAACTAAATGAACTAGTGTAAAAGTGCAGTATATATGTTTATACGACGAAGGAAATGAAGTAATTGTTATTAATAGTGCTTATAGTAATTAATAGTAAACTTAATATTTGAATCATTAGAATATTAAAGTATCAGCAGTATTTCATACATGTTTTAAGAATATTAGATTTTTGGCCTTCTGCTACAATGCATTTGTTCATGTGCATTTCTTCAGAAGTAATAATTGTTGCCAGCTTGCTAAAATAACCCGAAGAAAATGACCCTAAGCAAGGATTTTACATATCATTATTAATAAATAACGAAGATTCCATAATGGCACTGCAATGCCAGTAATTCTTTACCAGGAGATAGGGAGGGGGCCGAGTATGATAAAAATTTTTGCAAGTTTGAACTGAGGATGAATCTGATATATGCTTGTGTGCAATAATGGTAATGTAAAAAAGTATTTCTATTCTAGACACAGATTCTCCCTAAAGATTCATATTGCTCTTTTTTTTCCCCCCTCTTAAACTGAAATATGTGGATATTTCTGCATTTTCGACACCATTTTGCCAAGCATAACTGGATTTATTGCGAGTGATTTTGACCCACTTCAAATCCAGAGTAATGGGGAAACTTAGTGTGTGAATCTTTGTGAATCCGTGCTGATTCAGTTGAGTGAGAAGAACGAGTGCAGCCTTAACTTGTACCACCACCACGTGACCAGCCACTATCTGTGATAAATGCCAGGGCACACTGCCTGGTCCTCATGTCATGGCTCAGTCTCATTAAAATTAAGTCCGTCTACTTTAGTTTTATTAACTCTTCCACAATATTGTTGGCCTTTAATATCACTCTTTCAATTGAATATATAAAAAAAAAAAATCTCAGATTTTAAGAATGTAAGTACAATTATTTGTTTTTGCATTTAAATGACAATACTCATATGAAGCAAAATAGTATGTTTTGGTGTTTCCCTTCTTTCTTTTTGATTATAATAATAATTTGGTGTTTCTCTTGGGGAGAAAATACTAAGCATCCCTTTTTATTGTCTTCTGGTACAAAAGTATTCATAATTAATATACAAGTGAGCAATACAGTATAAGTATTATACAGTGGACCCCCGGTTACCGATAAAATTTTTTTTTTTTTTTTTTTTTTTTTTTTTTTTTCACTCCAAAGGTAGGGGTTCAGATGGCAGGAAGTGCCAGTACTGACCGAATATGTTCCCATAAGGAATATTGTGAAGTAGATTCCCCTCAAGGAAGGTTCCTTGATGTGGAGAGGGGCTCTTATTTCGGGAATTGGATCTGTGCCCATGTCCCCGAATTAAAAGCCTGAAATGCCTTCCACATCCCCCCCCCCCCAGGCCGCTGTAACACCTCCGGGTTTTTGCGCTTCCCCCTTGATTATAATAATAATAATGGGAAGTAGATTAGTCCATTTCAGACCCCCAAACATACACGTACAAACGCGCTAGACATAATACACTTTACATAATTGGTCACATCGGAGTGATCGTTATGGAGATGCGGGGGTCCACTGTAAATTGTCATCGTCCATCGATACCATCATCAGAGACTGGTTTAGGGATATGTTGTGTATCTTTATATGTATATGCTTCTAAACTGTTGTTCTGAGCACCTCTGCAAAAACAGTGATTATGTGTGAGTGAGGTGAAAGTGTTGAATGATTATTATTATTATAAATCAAATAAGAAGCTCTAAGCCACAAGGGCTATACAGCGCTGCAGGGTAGGAAGGAAGCAAGGGAATTGGATGGCAGAAAGGGGGGGGGGAGATCACAGGTTTACAGAAAACAGCGGGCAGGGGATAGTACGGGTAGAGGGTAGCAAGAGATACAAGGTAGAAAGGGCTGAAAGTATCAAATTTGTGAAGTAAGTCAGTCGTTGTCAAAAAGTCAATGAGAGAGTCCGGATGAAAGGTGGGTCCAATCAGCGAGAAGGGAAGGTAAAGAGAGAGCAGCGGGCGAAGAACGACTACAGAGGAAAATTCTCTGCGTGCTCTTGATAAAGTGGGCAGTCCAACAGAATGTTGGCTTACTGATAATGGAGCTTGGCAATTCTCACGAGTAGGAGCAAGACTGCCTCTCCATAGATATCCATGAGTAAGACTAGTATGGCCAATGCGAAGACGGGGAGAGTAGTCTCCCCCCTACTCGCACTTGTGAAAAGAAGAACGCCAGTAACCTATACTTCGGTTTTAATGGACTGAAGTTTGTTGCCGAAGCATAGTAGACCAACGTTGTTCCAACGGGTGTGGAAAGGAGGGGAAGATATTACGAAGCATAATATCCGTACAATGGAATACCTCCTATAAAGAAACTGTGAGTTCCATGTACTGCTGACCGCGCGCATGTCTGCCTGTTCAATGCCACTTACGTCAACATACCATGTGACCCAACAAAAAACAAGATTCTTATACCGCTCAGTAAAGATTGCGGCGTACCAAAGTTGGATACGAGGACTAAGGGTGAGGTGTATCAAATTTTGTATAGCCTGTAAAGCACTAAGGGAGGTCTGAGACAACCACAAATGATGACACAGGCAAAGATTGCAAATACGATAAGTGCTGTAAGGATGGCATATAATTCAGCATAAAATACAGCTGAAGAGATAGTCAATGCCTTGTACGACGCTGTCCGGAAACACTGCTGCGAATCCTACGCCGTCAGAAGACTAGACATCTGTGTACACAGCATGGCATGAGAAATGAGATGAAAGTGTCAAGAAAAAGAGAGCGTAGCGACCGTAACAGTTGGGCTTTCGAGCAAGGGAAGGGGAGAAGACATACCAACAGCTGAACTTCCAGGGGGTAGGGAAAAGTGAGAAGCTACATGTACAAAGAAAGGTGGTAGTTGAAGAGGAAGAGCAAGAGCGAATGAAGTGCGAAGAGAGAAAGGGACGGATAGTAAGCAGGGGCGTCGAAGCAAATAAAGAATGTCTACTAATATCATTGACCATTCCTATAAATGGAAGGATTTGCGGAGATCATGAGAGCGTACATAGTATCGCAGGCAAAGGGCATCACGGCGATCGGATAAGGATGGAACGTGACGCTTTTGCATAGTAGGCTTTCGCAGTGGGAAGAGGGAGCGAAAAGCACCAAGGCAAAAACGTAATCCTTGGTGATTAATGGGGTTAAGGCCTAGAGAGAGTAGCGGAGATGGCGATGCCGCTGAATAGATCTGGACACCATAACAAGTTTTCGATAAAATAAGGTGGAATGTAGTGAAGGAGGTTCGACGATCAGGCTCACCACGAAAGATGAGCAAGGGTAGTTAAGAAGGTTCAGCCGGCTGTGACAAGTTGCCCTTCAGAAGGTAATGTGAGGTTTCCAGGAAAACCACATCAAAGAGGAGGCCCCAGAAACTTGACTGTATCACGTTCAGGTTACGGACCATAGATGTACAAAGGATGATCAGTAGATGACGGAGCGTCTAATAAAGTGATTAGGATGGGTTTTAGGCTGTGAAAATTTAAACCCATTGTGTGGGTGGCCCAATGTGGAAACACGGTCGACTGCATGCTGGAGAGAAACTGTAAGGGAGGTGACAGTCAGCGCCTGCACAGCAATAGCGAAGTCATCAACAAAGAGTGAATGAAACCAAATATTTGATGAAGACAAGAGGCCAATCATTAATAGCACTGGAGAAAAAGTGTGGCCTCAGAACACATCCCTGGGGACAACCTTCAGCTTGGACAAAGTCCGGGGAGAGCACATTATTAACCCGACACGGAAATGCCTGGTCAGTTAAAAGTTCTTAAGGAATGATGTAGATAGCCTCGAAGGCCTAAGGAGTGGCTTGGGGCTAAAATATTATACCCTCCACAGAGTTGTGTCATATGCCTTCTCAAGGTCAAAGAATATTGCAATAACGTGAGTGGTTATTCGCAAAGGCATTACGAACATACGTATCCAAGCGCAGTAAGGGTCTAGGTAGAAACGACCATTAACGAAAGCCATATGAACATGGAGAACTGTTGTGTGTCTCTAAATACCACACTAAACGTCCTATTTACTAGACGTCCATGTTACTTTGCTAATGTTGTGCTGCACTGTAAGAGCAATGGGACATATGGGAGTTTCATGTCCCCGAGTCCTGGTTTTGCGTAAAGGTAGAACAATGGCGGATTCCACGAGCAGTTGGAAGAACTCCTTGTGACCAAGATAAGATTGTAAAGGCGTAATAGGACTGCAAGGGCTGACTGATTTAAATGTTGTATGCATACGAATATGATGTCGTCTGCCCACTGCCGATGAATCACAAAGCTGAGAGTGTTGCCTCCAGTTCATAAGTGTAAAAAGGCCACATTTATACTGTTCTTCTCTGAGAGAAGAAAAGTCCAAGGGTGCTAACTCTCTGGCAGACGTTGAGGTAAAGAAATGAGGGCAATAGATAGTAGTCCCTGAGAAATACGGACCAGATGATTGCCAATTACATTGGCAACATCTATTTGGGTTGCTATATCAACACCAGGCAACCCCAGAACAGGAGCCGGGTCAGGAGAATATTTACCACGACAGTTTTTTCGTACTTTTTTTCCAGACTGCCACTCATAAATGAAGCATATGTGATGGTGAGACATAAGTCTCGCCACAAGTCTTTAGCGTCACGGATGACACGGCGACGATCGCACGCTTCTGTTTTAAAATCAAGGAGGTCTGCTCTTGGTTCTATTGTAGCCGGTACCTGCCCCCATGCAGCGCGTTCAACGTACTGTCACGAGCATCAAGGCAGAGACCACCAAGGCACGCATTTCTGAAATCCTGCCAGAAGTTTGGGTATAGAATGAGAAGCTTGCGGTGGCAAACGAGACGAGAAGAGTGTAAAAGCTCATCGATGGAGGACGAAGAAGGAAACTCCTTTAAAAAACATCAGGTGTGATAAGGTTCCAATTATGCCGCGATTAAATTGCCAGCGTGGGGTGCGAAGAGAGGCGAATATGTAGGGGAAGTAAGAATGATTGTGGAAATATCACTGTCATGCAGTCCCGGAGAACAGACCAGTAAAGTCTAATGTGCGGAAAGAGCAAACTGAGAGATCGATGCAAGAAGAGATATTAGTCCGAGGATCAAAATGGGTGTGAGTACCTGTATTTTAAAACAAGGAGGGGGTGGGTGGCAAGAAAAGCCTCTAACTGAATTCCCACGGGAATCACAGTGGAGACGCTCTCCCCAGAGGAAAAGGTGGGCATTAAAATCAACCAAGTAACAGAATCGGTGTGTAATGACGAAACAAGGAAGGCAAAATCAGGATAGATAATCGCCGAGAAAGAGAGAGGATATAAAGAACAGAGCGTATACCACCTATGTAAGTGATAACGGGCTGCTGTTAATGCAAGCGAAGTATGAATAAATAGCTGATGGTAAACGGAATATCCAGTGCGGAGAAGAAGGGCACTTTCATAAAAGTCCCATCAGGAAAAGATCTGAAAATAACAATAAATTATAGCCTGAGATGTGAGAAATAACAGCAGAGTGTTAATTTTGGTTCCCGTAAGCAAACACCAACAGGGGCAAACTGGGAGAGTAACCATCTGAACTCACCCCGATTACCCCTAGTGGCCGAGTATATTCCACTGTAAAAAGGCCTTGATTGCAATGATAAAGATACTTGAATCCGCAGGTAAGGGTTCCTACGGACTAGAAGGTTAGAAAAGTCCCACATGCGGAGGCAGTGGAAAATGTTCCAATCAGCGTAGGAACGGTGCGCTGTTGAAGAAAGGAGTTGCGCAGATGGAGCAGAGGAGAAAAAAGAGCGAAGTGATCAGTTGTCCATTGATGGCTTGGTCTCTGCAATATATTCAGATATTGCTTCAAGTGTTTCGGAATTCAGAAATGTCGTATGGGAACAATATTGGGAATGGAAGGGGGAGGATGAGTAAAGATTGGAACAGTATTGAACTGAACCAAGGGTAGGGGGGGCGTAAAGGGTGAGGGAACTGAGAATGCGTGGCAGTGAGCAGTAAGCGACATGAACCAGGGAGTGGCAGAAGAGGAAAAACTTGGGAGGGACAGGGAGATAGGTACATTACGAGGAGGAGGGTGAACCTCTGCACTGTAACTGAGCCAGTTAGAGGGGAAGAACTAGGGACAGAAGACCAGGGAGGGTAAAATGAGGGTGGAAAGATGGGTAGGAGGTTGTTACCGGACCCTTTTTTTGACTCTGAGAATAGAGGTAACGATTGGGAAGAGGGTCTACGAGGTCTCGTCGATACAGAGCTAGTAAAGAGAGACCGAAAAGAGCGAGATTTAGACTGAGGCGTTGAAGTTAAGGAACGTCTGAGCCGAGGACAGCAAAGGATTAGTCCAGGAGTGAGTATGGGAGAGGTAACCACAGAGTGGGGGGTGTAGAAGATGGGATACCAGAAGTGGGGGGGAACGTTTTTGAACACGGAAAAGAAACATACACGTGGTGAGTCTCCCTTGGAGGCGGAGTGAGAACAGCCATGGCAAAGGGAGACCTTCTGGACTCTTTGAGGTAACGGAATTATCCCGACCTCGATTAAATAGACCTGACAACAGGCGAGAGTACGAAGGGGTGAGCCTCATGACAGTTAAGGCAAGAGGAGATCGATTGCAATGACTATTAGAATGGTCATCGGCACCACAGACTGGGCATTCGGCGATAGAATCTGCAATATTTCTGCTGGATGCCAAAACCCTAGCAATTTCTACACTGTTGTGGTGTATGGATCCACCTTTCGAACTTGTAACCGATGTCCTCTATAATATCCCGGAGATTGGAGTTCTCGGCTGCAAAAAGTTAAACTGACCCATTGCTAGGTATCGTCCTCCGCCCCCGGCAGAAGAACGTAAGTGTCTACCTTGAGGATTTGGGAGATCTTGGAGTTTCCAGCTGTTTCAAGAATTGTCGTGCCACATGTCATGGAAATTTTGTTGAACTAGGTATGGCGGCCAGAATAACTACTTCCACTAACAAGAATTGAGGAATGAATGTTGTTTCAAGGGTGACAGGGGGGGGGGGAAAAAAAACAGTTATCTATATGTGGAAGACAGAAGAGCTTCACGATCCTGGTTAGCATTCTGTACGGTAATGATGCCGCTAAACCGCTCATAAGAGCATGAAAAGAAATATCTATTAACAACATGGCGTAGGAGTGCCCTTGCCAATACTATGGTCAGAAACAGATAGCAGTAGAGTGAAGTTGGTCGTAAAGTAAGAATTTAGTCCCACTGTTTCAGTCTGAAAATGAGCGTGGAAAGGTAGTGAAGGACGTGTCGATCGTTTCTGAGAGAATAGAGAAGGTGAAGTGGAGAGTATCATCAGCAGGTAATTGTCGTTGACCGTTTAGCGTGGGACCTAGAGTTGGTCCGTCGTGGAACGGGTCCGGCGATTTGAAAATTGCCGCACCGACGATGGAGAGTCACGAAGCATAGGTCAGAGGAGAGCGAAGTTCTGATCAATCGATAGGAACAGGTCGAGGCCACAGAACCTGAGCGGTGAGGAAACTCTCCCGGCAATAGGACAGATGCTGAGGAATGTCAGAAGAGTGGTCCACAGACGAGCGGGTCAGAACGGGGTGCGGAACATGAAAGGTGCCCGGGGGTACTAGGTTTCATGGGACTAGGTCAGCCAAGTTAGGTTTTACTTCTTTCCACCCCCCCCTATTTTTTGTTCTTAAGAAAAAAAAAGAAAAAGAAAAGAAAATAAAAATAAAAAAAAGAAAAAAAAAGGAGGGGACCGGGAGGGATAGTTTCCTAGGAGGAATAAAGGGCCAGAAATCTCCCTCCTCGCCCAAGAGGACTCCACACCGTAGTAGCTGCAGATCGCAGCATGAACCCGTGCCATACACTATACACTTCCATGCCAGTAAACCACAATCAGGGATAGCAACCTCACATTCTGGCCGAGCATACCTCGGAGGAACAAAAGAGAGGGCGGCCGGATATCCGCCACAAAGCATACCTTCCTTCAGCCACCACCCCCGAATCCGAAAGTGGCTTCCAGAGATACACACCGACGCCCAGAAGACACGACCCAAAGCTACTCCGTGGATACCGGAGAAGGATCGGACTCCCAGGCAATCCAGATTCCACGGCAAACTACGCCAGACCCGGGCCAAGAACCTCAACGAATGGATGGACCGTGTTCCTTTCCCCTACCAAGAACTAGCGCCCTTGGGAGAAATCACGAAGGCTAAAAAAGAGGAAAAGGGCAAAAGGAGGGGAGAGAGGAGAGGAGGAATGTAAAAAGGGTAGGATAGTGGAGGATTGTGGAAGGGGATGGAGAATGGGGGGTCATTAGGTCGGTCTGAGGAAGAAGACCGACAGGGCTAAATTACCTCATACCAAGCGCCTCTTCACCACGCCAAGGAGCCCCCCTTGAAGAGGTGTGTTGAATGATGATGAAAGTATTTTCTTTTTGTGGATTTTCGTTTTTTTGGGTCACCCTGCCTCGGTGGTAGACGGCCGACTTGTTAAAAAAAAAAAAAAATCCTAGGTGTGGAAATTTGTTAAGTGTTTTGACATTTGCTTTCAACAACAGATAATTTTAGGTGAAAAATTAATTTGATTGGAAAAGGTTGAGTTTTAACCTGAATTTGGAGATGCTGCTGGTCTCCAAGGGAACAATTGTTGGACAGTCCTGCCAAACTATTCACAATGTTAATCTTTATACTTACTTGCAAAAGCAAGGAAGTACGTTGCTGCTGCAGAATATTTGTAAGTGCTATTGTGTAGGATTGGTGGATGCTTTGGCTTCTGATGAGGGCCAGTAAAGCAAAATTTCCATGCAGGTCATCCTTGGGACTGTCACATGATAGATGGTTGGGGGGTCTGATCTTTGGAATGTTAGAAAAGGAACATTGGGCTGACTAATTAAGGGGCTCAGGTGAAAAATCTGTGGATGTAAGAGCTTCTCCCAGTCCTAATTCCTCAGCCCTCTGGTGTCCCTGAACTTAATGGAAGGACAGTGACACTATTATTATTATGATAAAAAAGAAGTGCTAAACCACAAGGGGAAGTACAGTGACATATTCCTGTTGTACTGTTTTTTGAGATATTGCCACCCTGGTTAATGTGTCTTCTGGTCCTCATTCCCAGATGTTTCTTCTCATTTACTTGAAAATGTCCGCTGTTCACAGTACCATAGTCCCAAGACTTTCTTCTTATATTTTACCTTTTGTTATGGTTCACTTTTAATTTCCATTCTTTTTAGCACCTTCCAAATTTGTCCACCACCAACATTTACAACTTATTCTCCAAACTGTCCCAAAATAATGTTATTTGTCCAATTTTTGGTGATGGTGGAGTCTAGTAAATGGGTATTTAAGTACATTCAGTATCACATAAGTACACTTTATGCAACTTGTTTGGCTTTCTTGAAAGAGTCTAATTAGTGAAAACTTCCATTATTTCAGAGAATTTGAACATAGCAACAGATCTACCCAAAAAATATCCACCTTTCATCTCCTTTCCTGAACATTGGACATGACTCCATTTATGTCTAAACAGAAGAAACAATAATAACAACTCATAATTGTGTCACAACTCATCCAACTGATATTAATAATAGGTAAGCACATACTCCAGCAAGCGGCTGAGCGTGTTAGATAGGAGTGAAGTGGAGACAATGATACTTGGGACCTGACGATCTGTGGATGTTGAGCTGGGTAATATTAAGTGAAGGATTCAGGGAACCGTTTATTTTTCATATAGCCGGACTTGATCGCTGAAAATGGAGGTACAGTGCCTGCCCTAATGAGTGGGTTTGGGATATTGGGCAGTATGGAGGGATTGATTATTTTTGTATCTATATAACGTATATGCTTCTAAATGCTTGTTGTATTCTGATCACCTCTGCAAAACAGTGATAATGTGTGAGTGGGTGAAAGTATGCTGAATGATGATATTAAAGTAATTTTCTTTTGGGGATTTTTTTTCTTTTTTGGGTCACCCCTGCTCGGTGGGAACGTCCCGCCTTGTTTAAAAAAAAAAAAAAAAGCACTACTCTAGTACTATATGTATATATCAGTATTAATGTAATGATTACAACTTTAGAGTAATAATAACAGTATATAATGTAAGAGCACGAGAGGTGAGGAGGTCGTCCAAAGGGTACGACTGATGCCGAGATTCATAAGGTTTCATTGAGTATTTTTTCATTTACCTGAAAAATGCCCCTGCTGTTCTACAGTACCATTAGTCTAGCTTCAGCATAGACATTATTTTTTTCTGTTCCTGTCTTAGAATAATAGTACTGCTCTTGTGTATTTTCCATGCATGGATTTATAGATTATACTTCTAGTAGTGGTAGTGGTAGTGGTAGTAGGTTGGTAGACAGCAACCACCCAGGGAGGTACTACCGTCCTGCCAAGTGAGTGTAAAACGAAGCCTGTGATTGTTTTACATGATGGTAGGATTGCTGATGTCTTTTGTCTGTCTCATAAATATGCAAGATTACAGGCATGTCTTGCTACTTCTACTTACACTTAGGTCACACTACACATACATGTACACATTTATTTATACACACTCATCTGAGTTTTCTTTGATTTTATCTAATAGTTCTTGGTCTTATTAATTTTCCTTTTATATCCATGGGGAAGTGGAATAAGAATCTTTCCTCCGTAAGCCATGCGTGTTGTAAAAGTCAACTAAAATGCCGGGAACAATGGGCTAGTAAACCCCTTTTCCTGTAAAGATTACTAAAAAGAATAAGAAGAAAATTGTCAAAAGTGGGAAGTCTGAATGTGCGTGGATGTTGTGCAGATGATAAGAAAGAGATGATTGTGGATGTTATGAATGAGAAGAAGCTGGATGTCCTGGCTTTAAGTGAAACAAAGCTGAAGGGGGTGGGAGAGTTTCAGTGGAGAGGAATAAATGGGATTAGGTCAGGGGTTTCAAATAGAGTTAGAGCTAAAGAAGGAGTAGCAATAATGTTGAAGGATAAGCTATGGCAGGAAAAGAGGGGACTATAAATGTATTTAATTCAAGGATTATGTGGAGTAAAATAAAGATTGGATGTGAAAAGTGGGTTATAATAAGCGTGTATGCACCTGGAGAAGAGAGAAGTGTAGAGGAGAGAGAGAGATTTTGGGAAATGTTGAGTGAATGCGTGGGGAGTTTTGAATCAAGTGTGAGAGTAATGGTGGTTGGGGATTTTAATGCTAAAGTGGGTAAAAATGTTATGGAGGGAGTAGTAGGTAAATTTGGGGTGCCAGGGGTAAATGTAAATGGGGAGCCTTAATTGAGCTATGTGTAGAAAGAAATTTGGTAATAAGTAATACATATTTTATGAAAAAGAGGATAAATAAAATATACAAGGTATGATGTAGCACGTAATGAAAGTAGTTTATTAGATTATGTATTGGTGGATAAAAGGTTGATGGTAGGCTCCAGGATGTACATGTTTATAGAGGGGCAACTGATATATCGGATCATTATTTAGTTGTAGCTACAGTTAGAGTAAGAGGTAGATGGGAAAAGAGGAAGGTGGCAACAACAAGTAAGAGGGAGGTGAAAGTGTATAAACTAAGGAGGAGGAAGTTCGGGTTGAGATATAAGCGACTATTGGCAGAAAGGTGGGCTAGTGCAAGATGAGTAGTGGGGGGGTTGAAGAGGGTTGGAATAGTTTTAAAAATGCAGTATTAGAATGTGGGGCAGAAGTTTGTGGTTATAGGAGGTGGGGGGCAGGAGGAAAGAGGAGTGATTGGTGGAATGATGAAGTAAAGGGTGTGATAAAAGAGAAAAAGGTAGCTTATGAGAGGTTTTTACAAAAGCAGAAGTGTTATAAGAAGAGCAGAGTATATGGAGAGTAAAAGAAAGGTAAAGAGAGTGGTGAGAGAGTGCAAAAGGAGAGCAGATGATAGAGTGGGAGAGGCACTGTCAAGAAATTTTAATGAAAATAAGAAAAATTTTGGAGTGAGTTAAAACAAGTTAAGAAAGCCTAGGGAAATATGGATTTGTCAGTTAAAAACAGAGTAGGGGAGTTAGTAGATGGGGAGATGGAGGTATTGGGAAGATGGCGAGAATATTTTGAGGAACTTTTAAATGTTAAGGAAGAAACAGAGCAGTAATTTCATGCACTGGTCAGGGAGGTATACCATCTTTTAGGAGTGAAGAAGAGCAGAATGTAAGTGTGGGGAGGTACGTGAGGCATTACGTAAAATGAAAGGGGGTAAAGCAGCTGGAACTGATGGGATCATGACAGAAATGTTAAAAGCAGGGGGGGATATAGTGTTGGAGTGGTTGGTACTTTTGTTTAATAAATGTATGAAAGAGGGGAAGGTACCTAGGATTGGCAGAGAGCATGTATAGTCCCTTATATAAAGGAAAGGGGACAAAAGAGACTGTAAAAATTATAGAGGAATAACTTACTGAGTATACCAGGAAAGTGTACGGTAGGGTTATAATTGAAAGAATTAGAGGTAAGACAGAATGTAGGATTGCGGATGAGCAAGGAGGTTTTTAGAGTGGGTAGGGGATGTGTAGATCAGGTGTTTACATTGAAGCATATATGTGAAACAGTATTTAGATAAAGATAGGAAAGTTTTTATTGCATTTATGGATTAGAAAAGGCATATGATAGAGTGGATAGAGGAGCAATGTGGCAGATGTTGCAAGTATATGGAATAGGTGGTAAGTTTATTAAATGCTGTAAAGAGTTTTTATGAGGATAGTGAGGCTCAGGTTAGGGTGTGTAGAAGAGAGGGAGACTACTTCCCGGTAAAAGTAGGTCTTAGACAGGATGTGTAATGTCCCATGGTTTTTTTAATATATTTATAGATGGGGTTGTAAAGGAAGTAAATGCAAAGGGTGTTTGGGAGAGGGGTGGGATTAAATTAGGGGGAATCAAATTCAAAAGGGGAAATTGACACATTTTACTTTTTGCTGATGATACTGTGCTTATGGGAGATTCTAAGAAAAATTGCAAAGGTTAGGGGATGAGTTTGGGAATTGTGAAAAGTAAAAGTTGAAAGTGAACATGAAAAGAGTAAGGTGATGAGGGTGTCAATGATTTAGATAAAGAAAAATTGGATATCAAATTGGGGAGGAGGAGTATGAAAAAGTGAATGTTTTCAGTTTACTTGGAGTTGACGTGTCGGCGGATGGATTTTTATGAAGGATGAGGTTAATCATAGAATTGATGAGGGAAAAAAAAGGTGAGTGGTGCGTTAAGGTTATGTGAGTCAAAAAACGTTATACTATGGAGGCAAAGAAGGGAATGTATGAAAGTATAGTAGTACCAACACTCTTATATGGGTGTGAAGCTTGGGTGGAAAAATGCAGCAGCGAGGAGACGGTTGGAGGCAGCGGAGATGTCCTGTTTAAGGGCAAGGGTGGTGGGGGTAAATATTATGCAGAAAATTCGGAGTGTGGAAATTAGAGAAGGTTGGAGTTAATAAAAGTATTAGTCAGAGGGCAGAAGAGGGGTTTTTTGAGGTGGTTTGGTCATTTAGAGAGAAAGGATCACAGTAGAATGACATGGAAAGCATATAAAACTATAGGGGAAGGAAGGCGGGGGAGGGGGGTCCTCGAAAGGGTTGGAGAGAGGGGTAAAGGAGGTTTTGTGGTAAGGGGCTTTGGACTTCCAGCAAGCGTTTCGTGAGCGTGTTAGATAGGAGTGAATGGAGACGAATGGTACTTTGGGGCCTGACGATCTGTTGGAGTGTGAGCAGGGTAATATTTAGTGAAGGATTCAGGGAAACCCGGGTTTTTTTCATATAGTCGGACTTGAGTCCTGGAAATGGGAAGTAAAAATGCCTGCACTTTAAAGGAGGGGTTTGGGTATTGGCAGTTTGGAGGGATATATTGTGTATCTTTATATGTTTATGCTTCTAGACTGTTGTATTCTGAGCACCTCTGCAAAAACAGTGATAATGTGCGAGTGTGGTGAAAGTGTTGAATGATGATGAAAGTATTTTCTTTTTGGGGATTTTCTTTCTTTTTTGGGTCACCCTGCCTCGGTGGGAGACGGCCGACTTGTTGAAAAAAAAAAAAAAAAAAAACTTCTAGTTTCCCCTTGATGCCAGTGAAGGGATCTTGATCCAAAAATTGGAGACTCCTTTGGATTGCATCCGATTACCTGTCATTCTCCAAGTGCTCTATGACCCTTGTGAGGTTAGTGCTACCCTTAGAATGTAATATACTGTTTTCCTCATGGAAACCTTGCCTACACTAGGGCTGTGGTCAGTTGGCTTCTCAAGGATGGTGTCTTTATATTGGTGATGGGATCTTGATCCAAGACTTCTCAAGGGAGGTTTCTTGACATGTAAGGGATTCTTGATCCCAAAGAATTAGACCTGACATCCCCTTTCTTGGATTGATGTTATTGCCTTACTTTGTCATATGGCATTATGGGTTTAGTACTCCTACCATGAATGTAACTAATAATTTTGTGGGGTTCCCTCTGAGTGCTCCTTCCTAGTGATGAACTAATATTGATCTGAAGATCGATATTTCGTTACCTAATTGTTTTTGGGAGATTCTGACGAGAAGTTGCAGAGGTTGGTGGACGAGTTTGGTAGGGCATGTAAAAGAAGAAAATTAAAAGTGAATATAAAAAAGAGTAATCTTTCCTATATTCACTTTTAATTTTCTTCTTTTACATACCCTACCAAACTCGTCCACCAACCTCTGCAACTTCTCGTCAGAATCTCCCAAAAGCACAAGTGTCATCAGCAAAGAGCAACTGTGACAACTCCTACTTTGTGTTAGATTCTTTATCTTTTAACACCACACCTCTTACCAACACCTAAGCATTCACTTCTCTTACAACCCTATCTATAAATATATTGAACAACCATGGTGACATCACACATCCTTGTCTAAGGCCTGCTTTTACTGGAAAATAATCTCCCTCTCCCCTACATACTCTAACCTCGGCCTCACTATCCTTGTAAAAACCTTTCACCACTTTCAATAACCTACCTCCTATTCCATACGACTCCTATACATTTGCAACATCTGCCACATTGCACCCCTATTCACCCTGTCATATGCCTTTTCCAAAATCCATAAATGCTACAAAAACCTCTTTTCTTATCTAAATACTGTTCACCTACACGTTTCACTGTAAACACCTGGTCTACACACCCCATGCCCTTCCTAAAGCCTCCTTGTTCATCTGCTATCCTACTTTCCGTCTTACTTTTAATGATTTCAATAATAACCCTACCATACACTTTACCAGGTATACTCAACAGACTTATTCCCCTATAATTTTTGCACTTTTGTCCCCATTGCCTTTATACAATGGAACTATGCATGCTCTCTGCCAATCCCTAGGTACCTTACCCTCTTCCATACATTTATTAAATAAAAGCACTAACCCTACCTGCTTTTAACATTTCTATCTTTATCCCATCAATCCCAGCTGCTTTACCCCCCTTTCATTCTACCCACTGCCCCAGGCACTTTCCCACACTCACAACTGGTTCTTCCTCAATCCTTAAAGATGTTTTTCCTCCTGGCCCTATACACGAAATCACAACTTCCCTATCTTCATCAACATTTAATAATAACTCAAAATATTCCCTCCATCTTCCTGACACCTCTAACTCTCTATTTAATAACTCTCCTCTCCGATATTTAACTAACAAATCCATTCATTCCTGAGGCTTTCTCAACTTGTTAATCTCGCTCCAAAGCTTTTTCTTATTTTCAACAAAATTTGTTGATAACATCTCGCCCACTCTTCTTTGCTCTTTTTACATTGCTTCACCTATTTTCCTCTCCATATACTCCTCCCTCCTTGTATTATTTCTATTTTGTATAAACCTCTCATATGCTAACTTTCTCTCTTACTGCTTTCTTTACATTATTCCACCAATCGCTCTTTCTCCCTCCCGCACCCACTTTCCTGTAACCACAAACTTCTGCTGAAAACACTAACACTATATTCCTAAACTTACCCCATACATCTGCCCTACTGCCTATACTCGCACTACCCCATCTGTCCTCCAACAGTTGTTTATGTCTTACTCTAACTGCCTTCTCTTTTTGTCTATAAACCATCACCTCTCTTACTTGCTGCTTCTGTTTTTCTTCCATCTACCTTTTTACTCTCACTGTAGCTACAACTAAATAGTGATTTGATATATCTGTGGCCCCTCTATAAACATGTACATCATGAAGTCTACCCAACAGTCTTTTATCTACCAATACCAACAAACTACTGTCATTATGCCCTATATCATATCTTGTATACTTATTTACCCTCTTTTTCTTAAAATGTGTGTTAGCTGTAACTAAACCCCTTTCAATACAAAGCTTAATCACATGCTTCCCATTATCATTTACACCTGGCACGCTAAACTTGCCTACTACACCCTCTCTAAATGCTTCTCCTACTTTAGCACTTAGGTCCCTTACCAAAATTGCTCGCTTGGCTCAAAAGTTCCTACACACTCGCTTAACATCTCTCAAAATCACTCTCTCCTCTACACTCCTCTCTTCTCCAGGTGCATACACACTTATTATGACCCACTTTTCACATCCAACCCTTATTTTAATCCACATAATCCTTGAATTTATACATTTATATTCCCTCTTCCCTCTCCATAACTGATCCTTCAACATTATTGCTACCCCTTCCTTAGCTCTAACTCTCTGAAATATTCCTAACTTAATCCCATTTATTTCTCCCCACTGAAACTCTCCTACCACCTTCAGCTTTGTTTTGCTTAGGGCTAGGATGTCCAAGTTGTTTTCATTCATAACATTAGCAATCATTTCTCTTATCATCCGCACTACATCCATGCATATTTAAACATCCCAGTTTTATAAAGTGTTTCTTTTCCTTGTTTTTAGTAGTTTATACAGGAGAAGGGGTTACTAGCCCATTGCTCCCCCACATTTAGTTGCCTCCTATGAGATGCATAGCTTACAGAGGAAGAATTCTGTACCACTTCCCCATGAACATTAGCAGAAATAAACAAGAACAAGAACTATGATGAAAATAGAAGAAAACTCAGAGGGATTAGTATACATATGCTTGTATATGGATGTGTAGTGTGACCTAACTGTAAGTAGAAGTAGCAAGACATACCTGCAACCTTGCATGTTTGAGACAGAAAAAGACACCAGCAATCCTACCATCATGCTCACCAATTAGTCTTGTGTTTCACACTCATTTGGTATGATGGTAGTACCTCCCTGGGTGGTTGCTATCTACCAACCCACTACCTGATACCGAAATACGAAAATCTAGGATTTTAACAATAAGATATTACAGGGTCGCTGGTGGAACTTGTGGAAATAAGTAGTTACAAAACTGTAATATTGTAGAGTTGGCAGAGATCACAATATTCTCAACAGAAAGCCAATACAGCCTCTCCTCACTTAACGACAGAGTTGCGTTCCTAAGATCATGTCGGTAAACAAATTTGTTGCTAAGTGAGGAGCAAACTATAATGATATTGGGTTTGTGTCAACCATCTTTGATATTGTTTTAATGTTACTTTTGCACCATTCATAACATTTCTGGTATATTTTTAAATGTTTATACAGTAGTGTACTGTATATTGTAATAAACAGAATAGAGAAAACGCCTAATATACATAGGTATGTATACTGGTCAGAGAGCCCGTCGTAAGTCTGAGTCGTCGGTAAACGAGTACGTCACTAAGTGAGGAGCTGCTGTACTTCTCCAGTAAACTTTCTACCCCAGTCACTATACCCTAGCTAATCAGTGATACCATACAAATTAGTGTGGTGGAGTTAGGAACAAAGTGAGAAAAAATTAAATACAGGTACCATCCGACTTATGACAGTTTGGTTCTGAGAAACCGCTCGTAAGTCGAAATGGACCTAAGTCGAACTTTACTACTGAATATCAACATCACATTTTTGTAGCGACTTTATTTTATTGTTTTATTTTGGTATTTCATGTTTTACTTTACTTTTTATGCTGTTAGTACTGTATTTTATACTGTAAGGTATAGGATAAACACTGTACAACACAAACAGTTGTTTATTTCCCAGAAATTTGGCATAGAAAACAAGGTCGTAAGTTGAGTGGTCGTATGTTCAGCAGGTCGTAAGTCAGATGGTAGGTGTATAGTGATATAGGAAGGACCATCTCAGGTCGTTCATCATTAGTAGGAGGTGCCAGAAGTTAACAGTTTCTCCAACACACAAGTTATACTTTTTGTATCAAGCTGAACACACATTACTCTGTTAAATAGTATTTCAGTAGTCCTTTCACAAGCTAGTCCAAAATCACCAACCAGATTCATTGAAAATGAAAAATGTTTGTCTTGCAAAGCTTACAATGTTTGGTTTACATATTATAAATTGTCAATTACAAAGAAGGCCACTAGCATGCCTAGGCATTTCGGGAAGACTAATCCTAATTCTTACTCTGTAGTTGACGCAGGTTATGGAGCAGTACATTTTAATGTACCTTATTGCATACTGATATAAAAGTTAGGTAACTGAAGTGATTAATTAGATTTATAATAGGGAGTACAAAACATAAAACAATATTACAATTAGTAAATTTAGTAATGGGAATGGTTTTGTCTTGGCATGATGCACCGTTTCTGTTAAAGCTCCTCTATTGGGAGAGTATCTTAGGCAAATTTAGGACTAACTTAAGATTTATTAGGCAATGAGTATACAGTGGACCCTCGGCTAACGATATTAATCCGTTCCTGAGAGCTCATCGTTAGAATAAATTATCGTTAGCCGAATTAATTTTCCTCGCAAGATATAATGGAAATCCAATTAATCCGTTCCAGACAGCCAAAAGTTTTAAAAAAATAATTTATTTTTCATGAAATATACATTTCCCTACAAAGAAAACAATGAGACATGCACAATAACTATATAAATAAATGTTAAAATGACACTTACCTTTATTGAAGAGTATTGATGAGTGATGAGACAATGTTTTTCTTGAACACTCTGGAATTTTCAGAGTGATACATGAGTAAAGGCTTCACTTTGCAATCCCCACTAGCATTACAACAAAACAAGAAAGTTAGCCTGTCGTAAATAGGCTTGTGTCCTGGGAGTGCCTTTTCCTCCTGAGTAATGTAGGTCCTGTTTGGCATTTTCTTCCAGAACAGGCCTGTTTTGTCACAATTGAACATTTGTTGGGGTTGGAATTTTTCAGCTTCGCCATGCCTTACCACAGTGTGTATGCCACTACAATTCTTAAATCTCTCAAACCAACTTTTGCTGGCCTTAAATTCACCAATATGAGCACTAGTTCCAGGCATTTTTTCCTGTTCACATGGGTATTAGTCGACTGGTGTGGGTCGCATCCTGGGGGACAAGATTAAGGACCCCAATGGAAATAAGTTACAGTCCTCGATGACTCACTGACTTTCTTGGGTTATCCTGGGTGGCTAACCCTCTGGGGTTAATTGTTTCTTGGTAATTGTTTCTCGTTAAGCCACGCCAACAACAGTCTCCACATCTTCGAGTAGTACAGCTGACGGTGGTGCAGCAACAGCTGATGGTGGTGCAGCAGTAGCTGACCATGGTATGATAGTACTTCGATAGTATTTCTCACCCTTTTTACCACAGGGTTGGCACTAGAAGCTTTCTTTGGGCCCATGGTGGCTTATTTAGCAGTTACAAGCACTATAAGCAATGGTATAATACAAAATGTATCAAATGTATGCATGAAACTGGCCACCCTGGCTTGTAAACAATGACGGCAGGGCAGCTGAGGCGCTCAGGCTGGACGGACAGGTCTGGGACGAATCACGTTGGGCAAGTTTTTTTGTTGTTAGCCAGGCCAAAATTTTTACGCTCAAACGCTTCATTGGGCGGATTTAACGTTATGTGATGCGTTCATTAGCCGAGGGTCCACTATTATGAATTTTATGTTTACAGTCATTTGGATGAGTGTAAGTGTAAATTAGGGGGAATTACAGATAACAAGAGTAAGGCTATTTTGTTTTGGATGTATTCATGATACTAAAAAGAGAATGGTGGTTTTTATAGTTAGCTGATAATGGGATGTGTAAGGGAGATAAGATTTAATGGTAGTTTTGAAAATGGTTGAGTCTGCAGTTGTAGAGTTGTCAGGCAGGGAGTTTAAGATTTTACGCCCTTTTATGTACATCAAATTTATGTTGAGATTTAGCCTGACACGAGGAATGTCAGAGATTTTTGTGTTTGGTATTGTATCTATGGGTCCTGTTGCAACTATCAAGAAAGTGTTTTAGTTCAAGATTAATATTAGAATTTATGGTTCTGTAAATGTAGGCTGCACAGTAGTAGGTATGAATGTTTTTTACAGTGAGTAAGTTTAGGTCTTTGAAGAGTTGGGGGAGAGGGGGTGTTGTCTAGAATTCTTACTGCAGCTTTTTGTTGGGCTATTATTGGCTTTAGGTGGGTTGCTGCTGTTGATCCCCAGGCACAAATAGCATAGGTGAGGCAGGGATAGATGAGTGAATAGTATAGTGTGAGTAGAGCTGATTGTGGTATGTAGTAACATATCTTGGAAAGGATCCCAATTGTTTTGGATACTTTTTTTTGTTGTGTGTTGGATATGAGTGTTGAATTTCAGGCTGCTGTCAAGGTGCAGGCCCAGGAATTTGCCCTCATTATATTTAACAATAAGAGTGTTGTCAACCATAATGTTCAGCTGGGCAACACCTGTTCTGTTCCCAAACATAATGTAGGTTTTGTCAGTATTAAGTGTAGGTTTATTAGCAGTCATCCAGGTCGATATTGTTACTAGCTCTTCGTTAAAAGTAGTGTTGAGTGAGGCAAGATTAGGATGGGAGATAACAAAAGCAGGGGACCAAGGACACTTCCCTGTGGTACTCCAGTATCCAGTGGTCTTGTTGATGAAGTTGTGTCCTTAATAGAGATGTATTTATGCCTGTTAGTAAGGTAGGATTTGAAATATGTAAATACATGGCCTCTTATACCATAATGATCAAGTTTGTGGAGTAGGATGTGGTCTACTGTATCAAATGCTTTCCTTAAGTCGATAAAGAGTCCTAATGGATATTAATGTTTTTCAAGTTCTGTGTAAAGCAGGTCTAGCATTTTTACAATTGCATCATGTGTGCATTTGCTTTTCCTGAACCCAAATTGGCAGGGGATGAGGATGCTTTGTACTGTTATAAAGGAATATAATCTCTTGTGCACGAGTTTCTCGAAGATTTTGGATAGCAACAGTAAGTTTGATATTGGCCTGTAGTTGTTTACATCTGTGGGGTCACCACCTTTGTGTATTGGTGTAACCCTTGCTATCTTGAGTAGTGTCAGGAAAGTGCTGGTCTCTAGTGATTTGTTAAGAGTAATGAAATAGCAGGCAAAAGAACAGGAGCCACTTGTTTGTACAATAATGGCAGGGACTTGAGCCAGATTTCCTGATTTATTTTTAAGTGACTTAATAATCGTGGTGACTTCTGTGGGCATGGTTGGTGCAAGACAGGAGGAGGTTGGGAAATTCCCATCTAAGTAATCACTTGCTTGGGCATTGGTACGTGGGATTTTACTTGTGAGACTTGATCCTATGGTTGAGAAAGTCATTTATCTTGTTAACTGTGTCAACAGACTGTAGTTGTGTTTTGTTTGGTTTAATTAGGACAATATCCCTAGTTTTTTTCAGTTTGTGGGTACCCAGAATCTGAGCAAGTGTCTTTCAGGTTTTTATATCTCCTCTTGTTACAGTGAATCTATTGGAGTAGTACAATTGCTTAGCCTTTCTTATTAGTTGGATGAGGACTGATGCATAGTGTTCAATAACAATTATTATTTATTAAGCCCTGTTTGTATTGCTTTTCATAGTGATGTTTCTTACCAATGGATCTTAGCATGCTGTTAGTTACCCATGGGCAACCTAACTGTTTATTTGTAATCTGTTTCATTTTTATGGGACAATGTTTGTTATATGGCTTAAGTAATTTGTTAAGAAATATGCCTATCCAATCATCGATACCATTGGCATTGGAGAATTCTGTAGGCCAGTCAACCGTATCTAGATCTGTAGTGAAGTTACTTATTGATGCCTTGTCATGGAGTCTAAAAGAGACCTTGTTGTATTCCAGTGGTTGTTTACTAATGTTTGATAAGAGGAAGGTGGGGTAATGGTCAGTAGTGCTGTCTGTGATTATCCCTGATTTAAGGGGAGCTAGTAGTATATGGTCAATTATGGTTGCACTTGTTTCAGCCTGGTTGGTTTTGTTTTAGATAGTATGAGTAATGTGTTGTTCATATTGTTGATGAAATCAGTTACTGGCTTGTCATCTGATAGGCCAAGGTTAATGATGAAAACTCCGGCTGTGAGAAGGTGGGTCTTGTTCATTTGGTTCAATTTGGGATGTTTGTATGAGGCATGCAGTAAATGGCATTGATTGTTATAGGAGTCTTTAAAGTTTTTTACAGTAAAATTTGGAAAAATATATTCATCATATGACAAGTGGTGTTACAACAAAATAAGTGATCCACTGACCGGATTCATTAAAAAATAAGTGATCCAATGACTGGATTCAAAAGCTGATGGAGTTCTAGATGCCTTTAACACCCATCTGGATTGGTTGAAAAATAAGTGATCATCTGACCGGATTCATAAGCTGATGGGGTTTATAGGTGCCCTTATCAAACACCTAAAAAACAGTTACTGCTTGCAGTGGTAAGATTATTTCATACACATACATGAACAAATAGATCTACACTTTGGGAGGTTATTAGTAGAATATAAAAGTATAAAACCCAAAAATCTACATCATGAAACGTGTATCGAACCCACGCATTAAAAATAATATCTTTATTTCTACAAGGACACTTAAAAGGGTTTATACGGGCCCTAGCTGACAGAAAATGAATCCCTTCTATATAAAAACCTTGAAATTTCCAGGGGGCATTTCGGGAAAATTAGGTAATTTTTTGCCCAAAAGGGATGCACCCACACCTTCGACTAACACCCGGGGCCCCAAATTTAAATGTGATGGGCTTTTGCCGGATTACATGAAATTTTCGTAAAGAAAGGGTCCCATGAAACTTGTCAACATTCAGGAATCATCCACTAGAGATTTTAAAAACCGGGAAGTTTTTTGGGTATTCCCAAATGAAAAACCACCCGGGAAAAAAAATTTCCATCTGTATTAAAAAACAGAAACTTTAAAAAAGGGGCCTTCGTAGAAAACCTGACAGCATTCTATAAAAGAAAAAAAAAAATAAAAGGGGATGGGCTAGAGGGTTTTGCTTTTTTCCCCCTGTTGAAGGTCCGTCCGGGTAGACATTTTAACCAAATAAAAATACAGAAATGAAAATTTGTGGCCCCGAGGAAGACAGAAACTCTAGTGCGGGGGAAAAAGGTGTATCAAGGACATGCAAAACCCCCAAAATTACAAATTTTCAATACCCCTGGAGAAAGGGAAACAAGGGGTTTTTTCCCAAGGGAAAAGTGAAAAATAAAATTTCTAAAAACTGGTGAAGGCACCCTTGTTTGTTTAAAAAAAGTGCTGAAGATTGTAAGGAGAAAAGAAAAAAAATGCTCCAAATGGGAATTTCAGCCCCTGAAAAAACCAAGGCCCAAAAAGAAATTCCCCAAAACCCATTTGGGAAAATCCCCGCTTCACCCCAAACACCCTGCTCCTGGGGGAATTTTAACCTAAGGCACCTAAAAAAGGAGGAATGTTGCAAATTTTAAACTGGGAGTAGGTTAACCCCCCGGAGGCATCTAAAATGAAAAAATGCAAAAACATGAGATTTTTAAAACTCTGCACCGAATTTTACAAATCAGCAAATAATTTATTATTTTTAAACAAGGGGGGAAAACCTAAACCCGGGGATTATCGTGCCCGGGGGGGGAAAGTGGAAAGGGATTAGGCTTAAAATTGGGGAAATGGAGACAGATCCCAAATTTTCCCCAAATCAAGAGCCCCCCCCCCAACCATCAAGGAACCTTCCTTGAGGGGTCAGCAAATAATTTTGGCCCCCGCAAGGGGTGGAAAAATACAATGGACTTCTTTTTCACTTCGATGAAACTTACGAAATATTTTCTTAAACAAAAACAATATACGTTCTTTAGAACACAACATAATTTAAAGGTTCAGGGCATGTACATGTGGGGGGTCCAGGACCAACAAAAAGATAAAGATCAGTCACAAAGGGAAAAATTTGGGTTCCTCAAATTCCAAATTCAGTAAAAAAAAAAAAAAAGTGGAACCAAGTCTACCAGGGGCCCAAAAGGGTATAACTTTTTTTGATTTTCAAAAAGCAACATGGTCCCCAAAACCTTTTTTTAGAACAAATTAAATCTGCAAGCACTCAAAAATATGCTCAAAGGGATATTTTTCAAAAAAGGAAAGGGGAAGATGTTAAAATGAAAAAAAGGGAAAGGGGAATTTCCCCTTTTAAAAGGGGAAGGCAAAAAAAAATAACCCCGTGCGGCCCAAAAGAGGGGCCAAAATTTTTTGTAATAAGGGGGGAAAGGGTAAATTTAGAAAAAAATAGCAAATGTTTAACCCTTAAGCTAAAGAAATTTTTACAGGAGGCAAAAAAACGTGGGGAAAAACTAAAAAACCATAAAAGAAGTTTAAAAAACCCAAAAAAATTTCCCTTTGGCAAAAAAAAAAGGCGAGAAAGCCCTCCAGTATTGGGAAACCCAAATTAGGGGAAGGGGTCCTACAGAGAGACAGAAAGAAAATGAGTGGCTACTCAAGTCCCATAGACTCCCCCTTTTAGCGAGCTGCTAACCAGCAGAGTTGAAGACCAAAAAGAATTTTTTTGGGGGGAGTACAGATTTGGTAGACTCAAAAAAATTTCTGATATTATCTGAGCCGCATGATTAAAAAAGGCGTAAATGCCCTGGCCTCCCATTCCCCGGCCCAGACTCGGGGAACTCCGTGTTCATTGATGAAACCGGTGAATATGGATTTTGGGGTTTTAAACCTTTTCCGAAATGATCGACTGTAACCCCTTGGGGTTTAGCGCTTTTTTTTTTTATAAAAATAAAACATCCCGAAGTAAAACAGGTGAACAGGAAATTTTACAGGGGGGCCTGTATATCATAGCTTAGATTTTGCCACCAAAGTGGTTGTTTATGGTGCCCCCACTCCATCCTGTGGACAGTAATGCAAGAGATGGGGTACACAAAAGTTGGGAAAAAACCCCAAAAAAAGGGTTAACAAGTGTACTTTTAAGGATTTATACACAGTCATTGTATGTCAAACTACTAATGCCTAAAATGATGTAGTTGAATTTTTAAAGCAGTAAAGTTAAGAACCAAAACCCGGTCATAGGGTTGATCAAGCCTCCGGAGCAACCCGTCCCCAAACAATTCCGGAAACCCCTTTTGAAATTGACCATTGCTGGAAAATTTTCCGCTCCTCCCCCGGGGGAAATATAGCAAAAAAATGTTGTAGCGAGTAACACCAGGGGGCAGCCCAGATGAAAATCAACCATGAGCTTTTAAATTCTGCACCAAATTTCACAAAAACCCGCAAGATTGGAGAAATCGGGAAATCATCTTCACTATCATGATGATCTATAAGAAATGTCATCTTTAAAAAAACAACTACTAGATCACAACATAAAAAGGGTCCAGAAGGGATGGGGGGAGCCCCCAAGACAAATGGTTCAGTCATGGGGGAGCCTTCCCCAAAAATTTAACTTCAAAAACAAAAACATAGGGGGACCAAAGAAAAACCAAGCCCAAATGTATAACTGGGAAAAAAAGATTAAGCAACAGGGATCCTAACCTATGTTCTAAAAAAATTAATCCGTGGCACCTTGGGTATGGCCCAAGGATTTCCCTTAAGAAAAGGAGGAGATGTAAACTAGAAAGAGAAAGGGGCTCCCTATACAGGCGATGGCAAAGAAAAACAAACGGTACAAGAGGTCAATATATCTGCAATATGTAGGGCACTGGTCAGAGAATAGCAAACATCGAACTAAAACTAAAGGAAATCTTACAGGAAAGAACGGGGAAGAAAAAAAAAGCCATAAAAAAATTGAAAGAAACCCAAAGTATTTGTTTTTTATGCCCAAAACAAAGTTGGAAAAAAACATCCAGTATTAGACCCCCCACTTAAACGGGGAAAGGGTCCTATCAGATGGCAGCGAAGAAATGAGTGAGCTACTCAAGTCTCAATATGATTTGGTTTTTAGCGAGCCACTAACCAGACTGAGAGTCGAAGATCTAAATGATTTTTTATGAGAGGATGCGAATTTGGAAAAATACCCATCTGATATTATCCTGATGCCAAATGACTTCAAAAAAGCGATAAATGACATGCCCGTGCACTCTGCCCCAGGCCCAGACTCATGGAACTCCGTGTTCATCAGGAACTGCAAAAAGCCCATGTCACGTGCCTTCAGCATTCAATGGAAAGGGAGCATGGACACAGGGGTCATCCCACACACACTAAAAACAGCAGATATAGCCCCACTCCACAAAGGTGGCAGTAAAGCAATTGCACTAACATCCCATATCATAAAAATCTTTGAGAGGGTTCTAAGAAGCAAGATCGCCAACCACCTAGATACCCATCAATTACACAACCCAGGGCAACACAGGTTTAGAGCAGGTCGCTCCTGCCTGTCCCAGTTACTGGACCACTATGACAAGGTCCTTGATGCTGTTGAGGATAAACAAAATACAGATGTAGTATACACAGAATTTGCAAAAGCTATCGACAAGTGTAACCATGGTGTAATAGCACACAAAATGCGTGATAAAGGAATAACAGAAAAAGTTGGTAGATGGATCTACAATTTCCTGAAGCATACCTGGAGAGAGTTCCGGGGGTCAACGCCCTTGCTTCCCGGTCTGTGACCGGGTCTCATGGTGGATCAGGGTCTGATCAACCAGGTTGTTACTGCTGGCTGCATGCAATCCAACGTACGAACCACAGCCCGGCTGGTCAGGTACTGACTTTAGGTACCTGTCCAGTGCCTGCTTGAAGACAGCCAGGGGTCTATTGGTAATCCCCCTTATGTATGCTGGGAGGCAGTTGAACAGTCTTGGACCCCAGAAACGTATTGTGTTGTCTCTTATCGTGCTAGTGGCACCCCTACTTTTCATTGGGGAGATGTTGCATCGTCTGCCGAGTCTTTTGCTTTCATAGGGAGTGATTTTCGTGTGCAAGTTTGGTACTAATCCCTCAAGGATTTTCCAAGTGTATATAATCATGTATCTCCCGCCTGCATTCTAGGGAGTACAGGTTGAGGAACTTAAAGCATTCCCTAATTTGCAGTGTTTTACCCTCCGTTATGCACCCCGGGGAAGGTTCTCTGTACATTTTCTAGGTCAGCAATTTCACCTGCCTTAAAAGGTCTGTTAGTGTGCAGCAATTTATTCCGCCAAATAAAAACCCAAGCAACCGGGAAGAGTGTCATCATGGGCTTGGCACCCCTAGTTTGAAGGTTCTCATTGTAAAGGGGCCCGGCCCCCGGGTTTTTTTCCCCTCTTTATTTTTTAGAAAAAAAAGGGGGTGTTTTTAAAGGGGCATAATTTTTAGTTGGCCCCCTCATTTGCTCTACTCCCAAAAAAATGTAAAAGGCATTTTTTCCTTATTTAATGTATTGACGGCAACCGGGTAGCTTTTTTATGCGATTTCTTCGTTAAAAATGGTTTGAGTGAAGCAAAATTTTTGGGTGAGAGATGAACAAAAATCGTGCCCGTCAGAAAAGAGAATGGGGTAAGTTTTGGGGAAATGCTTGGAAGATCGTTGTTGAAATAAAAGGAAAAGTGGGGGGCGAGAACGCTCCCCCTGTGATACATCAGTGTCCGGGGGTTTTGTTGAGGAGGTTGCACCCTTTGACAGAGAGGGTTTTGGGTTTCTATTCCCAAAGGGTTTACCTGGAGTTTACCTGGAAAAGGGGTTCCCAAAGGTCAACCCCCCCGGGGGCCCCGGTCTGGGACCGGGCCCCAACCTGGTTGGTTTAAGCCTGATCAACCGGGGCTGTTACTGTCTGGGCCTGCACGAAATCCAAGTAGGGAGCCACACCCCGGGTTTGGTCATGTTGCAACCCAAAAAGGGTTAAAATGATTATGTATATATGTAATTATATTATCTTTTATTTAATTTTATTTTGTTAAATTTTGCGATAAAAGCAAAATTCGTAAATGAAAAGATTTTTATATTATTATTTGACTTATATTGTTATTTACTTATTTTGTTGGGAAATGTAAAAAAATGTGTTTCAGTTGGGGCTTGATTTTTCAAACCCCCTGAAATTTAACGCTTGTCCCTCGTTAAAACTGCCGGCTTCTGAGCGCAGTTTTTCCACTAGCAATCGTGATCGAGGGGGGGGGGGGGGTTCCTCACCTTTGTTTTAAGTTTTTCAGCGGGTTTAGAGACTCGCTTGCTGGTTGGACGCTTGCCCTGTCTGACAGCCCGCTGAGACTCGCTTGCGGGTTGGAAAAGCTTGTCTGCCCTGACAGTCTGCTAGAGATCGTTTGCGGTTGGACATTTTTCTGTCTGACCCCTGCTGGAAAACTCGCTTGCTGGCGGACAGCTTTCTGCCCTGACAGTCTGCTGGAGACTCCTTGCTGGTGGACACCCTTGTCGTTTTGACAGTTGCTGGAGACCCCCGCTGGGGTTGGGACAGAGTCTGTCCATTTTTTCGTTAGTTCTGTAAAATTTTGTTCCCCAAAAAAATTTTTGTTTTTAGGACTTAGGGATTTTCGACGTTGTACTGGGGTTTTGTGTGTCACATGGGACACTCCTGAGTTTTCCAGGCCCTTAGCAAACTTTGACCTAATTTTGTATTTGGTTCCTGTGTATTGTAAAAATCACATTTTTTTACCTAGGGCTGAACAAAGATTCATATTATGGGAGGTTGAAAAATTTTTGGGGGGGAGGATCTCGATGGCCCTACTTAGGGGTCGTTATTTTATTTCCCATTCCTGATTCGTGTCGTTCGCTTGATATTGAAATTCTTTTGGGGCTTAGCATTTTTTTTGGGTTCAACCCGATTTTTCGGGTTGCCAGTGGGGTAAAAGAAGTTAGTTTATTTGAGGACTTTTTCAGTCACTTGTTTAAGTCTTTTTTGGGAGGCCCCTTGAGACTACCCCCCAAATTTACTTAAGGCCCCCCCCTTCCCCCCCCCCCCCTAACCACACTTGTCATATTTGTAATTTTCTTTTTTAAATGTTAATTTACCTGATGGTCTTAAAGAATTATAAATGTGATATGTGTTTTTCAGCACAATAATATTGAACTCGAGAGATTGATTTTTTTTTTGATTGCTGTGTTTTAAATTTTAAATTTGATAATATCCCTCTAAAACAATTATTATTTAAATTTAAATTTTTTAAAAATTTTAAATTTTTCTCTATTTAAATAGCCAAACATTGAAATCCAAAAAGCACTTTTGAATAATACTGAATTTTAATGGAAAAAATTAAAAAAAAGGTACTGACTACTTTTTTCGAAAACCCAGTAACAGGCTGGATGCAGAAGGGCGGGCCTTTCTATTATTCACGGGAAAAATTCTCTAAGCTTTTAGAACGCGTTTTTTGTAACAAAGGGGGGCCTGCCCGGGGATTTTTTTGGGTCCAAGGTGTTGGAGAAATTGTCCAGTTTGACATACTAGTATTCTAGGTCAAAAAATTGGTATTTTCCTAATTGAAGACTTTGATTTAGTTTTGTACAACAAACCAGGGGGAATGTATGAAACCCTTGGCCCTGAGTCTCTTGCCCCCAAGGGAGAGGGAAAATTACTGTTTTTGAAAACCAACACTAAAATTCCTTTTTAAGATTTTATTTTCCCATAATCACTCTCTCGTAGTACAATTATTTTCGTGATGTTGCTAAAGTAAAAACATTTTGTTTTGATACTCTGACTTTGTCTGATTAAGTACATTAAAACTTCAGACGTGTTGGCAATAGCCCAAATATCTCGGTGTGACTTTATAACGGGAAAATTACCCCCCGCAAAAACGGGTCAGAGCTTTTAATTTAAAAGATATATTTTTTCCCTGCTCAACAAAAATTGTCTATTTTTTTTTCGTTTCAGAAACCCTTTTTTTGTCACAATTGGGAATTTATGACTCTATTTGATAAGATGAAAAAAAACCCTAGAGCAGAAGTGAGCCTAGTGTCTGGGGCCTATGAAGATCAGTTCTCGCCGCCCCTTTCCTTCACTGAAAACTTTTGTACGGGTATACTTTTTGTATGAAAAGCCTAAAAACAAAACCCCGTGTATACAACACCGTTTTTTATTTATACAGACCAGTTCAGACACCTAGAGGCGGCGGGAAAAAACCCAAGTGTCCGCCCTAAGGACCGCCCCAGCCCATTTTAATTTCCCTACTCCTCCTTTCCCCACTGGTCCTATCTCATGGAACAGTTTTTGAGAGGTTGGAACGCCTCTTTTATGTTGAGACGCAAAAAATTGGGGAAACAGAGGAGATTGAACGAAGAAGTTTTAAAAAAGAAAAAAATGTTCGTCTGTTAAGAAAACAACTATAGATCACGGGGGGACACATTTAATGTGCAGAAAGCGCATCCAGGGTTTCCCAAAGTTTTTTGAAAGTGACTTGGGACACATATTTTGAGGGGTTTGAAAACCAGGCCCCGTGCTATGAACTGGCCACGTAAGCACTGGGCAACATTGTTCATATGCTTTGACGGGAAAGGGTTTTCAAATTGTACCTGTTTTTAACCATTTCCCTAAGTACATTATTTTTATAAAGCTGCCCAAAAAAAACTATTTAGAGACGTATAACTTGTTACCTGAAAAGTTATCAAAGAGATTTTACTTTAAAACGACGACAAGATCAAACTTGTGTGATTTTGCTCGTGGGGAAAAAAGTTGCTTTTGAGGAGGGATAGAGCTGCTAAGTGAACCAATTTAGGGACACCTTGTTCAGTTGTACTACACGAAGGTTTAACAACTGTATGTCTGCTGACATACAAAAATTTCTAAATCAAACATATCCCTTTCAAAATTCTGGAAACTGCAGAAATTAGCAGAAAATTACAAAGATTTTCACAAACTTGTACGTACTAAACACAAAAAAAACAAAGTAAAAAAAAATTGTCCTAGAAGTTGGCAAAACAAAATCAGTTTCCCCATTGCCGGCCTGATGTACCTCCCTACGTAATTTCCGTACCTTTCCCAAAGGAAAAAATTCACAATCTGAATCTGTCTTTTGTGGCTAGACAGAAATCTGGAAACGAGAAGAAAAAGTTAAATGTCCTATTGAAAACGGGAAAAGGGACATACTAAGGGGTATTGCATAATTTAAAAAAAGAAAATTACGAGAAACAGTCGTGCGGCGGGCGCCCCACTCAATTTTTCGTATCCTTTTTTCCGTCCCAACAAAGACCCCAAAAAAGCCTAGCAACCCCCTTTTACCCTTTCCCTTTTTAGATAATGTTACTCGGATAGATGCTAGCTTCAAAAGTGTATCTGACGAAAAGATTCTTCAGCGATGATTCCTTACTTTTCGGAGATAAAGTAGGATTTGACAAATCACTTCTAACGAGAAAAATTTCTTTCAGAGACACGGGCCCGTTATCTCACTTTTATTAAGAGAAGTTTGTACTGCCCATTACGGGAACGATACCTTTGCAAGATAAAATTTTATTTTTTAGAAGCCTTTGGAGGGGGGGTTATAAAAGGGGCCTCGCCCCAAAGTTTATATTGAAAAAAGGGCAATTATACGGGTTAATTTTCAGTGGGTATACCCAGTTGTATTTCCCATCAGGTCGGTGGACTTGTTAAAATAGGGAACGATATCCTTCATGGGGGTTTTTTAAAGGGAAACCCCATTTGTTTTGATAAAAACATGATGATAATTATCCCCTTGAAGTTTGTAAAAGGAAAAACCTTTTTTTATTTCCTCTCGCGCATTACTAGAGCTATGTCAAAGATTCAAAACCATCCTTGTCTCCTTTTGATTTTAGTGGGCCCAAGTTTTGGGGCCCTTTGAATTGTTTTTGGGTGACGCCGGGGCGCCCGGGAAATCATTAACACTGCCCTCCCCCCGGTCATCAACCTAGTCGGGACACAACTGACTTAAATTTCAAAACTCTTTAAAGATTAATCAAGGATTTTTTTTGTTGATCATCACAAAAAAGGGACTGAGAGATATGCAGTTACTGAAGTGAAGAAAAAGGCTTCGATAATTGTTACTTTTTAAATGTCCCCCGGTGTACTGAGGGGAGAAAAACACATGAAAGTTGTCAACTGATAGTGTTTCCCCCACAAAAGGGGGAAACATATCGTTGTGTTACCGTTTAAATTTCCCTGAACAAACCATTTATTTTGCTCACAAAAGTCCCATAGGAGGAATTTTTGGGGGTCAAGAAGGGGCACTCGGGGAAAGGCAAAACATTTTAAATTGGGCCCAAAAAAGAAGGAAACAGTTGCGATCTGTGCGACGTTCCACGTGGTTTAAGTGACAGGCAACCAGCGCACAACCTCCCCCCGCACCTCTCAATTTCCCATCACCCTGCCTTGGGGAACCATTCCACGTCTTTTTATTGATTGTGTTTTTGGGCCTTTGCCTAGAAAACCAAAATAGGAAACCAAAAACTTATTTACTATCATGGACGCTGCAAAAACGCTATCCCGAAGCTATTCCTATGAGAAAAAATTAATGCCTGCCGTGCCCATTTTCGGGGCGCTGATGAAATTTTTCCCCAGGTTGGGTTTTCAAGTCCCGCTTACTGAACTCTCCCCAAAATTTTCTGCTTTTTTTCTGTTCAAGATGGATTTTTTAACTACCCGGGCCCCCCCCTTTGGCCAAAGTAACGCGGCTTTTTCATTCCAACGCATAATAACGAGTTACCCCCAATTAGAAAGGGGTAAAGGGGCCCACCTTTTACGACTTAGGGTTGTTAAAAGTGCGAGGGGGAACAGCACTTGACGCGTCTCAGAGCATTGTTTTTAGAGACTGGCGCACTACAAAAATTTACTGTCAACTTAGCTAAATTTTAGTTTTTTTGGGCAAGCCAAAATTACCCATTTGGGTTTTTATTTGGCCCAAGGGGAGGTTGCTCCTATTGAGGCTAAGGTTTGGCAATTTTTGAAAATTTCCGTGCCTCAGGATAGGGAAAGGGGGTTTCAGAGATTTTTTTTGGGTAAAGGCAGGTATTATTCCCCGGTTCGTCCAAACTTTTCTCGGGGGTTGGGCCCCATCCTTCACTGGGGTTACTATAGCCAAAATTCAGTTTACCTGGGCTAGAGAATTGGGTTTAACTCGTTCAAAAAGGGTTTAAGCGCTTGCTAACCTTTGCTCCTGTGTTGGGAAAAGTCCCCAATTTCAAAACTTCCCTTCTTTTTAAAATATAGATGCGGAGTGGGGAAGGGAGTGGGTGCTGTGTGCTCCAAAAAGTCAACCTTCCCCGACATTCCCCAATTTCCCATATGTTACAAATTTATCTAAACTTAAAAGGGCACCAAAAAAATTATGCCACTAATTTAGAAAAAAGGCTCTAGCCCCCTTGTGGTGGGCCCTTGGGAAAAATTTTGAAAGTTAAATTTGGGGACTTCCCCATTTAAAAAAAAACGTTTTTTTTTTTACCACAATCCACTCACCCACAAAAAACCAAATATGAAAATAAAATTTCTTTGGGCCCTGAGGTGGGCCCTCAGAATCCAACCTTTTTCTAATTTGTAAAAAAACACATAAGTGGTCATTGTAATGTAATTGCCCAAAAGCCTTGTCTCGTCCTTAATTTAATTTTCATTACATTAAATTAAAGTAATTTTAAGCCCAAATACCCTTTTTTTTACTTTCTATGTCAAATTTTATAAAATAAATTAATCCCTCCAGCCCATATTAACTATATTACTCCTGATGTCTAAATTTTTTATTTATATATTCACAGTAATGTTTTTTGAGGAGACATAAACTGAGTGGTTTAGTGGGTAGTGTCTGTGGGCGAGGTACTGCGCGGGGACGCAACACTTTTCCCCCCGCCCGACCCCCCCCTCCCCTACACACCCTTAAAACGTTTCATACTCAGATGTTCATACGCCTCGCATTCCACCACCACTACTTAAGGATTTGGGAAAGCAGTCTCCTCTACTATGATCGAGCCTCAAGTTTCCCCCTTTCCCGCGCTAAACCGTCTCACACTGATGTACATAACCACAGTATGAAGTATACGATATTGTGTACTGCCCTAAACCTAGGGGGGATATCCTGTGACGGGCGCTGTTTAAAATTTTAGAGGGGCTTGGGGACAAAGGAGACTCGTTTTAAAATTGATAAGATAAATTTTATTTAAATGAGTAATCAGAAAAAATGTGAAAAACAATGAACTCATAGTGCGACCCTCGCGTGTTGGGGGGGGTTGCAAACCCCTGAATGGGGTTTCAATGATTAGTATAAAAGTTAATGTATATTATCTTTTATTTAATTTTTTATTCTTATATTTGGGGGATAATAAACTAAAACCCTAAAGTATGACTTTATTTTATTTTTGAATTATATTTTTATTTAGCTTTTTTTTGTTTTGGATGTATATAAAATGTGCTCAGTTAGGCTTTATTGTCCCAAAATAAATTAATTATCGCTTGTCCTCGTTATACTGCCGGCTTTTGAGGGTGCAGGGTTTTCCACGTAGCTATCACGTGATCGAGGGGGGGGGGGGGGTCCTCAAACCCTTTTGCTTGGAAATATTCAGTTGGAGACTCGCTTGCTGTTGGACAGTTGTCTGTCTGACAGTCGTGGAGACTCGCTTGTGGGTTTTGGGCGCTTTCTGTCTGACAGTTGCTAGAGACTCCTTGTGGTTGGAATTGTCTGTTGACCCGTCTGCTGGGGGACCCGCTTGTTGGGCGGACAGCTTGTCTGTCTGACAGTCTGCTGGAACCCCGCTTTCTGGGCGGGGCAGCTTGTTTTGTTGACAGTCTGCTGGAACTCGCTTGCTGGTTGAAAAGATTGTCTGTCTCAATATTCCCTTTTTATTTTTGTAGGGGAATTTTGGGTTTACAGAACATTTTATAGACTTTGTGATTTTTTGACGTTGGGAAAGGGGGTTGTGTGTCAAAATAGACAATCTGAGTACTCGGTCCTTAGCTATAGCTTCTGACCTAATTTTGTACTGGTTCCTGTGTTTAAATTTTCACAAATCACAGTTTTACCTAAACTGAACAAAGATTCAGTATTATGGGATGTTTTAATTTTGGGGGAAAGGGTTGGTGAAAAGGTTCCCACCCTTTTGGTTTGTTAATTATTTTCCCCTTCCTGAATTCTTTTGTCGTAGTCCTTTTTTTTGCATTGCCCATTGGGGTTAGATTCTTTTTTGTTCAAGCAGACTGTTCGGGTTTCCAGTCGGTCAAAAAGTTAGTTTATTTTAGGACTTTGTCAGGGCCCCTTTTTTTAAGTCTTATTTGAGTTTTTGAAAACATAGCCTAACTACTTTAAAAGCCCCTTTTCAAAGCAACTCACACTTGTACTATTTGTAAAAATCTTTTTAAATGTTAAGTACCTTTATGGTTAAATTAAGAATTAAAAAATGTGATATGTGCTTTCAGCACAATAATATTGAACTCAAAAGAAAGATTTTTTTTTTGAATTTTCTTTTGGTGGAAATTTAAATTTTTAAATTTTATAAATACCTCTTTGACAATTATTACCCTTAAAAAAAATTTATTTTAAATTTTTTAAATTTTTCCCATTAGTAGCCTTACCAGTTTAATCCTAAAGCACTATTGAATAATACTGAAATTTTAAATGGGTAATTGGGGAAAAAGGGAAATTTACTACTTGTTCGGGAAAACCCAGTAACAGGCTGGGGGGCTAGAAGGGGGGTCCTTTTTAGTAATCATGGGAAAAACTCTTTTTAAACTTTTTGAAAACGCGTTTTTGTAAAAAGTCAGGACCCCACCTTTAGGTGCTTGTCCCGTGCCAGCTTTAAAGACTGCCAGGGGCCCATTTTGGGAATCCCCCTTATTAAAGCTGGGGGGGCAGTTTTAAAAAGTCTCCCCCCCCCTGGAAAACTTAATTTTATTGTCCCCTTTAAAGTGCTTAGTTGGGCAAACCCCCGCTTTTCATTGGGGGGATGTTTTCATCGTTTTTTGCCAAGTCTTTTTCTTTTGTTTTTTTAGTGATTTTGTGTTCCCCAAATTCGGTACAAATCCCCCTAAATTTTTCCCGGTGTATATTAAACATGTATCTCTCCCGGCCCCGCGTTCCAGGGGTTTCAGGTTCAGGGGAACCCTTTTAAACGCTCCCATAAATTTAGGTGTTTTTTTCTCCGTTATGCACGCTTGAAGGTTCTCTGTACATTTTCTAGGGCAGCAAAATTTTACCTGCCCTTTAAAGGTGCTGTTAGTGACAGCAATATTTCCCGCCCAATTTTAGAAAAAAGCTACCTGAAAAGGGGTCTAAAGGGCTTGGCATCCCCAGTTTTGAAGGGTTTTCATGATCCATCCTGGGCCCTTTTTTTAGCAGCCCGCAAATTTTTTTTAATGTTATGGTCCTTGAAGGGGAGTTCCCCCGACATGATCACTCCCAGGTCTTTGACGTTTGTTTTTCGCTCTATTTTGTGGCCGGAATTTGTTTTGTACTGTGATGAAGTTTTGATTTCCTCGTGTCTACCATATCAGAGTAATTGAAATTTCTCATCATTGAACTTCATATTGTTTCCTGCAGCCCATTGAAAGATTTGGTTGATGTCCACCTGGAGCCTTGCAGTGTCTGCAATGGAAGACACTGTCATGCAGATTCGGGTGTCATCTGCAAAGGAAGACACGGTGCTGTGGCTGACATCCTTGTCTATGTCAGATATGAGGATGAGAAACAAGATGTGGAACAGAGCTTTTCACCGTAGCTGCCTCGGACTTTACTCTGTTGACTACTACTCTTTGTGTTCTGTTTGTGAGGAAATTATAGATCCATCTACCAACTTTTCCTGTTATTCCTTTAGCACGCATTTTGTGTGCTATTACGCCATGGTCACACTTGTCGAAGGCTTTTACAAAGCCTGTATATATTACATCTGCATTCTTTTTGTCTTCTAGTGCATCTAGGACCTTGTCGTAGTGATCCAATAGTTGAGACAGACAGGAGCGACCTGCTCTAAACCCATGTTGCCCTTGGTTGTGTAACTGATGGGTTTCTAGATGGGTGGCAATCTTGCTTCTTAGGACCCTTTCAAAGATTTTTATGATATGGAATGTTAGTGCTATCGGTCTGTAGCTCCTTGATTTTAGATTTTGCCACCGAAGTTGCTAGTTTATTGTGCATCCCATATCCATCCTGTGGACGGTAGCGCGAGAGCATATGGATACACAAAAGGCCTAGGAACTAGGCCCCAAAGGGTTAACAGGAATACATATGGATTTATATCTACATATCTATAGTTCACTTATCTGTTACAAGCAAATTTAGGAAATTTGCTTAGTATATCTGGTATCTTATTTTCATTAATAAGATATCTTGACATGTCACATAGGTTATTATATTGTCTGTCTCTGTATTCCTCAATAAGTGGACAATTAAGCACATAGTGTTCAAGAGAGTGACCATATGCCTGATCACATAATTTACATTTAGTTTGATCATCATCTGTGTGTCTCCCAAACTGCCAGAAGTACTTGTAACCAAGCCTAAGCCTGGCCACTACAACATCAGTCAGTCTGTTCACATTGCAAGTTGCTCCATAAACATACTTATCTATGTTCCTGTTATCATAGTGGGTTATAGATCTACTCAGGCTTCTAACTGCATTCCTATAACAATCATTTTCATTATTTACTTCTCTCCTAATATTATTCCTAATGCTAGACACAGATATACCAAAGTTAAATTCTATATTCTCCTGGGTACTCTTCTTGGCTAACATATCAACTTTATCATGAAGGAGTAATCCAATGTGTGATGGGATCCATAGCAATTGTACATTAATTCCTTTGTCCCTGATTTTTGAGTATCTATACCTGGCTTCCCCAATGAGCATGTTGTTGGAGTCATTATATGAGCCAAGAGCCTTCAATGATGACATAGAATCAGTAATGATGATAGAGTCAAGCTCGGTGTCATAAGTTAGCTTTAGCGCCATTAGGATTGCAAACAATTCAGTTTGCAGTGTAGACGCCCAGTTGTTAATTCTTATGCCTAACTCAACAAATTTATTATCGTTCTTAACTAGGGAGGTGGCAACAAGAGCAGATGCAGCCCTGCCAGAAGACTCCTGTTTAGATCCATCAGTGTATATAACTTGTGATAACTTGTTACTACCAGCTAGGTGAGAAATTTCTTCTTGAGCAGTTGCTCTAACAAGAGATTTAAGGAAGGGATTACTAGCAATGAGCTTCTTGGAGGGACTTGTAGGTATGTGATATTAAATGAACACATCTTCCATGGAGGGGTGAAATGCTCTTGTTGCCTACAGTGATACAGTTCATGCAGGTTATAAAACTTAATGCAATTGCACGTTTTCACAATCCATTTAGATCTGTGTGTATTTACCTCTAGACACTTGGTAAGATTCACTGTGACAGTGTCTGGTTCGTTTCTCAACATTCTAATACCGAGTACAGTGTTAATTTCAACAATCCTATCACTGATACTAGAAATACCAAGCTCCTTCCTCATGTTAAGAACTTTTGTAGATCTGGGACAGCCAAGAATAATCCTGAGAGCTTCATTTTGCATTAACTCCAAGGGTCGGAGAGAACTTTCTCTAGCTAATATCAACATGGGAGCAGCATAATCAATTAAGGACCTAACATAGGCTATGTACATCATTCTCACGATTCTCACATTAGCACCATAGTTGGGATTGTAGCCAGCAACAGCTTTGAGAGCATTTAGCCTAGCTCAACTTTATTAACCACTTGGATCAATGGTATAAGAATTACTAGCCCATTGGCACACAAAAATTTAATGATGATTTAATTACCACTATTGAGAGTGTTCTCACAGATCAAGTGGGCAGGAATAGGAAACAAAGACCCTCCACTATAAATAACAATAAAAACCAATGTAAATACTATAATGATCCACAGCTGCGCAATCTAACACATGCAGCTAGGAGGATTGGTAAAGCATACCGTGAATGTAGAACCCCAGACCTGCTCAGAACGTTTCAAGCTGCACTAACAAATGCAAGGAATAGAAAGGAAGAACTTAGGCAACAGGAATGGGAACAGTTTGTTAGTGGATTAAATAGGTCCACCCCTTTGAGTTTGGCTTGGAAAGGTATAAATAAAATAACCAGGAAAAAGACTGGCAATGTTGCTCATCCCTTTCCTCTTGAAAAAGCAAATGACCTCATAAATGACTGGTCCAAAACATCCAGGCATGAAAGCCTTCCATCTCATATTAGAAAAAATTTAGAGAGTACTTCTGAAGAAATGTTGAAACTGATTAATTTTATGAGCCAAAATATTGATGAGAGTGATTGTCTCTTTACCGAGTATGAATTAGATAATGCATTAACCAAAGGTCGATCAACTGCTCCTGGAGAGGATGGTATAACCTATGATATTCTCAGAACTCTAAGGCACGTGCCTGATAACCCTTTGTTGGCACTGTATAATCTCAGTTACATTGAGGGCTTTTCTTCCTACTTCCTGGACCAATAGTCTCATTGTGCCTATCCCTAAGCCCCAACAGCCTGATAAAATTTAGGCCGATCTCCTTAACTAGTTGTCTTTGTAAAACTTTTGAAAGAATGATGCTTAACAGACTGTACTACAGAATCAGACATCAACTTTCCCCCCCTACCTCTATAGGTTCATGAAAGGTAAAAGTGTGCAGAACTGTATTTCCACCTTTCTCACTGCACACACCTCTACTAGTTTTACCATTTTTCTTGATCTAAAATCTGCATTTGATATTGCGAACAGAACCGTTATACT
Organism: Cherax quadricarinatus; assembly: GCF_026875155.1. Lineage (NCBI taxonomy): Eukaryota > Metazoa > Arthropoda > Malacostraca > Decapoda > Parastacidae > Cherax > Cherax quadricarinatus. The sequence continues at coordinate 70,888,490 of NC_069404.1, forward strand.
GTTTGCTATTGCTTTACTGCCCCCTTTGTGGAGTGGGGCTATGTCTGTTGTTTTTAGTAGCTGTGGGACGACCCCCATGTCCATGCTCCCTCTCCATAGGATGGTAAAAGCTCATGATAGGGGCTTCTTGCAGTTCTTGATGTACACGGAGTTCCACGAGTCTGGCCCTGGGGCAGAATGCATGGGCATGTCATTTATCTCCTGTTCGAAGTCATTTGGCATCAGGATAACATCGGATAGGCTTGTGTTAACCAAATTCTGTGGCTCTCTCATAAAAAATTCATTTTGATCTTCGACTCTCAGTCTGGTTAGTGGCTTGCTAAAAACTGAGTCATATTGGGACTTGAGTAGCTCACTCATTTCCTTGCTGTCATCTGTGTAGGACCCATCTTGTTTAAGTAGGGGCCCAATACTGGATGTTGTTCTCGACTTAATTTGGCATAGGAAAGAAATACTTTGGGTTTCTTTCGATTTCATTTATGGCTTTTAGTTCTTCCCGCGATTCCTGAATCCTATAAGATTCCTTTAGCTTAAGTTCGATGTTTGCTATTTCTCTGACCAGTGTCTCCCTACGCATTTCAGATATATTGGCCTCTTTTAGCCGCTTACCTGGAGAGAGTTTCGGGGGTCAACGCCCCCGCGGCCCGGTCTGTGACCAGGCCTCCTGGTGGATCAGCGCCTGATCAACCAAGCTGTTGCTGCTGGCTGCACGCAAACCAACGTAAGAGCCACAGCCCGGCTGATCAGGAACTGACTTTAGGTGCTTGTCCAGTGCCAGCTTGAAGACTGCCAGGGGTCTGTTGGTAATCCCCCTTATGTGTGCTGGGAGCAGTTGAACAGTCTCGGGCCCCTGACACTTATTGTATGGTCTCTTAACGTGCTAGTGACACCCCTGCTTTTCATTGGGGGATGGTGCATCGTCTGCCAAGTCTTTTGCTTTCGTAGTGAGTGATTTTCGTGTGCAAGTTCGGTACTAGTCCCTCTAGGATTTTCCAGGTGTATATAATCATGTATCTCTCCCTCCTGCGTTCCAGGGAATACAGGTTTAGAAACCTCAAGCGCTCCCAGTAATTGAGGTGTTTTATCTCCGTTATGCGCGCCGTGAAAGTTCTCTGTACATTTTCTAGGTCGGCAATTTCACCTGCCTTGAAAGGTGCTGTTAGAGTGCAGCAATATTCCAGCCTAGATAGAACAAGTGACCTGAAGAGTGTCATCATGGGCTTGGCCTCCCTAGTTTTGAAGGTTCTCATTATCCATCTCATTATCCGCTCTGTTATTCTTTTTCGTCGCCTTTTATACCGTAATGATCAAGCTTGAGGAGTAGGATGCTATGTTCTACTGTATCAAAAACTTTCTTAAGGTCGATAGAGTCCAAACGGGTATTCATTTTTTTCCAGTGCTGTGTAAAGTAGGTCTAGCATTTTCATTATTGCGTCAATTGTGCTTTTGTTTCTCCTGAATCCAAACCTTCAGGGGTTGAGGATCCTTTGTGATGTTATGAAGGAGTATAGTAAGTAAGTTTATTCAGGTATACATAAATACAGTTACATAGATTATCATTATACCTACAAAAATCTCTCACGGTGATAAACATCTACAGAGTACCACAGTCAAACATTAGCCGTTTTAGTGAAAACCTAGGAAGTATGATAACTGATGCACGCATGAACAAAGATCACTTACTACTCTCAGGTGACCTCAGTATAAATCTCCTACAAGACCAAGACCCACATGTTACTGAATTCACAAACACTATGGATAACTGCATGTTGCTACCAACAGTAACAAAACCTACAAGAGTTACAGAGACTAGTGTTTCCCTACTAGACCACATCTGGACCAACACCATATCCCCTTTAAAATCAGGCATAATTACAGATAATACCACAGATCACTACCCTACCTTCCTCATCACAAATCTTGGCAAATTACCCCAAGACTTCACAATGATGCAGCCATTAATAACTTCACAGCAGCAGTAACAAACATTGACTGGCACACTGAGCTAGAAATCTATACAGATATTGACGAATGTATTAACAATTTTCTAAAAAAAAGACCCAATACCTCTATAACAAGCACTGCCCTCCCCCCAAAATAAACAGATGACAGTTAAGAGACTGAACAGTCCCTGGCTAACACTCAGCATCCTCAAATCCATAAATACAAAGCACATAACCAGAGACCAAACAAAACGTTACTCTTCAATCCTAACCAGCCTGATAAGAAGGGCTAAAAAACTGTATTATGAGAACAGATTAATCAACTCAAAAGGTGATATAAAAAAGACCTGGAAAACCCTATCAGAAATTCTAGGAACAAAAAAGATATCACGAAATAGCGAAATTGAATTAACAAAACCAGATGAACCCCAACTCCCACCAACTGAAACAGCAAACAGACTCAATAATTTCTTCTCCACTATAGGAAAAAAACCTTGTCAATAAAATCCCAAGCTCAGATACCCCACCCAATGACTACCTCAATGGCAACTACCCGAACACACTTCCTGGCTCCGACTAACCCTACTGAAGTCTCCCTTATTATCAACACACTAAAAAACAGGACAGGAGATTTAAATACCTTACCACCCTTTATTTACAAAAAAGCGTCACAAGTACTATCACCAATCATTGCAAAACTCTTTAACAAATCCATAGAATCCTCTACCTTCCCTACAGTTCTCAAAATAGCAAGGGTCACCCCGATCCATAAAGGAGGAGATCAAACAGACTCGAATAACTATAGGCCAATATCCAACTTACACCCTCTCTCTAAAATCTTCGAAAAATTAATTCATAAGCGAATCTATTCCTACCTCATCTCCCACAACATACTCAACCCCTGTCAATTTGGGTTCAGGCCTAATAAAAATACTAACGATGCTATTATACACATGCTAGAACACAAAAAAGAATGCAGATGTAATATATACAGACTTTGCAAAAGCCTTCGACAAGTGTGACCATGGCGTAATAGCGCACAAAATGCGTGCTAAAGGAATAACAGGAAAAGTCGGTCGATGGATCTATAATTTCCTCACTAACAGAACACAGAGAGTAGTCGTCAACAGAGTAAAGTCCGAGGCAGCTAGGGTGAAAAGCTCTGTTCCACAAGGCACAGTACTCGCTCCCATCTCCTCATTCACCATTGTGAATGAGGAGCTGATTGAAATATCGACTTGGATGACAGCCAACAAACTTACGCTTAACACTGACAAAACTTACTATATTATGTTTGGTAGCAGAGCAGGAGATGCACAAATTAACATTAAGATTGACAACACTCTAATTACCAGAAATAATGGGGGAAAATTCTTAGGCTTATACCTTGACAATAACCTGAATTTCAGCACCCATATCCAGCATATAGCCAAAAAAGTATCCAAAACGTTGGGATCCTCTCCAAGATACGATACTACGTGCCGCAAAATGCCCTTCTCACACTATACCACTCACTTATTTATCCATACCTCACCTATGCTATTTGTGCTTGGGGATCAACAGCAGCAACACACCTAAAGCCAATAATAACCCAACAAAAAGCTGCAGTAAGAATAATCACTAAATCCCATCCCTGGCAGCACACCCCCCCACTCTTCAAAGATCTAAACTTACTCCCAGTTCAGTACATCCACACTTACTACTGTGCAATCTATATCTACAGGGCCTTAAACTCTAATATCAACCTTGACCTTAAACGCTTTCTTGATAGTTGTGACAGAACCCACAGGCATAACACCAGAAACAAACATCTCTACGACATTCCCGTGTCCGACTAAACCTTTAACAAAAATTCAATGTATGTCAAAGGCCCTAAAATCTGGAATACCCTACCTGAGAACTCTAGAATACAGACAAAATTCATCACCTTCAAAACTACCATTAGAAAACATCTTATCTCCTCATATTCACTAACACTGATGATCTGATAAGAAATGTCACCATAACAAAAACAATAATACTCAGATCACAACATAATTGAGGTACAGACATGTATGCGAGGAGCCCCAGACCAGACCAAAATGAGACTAGTCACGAGTAGCATTCACCAAATTCAACTTCAATAACAAAAAACATAAAGTGGACCAAGTAAACCCAAGTCCTAACCAAGATAAAGCAATGGGAAGATATACTAAGCAACCACAGACCCAAACTTAATGCCATAGAACAGATTAACTCCGGTGCACTCGATGTATGCACAAGCTTATACCCTACAAAAAGGAGGAGTAGATGTAAAATAGAAAGAGACAGCCTCCCTTTACAGCGACGGAAAGAATAACAGAGCGGCTAAAAGAGGTCAACATATCTGAATGCGCAGGAGACACTGGTCAGAGAAATAGCAAGCATCGAACTTAAGCAAAAGAATCCTTTGGGAGTCAGGAATCGCGGGAAGAACTAAAAGCTATAAATGAAATCGAAAGAAACCCAAAGTATTTCTTCTCCTAATCCCAAAATCAAAATCAGAACAACGCCCATATGGGCCCCTACTTAAACAATGGTCCTACACAGATGACAGCAAGGAAATGAGTGACAACTCAATCCCAATATGACTCAGTTTTTAGCAAGCCGCTAACCAGACTGAGAGTCGAAGATCAAAATGAATTTTTTATGAGAGAGCCACAAAATTGATTAACACAAGCCTATCCGATGTTATCCTGACGCCAAATGACTTCGAACAGGCGATAAATGACATGCCCATGCACTCTGCCCCAGGGCCCAAAGACTCATGGAACTCGTGTTCATCAAGAACTGCAAGAAGCCCCTACATGAGCCTTTTCCATCCTATGGAGAGGGAGCATGACACGGGGGTTCGTCCCTCAGTTACTAAAAACAACAGACATACCCCACTCCACAAAGGGGCAGTAAAGCACAGCAAAGAACTACAGACCAATAGCACTAACATCCCATATCATAAAAATCTTTGAAAGGGTCCTAAAAAGCAAGATAAACCACCCATCTAGAAACCCATCAGTTACACAACCCAGGGCAACATGGGTTTAAACAGGTCGCTCCGTCTGTCTCGCTACTGGATCACTACGACAAGGTCCTAAATGCACTAGAAGAAAAAAAGAATGCAGATGTAATATATACAGACTTTGCAAAAGCCTTCGAAAAGTGTTGACCATGCGTAATAGCGCACAAATGCGCGCTAAAGGAATACCCAGAAAGTCGGTCGATGGATCTATAATTTTCCTCACTAACAACACAGAGAGTAGTCGTCAACAGAGTAAAGTCCGAGGCAGCTACGTGAAAAGCTCTGTTCTACAAGGCACAGTACTAGCTTCCCATCTTGTTCCTCATCCTCATATCCGACATAGACAAGGATGTCAGCCACAGCACCGTGTCTTCCTTTGCAGATGACACCCGAATCTGCATGACAGTGTCTTCCATTGCAGACACTGAAAAGGCTCCAGGCGACATCAACCAAATCTTTCAGTGGGCTGCAGAAAACAATATGAAGTTCAACGATGAGAAATTTCAATTACTCAGATATGGTAAACATGAGGAAATTAAATCTTCATCAGAGTACAAAACAAATTCTGGCCACGAAATAGAGCGAAACACCAACGTCAAAGACCTGGGAGTGATTATGTCGGAGGATCTCACCTTCAAGGACCATAACATTGTATCAATCGCATCTGCTAGAAAAATGAAAAGGATGGATAATGAGAACCTTCAAAACTAGGGAGCCAAGCCCATGATGACACTCTTCAGGTCACTTGTTCTATCTAGGCTGGAATATTGCTGCACTCTAACAGCACCTTTCAAGGCAGGTGAAATTGCCGACCTAGAAAATGTACAGAGAACTTTCACGGCGCGCATAACGGAGATAAAACACCTCAATTACTGGGGGCGCTTGAGGTTTTCCCAAACCTGTATTCCCTGGAACGCAGGAGGGAGAGATACATGATTATATACACCTGGAAAATCCTAGAGGGACTAGTACCGAACTGCACACGAAAATCACTCACTACGAAAGCAAAAGACTTGGCAGACGATGCACCATCCCCCCAATGAAAAGCAGGGGTGTCACTAGCACGTTAAGAGACCATACAATAAGTGTCAGGGGCCCGAGACTGTTCAACTGCCTCCCAGCACACATAAGGGGGATTACCAACAGACCCCTGGCAGTCTTCAAGCTGGCACTGACAAGCACCTAAAGTCAGTTCCTGATCAGCCGGCTGTGGCTCGTACGATGGTTTGCGTGCAGCCAGCAGCAACAGCCTGGTTGATCAGGCGCTGATCCACCAGGAGGCCTGGTCACAGACCGGGCCGCGGGGGCGTTGACCCCCGAAACTCTCTCCAGGTAAACTCCAGGTACACCCATGTCACAGCAATTAGAAAATGAGTCCCACTGGTGGTCTCATGCACTTACAAACTCTTGATACACTACCATGTTGACTCATAAACATAAAATTGATCACACTAGGTATAAGAGAATCCTCAGATACTCCAATAACTCGAAGCACAAGAATACTGTGCAAAACAAATTCTTCCACGCAATAAACCCACAGGAAGTTCCTTAGGCACTCTCCTTCTAATACCAACATTGACCTCCAAATTGCTAATACTAATTACCCACATTTAAGAATAAAACTAAGTATGACCCGAAGCCCAGCCATGCTAAGCGTTCTAGTGGTACACTCAGTAAAATCTACAATTTACTACATGTTAAACATACAATAACCAATTTCTGTAAACTCAGCATTGTAATCCTTATATAAATAACCTTTGAATGAATTGAATTTGAATTGAATCTTGTTCCCTATCACTCAAATATCCGACATAGACAAGGATGTCAGCCACAGCACCGGTCTTCCCTTATGCAGATTGATACCCGAATCTAGCATGACATGTCATGCCCAAGCAACACAAAGTCAGGGAACAACAACCAAATCTTCAGGCGCAGAAACAAGACTATGACAGTTCAACGATGAGACATTTCAATACTCAGAATGTAAACAAGAATAAATCTTCATCAGAGTGACAAAACAAATTCTGGACACAAATAGAGGAAACACCAACTCAAAGACTGGAGATCATCGGAGGATCCACCTTCAAGGACCATAACATTGTATCATCGCATCTGCTAGAAAAATGACAGGATGGTAACTGAGAACCTTCAAACTAGGGAGGCCAGCCCATGATGACACTCTCAGGTACCTTGTCTATCTAGCTGGAATATTGCTGCACACTAACAGCACCTATCAAGGCAGTGAAATTGCCCGACCTAGAAAAATGTACAGAGACTTTCACGGCGCGCATAACAGAGATAAAACACCTCAATATTGGGAGCGTTGAGGTTCTCTAAACCTGTATTCCCTGGAACGCAGGAGGAGAATACATGATTATATACACCTGGAAAATCTAGAGGGACTAGTACCGAACTTGCACGAAAATCACTCACTACGAAAGCAAAAGACTTGGCAGACGATGCACCAACCCCCAATGAAAAGAAGGTGTCACTAGCACGTTAAGAGAACATACAATAAGTGTCAGGGCCCGAGACTGTTCCTAACTGCCTCCAGCACACATAAGGGGGATTACCAACAGACCCCTGCATCTTCAAGCTGCACTGGACAAGCTCCTAAAGTCAGTTCCGATCAGCCGGCTGTGCTCGTACATGTTTGCGTGCAGCCAGCAGCAACAGCCTGGTGAGACAGGCTCTGAATCCACCGGAGCCTCAAGACGGCCACGGGCGTTGACCCCCGAACTCTCTCCAGTAACTCCAGGTAAACACATTACACTGCAATAGAGAAAAAGAGTCCACTGGGATCTCTGACTTACGTAAAGCTCTTGATACACTGACCATGACTTCCCACATAAAATTGTCACACATGTATAAGAGGGCACTCCCTCAACTACCTAAGTCATACCTCACACAGAAGCCAATATGTGTACACAAATGGCAATCTCGCACACCATATAGTTGTGTCCCCCGGGAATTCCCTTGGCCTCTTCTCTTTCTCATATACATAATGACCTACCCAATGCACGCAACTACCAAACCCACCTTTTGCAGATGACCTACATACGTCTTCTCTCACCCGAGCCCGTCACTCTGCCAATACGTAAATACCCAATTACAGAAAATCTACCTGGGTGAGTATAACAACTTACTCTAAACATTGCAAAACCTACTTCTCAGTTTGGTAAAAGAGCTACAGACATCCCTCTTAACATAATGATAAATGGATCACCTATCACAAAACTCACAGAGGGAAAATTCTTAGGAATCCACCTTGATAATTGACTCAGATTTCAAACACATATACAACAAATTTCCAAGAAAATTTCCAAGACCGTAGGCATACTATCGAAGATACGGTACTATGTTCCACAGTCAGCCCTCCTGGCCCTATATCACTCACTTATTTACCCCTATCTCACCTATGGAATTTGTGCATGGGGCTCAACAACAATAAACCATCTCAGACCATTAATTACCCAACAAAAGACTGCAGTCAGAATGATAACAAATTCCCACTACAGGCAGCACACTCCACCAATATTCAAAACTCTAAACCTACTCACCATACAAAACATCCATACTTGTTACTGCACCTACTACATACATAGAACACTTAACTCTGATATAAACCCTCCCCTCAAACGTCTCCTTACCAACCTCAACAGAACGCATGACCATAACACAAGGCACAGATCACTCTTTGATGTTCCTCGTGTCCATCTCACGCTATGCAAAAACTCAATGCACATGAAAGGCCCTAAAATCTGGAATTCATTACCTGTTTACCTGGAGAGAGTTCCGGGGGTCAACGCCCCCGCGGCCCGGCCTGTGACCAGGCTTCCTGGTGGATTAGAGCTTGATCAACCAGGCTGTTACTGCTGGCTGCACGCAAACCAACGTACGAGCCACAGCCCGGCTGGTCAGGAACCGACTTTAGGTGCTTGTCCAGTGCCAGCTTGAAGACTGCCAGGGGTCTGTTGGTAATCCCCCTTATGTATGCTGGGAGGCAGTTGAACAGTCTCGGGCCCCCTGACACTTATTGTATGGTCTCTTAACGTGCTAGTGACACCCCTGCTTTTCATTGGGGGGATGTTGCATCGTCTGCCAAGTCTTTTGCTTTCGTAGTGAGTGATTTTCGTGTGCAAGTTCGGTACTAGTCCCTCTAGGATTTTCCAGGTGTATATAATCATGTATCTCTCCCGCCTGCGTTCCAGGGAATACAGGTTTAGGAACCTCAAACGCTCCCAGTAATTGAGGTGTTTTATCTCCGTTATGCGCGCCGTGAAGGTTCTCTGTACATTTTCTAGGTCAGCAATTTCACCTGCCTTGAAAGGTGCTGTTAGTGTGCAGCAATATTCCAGCCTAGATAGAACAAGTGACCTGAAGAGTGTCATCATGGGCTTGGCCTCCCTAGTTTTGAAGGTTCTCTGTTTATAAATTCAAGTCTCTTCTCAAAAATCACTTACTCACCCACATCTAAATAAATACTGAATAATTGTAGCTCATAAATTGTATCTCATAAATGTTTCTCATTATTGTATCTCATAAATGTCTAACCTGTGACCCACTCAAACTTTTTTTTTTTTTAAATACATTTCCTAACAGAATACTCCATTCTATTGAATGCACAGCAACACAGTAAATGACCATATGACCTGTCTTTGTAATACTCATTTGTGCTAAATTGTTATCTGTTTACAATAACGTTTTTACCACTGAATATATCATTGCTTAGTTAATCTTAAGTTAATTTTAAGCCTGCCCATAATGCTCTGCATACAAGGGGCTTTGGCATGTTGCACTGCAATAACTGTATTCGTTTGTAGTTCACTGTATCGTGTTCAAATAAATAAATAAATAAATAAATAAATAAAGACCAGGTGATAAGGCTGAGGAAAGAAGGTGGAGAACTCACAAGAAACGATCAAGAGGTATGTTATTATTATTATTATAATCAAGGGGGAAGCGCTAAACCCAGAGGATTATACAGCGCCTGGGGGGGGGGGATGTGGAAGGCATTCAGGCTTAATTTGGGAAACTGGAGCACAGATCCAATTCCCTAAATCAAGAGCCCCTCACCAACATCAAGGAACCTTCCTTGAGGGGACAAGAGGTATGTGAGAAGCTCAACATGAGATTTAAGGAAGTATTTACAGTGGAGACAGGAAGGCCTCTGGGGGGACAGACCAGATGGGGACACCAGCAAGGAATATACCAACAAGTGTTGGATGACATAAATACAAATGAGGAGGAGGTGAAGAAGCTGCTAAGGGACATCGATACCTCAAAGGCAATGGGACCGGACAACATCTCCCAGTGGATCCTCAGAGAGGGAGTGGATATGCTGTGTGTGCTACTCACCACAATCTTCAACACATCCCCGGAAACTGGGCAACTACCTGATGTATGGAAGACGGCAAATGTAGTTCCCATTTTAAAAAAAAAGAGACAGAAAAGAGGCACTAAACTATAGACCTGTGTCACTGACGTGTACAGTATGCAAAGTTATGGAGAAGATTATCAGGATGAGTGTGGTGGAGCACCTGGAACGGAACAAGAGTATAAACGCCAACCAGCATGGATTCATGGAAGGGAAATCCTGTGTCACAAACCTTCTGGAGTTTTATGATAAAGTAACAGAAGTAAGATGCGAGAGAGAGGGATGGGTTGATTGCATCTTCTTGGACTGCATGAAGGCCTTTGACACAGTTCCTCACAAGAGATTAGTGCAGAAACTAGAGGATCAGGCGCATATAACAGGAAGGGTACTGCAATGGATCAGAGAATACCTGACAGGGAGGCAACAACGAGTCAAGGTACGTAATGAGATATCACAGTGGGCACCTGTGACGAGCGGGGTCCCACAGGGGTCGGTCCTAGGACCAGTGCTATTTTTGGTATATGTGAACGACATGATTAAGTAAGTAAGTAAGTAAGTTTATTCAGGTATACACAAATACAGTTACATAGAATTATCATACATAGCAGCACATGCGTAGAGAACCTGGGATAGCCCAAAAAGTCAGACAGAGTGACTTATTTCCATTGAGGTCCTTTTACCTTATTATTATAATATAAAGATTATAATATTTTCTTATTATTCTATAATGAAGATAACATCTTATTATTATACTAAGAAGACTATCTACTACACGAGGGTCATTAAGACTCAACAATACGAGGGTCATTACTAGGAATAAGGTAAAATTTACTAGGAATAAGGTAAATTTTACCTTATTCCTAGTAATGACCCTCGTATTGTAGATAGTCTTACTGGAAGGGTTAGATTCAGAAGTGTCCCTGTTCGCAGACGATGTGAAGTTAATGAGGCAAATTAAATCAGATGAGGATCAGGCAGGACTTCAAAGAGACCTGGACAGACTGGACACCTGGTCCAGCAACTGGCTTCTCGAATTTAACCCCACCAAATGCAGTCATGAAGACAGGGGAAGGGCGCAGAAAACCGCAGACGGAGTATAGACTAGGTGGCCAAAGACTGCAACCTCGCTCAAGGAGAAAGATCTTGGAGTGAGTATAACACCAAGCCTGTCTCCGGAAGCACACATCAACCAGATAACTGCTGCAGCATATAGGCGCCTGGCAAACCTGAGAACAGTGTTCCGATACCTTAGCAAGGAATCGTTCAAGACTCTGTACACCGTGTACGTCAGGCCCATACTGGAGTATGCAGCACCTGTCTGGAACCCGCACTTGATCAAGGACGTCAAGAAATTAGAGAAATTGCAAAGGTTTGCGACAAGGTTAGTTCCAGAGCTAAGGGGAATGTCCTATAAGAAAGGTTAAGGGAAATCGGCCTGACGAGACTGGAGGACAGGAGGGTTAGGGGAGACATGATAACGACATATAAAATACTGCGTGGAATAGACAAGGTGGACAAAGACAGGATGTTTCAGGGAGGGGACACAGAAACAAGAGGTCACAGTTGGAAGTTGAAGACTCAGATGAGTCAAAGGGATGTTAGGAAGTATTTCTTCAGTCATAGAGTTGTTAGGCAGTGGAATAGCCAAGAAAGTGACGTAGTGGAGGCAGGAACTATACATAGTTTTAAGACGAGGTTTGATAAAGCTCATGGAGCAGGGAGAGAGAGAACCTAGTAGCAATCAGTGAAGAGGCGGGGCCAGGAGCTATGAATCGACCCCTGCAACCACAATTAGGTGAGTACAAATAGGTGAGTACACACACACACACGTGGTAATGCTTTATTTACAGCTAGCAAAGTCAGGGTATTTCTCCAGAATGGTCTGTAATATACCACTGTGGATAAAATTCTTTGCCATTTCTAGAACATTTCTGAATGAGTTGTCTCTAAATTCATTAAAGTAAGAATATCGCTAACATTAGCGGGTCGCTGGCACCAGCTGGGAGGTGTCTATGTTGACATAAACATCAGGGCGGCTGCTCATCCTTCACCAACTTTTTTTTTTTTTTTAAATCGCGACGAGTGCCAGGCAGGGAAGGAGCCATGGGTAATAGTGACAGTACTCTGGCTGTGCTGCAGGTGGACAGGGATAAAGGCAAGGTACGTTACTAACTTGTCAACACCTGTAATTACTCTCCCATCCACTCCAAGTGAGAAGTAACTTGGACTGTTGGGTTATCCTCGAATTTAATTAACTCTTATATAATGTATTATTTTGTATGCCTATACCTCTCAAGGGAGGTGTGCCTTGATGCTGGTGAGGGGCTCTTGATCCAAGGAATGGAAATATGCCACTGATTTTTTGGGTTATAGGTAATTTACGCAATGTATGATAATTGTACATGTGTGTACCAGTGCATAAATATACTTACTTAACCTCCCCTTCCTTGGATCAGACTTTTGTGAAAAATAAACTACTTTGACTTTTTTTATGGATTATACTAGGTAATTGACACTATGATAATTTATGTAAATCTGTTTATGTGTACCTGTACCTGAATGAACTTACCAGTCCAAAGATGGTGCTACATAGTATATGAATTACAGGTTTATAGCTTTTTGCAATGAAAATAAGTCACTTGACTTTTCTGTGTTATTCTATAATAATAATATCTTTATTTCTACAAGTACATGTACAAGGTATACAGTCCCAGCTGACATCACTGACATACTACTGTATAGAAAGCCCCTTGTTATGTAGAGAATTTTGGGCAAATTAGGTCAGTATTGTCACAGGATGCGACCCACACCAGTCCACTAACACCCAGGTACCCATTTTACTGATGGGTGAACATGAACAACAGGCATAAGGAAACACACCTAATATTTCCACCCTTGTTGGAATCGAACCACTGACCCTCAGCATGTAAAGCAAGAGCTTTGCCTACCAGGCCTCAGGCCTTGGGCCATCTTACATCTAGATAATTTACACTCATTTGTACTTCGTGTTGTAATTTGTTTACTGTATTTTTACCACTGAATACAGCATTGCTTAGTTAATCTTAAGCCTGCCCACAATGCTCTGCATACAAGGGGCTTTTGGCACGTACACTCATCCACTGTATTTCTTTTGTACAACTATGTATTATGTCCAAATAATAATAAATAAATAAATAAATAAATATGTATGATAATTGTACTTATGTGTACCTTTACCCAAATAAACTTACTAAAATGAAATCAAGATTGTGCCCACAACGTGTATGTGCCATGGCATGGTAGGCAACAATTTCACCTCACACTTGAGTGCCCATGGTTTTGATCCCCAGCAAGGGTGGAAACATTGAGAGTGTTGCCTTACACTTGTCCTGTCCACCTAGCAAGCAAGTAGGTACCTGGGTGTTAGTTGACTGGTGTGAGTGGCATCCTGGAGGGCAAGATTTAAGGACTTCAATGGAAGCAAGACATACAGTCCTCGATGATGCACTGAATTTCTTGGGTTATCTGGGGTGGCTAACCCTTCAGAGTTAAAAATCCAAACAAGATTTTAAGGTCATTGTGGAAAATTACAGTTATCTGAATGTATCATTATGTACATAACAGTAAATGGATAAAGATAATTATTATTTATCAGTTAGACAAGTAGGAATTTGGGACACCTAGGTCACAAAAAATGTCCCCCTTCGATACCTACCACTGTCATATCCACAAGTTGCTCTAGACCTATTAATTATAAATGAAATATAAATCACCAGGAATGCTGGTAAATATATTAATTTGTGGACTGTATATTAAAAGTAAAAAATGATTATATATATCTATACATATTTATATAACAGAAGGAGAATATATCTTAATCATAACACACACCAATTTGACTGGAGATTAATGTGTCATGTACAGGACTCCCCCTTTTGCCTACATTTATGAAAAATTTACTGGCCAGAATTTAAACATAAATTAGACAGCTTATCTGAGGTTCCTGGAGTTGTCCTGTCCTGTCGCCTGATACTCAAATTATGCAGGAATGCACATCCAACAATTTCATCTCCTATTTGAGAGGTGTCAGCCTAATTTTAACTTCTAGAGCACGAAAAATTCTTCCCAATATTCACTAACAGTTGACCAGTTCAAACAGCAATGGCGAGTGTCCTTTTGCGCAGGTACAGAAAATTTCCCATTTTTTATGGCATAAATATTATTAAAGTCAGTTCCGGATCAGCCGGGCTGTGGCTCGTACGTTGGTTTGCGTGCAGCCAGCAGCAACAGCCTGGTTGATCAGGCTCTGATCCACCAGGAGGCCTGGTCACAGACCGGGCCGCGGGGGGGTTGACCCCCGGAACTCTCTCCAGGTAAACTCCAGGTAAATACAGTATGGCCATCTATTTACATATAACTACTGTATTTCTGGAAAATATATACAGTATTTTCCACAGTCATTATAAAAGTTTTGTTTATGTATCCAATACCAAAACAAAAATTTGCTGCCTTACATCATTTCCCATTCCTCAGGCACTGTATGATCCCAACTGATTTATCACTTCCCATAAATATAATTGCACACTCACTCGCTGCTGTGGGAAGACTCGATATAGAAAGGGATGTTGACTTTATTGGACCCTAAAGAGAGGTTTCTTGATTCAGGTGTGGGGCTCTTGATGCAAGGAATGGACCTGTCCTCCCCTTCCTTAGATTGAACCTTGTTGTCTCCCACGTCCCTAAGTGTTGTGTAACCCCTATGGATTTAGTGCTTCCCCCCTGAATATATAATAATAATACTGGGTTAAGATACAGTGGAACCTTGTTTTTCGGCTGCTGCATTTATCGGCCGATTCGTGTTTAGGCCGGTTTTTTGGCGGAAATTTTGCTCTGTATTTTTGCTGTTGCCTCATATATTGGCTGTATTAGACGTGTCAGCCCGCCTCCCGCTGGGACACCATGCATAGGTGAGTTGGTCTCCCTTTGTCTGTTGGTGAGTGAGCATATACTCTTCACATTCATCCAAACATTTCCGTAAAATCTATTGTTTTTGGTGTTTTTTTTATTAAGTGCGACTGTGAAATAAGTCGCCATGGGCCCCAGGAAAGATCCTAGTAAAGTTCCTTTGGTAAAGAAAGTGAGAAACATGATGCAATTTAAGAAGGAAGTAATAGAAAAATAGGAGAGTGGTGTGCGGTTGCTGGAACTTGACAAATCAAATCAACAATCACTTCTATCCTGGCAAAGAATGAACAAATCAAGGAAGCTGATGTGGTGAAAGGGGTAAACATGTTAATGAAAAAGAGATCACAAACAAATGAAGACATAGAGAAGTTGTTGTTGTGGATCAGGGAAAAACAGTTAGTGGGAGATAGTGTTTCAGAGACGATCATTTGTGAAAAGGCAAGGCAGTTGCATGCGGATCTTGACAGAATATTATTCAATATTACGCTAATATTAAAATTAAAATTAAATTAAAATTCTTTATTTCTCTGTTAATATTACAGTGTGGAGTTTGCATATTACGTATAAGATATTATTACATATTATAAAATACTTATTACAAAGAAGGCCACTAATATGTCTAGGTATACCTAGACAGTTCAGGCAGACTAATACTAGTTCTTACTCTATATTGACACAGGATATGAATCATACTGGTATTAAGGTTAGGTAATTGTAGTGATTAACTAGATTTACAAAATTGAGGTAGTTAAAAATGTTTAAGAACTTACCAATTAATTTATCTATTAATGGAAATGGTCTCGATTTGGTATGATACAGTTTCTATATTGGAGTGTCTTAGGCAAACTTATGAGTAGCTTAAGAATTATGATGCAGTAGCTGTATTCAGAATTTTATGTTTACAGTGATGTGTAAATTAGGGGGAGTCACAGATATTAATAGGTGTATCAACTCTACGGCTTATTTATCTATCACAGTTGATCTAATATGACATAATAAATAATATAAACAACATAGAAACATGGTATGTACTCTAGAATGAATAAAATATGTCATTATATGGCGAGCGGTTGCTGTCACTCCCGCAGTAAAGTAATTATCCCTCAAACCATAGCTTTCCACGCTTCCCCTTCTGAGATATAAGAGAAAACAGAGTTTTGGAGAGGCTAACTACACTAGATCACTAGTGCAGTAAGAAAAACGTTGAAACAAACACGATTTTCTTGGAAAAATTGCCAAAGAGGACCTACATCACACAGGAGGAAAAGGCACTGCTAAGACACAAGCCTATGAAAGACAGGCTTACCAAAGCCCCAGAGAGGGCTTTCATACCTGAAGTCTTTATGGAGGGGGATTTCCCTTCCAAAAAATAATCAGTCTTCCCTCTGTCCTTTCCCTGTCTTCCATAAGCCAACAAGAGTCTTCAATAAAGGTATGTAATAGTGATTTAAATGTTCATTTATTTATTTTATTTAGTTCTCATTGTATTGTGTGTGTAAAACTGTAATTAATCTTTAAAAAATGTATTTTTTGTTAATATTTTGGGTGTCTGGAACGGATTAATGTATTTACATTAATTCTTATGGGAATTATTGCTTCAAACTTAGGCCGACTTTCCGGAATGGATTACAGCTGAAAAACGAGGTTCCACTGTATACTTTAAAAAGACCCTTCAGTAGAAATGCCTTGAAGCCAGTGAAGAGTTCTTGATCCAGGGAATTGGACTGAGTCTCCAGTTGGACTGTCTCTCATCACCCAAACACACCATAATTGCCTACAGGTTTAGCAGTTCTCTATAAATCTTATTTTATTCCTCGTTGTGCTTTTATTATGTAAATTCTCCAGTATTCAGCACATTGTACAATTAATGTATGTACATGCAGTGGCTATGGAAAAATACCTTTTTGTTTATATAACTTAACCTAATGTTACCCAACCTAAGGCTAACTGACAGTTTTTCACCTGGTCTAGATTTGGTTAGGTTATGTTAGGTTTGGATGGGTTGTGTTGGGTTATGTTATTAAATTTACTTATCAAAATAAAGCTATTTTCCCATTTGTCCAAAATATAAATTTCTATTATTACCTAAATAAACAGTGTCCACAACAAATAACTGTTTTTCCCATGGAATGGATAACATGGATATTATTTATAATATTAAAGATAAGCATATTTCTGTCCACCTGAAAAAAGTAAGCTATGACCATTTACAGTTTATTTTCATAATTGTTCCAGAGGACTAGTAACCCAGGATAGCTAAAGAAAGTCACTAATTCTGGCTTATACTACTGTCTAAAGTGTTTGGAGATTTGTCTGGATAATGTTCATCATACTTAATTAGTTTCTAGAGATTGTTAAATATATATGCTAAATAGTGGCTATAGCAATAACAGGTTGAGAGAGATGAGCGAACAAACACCTGGATATATTTACATATTTAGAAAACTTTTCAGTCTTGGGACCTTGATCTCATCTAGAAGTGGTCAGTGTTAGACCTGAAACTTGTTTTAACTGAACATGTTCTAGTTTTTGCTCAGATGATTCCTAGCTACTTGTTAGTGTCCATTACCAAGGTTTTATCATACAACCACAAGACTTGTATGATAAAATGTTAATAATTATGAAAGTTCCTCTATTGCAGAAGGTGCCTCCTCAAGAAGTATGATTACATCACATTTCATATTACCCTTCATCTGTAGCATTCCCTCTTATTATTATTCTTTCTCTTTCTTTCAACACACCGGCCGTATCCCACCAAAGCAGGGTGGCCCAAAAAGAAAAACGAAAGTTTCTCTTAAATTTAGTAATTTATACGGGAGAAGGGGTTACTAGCCCCTTGCTCCCGGCATTTTAGTCACCTCTTACAACACGCATGGCTTACGGAGGAAGAATTCTGTTCCGCTTCCTCATGGAGAATTATTATTATTATTATTATTATTATTATTATTCACAGGTGTATGAAGACTGGATGATGGCCCCTGGGGATTTGGATGGTGTCCCAGTAACAGTATCTCTGCTGCTCATCCTGCATCATCTCGCAAGAGACCTTATATTGAGAGAGCTTTACAGGTTTGATAAAAAAAAAATACAATTTTTTTTATTTGTGTTGTATGGGTCACAGGCAAGCCTTGTTTATTATTTTGAGTCAGTTACCTACCAAATGCCTGCAGCAGGTTTCGAGGGTTCTTTTCCCTTCACTGCCAAGCCTGAGTCCAGGCTTCCTTGTTGACTACCTGGTCATCTAGGTTATTGCTGCTAGTGGTGTACAGGCCTACATAGCCATCAGGCACTTGTAGAAGGAAGTGGTCTAGTTTGTTAGCCCTTTCATTGTCCAGACCCCCAAAATTAATATTACTCCTTGTGTCCACTGAAATGGTAGAGAATCTTTTTTCTGAATGTAATGACACCAAAAGTATGATATTTGATGGAGAATTTAAGGCATTATGCAGGTGCAAAGTTAGTGATCTGTGCCCTATTTTTACACATCGGTGATTTCTCCAATTTTGAATCCCATTTAAGTTAATTCCATTCTCCCTTTCAACTAGATTCTTAACTGTTTTGCTACTATTCCTTCTGTTTTGTCAACTGAGCACATGAAACCACCCATTCAACTATTACAACTACTATATAAAGTGCACTGACCAACCGGGCTGTGGTTCGTACGTCAGCTTGTGTGTGGCCAGCAGTAACAGCCTGGTTGATCAGACTCTGATCCACCACGAGGCCTGGTCTCAGACCGGGCCGCGGGGTCGTTGACCCCCAAAACCCTCTCCAGGTAAACCCCAGGTAAGATTTAAAGAATTCCAATGTAAAAATAGAATGCAAAATGAATAATATAGACATTCCTGGCACTAAAACAACAAATTCTCTGTTCATTTATCAATAATGTCCCAGGCCTTTTCTTTATTGCACTTGCCATCCATTTTGAATTCATAATCACTCAAAAATAGAAATATTGCCAGAACAAGTGTAGAAGTTTTCGAAAGGTAACTGAATCATAATCTCTGCCAGGTGCCAGATCAAGTAAGCTGTAAGGGATTTGAGAGTAAGTGGACTGCTAACAGCAACAGCCTGGTTGACCAGGTGGGCAACAGGAAAGCCTGGTGTCAGGCCAGACTGTGAGAATAGGAAGACTTTGGAAACTGGTCACAGGCAAATTGACATTTACACAGCCCTTTTATAAGTAGGATAAACCTGTGGTGAAAATTTGAAGCTCAGCAGAAAAGGCTTTCTAAATTTACTGCATCAGAATAAAATTTAAGAATGGCCTAAATAAAACTGAATAGAGGGCTCCTGTACATGTCAATAGATACATGAGCCTTTTCCTGGTTACAATACACTAGCTTTGAAAATTTGAAGCCAATTGGATGAAGTGTTCTCCAGTTATAAGTGAAAACCTTGAAAAAAGAAAGAGTCAGGCAGCCACCTAGATGTATCCTATCAGGGGTACCTAATAATGTTAGATGACCTGACATTTAGAGTGCACAATGAAGTGTATATAAATCCTTGGCCAGAAAATTGTAAGATGGATTGTGGGAACCTTCATAAGCACTCCACTGATGATCCTTTCTAGGGACTTGTGCTCTCACTTGCAGAATACTACTTTCTTTGTTCACATCTCCATTTAAGGCAGGTGAGCTAGGCAGTCTAGAAAATATAGATGATTTTTTTACCCCTCACAAAATTGCTAAATCATCTAAGCTACTGGGATAGTCTCACACTTGGGATTGGATCCCACTGATATATGTATCACTTAATTTATAGAATATTGTACAGTATAGGACCCCTGTATCCATGGAGCATGTGTTCCAAGGACCTGCCATCTGTACCGAAACCGCGGATAGTAGCAAACCCTATATGTATGTCCTATCACTTTTTTCAGTGATGGGAAGCACTTTATGGCTTCATCTTAGGCTTTGAAGAACTGCCAGCTTCTCTACTTTTCTGCTTTGGGGCTATTATTATGCAAAATTAAGATAACTGAAATCGCAGTGGATATGGAGGTTCTACTGTATATGAAAATTAAAGGTCAGGATCCTGTCTGTACTTTTATTTATAGAACTTCTGCAGTGAGAGGAAAGGATGTGCAGAATAATAAATATTATATAAATTAGGGATGCAGTAATAAAACTAGAGAAAAACTGTCAGAATGTGAGGTTCATAACTCTTCAATACTTTACTGCATTGTACAAACAAATATGGTATAAGAAATGTTACCAGAACAAAGGTGTAAATTTTCAAGAGGGAATTAATCAAACTGTGTTAGCCCCGTTAATTAGATTGTGATGGCTATATGGGACTGTGGGTCATACTGGGTTGCGAATGTAGAAAGGCTCAAAAGCAGTTGTATGTAAACTTTTTGCATTTAAAGAATTAAAGATGTTTACCAGGAGTTTACCTGGAGAGAGTTTAGGGGGTCAACACCCCCGTGGCCCTGTCTGAGACCAGGCCTCATGGTGGATCAGGGTCTGATCAACTAGGCTGTCACTGCTGGCCGCATGCAAGCTGACGTACGAACCACAGCCCGGTTGGTCAGGTACTGACTTTAGGTGCCTGTCCAGTGCCTTCTTGAAGACAACCAGGGGTCTATTGGTAATTCCCCTTATGTATGCTGGGAGGCAATTGAACAGTCTTGGGCCCCTGACACTTATTGTGTTGTCTCTCAGTGTGCTTTTGGCACCCCTGCTTTTCATCGGGTTCAAGTATTTATACTGTACTTTTAATTTTAAAAATTTTCAGGCCAGCAGAGTATATCGACATCCAGGCCTGTTGAAGTACTTGGACGGGGGTGTGATCAATGGGGAGGTGGTTGTGGTGATGGAGAGAGCCACCTCACTGCTACACCATGATCTGGAGCACTTCTCTCCACTTCACATATCAGCAGGGCTTTTGTCTATTATTGATACTTTAGCCTTTCTCCATGACAGGGTAAGACTAGAGTTCTGTTTACAGTTCTTAGAGCTTTATTGCTGTTTGTATATTGTGTTCTTTTTAGTGTAAATGGCATTCTTACCTGATTATATTATATTTTCCATTTCAGGCAGGCGTAAGTCACAACAATGTAAGCACTGCCAGCATTTTTGTCACCCCTGATGGAGCATGGAAGCTGTGGGGCCTTGAGTACTCATGCAGGTATAGTGTTTTGATGGAAGCTTTAGATTTGGTGTTGAGTGTATATGTAAGATTTTTGATGAGTGGCTGATCTCCAATGCTAATGGAATTATTTTCATTTAGGAAATAACACAAAACTTATTTTCCCTTTATGGTAATTTTCTTTGTCACTACCACTTAACATATTTCATGCATTCAAATTCTCATCACTGGTAACTAAAGATTGTCCATTTTTTTCTTTTTTTTCTTTTTTCATATTCTTACTTTTTACCACTTGTTTATGGTTCCTTCTTTTCAAACTTGATTATTTTCAGTATCAGGAAGTAATTATAATGGTACCTTGACTTACGAATGCCCCAACTTACGAGTTTTCCGAGTTATGAGCCATCGCTCGGTTGATTTTTTGCTTTGAGTTGCGAGCCAAAATCCAAGTTATGAGTGAGCTTCAGATATGCTGCCACTCGCAGGAGAGAGGAAATACCAGAAACCTTGATAATAGCCAATGTGTAACATCCTTTCAATTTTGATATCACTGGTAGTGTCATCCTGTCAGAATGTTATATAACATATTCCCTAAGTAAAGAGAAACAATTCTGGAATGTGTAATACATGTTCGGCAGGCCAGCAGGTTGGGTGGCCGGCTGGCTGGTTGGCTGGTTGGCTGGCTGATTTGCTTTGGCTGTCTCTATCTCCTTCTGTCTGTCTGTATCTATCTCTGCCTTTCTCTATCTGTGTGTCTGTGTGTCTATTTCTGTTTCTGTCTATCTCTCTCTGTCTCTGTCTCACATGTACACATAAATACGTACAGTTATACATAGTGTAAATTACCTAGGATAACCCAAAAAATCTAGACAAAGTGCTATACTATGCTTGTAGATATATAGGCATAATAAGCATGACTGGCAAGTAATACACATTTTCACTTGTTCAGGAATCAGACATGGCCGACTCTGTATCGTGTGTAATACCTGTTGGTTCACGAGCAGCTCTCTCTCTCTCTGAGAGAGAGAGAGACAAGTAGAGAGACAGGAAGACAGAAACACAGGCAGACAGAAAGACCGACAAGCAGAGACAGATAAACATAGACAGAGCTAGACAGAAACAGACAGACCTGTTTATTTGTAACAGTGAAAAATGAAGCCAAGGCAGTGCATGCTCATCAAATGTCACTCCATGAGTGACACTCCACTGGCAGTGGAGTGTCACTCCATCGGCAGTGGAGTGATACTCATCTTACACCGTGCTTTAAGGAGTTTCATATATACTCCAGCATTTCTGAAACTGTTGGGACCTGGTGAAAAAGGCAAAAATCATTTCTGATTTATAAATACTGTACATTCTTCTATTTATAAACCTGTAACAAAATAATTGGGTTGATTTTTTGGAGTCTGGAACAGATTAATGGCATTTCAATTAATTTCAATGAGGAAAATTTATTTGATATACGAGCTCGGTCACGGAACAAATTAAACTCATAAGTCAAGGTACCTCTGTACTGCTTCACTTACTGAAAGGGAATATTCTCATTGATGGTTTTTCCTCTTCCTATATTCACATTACAATGCCACTTGACAGTCCACATTTTCTTTTTCTTATTTTCTTGTCCCTGTACAATGGAACCTTTGGTTTCAGCCGTAATCATTCAAGAAGCTCGGCCGAAATTCAAATTGTTCGAAAGTCAGAGCAATATTTCCCATAAGAAATAATGTAAATCCAATTAATCCATACCAGACACCCAAAAATATTCACAAAAATTAATTTTTTAAAGAATAAACATAGTTTTAAATACAGAAAGCAATGAGAAATAAATATAAACATTACATACCTTTACTGAAGACTCTTGTTGGCTTGTGGAAGACAGGGAGGAGGAGAATTTGGAGAAAAGACAAGATACTCCTTCAATATGATGCTAATATCAACTCTACGGCTTATTTATCTATCACAATTGATCTAATATGACATAATAAACAATATTAATAACATAGAAATGTGATATATACTCTAGAATGAATAAAATGTGTCATTATGTATGTCATGAGTGGTGGTGGTGGTGTTGGGTTATCAGGGCCACTGACAGCATAAGCCGTATAGTGGTGGTGGCGGTGGCGGTGGCGGTGGCATTGTTTCCAGTGGCCTTGTATACCTCCAATAACATTAGAGGAGTTAGTTTCGTGTCCATTTTCTATTGCTTAATCGCTTAACTTGCTACACTGTTAATGCTCCACTTTATTGGTAGCTGGCGCTATATCCTTTATCGACTCCTGCTGCTTTAGTATTGTATATATTGTAGAATCACTGAAGAAGGCACATTCTCCCCTCTCTCTTCCTCCTCCACTTTAGTACTTTGCTACAATTTCTTTCTTCAATTCTGTCGTGTTTCTCACTTTCTTTACCAAAGGATTGGCACTAGGAAGTTTCTTTGGGCCCATGGTTAATTATGTAGCAGTCGCACTTAATCAACAAGCACAAAAACAATGGATTATTGTGAAATATTTGGATGAAAGCGCAGAGTAATGTTCACTCGAGGAGAAACAAAGCTAGACTGACTCACAACACGTGTGTGGGATGCTTTTCGTGGGCGCGGACAGGTCTGGTATGGCGGCCTAAACTCTAGGTACTGTTTGAAACTCAAGACAAAATTTAGCCAAAAAAAAGTGACTGAAACTCAAAACTGCCAAAACTTGGGGTGGCCGAAACTCGAGGTTCCACTGTATCTTATTTTATCTCTTCCCATATAAAGTTGTGTGTGCTTGGTGAGGGTAATTCTCATTTTCTTCACACAATCTCAGTGCAAGCAAATTTAGCTTCACTTAATAGTTAACCCAGCATGTTCTTTAATAGATTTTTAATATGCTCATTTCAACTTGAAAACATTTGCATGTCTTAATAATGATGGTCAGTACACTGATGGTTTAGCCATTAAAATCATAGAAAATAAATCTAGAGCAACAAGGATGCCATACTTCATATAGGGCTGTGGGGGTAGAAGATCCCTTGAAACTAGTTACAAGTAAATCACATGTAGTTAGATAGGCAGATGCATTTGTACTCGGACCAATTTATATTATTGTATTTTGTAAGAACTTATATAAGAAAGCAACAGTCTTTCTTCCTTATGCATTGCATTGCATTTTTCTGTTTGCAAGATAGTCATGTCTTTTTTAACATTAAACATTGCTGTTATGTAATTGTTTACTGTAAATAAAAATGGTGCACTTTCTCCCATTGATATTTCACTGTAGTCACATACACTGCATCATGCTGCATCACACTATTTCAGTGACCTATTATTTCGGTCACTCAAAACAACTCGTTCATTATCTTTGCTTAACTTTTCTCTGCGTATTTCTATTACATATTTATATTTTTACACATTGGAGGGTTCTACAGAGGTCTGCTTTAGCTCATTTTAAAGCCAAGCTCTACCAATATCTTCTATTGTTAATGTATAGGTGTGTATCTTACTTAATAACATACATTTAGGAAACAAATTATAAGCTTGATCTGGATGTGGGTCAGCTTTCATTCAGTAAGTTCATTTGATGTTTTGAATGTCCACACGTTGTGAGAATCTGCTCTGAAAACACATAATTAGTGAAATGAATGATTGGTGTTGTAACTGCTAATGGATGTCTGTCATCTTGCTGTGTAATAGCTGTTTTCTGGCACTCCTTAAAGTTGGTGCAGGTGGCAACTCATCAGAGCATTAGGAGCATTGAGGGGATAAAACACCTCAATTACTGGGAGCGCTTGAGGTACCTAAACCTGTATTCCCTGGAACGCAGGCGGGAGAGATACATGATTATATGCACCTGGAAAATCCTAGAGGGACTAGTACCGAACTTGCACACGAAAATCACTCACTAT
This sequence comes from Cherax quadricarinatus, assembly GCF_026875155.1. Taxonomy (NCBI): domain Eukaryota; kingdom Metazoa; phylum Arthropoda; class Malacostraca; order Decapoda; family Parastacidae; genus Cherax; species Cherax quadricarinatus. The sequence goes on from NC_069404.1 coordinate 70,913,766, forward strand.
GAAAGCAAAAGACTTGGCAGATGATGCAACATCCCCCCAATGAAAAGCAGGGGTGTCACTAGCACGTTAAGAGACCATACAATAAGTGTCAGGGGCCCGAGACTGTTCAACTGCCTCCCAGCATACATAAGGGGGATTACCAACAGACCCCTGGCAGTCTTCAAGCTGGCACTGGACAAGCACCTAAAGTCGGTTCCTGACCAGCCGGGCTGTGGCTCGTACGTTGGTTTGCGTGCAGCCAGCAGTAACAGCCTGGATGATCAGGCTCTGATCCACCAGGAGGCCTGGTCACAGACTGGGCCGCGGGGGCGTTGACCCCCGGAACTCTCTCCAGGTAAACTCCAGGTATACATAGATGCTCCTCACCTTACGATGGGGTTTACAGCCTGAGGAACCCATCTTAAGTTGAAAATATAAGTCGAATATGAATTTTTTCTTTTCAACATGTCGGCCGTCTCCTACTGAGGTAGGGTGACCCAAAAAGAAAGAAAATCCCCAAAAAGAAAATACTTTCATCAACATTCAATACTTTCTCCTCAGTCGCACATAATCACTGTCTTTTCAGAGGTGCTCAGATATGACAGTTTAGAAGTCCCTCCAAACTGTCAATATCCCAAATCCCTCCTTTAAAGTGCAAGCATTATACTTCCCATTTCCATTTCCAAGACTCAAATCTGGCCAACTGGTTTCCCTAAATCCCTCCACTAAATATTACCCTGCTCACACTCCAACATCTCGTCAGGTCCCAAAAAACATTCGTCTCCATTCACTCCTATCTAACATGCTCACGCACGCTTGCTGGAAGTCCAAGCCCCTCACCCACAAAACCTCCTTTACCCCCTCCCTCCAACCTTTTTGAGGATGACCCCTACCCCTTCTTCCTTCCCCTACAGATTTATACACTCTCCAAGTCATTCTACTTTGATCCATTCTCTCTAAATGACCAAACCATCTCAACAACCCCTCTTGAGCCCTCTGACTAATGCTTTTAGTAACTCCACACCTCTTCCTAATTTCCACACTCCGAATTCTCTCCATAATATTTACACCACAATATTGTCACTGAGTAGGTAAATAAACAAATAATCACTGTAACTAACTAAATACTGTACCATTTTTAAAATGTTAATAAATCCTTTACATCAAGATGTGGGTCACCGAGATGTTGTGGATGTCCTGGAGCAATATCTAAAATAAGGAAAATCTTGAAGGGTATGTTGTTTTGATGACAGTATTCTTTCACCTAGTGAATAAAACAGTTCAAAAGCCATATTGCATATTGCTAGCCAAGGAACAGATTAAAATTTAAAGTTTGATGACTGCTGAATGTGCATTGCCATCACACCATCATAAAGTTGATACTATTTGGGAAACTGAGCCATCATAAAGCAAGGAGTACCTGTCACCATCACCTCGGGTATTGAAGGGTTTGCTGAATGACAGGTCCATCTAGGCTGGATCAAGGCCAGAGAAGAGTTTCTTTGCACTGTCTTCTACCTTGCACAGATTTTGAAGATGGAATGAAAGATAAGCAATAAAAGAGAGTGGTGGATACTCAGCGTGAAAGCAAACTGATGTATTGTATAGTATTCCATAGTTTTGCAGCCTATGTTGTTCATCAAGTCTGAGATGTGCCATTGCATTGCTATTTCCTTTGTTGCAGTGCTTACAATATTTATGACATGGTCATTAGTTATTGTAGCCTAATTTCTCGCTGAGAATATCAATTTCACTTCTGCTTATTTTTACACCAACTCAAGTAGAACCATTTTTTGCACGTTGGCTGGTATAAACCTAGCCTTTCTTTATGCTCGTCAAAACCAACCCACAAATTGAGGACAGAATTGAATGATGCCTTGATTCATCTTGGACTATTATTAAGTCATGAGTGATATAATGGCCCAAGATGGACCAAAATGTTATTCAGTTTCATGTCCAATTTGTGGGTTATTTGTAAATTGTATCAGTCACAGTTGTGATGAATGGTTTGAAAAACCGACATGTTGAAGATTGAGACACTTATGCAGCATATGGGAATCTTTATTCAGGAAACGTTTCGCCACGCAGTGGCTTCATCAGTCCAATACAAAGAGGAAGGCGTAAGGAGAGGAGGAGAATGAGGTAATCAGTCCCTCAACCTGGAGTCGATGTGTTCAGTCCATCAATCTTGTAGAATGTACAGAATAGGGCCGTAGACGTGGCTTATATACTGTAGTGAGGTGACGTGAAGCAGTTGGAGGCGGGGTCATAGTGGTACCATCCACTAGTCGAAGTAGGTCTTCGTCCAAAGGTTGAACAAGTGTTGAAGAATTCTTTGTAACAAGATCCCATGATGCTGCTGTGTCTGACAGTTGTGATGAATGGTTTGAAAAACCGACATGTTGAAGATTGAGACACTTATGCAGCATATGGGAATCTTTATTCAGGAAACGTTTCGCCACGCAGTGGCTTCATCAGTCCAATACAAAGAGGAAGGCGTAAGGAGAGGAGGAGAATGAGGTAATCAGTCCCTCAACCTGGAGTCGATGTGTTCAGTCCATCAATCTTGTAGAATGTACAGAATAGGGCCGTAGACGTGGCTTATATACTGTAGTGAGGTGACGTGAAGCAGTTGGAGGCGGGGTCATAGTGGTACCATCCACTAGTCGAAGTAGGTCTTCGTCCAAAGGTTGAACAAGTGTTGAAGAATTCTTTGTAACAAGATCCCATGATGCTGCTGTGTCTGACAGTTGTGATGAATGGTTTGAAAAACCGACATGTTGAAGATTGAGACACTTATGCAGCATATGGGAATCTTTATTCAGGAAACGTTTTGCCACGCAGTGGCTTCATCAGTCCAATACAAAGAGGAAGGCGTAAGGAGAGGAGGAGAATGAGGTAATCAGTCCCTCAACCTGGAGTCGATGTGTTCAGTCCATCAATCTTGTAGAATGTACTGTCAGACACAGCAGCATCATGGGATCTTGTTACAAAGAATTCTTCAACACTTGTTCAACCTTTGGACGAAGACCTACTTCGACTAGTGGATGGTACCACTATGACCCCGCCTCCAACTGCTTCACGTCACCTCACTACAGTATATAAGCCACGTCTACGGCCCTATTCTGTACATTCTACAAGATTGATGGACTGAACACATCGACTCCAGGTTGAGGGACTGATTACCTCATTCTCCTCCTCTCCTTACGCCTTCCTCTTTGTATTGGACTGATGAAGCCACTGCGTGGCGAAACGTTTCCTGAATAAAGATTCCCATATGCTGCATAAGTGTCTCAATCTTCAACATGTCGGTTTTTCAAACCATTCATCACAACTGTCAGACACAGCAGCATCATGGGATCTTGTTACAAAGAATTCTTCAACACTTGTTCAACCTTTGGACGAAGACCTACTTCGACTAGTGGATGGTACCACTATGACCCCGCCTCCAACTGCTTCACGTCACCTCACTACAGTATATAAGCCACGTCTACGGCCCTATTCTGTACATTCTACAAGATTGATGGACTGAACACATCGACTCCAGGTTGAGGGACTGATTACCTCATTCTCCTCCTCTCCTTACGCCTTCCTCTTTGTATTGGACTGATGAAGCCACTGCGTGGCGAAACGTTTCCTGAATAAAGATTCCCATATGCTGCATAAGTGTCTCAATCTTCAACATGTCGGTTTTTCAAACCATTCATCACAACTGTCAGACACAGCAGCATCATGGGATCTTGTTACAAAGAATTCTTCAACACTTGTTCAACCTTTGGACGAAGACCTACTTCGACTAGTGGATGGTACCACTATGACCCCGCCTCCAACTGCTTCACGTCACCTCACTACAGTATATAAGCCACGTCTACGGCCCTATTCTGTACATTCTACAAGATTGATGGACTGAACACATCGACTCCAGGTTGAGGGACTGATTACCTCATTCTCCTCCTCTCCTTACGCCTTCCTCTTTGTATTGGACTGATGAAGCCACTGCGTGGCGAAACGTTTCCTGAATAAAGATTCCCATATGCTGCATAAGTGTCTCAATCTTCATCAGTCACAGTATTGTGATTTTTATTCTTCTACTCTTTATTTCTTAGTGTGAATAATTGGTGGCTGGTTTACTTATGTGATGGCCAAAAGTGGCTTGATAGAATTTTAGGAAATATTTCAGATTTTCCTTCAGAAAGTCTAAAGAACATAAATAAACATTATGTGATATTGTTATGCTGAGTATCTTACAATTTTCTATATTTTTCAGTTTTGGAGAGCTGACACGTGATCATATTGAACACATAAATAGCTACTGTCATGAGAAATCTATCCCACCAGATGACAAATCTCGAATTTCTCCAGCATATCAGCATGCTAGAGACTCCTATGCTTTTGCTCGTCTTGTTGAAGATATTCTAACTCCAGAAACTGTGTCAGGTTAGTGCTGAAGTAGAGGAATTGATGAATATTTTGTTATTTAACTGTTTATGTGTTTTATACTTGTTACACAGTATATATCTGATAAGGGGGACTTTATGAGGTTAGCATGTATGTCTTAATGTTTTTACACAGTTTATGGGTGGTATCTTGAGAATATATCTTTGCCTAAACTTTAAGCTTGCCTCACTTTTATACTTTATGTTCATAAACAAAGTTTTCTATAGAAGTGAGATAGTACAGTTCCCTGTTGGTTATTTTGGTGATTATTTTTTTGTTTTGTGTATCAGGGGGTTTGCCTCTACTTACTGGAGTAGTGACAAATAAAACAAGAGATACCTCTTTCTTGCTATACACATTCCCTAAATACAGAGGTGCTGGATATTCTTGGCTGAAACTGTAAGGCCCATAAATAATTTTGTTTGAGGGTTTAGATATTATTATGCTGATGCTGTCTTAAAATAGTTGTAACATAATCACTTCAAATATGGCATATAAATATCATATAGTTCTGTTATGCTCATCTCAAAACTACAATTATCCTTGTGTTCCATAGGCATCTGCAATAGTAATAAAAATAATTATGGAAAAATATGGTGATAGTGATTGTGAGAAGTACAGTGCCTGCACTTGAAGGAGAAGTGGGGATGTTGAAATTCAGAGGATGATTTGAATTCTGATGTCTGTGCACTTCTGGTAAGACAGCTACTGAATGAATGAAGGTGAATGGGTATCCCTTTTTTAGTTCACCCTCCCTAAGTGGTAAATGACTAGTGTATTAAAATAATTTTAAGTAAACAATTGTAGTAAGAGTGCACTAAAATAAAGCAGCTATATAAAGAATAGAAATATGTAATGTAGAGGATAATTCTTTTTTCAACAAACCGGCTGTATCCCACCGAGGCGGGGTGGCCCAAAAAGAAAAACGAAAGTTTCTCTTTTTAAATTTAGTAATTTATACAGGAGAAGGGGTTACTAGCCCCTTGCTTCTGGCATTTTAGTCGCCTCTTACAACACGCATAGCTTACGGAGGAAGAATTCTGTTCCACTTCCCCATGAGATAAGAGGAAATAAACAAGAACAAGAACTAGTAAGAAAATAGAAGAAAACCCAGAAGGGTGTGTAGATATATGCTTGTACATGTATGTGTAGTGTGACCTAAGTGTAAGTAGAAGTAGCAAGATGTACCTGAAATCTTGCATGTTTATGAGACAGAAAAAAGGACACCAGAAATCCTACCATCATGTGAAACAATTACAGGCTTTCGTTTTACACTCACTTAGCAGGACTGTAGTACCTCCCTGGGTGTTTGCTGTTTACCAACCTACTACCTATGTAGAGGATAATATACAAGAAAAAATTATATAGAAAGAACATGTAATACTGCATACAAAACGTTGGGATAATATTCAGTACACAAAATTGGGTATATGAACAGGATAAGTGTGGTGCATTTATATGAAACAGTATATTACTTAACAGTTTTTGTCTTATCTTTAGCAAGCTGTACAGGAAAAGGGGGTTACTAGCCCATTGCTCCCGGCATTTTAGTTGACTTTTACGACATGCATGGCTTATGGAGGAAGAATTCTTATTCTACTTCCTTTCCAAAAAATAATAAGAACAAGAACTGTTAAGATAGTCAAAGAAAACTCAAGTAAGTGTCTATACATAAATGTGTACATGCATGTGTAGTGTGACCTAAGTGTAAGTAAAAGTAGTAAGATATACCTGTTGTGTGTTTGAGACAGAAAAAACACACCAGCAATCCTACCATCATGTAAAACAAATATAGGTTTCTGTCTCAAACTCATTTGGTAGGACAGTAGTACCTCCCTGGGTGGTTGCTGTCTACCAGCCTACTGGAAGTGGGAAGTACAATGCCTGCACTTTAAAGGAGGGGTTTGGGATATTGGCTGTTTGGAATGATACCTAAACTATCATATCTGAGTGCCTCTGCAAAGACAGTGATTATGTGTGAATGATGGTGAAAGTGTTGAATGATGATGAAAGTTTTTTTCTTTCTTTTTGGGTTTTCTTTCTTTTTGGGTCACCTGCCTCAGTGGGAAACGGCCAATGTATTTAAAAAAAAAAAAAGCACTTATCTGCACAAAATGCAACTGAAAAGTTTTACCATAGAAAAAATGGACATGGATTCCTTTGCAACAAATAGGCTAGAAATGCATAGGAGACTTTCACAAGCACCTTAGTGTCTCTCTGGTCTTTACAGATTATTCATGTTTTTTAACTGGGTTGTCAATCATTTTGTTTACATGTGCACTATGGATGTAAGTGTGATGTTATACCATTAGTAGGCCAGTGTTTTCACATTATTCACATTAACATGGTTATCAACAACCAGTTCTATTGCTATATTCCTTTACTCTGGACTCTGTGACTGTGAAAGGGTTGTGACTCCACAGAATGGTGACTTTCCAAACTTGGAAATTGGAACAGATGTTTTGGAAATTTATATTTGGATACTTTTATTTTTGGCTTAAATTCTGTATTTTGATAACCTTTACACAGTCAGACAAGAAGTAAATACACAATTCTAACATCCCAATCTCAAATACTTGCTCATGAGGATATTTGCAGTATGTTTAATAATTTTTTTTCAACAAACTGGCCATATCCCACTGAGGCTGGGTGGCCCAAAAAGAAACACGAAAGTTTCTCTTTAAATTTTGTAATTTATACAGGAGAAGGGGTTACTAGCCCTTTGCTTGTTTAATAATATTTTGGAAAAAATGTGTTTTGTAATTTAGTGTTCCTATTTAATGTAGAATCTTTGACTGATCTCTGTGCAGAAATGATAAAAATACAGTATAATAACTTTTGTATATTTTTGTATATTATGATTAACAGATGATCACTTTTAGTTCTATAATAATGCTGATACTTTAACATTGCTAGAAGTAGCAGGTGCTGGGGACTTTCTGTCACTGCTGCAGAAGAGTGGCCTCAACAAAGACTGGATGCAGAGGCCTCGCTTGGCTGTACTAGCTGACCATCACATCTTCAGGCATGATTTTTTGAAACTACATGATAATCTGACTAATGTCTTACTTTTGAGTGATCAGAAGAGAGATGAGTTTCTCAAGTGAGTATATTGAGGAGGATCATTTTCTGTTATAATATTAAGTACTCAGAGATATCATCACTTCATTTTTTTAATGTGGGGTTGAAGGCAGTACAGCGCCATACACACGCATGCATGTGCAGAGACAGAATGACAGACAGCTGCTAACACAGTGTTTTCATATTCTCTTTGTCTTCAGAGTTAAAATGAAAAGAAACTGTTTAAAATATTTATATATAAATTATTTATCATCATGAATCATAAATCTAAGGAGAAATAAATAAATTAGCTGTTTCTACATAGCAGTCATATTTATTTTGTGTGTATATGAGTGAGAGCCCACCAATGGCTGTGTTATAATACTATACTGATAAATTACCTTCCAAACTTACAGCATTTTTGCAACCCTACAGTACTTTGCCTACTCTGATGTATTGCATATGCATTGTGTATCAGTTTGATTATTAATCTTATATTTTATGATAATTGCATGTGTGAGGCTGGGCTCCTGCTGTGTCAGTGTTTATATCTCTCCCTTACTCTACATATCTATCCTTCCCTCCACACATCTGTCCCTACCTCCACACATCCAACTCCCTCTCTCCACTCCTGTTGCCCCCTTCCCTCCACTCCAACCTTCCTTCCATTCCTCCTTCCCTTCCCTTGACATTGTTATAACCAAAATTGTTTTGTTAGGAATAAAATACAAATTCTTTTATTGTCTAGTGTACTAGTAAGTCTTTATTGTAAAATTATATTATTGCAGTGACATTATTTTTACAAACAAATATTATTTGGTCTGTGAATCCCTTAACCCCCAACCAGCCCAGGGGCCATCACAGCCCTTCAACCTAACATGAATAGAATGCAGTGATGATGTCTCTCGAGTACTTTTTTCAATATTTTGACAACTTTTCATAATTATTTTTTGGGTTTTGCACTTACAGAATGGGGAGTATTACTCTGAGCATGTATAGTAAAACACCTCACCCTATGGCCAGTAGTACATGGTAATGGAGTAAGGATAAGCACATTAAATCCAGGGAAAATGGAGAGTGAATGATGATTTTACATTTGTCTGTTGTTTCCAAAACCCACAAAATGTAGGTCTGTTAAATCAAGGTTTTACTTTATTTATGAATGCTGATCTGGAGTTATGAATGTTGCAAACATACAAGTAGTAATTTATTGAAGTAAGTTTGATTGTTAGGCAGGCTAATTTTGTGATGTAAATGGAAAGGCTTGCTTTTCTTTGTCTTCTTTGCCTTATACTTATCTACTGTAGCTCATCTCATTTGATAGGTTGCCTTCTGTCTGTTCCTATTTGGGATCTGTTGTTTTGACCTGCCAGTGATACCCCTCCCCCAATCCTTTAATCATAGTGTATAACAGCTTTGAGATAATTTCTTTAAAGCTGTTTACTTCATTAACTTTCTTATCTTCACATATTCGTCCTTCCTAGACTTCTTTTTCCTCTGCTATGGATGCATCTGCATGTACCACATACACACACCCATTACTAAGCTTTAACACTCATGTAATAAGCAAAATACAGTATCAAGCATTCTTTTAAGACCGTACACTTGTATAGATTTTAACACATTGGCTGTTTCCCACTGAGGCAGGGTGACTCACAAAGAATGAAAAACTGAAAAAGAAAGAAAAAACTTTTATCATCCAACACTTTTACCATCATTTATACGTAATCACTGTCTTTGCAGAGGCGATTGGATACAACAGTTTAGATGTCACTCCAAACAGCTAATATCCCAAACCCCTCCTTTAAAGTGCAGGCCTTGTACTTAAAGTCTGGGTAACCTGTTTCCCTGTATCCCTTCACAAAATATTACCCTGCTCACACTCCAACAGTTAGTCAGGTCCCAAAAACCATTCATCTTCATTCACACTCTAACATGTTCACGCACGCTTGCTGGAAGTCCAAGCCCCTCGCACACTAAACCTATACCCCCTCTCTCCAACCTTTCCTTGGATGACCTCTACCCTGCCTTCCTTCCACTACAGATTTGTACGCTCTCCAAGTCATTATACTTTGTTCTATTTATTTTTTTTTATTATCACACCGGCCGATTCCCACCAAGGCAGGGTGGCCCGAAAAAGAAAAACTTTCACCATCATTCACTCCATCACTGTCTTGCCAGAAGGGTGCTTTACACTACAGTTTTTAAACTGCAACATTAACACCCCTCCTTCAGAGTGCAGGCACTGTACTTCCCATCTCCAGGACTCAAGTCCGGCCTGCCGGTTTCCCTGAATCCCTTCATAAATGTTACTTTGCTCACACTCCAACAGCACGTCAAGTATTAAAAACCATTTGTCTCCATTCACTCCTATCAAACACGCTCACGCATGCCTGCTGGAAGTCCAAGCCCCTCGCACACAAAACCTCCTTTACCCCTCCCTCCAACCCTTCCTAGGCCGACCCCTACCCCGCCTTCCTTCCATACAGACTGATACACTCTTGAAGTCATTCTGTTTCGCTCCATTCTCTCTACATGTCCGAACCACCTCAACAACCCTTCCTCAGCCCTCTGGACAACAGTTTTGGTAATCCCGCACCTCCTCCTAACTTCCAAACTACGAATTCTCTGCATTATATTCACACCACACATTGCCCTCAGACATGACATCTCCACTGCCTCCAGCCTTCTCCTCGCTTGCAACATTCATCACCCACGCTTCACACCCATATAAGAGCGTTGGTAAAAACTATACTCTCATACATTCCACTCTTTGCCTCCAAGGACAAAGTTCTTTGTCTCCACAGACTCCTAAGTGCACCACTCACTCTTTTTCCCTCATCAATTCTATGATTCACCTCATCTTTCATAGACCCATCCGCTGACACGTCCACTCCCAAATATCTGAATACGTTCACCTCCTCCATACTCTCTCCCTCCAATCTGATATTCAATCTTTCATCACCTAATCTTTTTGTTATCCTCATAACCTTACTCTTTCCTGTATTCACCTTTAATTTTCTTCTTTTGCACACCCTACCAAATTCATCCACCAATCTCTGCAACTTCTCTTCAGAATCTCCCAAGAGCACAGTGTCATCAGCAAAGAGCAGCTGTGACAACTCCCACTTTGTGTGTGATTCTTTATCTTTTAACTCCACGCCTCTTGCCAAGACCCTCGCATTTACTTCTCTTACAACCCCATCTATAAATATATTAAACAACCACGGTGACATCACACATCCTTGTCTAAGGCCTACTTTTACTGGGGAAAAAATTTCCTCTTTCCTACATACTCTAACTTGAGCCTCACTATCCTCGTAAAAACTCTTCACTGCTTTCAGTAACCTACCTCCTACACCATACACTTGCAACATCTGCCACATTGCCCCCCTATCCACCCTGTCATACGCCTTTTCCAAATCCATAAATGCCACAAAGACCTCTTTAGCCTTATCTAAATACTGTTCACTTATATGTTTCACTGTAAACACCTGGTCCACACACCCCCTACCTTTCCTAAAGCCTCCTTGTTCATCTGCTATCCTATTTCTCCGTCTTACTCTTAATTCTTTCAATTATAACTCTACCATACACCTTACCAGGTACACTCAACAGACTTATCCCCCTATAATTTTTGCACTCTCTTTTATCCCCTTTGCCTTTATACAAAGGAACTATGCATGCTCTCTGCCAATCCCTAGGTACCTTACCCTCTTCCATACATTTATTAAATAATTGCACCAACCACTCCAAAACTATATCCCCACCTGCTTTTAACATTTCTATCTTTATCCCATCAATCCCGGCTGCCTTACCCCCTTTCATTTTACCTACTGCCTCACGAACTTCCCCCACACTCACAACTGGCTCTTCCTCACTCCTACAAGATGTTATTCCTCCTTGCCCTATACACGAAATCACAGCTTCCCTATCTTCATCAACATTTAACAATTCCTCAAAATATTCCCTCCATCTTCCCAATACCTCTAACTCTCCATTTAATAACTCTCCTCTCCTATTTTTAACTGACAAATCCATTTGTTCTCTAGGCTTTCTTAACTTGTTAATCTCACTCCAAAACTTTTTCTTATTTTCAAACAAATTTGTTGATAACATCTCACCCACTCTCTCATTTGCTCTCTTTTTACATTGCTTCACCACTCTCTTATCTTCTCTCTTTTTCTCCATATACTCTTCCCTCCTTGCATCACTTCTACTTTGTAAAAACTTCTCATATGCTAATTTTTCTCCCTTACTACTCTCTTTACATCATCATTCCACCAATCGCTCCTCTTCCTCCTGCACCCACTTTCCTGTAACCACAAACTTCTGCTGAACACTCTAACACTACATTTTTAAACCTAGCCCATACCTCTTCGACCCCATTGCCTATGCTCTCATTAGCCCATCTATCCTCCAATAGCTGTTTATATCTTACCCTAACTGCCTCCTCTTTTAGTTTATAAACCTTCACCTCTCTCTTCCCTGATGCTTCTATTCTCCTTGTATCCCATCTACCTTTTACTCTCAACAACCCTTCTTCAGCCCTCTGACTAATACTTATAGTAACTCCACACCTCCTCCTAATTTCCACACTGAATTCTCTGCAAATTATTGACACCACACATTGCATGGCATCTCCACTGCCTCCAGCCTCTTCCTTGCTGCAGCATATACAACCCATGCTTCACACCCATATAAGAGTATTGGTACCACTATACTCTCGTACATTCCCTTCTTTGCCTCCATGGATAACATTTTGTTTTGTCTCCACAGGTACCTCAAAGCACCACTCAGCTTTTCTCCTTCATTATTTCTATGGTTAACCTTGTCCTTCATAAACCCATCTGCTGATAAGTCAACTCACAAATATCTGAACACATTCACTTCTTCCATGCTCCCTCCCTCCAGTGTAATACCCAATTTTTCTTTATCTAAATTGTTTGGTACCCTCATCACCTTACTCTTGTGTATGTTCACTTTCAACTTTCTTCATTTACACACCCTCCCAAACTCATCAACTCACCTTTGCAACTTTTCTTTAGAATCCCCCAAAAGCACAGTATCATCAGCAAAAAGTAACTGTGTCACCTCCTATTTTGTATTTGATTCCCCATAATTTAATTCCACCCTCTCCCCAACACCCTATCATTTACCTCTTTTACAACCTCATCTATAAATATGTTAAACAACTGCCTACTTTTACTGGGCAGTAATCTCTCTCTCTCTTCTGCATGCACTAACCTGAGCCTCACTCTCATAAAAACTCTCAGCATTTAGCATTGCAGTACCTATTCTATGCACTTGCAACATCTACCACATTGCTCCCCTGTCCACCCTATCTTATTATGTATACAGCCTCTCCTCACTTAGTGACGTACTCATTTACTGACAACTCGGACTTACAACAGGCTCTCTGACCAGTATGCATACATAAATAATGTATATTAGAGCTGATTTCCTCCATTATGTTTATTTCAATATACAGTACACTACTGTATAAACGTTTAAAAATATACTAAAAATGTTATAAATGGTGCAAAGGCGACATTAAAACAATATCAAAGATGGTTGACACACACCCACTACCATTATAATATGCTCCTCACTTAGTGATGAATTCGTTTACCGACGTGGTCTTAGGAACGGAACTCCATCATTAAATGAGGAGAGGCTGTATATAATAAGAAATATTGCTTGACAATTTCTTCTAGGTCTGTTGCGGATGACTTGCGTCAGTATCCTGAGGAGTTGGTATCGGGTACTTTGGCTAAAGCACTATTAAGTCGCCCATTGTTGTTGCATCCAGCTGCTGCTACCCACCTCATGCCCAAAGTTCTTACACCAAGGAATGGTAAGTATATATGCTATATATTTATAACTAGTGTTTCAGATGGTATTTTTAAAATTTTTTACATTATGTACCCTAATGCAAAAAGGATTTTTTTTTTTTTAATTTTTAGTTTGCTCTTTTTATTTTATGCTGTATAACGTTTAATTTTTATTGATAATTTATCATATCTTTGGTGAATCAATGTGAATTTATCATATTAATACCTCTTGCACTGTAGTTTGGGAATTGGAAGCATATTAAAATCTGGGTGAGTGGCTTTTCTATTTGAAATAATACAGCACAACCCTGCTGAACTAATGTCAACGCCTAAAGCATTATGAAAATAATAAATTTTTGGTATACAGTATATTAAAATAAGGTGTTTATTAGTTATATTTAACTACTAAATACTTCAAAATATAATATACCAGTATACAGTACACACAAGTGGTGCAGAACACTTAAAAATCATCTAGTGTGGAAGGCTTGGGAGCTCCATAAATGCAGTGTAATGTTTGATATGTAATACTAAAGGTCAGAAACTTGCTAGGCTAAACTGAAAATTTATACAGTATTTTATGTTCCATTTGTTATAGGTACAAGTGTTGTATATTATTTAAGCAGCATCTAGAGTATTAATAGTAGTGGAAACTGTCTCCATGATGAAATTTCTCATTGAATAATTGTAATTTTGTTTAATTTAGTATGCTGGTAAGTTCCTTGAGCCATTGCAGTATTTACATGGTATACAGTGGAACCTTGGTACTTGAGCAGCTCCCTAGTCGAACAAAGCTCAGCACTTGACCAAACAAACATGACCTGCCAGAACTTTGCTGTAAACTATTTTATGTTTCTTTGTATTTTTTAGTGTTTTTTATATTATTTGTATAAATAAGTCACCATTGGGGCTGTAAAGATTAGTGATGACAGCCAGCCAAAAAGAAAATTGGTTGGGAAGAATTTGTTCAATACTTGAACAGATTGGCACTCGAACAGTCTTCTGGAATGAATTAAGTTCAAGTACTAAGGTTATTTTTTTTTTCTTCTTATTCTTTTAAGTAATTTTTACAGGAAAAGGGGTTACTAGCCCATTGTTCCCAGCATTTTAGTTGACTTTTACAACACGCATGGCTTACGGAGGAAAGATTCTTATTCCACTTCCCCATGGATATAAAAGGAAAAGTAATTAGAACAAAAACTAAGATAAAATCAAAGAAAACTCAGATGAGTGTGTATAAATAAACGTGTACATGTATGGTTAGTGTGACCTAAGTGTAAGTAGAAGTAGCAAGACGTACCTGTAATCTTGCATATTTATGAGACAGACAAAAGACACCAGCAATCCTACCATCATGTAAAACAATTACAGGCTTTCGTTTTACACTCACTTGGCAGAACAGTAGTACAGTGGACCCCTGGTTAACGAACTTTTTTCATTCCAGTAGTATGTTCAGGTGCCAGTACTGACCGAATTTTTTCCCATAAGGAATATTGTGAAGTAGATTAGTCCATTTCAGACCCCCAAACATACACGTACAAACGCACGTACATAAATACACTTACATAATTGGTCGCATTTGGAGGTGATCGTTAAGCGGGGGTCCACTGTACCTCCCTGGGCAGAGAGCGTGTATAGTCCCTTTATATAAAGGGAAGGGGGACAAAAGAGATTGTAAAAATTATAGAGGAATAAGTTTTCTGAGTATACCAGGAAAAGTGTACGGTAGGGTTGTTATTGAAAGAATTAGAGGTAAGACAGAATGTAGAATTGCGGATGAGCAAGGAGGTTTCAGAGTGGGTAGGGGATGTGTAGATCAAGTGTTTACATTGAAGCATATATGTGAGCAGTATTTAGATAAAGGTAGGGAAGTTTTTTATTGCATTTATGGATTTAGAAAAGGCATATGATAGAGTGGATAGGGGAGCAATGCGGCAGATGTTGCTGGTGTATGGAATAGGTGGTAAGTTACTGAATGCTGTAAAGAGTTTTTATGAGGATAGTGAGGCTCAGGTTAGGGTGTGTAGAAGAGAGGGAGACTACTTCCCAGTAAAAGTAGGTCTTAGACAGGGATGTGTAATGTCACCATGGTTGTTTAATATATTTATAGATGGGGTTGTAAAAGAAGTAAATGCTAGGGTGTTCGGAAGAGGGCTGGGATTAAATTATGGGGAATTAAATACAAATTGGGAAGTGACACAGCTACTTTTTGCTGATGATACTGTGCTTATGGGAGATTCTAAAGAAAAATTGCAAAGGTTAGTGGACGAATTTGGGAATGTGTGTAAAGGTAGAAAGTTGAAAGTGAACATAGAAAAAAGTAAGGTGATGAAAGTATCAAATGATTTAGATAAAGAAAAATTGGATATCAAATTGGGGAGGAGGAGTATGGAAGAAGTGAATGTTTTCAGATATTTGGGAGTTGACATGTCAGCGGATGGATTTATGATGGATGAGGTTAATCATAGAATTGATGAAGGAAAAAAGGTGAGTGGTGCATTGAGGTATATGTGGAGGCCAAAAATGTTATCTTTGGAGGCAAAGAAGGGAATGTATGAAAGTATAGTAGTACCAACACTCTTATATGGGTGTGAAGCTTGGGTTGTAAATACTGCAGCAAGGAGGCAGTTGGAGGCATTGGAGATGTCCTGTCTAAGAGCAATGTGTGGTGTAAATATTATGCAGAAAATTTGGAGTGTGGAAATTAGGAGAAGGTGTGGAGTTAATTAAAGTGTTAGTCAGAGGGCTGAAGAGGGTTTGTTGAGGTGGTTTGGTCATTTAGAGAGAATGGATCAAAGTAGAATGACATGAAGAGCTTATAAATCTGTAGGGGAAGGAAGGCGGGGTAGGGGTCGTCCTCGAAAAGGTTGGAGGGAGGGGGTAAAGGAGGTGTTGTGGGTGAGGGGTTTGGACTTCCAGCAAGCGTGCATGAGCGTGTTAGATAGGAGTGAATGGAGACAAATGGTATTTGGGACCTACCGATCTGTTGGAGTGTGAGCAGGGTAATATTTAGTGAAGGGATTCAGGGAAACTGGTTATTTTATATAACCGGATTTGAGTCCTTGAAATGGGAAGTACAATGCCTGCACTCTAAAGGAGGGGTTCAGGATATTGGCAGTTTGGAGGGATATGTTGTGTATCTTTATACGTATATGCTTCTAAGCTATTGTCTTCTGAGCACCTCTGCAAAAACAGTGATTATGTGTGAGTGAGGTGAAAGAGTTGAATGATGATGAAAGTATTTTTTGGGGGGGATTTTCTTTCTTTTTGGGTCGCCCTGCCTTGGTGGGAGACGGCCGACTTGTTAAAAAAAAAAAAAAAAAAAAAACTAAGGTTCCACTGTATTTCAGTCTATGTGAACTTTACCACCCTTACCAGCTTTCTCACTTTGTTTGGTGTCATCACTCTCTCCTCTTCTCTCTCTATTTACATCTCTCTTTTTCTATAATTTATTATAATGTTTCATTAAATTTCCAATGTGTATAAAATATGTAAACTATACATAACTTTTTAGTTATGTGTAAAATAATGTTCTTCTGAATATAGTTTTATTGCAGCTGTAATGGTAATGGATTTGCTTTGTGCAGCCTAACATTACTGTTATACTAGTGTAATATACTTATTTTCATCATACTTTGATATGATAATACACTTATATCATGCAGGTGGAGATAATGATGCAGACAGTGGGTTGTTCAGTGCTGAGGTATTCCAGCGTGACATAGTGCCACAGCTTATCCGCTTGTTTAATGTGCATGATGCAACTGTTCGGAGTATCCTGCTGATGTATCTGCCTTACTATGTTTCATTAATCCCAAAAGATGTTCTAGCCAATGATGTGGTGAGTTGTACAAGTGGTTGGTATTTACCTCAATTTTTTTGTATTTGCATATTTTGTTTTTATATATATTCACTTATATTTCTGTAGCTATTAAAGTATTCTTTGTTACTGCGGTTGTTTGTTTTATAATTTATGCTTTTGGCTTTCACTTAGTGTAAACAATGTTGAATAATTGAAAACAGTATGGAGGGGCACTAAAGCAAATTTAGCAGTACTCTGAGCTCAGATTAATAAAATGGAAGATTATCTGGCTTAGATTACACAGTGCATATTTTTTTAAACATCAAAACAATGATGTAGGTAAACTTTCTTACTGAGGGGTTATCAACTTTCTAAAAATATAGGAAAGAATATGAAAAAAATATATAGTTGGCCATATCTCAAATGCTGCTTTGCTCGACATTGATGGATTTTGATCGCATTTTAATTAAAATTTGTTACAAATACAGCTGCCGGAATTGTTACTTGGTATCCGTGACTCAAGTGACAGCTTAGTGATGTCAACACTCCATGCCCTTGCTGAACTTGTACCCATTCTTGGTGCTAACACTGTCATTGGAGAAAATAGACAGAATCTCTTCACAACTGCTAAGCCAAAGGTTAGCACTAATTTAGTTATAGTAATTTTCAGTATCACATATGCTGTGTAGTAAAGTTAAGGTAGTATGAACATGGAGGCAAAGAAGGGAATGTACAAGAGTATAGTGTTGCTAACACTCTTAAATGGGTGTGAAGCATGGGTTGTAAATGCTGCAGTGAGGAGGCAGCTGGAGGTAGTGGAGATGTGTCTAAGGGCAATGTGTGGTGTAAATATTATGCAGAGAATTCATAGTGTGGAAATAGGAGGAGGTGTGGAGTTACTAAAATTATTAGTCAGAGGGCTGAAGAAGGGTTGTTGAGGTGGTTCGATCATTTAGAGAGAATTGAGTAAAGTAGAATGACTTGGAGAGCATATAAATCTGTAGGGGAAGGAAGGCAGGGTAGGGGTCATCCTCTAAAAGGTTAGAAAGAGGGGGTAAAGGAGGTTTTGTAGGCAAAGGGCTTGGACTTCCAGCAAGCATTCACGAGCGTGTTAGATAGGAGTGAATGGAGATGAACAGTTTTTGGGACCTGACAAGCTGTTGGAGTGAAGGGATTCAAGGAAACCGGTTATTTTTATATATCCAGACTTGAGTACTGGAAATGGGAAATGCAATGCCTGCACTTCAAAGGAGGGGTTTGGGATATTGGCAGTTTGGAGAGATATGTTATATATCTTTCTTTCAACGTACCAGCCATATCCCACTGAGGTGGGGTGGCCCAAAAGGAAAAACGAAAGTTTCTCATTTCAAATTTAGTAATATACACAGGAGAAGGGGTTACTAGCCCCTTGCTCCCGGCATTTTAGTCGCCTCTTACGACACGCATGGCTTACGGAGGAAGAATTCTGTTCCACTTCCCCGTGGAAATAAGAGGAAATAGACAAGAACAAGAGCTAGAAAGAAAATAGAAGAAAACCCAGAGGGGTATGTATATATATGCTTGTACATGTCTGTGCAGTGTGATCTAAGTGTAAGTAGAAGTAGCAAGACATACCTGAAATCTTGCATGTTTATGTAACAGAAAAAAGGACACCAGCAATCTTACCATCATGTAAAACAATTATAGGCTTTCGTTTTACACTCACTTGGCAGGACGGTAGTACCTCCCTGGGCGGTTGCTGTCTACCAACCTACTACCTATATATGTTATATATCTTCTTTCAACACACCAGCCGTATCCCACCGAGGCAGGGTGGCCCAAAAGGAAAAACGAAAGTTTCTCCTTTTACATTTAGTAATATATATAGGAGAAGGGGTTACTAGCCCTTTGCTCCCGGCATTTTAGTCACCTCTTACAACACGCATGGCTTATGGAGGAAGAATTCTGTTCCACTTCCCCATGGAGGTAAGAGGAAATAAACAAGAACAAGAACTAGAAAGAAAATAGAAGAAAACCCAAAGGGGTGTGTATATATATGCTTGTACATGTACATGTAGTGTGACCTAACCTGAAATCTTGCACGTGTATGAGACAGAAAAAAAAAGACACCAGCAATCCTACCATCGTGTAAAACAATTACAGGCTTCAGTTTTACACTCGCTTGGCAGGATGGTAGTACCTCCCTGGACGGTATATGTTATATATACATATTTATATATGCTTCTAAACTGTTGTATCTGGGGGCCTCTACAAAACCAGTGATTATGTATGAATGAGGTGAAAGTGTTGAATGGTAATGAAAGTAAGTATTTTCTTTTTGGGAATTTTCTTTCTTTATGGGTCACCCTGCCTTGGTGGGAGATGGCCAACTTGTTGAGAAAAAAAAAAACATTATATTTGTTAGGTAGTAGGTTGGTAGACAGCAACTGCCCAGGGAGGTACTACTGTCCTGCCAAGTGAGTGTAAAGTGGAAGCCTGTAATTGTTTTACATGTTGGTAGGATTGCTGATGACTTTTCTCTGTCTCATAAACATGCAAGATTTCAGGTACAGTGGAACCTCAAAAATCGAACTTAATCCATTCCAGGAGCTAGTTCTAAATTCGAAGCAATATTTCCCATAAGAAATAATGGAAATACAATTAATCCGTTCCAGAAACCCAAAAATATTCACACAAAAAATACATTTTACAGAGATTAATTACAGTTTTACATACAACAAATACTATAGTTTTTAATTATGTATAGTAATACATATAAAATAACATTTTTACTTACCTTTATTGAAGATTGGTGATGGCATCTGGAAGATAGGGAGGAGAAGAGAGGGAGTTGGGGTTAGTGTTTGGAAGGAGAATCCCTCTCCATGAGGACTTCAGGTAAAGCCCTCTCTGGGGTTACTTCCCTTCTCTGTCTTTTAATGCCACTAGGACCAGCTTGAGAGTCACTGGACCCCTGTCTCACAAAATAACTGTCCACAGTCCTCTGTTTCTGGCACCTCTTTAACATTTCCCTAAAATGGGACATGGTTCTGTCACTGAACTTGTTGCAAAGATGGCTTGTTTCAGCTTGCTCAGGGTGGTACTTCTGCACAAACATTTGGACATCATTCCACTTGGCACAAATCTCCTTAATCTTTGAAGAAGGCACCTCATCCACTCCCTCTTCCTCCTCCTCTGAAGCAAGTTCCTCAGTTGTGGTCTGATACTGCAGCTCTTCAGTGGTTAGCTCTTCCCTGTGGTCCTCCACCAACTCTTCCACATCCTCACCACTCACCTCCAACCCCAGGGTGTTCCCCAATGCCACAGTAGAGTCCACAACAGGCAGAGGGTGAGCTGGGTCAGGGTCAGGGTCAGGGTCAGCCTCAAACCCTTCAAAATCCCTCATTTGGACACAATCTGGCCACAGTTGTTTTCAAGCAGAGTTCAAAGTCCTGGAAGTCACTCCCTCCCAAGCCTTACCTATAAGGCTTATGGAGCTGTAGATGTTGAAGTGATTCCTCCTGAACTCTCTTAGGGTCAACTTAGTGTCAGTGGTCACCTCAAAGCACTTTTCAAACACTGCTTTTGTGTAGAGCTTTTTGAAGTTAGAAATGCCCTGCTGTTCCATGGGCTGGAGGAGATGAGTGGTGTTAGGAGGCAAGAACTTCACTTTTATAAAACTGAAGTCCTTAGACAAGAGGTCTAATAAGTTTGGAGGATGAGCAGGAGCATTGTCCATTAACATGACGCACTTAAGTGGCAGTTTCTTTTCCTGGAGGTATTTTTTCACACTGTGGCCAAACACTTCATGGACCCACTGTTTGAAAATTTGTCTTGTGACCCATGCCTTATGATTAGCTTTCCACAAGACACATAACTTGTTCTTAAAGACATTGTTTTTCTTAAACACACTGGAATTTTCTGAATGATACACAAGTAAAGGCTTCACTTTAAAATCACCACTAGCATTAGCACAGAACAAAAGAATAAGCCTGTCTTTCATGGGCTTGTGTCCTGGCAGTGCCTTTTCCTCCTGTGTGATGAAGGTCCTTTTTGGCATTTTCTTTCAAAACAGGCCTGTTTCGTCACAATTAAACACTTGTTCAGGTTTCAATTCTTCGCTGTCTATGTACCCCTTAAACTCCTGTACAAACTTCTCAGCTGCCCGTTTGTCTGAACTGGCTGCCTCACCATGTCTTACAACATTGTGTATGCCACTATGCTTCTTAAATCTGTCAAACCAGCCTCTGCTGGCCTTAAATTCACTATCAGCACTGGTTCCAGGAGTTTTCTGTACCAGATCGGCATGCAACTTCCTTGCCTTTTCGCAAATAATCGTCTCCGAAACACTATCACCTGCAATCTCTTTATCCTTGATCCACACCAGCAACAACTTCTCAACCTCTTCAACTATTTGTGGTCTTTTTTTGGTTAGCATATTAACACCTTTCGCAACATCAGCTTCCTTGATTTGTTCTTTCTTTGACAAGATAGAACCGATGGTCGACTTGTTTTTCCCATACATCCTGGCAAGCTCAACAAGTCTCACACCACTCTCATACTTCTGTATTATTTCCTTCTTCACATCTATGGTGTTTCTCACTTTCTTTACCACAGGGGTACCACTAGCAAGTTTCTTTGGGCCCATGGCAGCTTATTTCACAGTCCCACAAGCACTAAACACAACGAAATAATCGTAAAATGCGTGAATGAGAGCGCAGGTTAGTATTCACTTGAGCATAAATAAAGCTAGACTGCTCACGGTGCCTGTGCGGGGACGCAGACAGAGCGGGCCGGCAGACAGGTCCCGTACCCGGCGGTCCGAAAATAGGGGCGCATTCGATAATAGGGACACAGTTTGTCTGAGAAAATGGTCCTATTTTCGAAGCGTTCGATATGTGATACATTCGATTTTTGAGGTTCCACTGTATTACGAAATGTTTCGTATGACCTGGCAGGATATGTTTACTAACCGAGAAACAATGCTACACTGGCTGAGAATGTGTGTGGGAAGTGGCTTTGTCTGCATGCTGGGCACTAGACAGGTTCCGTACAATCGACGAAAACGGAACCAAAAAATTGACGAAAAAGTCGG
>NC_069404.1:70936451-71025850 GCF_026875155.1 Cherax quadricarinatus
GGGGGGTCCCCACAGGGCGGGCAAAATACCATAACCAAGGTAGAGGGAAGAAACGCAAAAACGAACCCCGAACCTCAAAGGGGGTGGGCGCAATAAATATCTCCATGGATACTGAGAGAGGAGCAGAGGAACTGTGTGTGCCATTAGCAGCAATCTTCAGTAAATCTATCGAAAACAGGGCAGTTGCCTGAGGCGTGGAAGACAGCACATGTATTTCCCAAAATTTTAAGAAAGGTGACAACAGGCAGCATTAAAACAACAGACCATGTCACTGACTGTATAGTATGTAAAGTCATGGAAAAGTTTATCAGGAGAAAAGTGGTGGAACACATTGAAAAATTGGGCTCATACATGACAGTCAGCACGGCTTCAGAGAATGAGAAATCCTGTGTCACAAATTTACTTGAGTTCTACATAAGGTAACAGAATTAAGACAGGAGAGAGAGAGGGATGGTAGATTGCATCTTCTTAGATTGCAAGAAGGCCTTTTGCACAGTACCACACAAGAGACTGGTGCAAAAATTAAGGAGCAGGCAGGAATAAAGGGAAAGTACTGCAATGGATCAGGGAAATACCTGACAGGAAGGAAAAAAACGGTGTTGCTACGTGATGAAGTGTCGGAGGGGGCGAATGTGTCGAGGGGGGTTTCCCAAATTTAGGGCCCAGTCCTGGGCCCGGTGTTGTTTTTGTATACGTGAATGACATGTTTGGGAAAGGGAAAATAGATTCAGAAGTGTCACTGTTCGCTGATAATTGTGAAACTGATGAGGAGATACAAGTGGGAGAGATCAGTTAAGATTACAAGGGGATCTGGACAAACACAAGTATGGTCCGACAAATGGCTCCTGGAGTTTAACCCCATTAAGTGTAAGGTCATGAAGATTGGGGAAGGACACAAAAGGCCGCGACGGGAATAGGTTAGGAAACCAACAGCTGAAAAAACTTTCAGTTGAAGAAAAGGACTTGGGGTAAGCCACCCAAACGAACAGTCCCCTGAGGCACACATCAATAAAATAACTGCGCACATAGGGGAAAGTTTGGGCCCAAACCGAGTTTGGCTTTTGGGAACATCTGAGTAAGGAGTAAATTCTCGCCCCATTTACAAAAAGTGTACGTAAGGGCCTATATTGAAATATGCAGCCCCTTTAAAGGGAACCCCACTTAGAAAACCACGTCAAGAGATTGGAAAAGTGCAAAAATTTGCAACACGTTTAGCCCCGGGAACTGGGGGGTTATGTCTTATGAGGAGAGGTTAAGGGAACTAAACCTGATGAAATTAAAAAAAAGGGGAGGGTTAGAGGTGACATGAAAACAACGTATAAAATACTAAGATGCATTGACAACGTGGACAAGGATCGAATGTTTCAGAGAGGGGGATACAAAAACCCCGGAACAAAATTTGGAAACTGAAAACCCAAAAGGTCAAAGGGATTTTTTGGGAAAAGTATTTTTTTAGTCTTAGAGTTGTCAGGAACTGGAATAAACTTTGGGGATTGGGAAATAGTGGAACAAGGGTTTCCCTAAATAATTTAAGAAAAGGTTGACAAATATCATTGGGGGGGCAGGGAGGAGTGGGAAATTTTTTTAACGGCCAGTGAAAAGGCGGGGCTAGGAGCTATGACTTTACCCCTGCAACCCATATAGGTGAGTTTCATATAGGTGGTACGGGGAGAGAGGGACCCCTTAAAAAACTTGCGAAGGGGAGGGGGCCAGGAGCGGGGAAAATGACCCCCAGCAAACCCCAATTAAAACAAGTACAACCACAAACAATTTCGCAGGAGTTCTGTAACTTTTATGAAATAAAATTTAAACTGGGGGTTTCCAAAAAATTAAAAGGAGAGATAACTTTGCTTAATGTAAAATACTGCCCCAGTTGTAAAAAGAATAAAAGAACAAGAACATAAGAACATAAGAATGTAGGAAAAACCCGCAGAAAGGGCTACTGGCCCATACGAGGCAAAGGGCCTTATCAAAAGCATTTTACCTAAAGCTACTCAAGAATAACTTTTCCCGGGGACCCCCTTTACAAAGATCCAAACCCCGCCCCTCCCCCTCATAATTTGTCCGTTTTCTTTTTTAAAAATTTCCCAAGGTCCTAACCTCATCACCCCCCTGGGAAGGGCTGTTTTCCCCCCGACTTTAAAAATCTGTTAGAAAACCGTACTTACCTTGCCCCTTTTTAAAACTAAATTTTTTCCAAAATTAAATCCATTATTCCCGGTTCTTACCTGGTTCGACACCTCGTACTTTATTAATTTCTCCCCCTTTTTTTATGCCCCCTCTCCACTTTTACATTTAAAGATATCTCCCCTCATTTTACGCCTCTCAGAGAGGGGGGGAATTTTAAGGCTTTAAGTCTATCTTCATACGGGAGGTTCCTTACACAGTAAATCATTTTAGTCATTCTTCTCTGTATGTTCTCTAATGAGTCTATGTCCATCCTGTAGTAAGGGGACCAAAACTGAGCAGCATAATCTAAATGAGGCCTCACGAGTGATGTATAGAGCTGTAAAATAACTTTTGGACTTCTGTTACTTATACTTCTTGAGATAAATCCAAGTAATCTGTTGGCCTTGTTGCGCACATGAGGCACTGCTGTCTTGGCTTTAGATTTCTGCTTACCATGACTCCCAAGTCCTTTTCACATTCTGTATGACCAAGCTCTACTTCACCTAGATTATAGCTTCGAGGGTTATTTTCATTACCAAGGGCAAGTACCTTACACTTATCCACATTAAACTTCATCTCCCATTTCTCAGACCAAGACATTAATTTGTTCAAATCGTCCTGGAGTTCATTGATATCCTCCTCAGAGTGAATTATACGGCCTATCTTTGTATCATCAGCAAACTTACTCATGTCACTAGTAATCCCTTCATCAAGGTCATTAATGTAAATTATGAACAAGAGAGGGCCTAAAAACTGATCCTTGTGGAACGCCACTAGTGACTAATCCCATTCAGATTTCACTCCATTAATGGTAACTCTCTGCTTTCTATTGGTAAGACATGCCTCAATCCATGCTAAAAACTTTACCTCCTATACCGTGAGCTGCCACTTTTCTTAAGAGTCTCTTGTGAGGTACTCTGTCGAAGGCTTTACTAAAATCCAAATAAACAGTATCATATTCCTTATCACTATCAACTGCCTCAAATGTTCTATTGAAGAACGTCAGTAAGTTTGTCAGGCAGGAACGACCTCTCGTGAATCCATGCTGAGATTCATTTATCAAGTTATGCTCTTCAAGGTGACTTCTGATAATGTCAGCTATAATTGATTCTAATAACTTGCCCACTATAGATGTCAGGCTTATTGGACGGTAATTTGAAGGAGTGGACTTATCCCCTGATTTGAATATCGGAACCACATTAGCCATCTTCCACATCTCTGGCACAACACTGGTAAGGATGGACGCATTGAATACACTCGTTAATGGCTGACTAAGCTCCATCTTGCATTCCTTAAGTACCCTGAAAACAACTCATCGGGTCCCGGGGACTTATTTTGTTTCAGTTTGTCTATCTGTTTAAAAACCCATGTCCCTCGTGACAGTAATATTAGTTAACTTAAATTCATCAGGAACTAAAAAAATTTGTTAATTACTGGAATCTCATTTACATCTTCCTGTGTAAAAACTGACAAAAAATAGTCATTAAATAAGGAACACATTTCCAGTTCATTATCCGTCAGCTGTCCATTCCCAGATTTCATAGGTCCTACTTTTTCCTTCACCTTCGTCCTATACACTTGAAAGAACCCCTTTGGATTAGTCTTTGATTCATTAGCAACTCTAATTTCATAGTCACGTTTAGCCTTTCTAATCGCCTTTTTTACTTCTCTTTTAAGCTGAACATATTGGTCAGTAAGGTTAACCTCTCCTCTTCTGATGCGCCTATAAATTCCCCTTTTCTCCCCTAATAGATGCTTTAGCCTCCTGTTAACCCATTTTGGATCGTTATTATTAGACCTAATTTCTCTCTGGGGAATGTATATACTCTGGGCACTGTGTACATTATTAAGAAAACAATCATAAAAGCAGATCCCTTCATATTCATAAGTATGATTATCGTCAATAAAAATCATTAGCTAGATAACCCCAATCAAGATTAGACAGATGTTCCCTAAGTCCATTATAATCGGCAGAACGAAAATCGGGGATTTTTACTGTATTATCATTATTCTTGCATTCCCAATTAATGCTAAAGGTGATGGATTTGTGATCACTTGCGCCAAGCTCTTCAGTGATCTCCAGATTATTCACGAGTGTTTCCTTATTTGACAAGACTAGGTCTAGCAAATTATTACCCCTGGTAGGTTCAGTTACACTCTGTTTCAGAAAACAGTCCTGAACTGTTTCCATGAAGTCACTGGACTCTAGATTACCTGTCAAAGAATTCCAGTCAATTTGGCTAAAGTTAAAGTCCCCTACTATGACTACATTACTGTGTCCAGAAGCCCTAACAATTTCGTCCCAAAGAAGTCTCCCTCTATCGTGATCCAAGCCTGGAGGTCGGTATATTACACCTAGAATTAGTTTTTCTTGACCCTCCACGAACTCTACCCAAACAGACTCTGTTACTGCTCCATCTATTTTTATCCCTTTGTTTTTATGCAACAATTAATATTTTCTCGAACATACAATGCAACTCCTCCCCCCTTCCCATTACATCTATCCACATTGAATAACTTAAATCCCTGAATATTACACTCAGCAGTCATATCCCGACTCTTTAAATCATACCACGTTTCAGTTAATGCAATGATATCAAAGTTCCCAGCACATGTTACCAAACGTAGTTCATTAATTTTATTTCTTGCACTTCGACTGTTAGCATAAAATACCATCATATGTTTTTTCTTCTGCACATTTTTCCTATTCATCTTTGTTTTTACACAATTTCTGAAATTATCATTACCCAGAGTTACTCCATGACAGTTACTATTAAGATTCTTAATATCAGAGCATAAGTCAATATATCCATACTCATTATTAATCATTTCTAAACCCATACCTCTAACTAATCCTAGTTTAAAGTCCTAACAACCCCCTCAACTAAGTTAGCAAGAAAACCCACACCTGCCCTGGATAAGTGAACCCCATCCCTGGCATACATGTCATTTCGGCCAGTTGTCAATGAATGGTACTGCATTATCCTTACAGTGTTTATCCAGCCAACAATTAATACCAATTGCTCTGGACAACCATTCATTACCAACACCTCTTCTTGGCAAAATGCCACATATAACAGGGCGCCCCCCCCTTCTTCCTAATCATGTCTATAGCTGTCCTGAACTTTCTAACTAAATCCTCACTTCTACGCTTGCCTACATCATTGCCTCCAGCACTGAGGCAAATAATAGGATTGATCCCATTACCATTCATGATGTTGTCAAGCCGGCTAACAATGTCCTCCATCCCAGCCCCAGGAAAGCATACTCTTTGTCTCCTACTCCTGTCCTTCAAGCAGAATGCCCTATCCATGTATCTAACCTGGCTATCCCAGCAACAAATATTCTTACCTTCCTTGTTGTCGTTCGTCGTGACGATCCCAGTAGTAGACTCACATTCGTCGGGTAGCACCGAGAATGCGTTGGAGGTTCCACGGGAGTTTCCACAGCAGTCTCTTTCTTCTTCATCGTTTCTGGCTTTCCATTCGTCTTCTTGATCGTCAACTTCGTCGTCCCCTGCTGTCCAGCCACTGACCACGATCCCTTCTTGACCTGAGGACTCGAAACAGGAGGACTACTACGAATCCTCTTGTTTTCCTCGGTCAATCGCCGTATCTCCATCTTCGCTGCCCTCAATTCTTCCTTAAGTTGCTGGTAAAGTTGCTCGATGGAGGGCATCTTGGTTCAGTCCACGGGAGCAAACAAGACACTTCTTCACAGAGTTAAGTATAGGTCAGCACTCAAAGTACAGGTAACCACTCAAGAGCACACAAACAGGTCTTCACAGAGCTAAGTACACTTCACCACTCAAAGTACACGTCACCACCACCATAGAAGCAATACAGGAAGCTCGTCAGTCACGAGACTTATCAGAGATGCAAGGATAATCAGCGGTACTGGTGGGGTTCGAACCCATGGCAAGTGAGTCGAAATCTCCATGGGTTCTAACCCCACCCGTACCGTGGTTTGTTTACAATAGTGTTATCACGATTTCGTGAGTCATGATCCAAGGATGTTAGAAACGACTGTAAAAATGTATGGAGACAGACAGGAAGAAAATCTGGATAGATAATAGTAGACAGGAGCAGTTTAGAACTAAACAATTAACATAATGTGGGAAAAATAAAGTAGAATAAATGCTAAAGACAAACTCCAAACAATATTGAACGATGGGATAAATTACTGAAGCAAAGAACACATGTGAAGGTTCACATGTGAAGGTTCACATGTGAAGGTTTACATGTGGAGGTTCACATGTGAAGGTTCATATGTGAAGGTTCACATGTGAAGGTTTACATGTGAAGGTTCACATGTGAAGGTTCACATGTGAAGGTTTTTACATGTGGAGTTCACATTTGAAGGTTACATGTGAAGGTTTACATGTGGAGGTTCACATGTGAAGGTTCATATGTGAAGTTTTACATGTGAAGGTTCACATGTGAAGGTTCACATGTGAAGGTTCACATGTGAAGGTTCACATGTGAAGGTTCACATGTGAAGGTTCACATGTGAGGTTCCAGTGAGGTTAACATGTGAAGGTTTAATGTGAAGGTTTCATATGTGAAGGTTTACATGTGAAGGTTCACATGTGAAGGTTCACATGTGAAGGTTCACATGTGAAGGTTCACATGTGAAGGTTTACATGTGAAGGTTCACATGTGAAGGTTCACATGTGAAGGTTCACATGTGAAGGTTCACACGTGAAGGTTCGCATGTGAAGGTTAACATGTAAAGGTTCATACGTGAAGGTTCACAAGTGAAGGTTCACATGTGAAGGTTCACAAGTGAAGGTTCACATGTGAAGGTTCACATGTGAAGGTTCACATGTGAAGGTTCACAAGTGAAGGTTCACATTTAAAGGTTCACAATTGAAGGTTCACATATGAAGGTTCATATGCGAAGGTTCATATGTGAAGGTTCACATGTGAAGGTTCATATGTGAAGGTTCATATGTGAAGGTTCACATGTGAAGGTTCACATGTGAAAGTTCACATGTGAAGGTTCACATGTGAAGGTTCACAAGTGAAGGTTCACAAGTGAAGGTTTACATGTGAAGGTTCACAAGTGAAGGTTCACATGTAAAGGTTCATACGTGAAGGTTCACATGTGAAGGTTCACATGTGAAGGTTCACATGTGAAGGTTCACATGTGAAGATTCCCATGTGAAGTCTCACATGTGAAGGTTCACATAGTGAAGGTTCACATGTGAAGGTTCACACGTGAAGGTTCACATGTGAAGGTTCACACGTGAAGGTTCATATGTGAAGGTTCACATGTGAAGGTTCACATGTGAAGGTTCACATGTGAAGGTTCACATGTGAAGATTCACAAGTGAAGGTTCACAAGAGAAGGTTCACATGTGAAGGTTCATCAAGAGCCTCCCCCACCAGCATCAAGAGCCTCCCTCACCAGCATCAAGAGCCTCATTCACCAGCATCAAGAGCCTCCCTCACCAGCATCAAGAGCCTCCCTCACCAACATCAAGAGCCTGCCTCACCAGCATCAATATCCTCCCTCACCAGCATCAAGAGCCTCTCCCACCAGCATCAAGAGCCTCCCCTACCAGCATCAAGAGCCTCCCTCACCAGCATCAAGATCCTCCCCACCAGCATCAAGAGCCTCTCCCACCAGCATCAAGAGCCTCCCTCACCAGTATCAAGAGCCTCTCCACCAGCATCAAGAGCCTCCCCCACCAGCATCAAGATCCTCCCTCACCAGCATCAAGAGCCTCCCCCACCAGCATCAAGAGTCTCTCCCACCAGCATCAAGAGCCTCCCCCACCAGCATCAAGAGCTTCCCTCACCAGCATCAAGATCCTCCCCCACCAGTATCAAGAGCCTCTCTCACCAGCATCAAGAGCCTCCCCCACCAGCATCAAGAGCCTCTCCCACCAGCATCAAGAGCTTCCCTCACCAGCATCAAGAGCCTCTCCCACCAGCATCAAGAGCCTCCCCACCAGCATCAAGAGCCTCCCCACCAGCATCAAGAGCCTCCCCGCCAGCATCAAGATCCTCCCGCCAGCATCAAGAACCTCCCCCACCAGCATCAAGAGTCTCCTTCACCAGCATCAAGAGCCTCTCCCACCAGCATCAAGACCCTCCCCACCAGCATCAAGAGCCTCCCCACCAGCATTCAAGAGCCTTCCCGCCCACCCACCCAAGATCCTCCCCACCAGCATCAAGAGCCTCCCTCACCAGCATCAAGAGTCTCCTTCACCAGCATCAAGAGCCTCCCCCACCAGCATCAAGAGCCTCCCTACCAGCATCAAGAGCCTCCTTCACCAGCATCAAGAGCCTCCCCCATCAGCATCAAGAGCCTTCCCCACAGCATAAAGAGCCTCCCCCGCTCCAAGACCCTCCCCAACCAGCATAAGATCTCCCCCAGCATAAAGAGCCTCCCTCACCAGCATCAAGAGCCTCCTTCACCAGCATCAAGAGCCTCCCCACCAGCATCAAGAGCCTTCCCACCAGCATCAAGAGCCTCCCGCCAGCATCAAGAGCCTCCCCCACCAGCATCAAGATCCTCCCCACCAGCATCAAGAGCCTCCTTCACCAGCATCAAGAGCCTCCCCACCAGCATCAAGAGCCTCCTTCACCAGCATCAAGAGTTTAAAATGACAAAGAGAAGACACACTTAAGTTGCTCAGAACAAGAGGACTGCGGCAAGTGTTATTCTTAATGTAAAGTGGTAAGTGTCATACCCCCCTTCCCATGCCCCTTACCCATACCCTTCCCTCTTCCCTCCCCATCCTCCAGAAGATACCCAGACAAGAGGTCACAACTGGAAGTTGAAAACTCAGATGAATCAGGGATGTTAGGAAGTACTTCTTCAGTCACATAGTTGTCGGGAAGTGGAACAGTCTGAAGACTGATGTAGTGGAGGCAGGATCCATACATGGCTTTAAGAAGAGGGATGACAAAGCTCATGGTGCAAGAAGTGGATCTAGTGGCGGCCAGTGAAGAGGCGGGGCCAGGATCTATGACTCGACCCCTGCAACCACAATTAGGTGAGCAGCACATTGCTCGTGTATCCAGTTTCACAAAAGGAAGATAGGGTAAAAAAATAGAGAGAGAACATATATCAGTCGTGTTGTATGTCCCTGTTGCACCGAAACCCCCGTGGAATTAATTCCCAATTTCCCAATTTCTCTCCCAGATAATAAAACCGTCTCGTTGATTTTTTTTTTTACCCCCACTCACTCACCCATCTTTTTTTTCATCCCAAAAGAGTCTCTCTCTCTCTCTCTCTCTCTCTCTCTCTCTCTCTCTCTCTCTCCCTCTCTCTCTCTTCTTCCTCTCTCTCTCTCTCTCTCTCTCTCTCTCTCTCTCGTCATCTGACAAACTGACTTTATCTCGTTGACATCACAATGCTGTACGAATGTGTTCCATACTCTAGTCATCCTGGGTGTATATGATCTCAGATGAAGTGATGTTCTGGAGAAGGGTACAGCTAGAGTGAAGTTGCTGCTTTCTGCCCGTCTTGTGGCATAAAAGCTTGTTTCACGCTGTCCTCGAAGTGGATCCAAGTGTGGTACTTGACAACATTGGCCTTGTACATAACAGTAAGGCCACCCACATCCCTCCTGTGTTGAAGGCTCTGCTGATATGACAGATCTATCCAGGATTGGTCCAGGCGAGAGATGAGATGTCTTGTTCTGTTCTCTGATCTGCCAAGCAGTCGCAGATGAGAAGGTGGGCAGGCAAACCAAGAAAGTGGAGCATTCTCAAGATGTGAACGTACTTGTGCCTCGTACAACATCTTGCAACCCCTGCTGTCAAGCAGATGCGAGATACGGCAAAGTGCTCTAAGCTTCCTGGCTGCCTTGTTTGCAGATTTACAAAGTGGTTTTTTCATGGTCGGGTTGGGGGTGTGTGTTGTGTGGGTGTTTTGGTGGGGGGTGTGTATGTGTGGTGTGTGTGTGTGGTGTATTTGTGTGTGGTTTGTGTGTGTGGTGTGTGTGTGTGTGGTGTGTGTGTGTGTGTGTGTGTGTGTGTGTGTGTGTGTGTGTGTGTGTGTGTGTGTGGTGTGTGTGTGTGTGGTGTGTGTGTGTGGTGTGTGTGTGTGTGTGTATATGTGTGTGTGTGTGTGTTTGTGTGTGTGTGTGTGTGTGGTGTGTGTGTGTGGGGTGTGTATGTGTGGTGTGTGTATGTGTGGTGTGTGTGTGTGTGTGTGGTTTGTGTGTGTGTGGTGTGTGTGTGTGTGGTGTGTATGTGTGGTGTGTGTGTGTGTGGTGTGTGTGTGTGGTGTGTGTGTATGTATATGTGTGTGTGTGTGTATGTGTGTGTGTATGTGTGTACTCACCTATTTGTGGTTGCAGGGTCGAGTCTTAGCTCCTGGCCCCGCCTCTTCACCGGTTGCTACTGGGGCCCTCTCCCCGCTCCATGAGCTTTATCAAACCTCGTCTTAAAACTGTGTATGGTTCCTGCCTCCACTACGTCATTTTCTAGGCTATTCCACTGCCTTACAACTCTATGACTGAAGAAATACTTCCTAATATCTCTCTGACTCATTTGTGTCTTCAACTTCCAACTGTGGCCTCTTGTTTCTGTGTCCCCCCCCCCCCTGGAACATCCTGTCTTTGTCCACCCTGTCTATTCCACGCAGTATTTTATATGTCGTTATCATGTCTCCCCTGACCCTCCTGTCCTCCAGTGTCGTCAGGCCGATTTCCTCTTAATCTTTCTTCATAGGACATTCCCCTTAGCTCTGGAACTAACCTTGTCGCAAACCTTTGTACTTTCTCTAGTTTCTTGACGTGCTTTATCAAGTGCGGGTTCCAAACAGGTGCTGCATACTCCAGTATGGGCCTGACATACACGGTGTACAGTGTCTTGAACGATTCCTTACTAAGGTATCGGAATGCTGTTCTCAGGTTTGCCAGGCGCCCATATGCTGCAGCAGTTATCTGATTGATGTGTGCTTCCGGAGACATGCTCGGTGTTATACTCACCCCAAGATTTTTCTCCTTGAGTGAGGTTTGCAGTCTTTGGCCACCTAGCCTATACTCTGTCTGTGGTCTTCTGTGCCCTTCCCCTATCTTCATGACTTTGCATTTGGCAGGATTAAATCGAGAAGCCATTTGCTGGACCAGGTGTCCAGTCTGTCCAGGTCTCTTTGAAGTCCTGCCTGGTCCTCATCAGATTTAATTCTCCTCATTAACTTCACATCATCTGCAAACAGGGACACTTCTGAGTCTAACCCTTCCATCATGTCGTTCACATATACCAAAAATAGCACTGGTCCTAGGACCGACCCTTGTGGGACCCCGCTCGTCACAGGTGCCCTCTGTGATACATCATTACGTACCATAACTCGTTGTTGCCGTCCTGTCAGGTATTCTCTGATCCATTGCAGTGCCCTTCCTGTTATATGCGCCTGATGTCTAGCTTCTGCACTAATCTCTTGTGAGGAACTGTGTCAAAGGCCTTCTTGCAGTCCAAGAAGATGCAATCAACCCACCCCTCTCTCTCGTGTCTTACTTCTGTTATTTTATCATAAAACTCCAGAAGTTTTGTGACACAGGATTTGCCTTCCATGAATCCGTGCTGGTTGGCATTTATACTCTTGTTCCGTTCCAGGTGCTCCACCACTCTGCTCCTGATAATCTTCTCCATAACTTTGCATACTATACACGTCAATGACACAGGTCTATAGTTTAGTGCCTCTTTTCTGTCTTCTTTTTTAAAAATGGGAACTACATTTGCCGTCTTCCATACCTCAGGTAGTTGCCCAGTTTCCAGGGACGTGTTGAAGATTGTGGAAAGTGGCACGCACAACATATCTGCTCCCTCTCTAAGGACCCACGGGGAGATGTTGTCCGGTCCCATTGCCTTTGAGGTATCGATGTCCCTTAGCAGTTTCTTCACCTCCTCCTCATCTGTATGTATGTCGTCCAGCACTTGTTGGTGTATTCCTTGCTGGTGTCCCCATCTGATCTGTCCCCCCATAGTCCTTCCTGTCTCTACTGTAAATACTTCCTTAAATCTCGTGTTGAGCTCCTCACATACCTCTTGATCGTTTCTTGGATTCTCCACCTTTTTTCCTCACCTTATCACCTGGTCCTTGACTTTTGTCTTCCTCCTAATGTGGTATACAGCATTTCGGGTCAGATTTGACTTTCGAGCTAGTCGTTTTCATACTGTCGCTGGCCTTTCCCCCCCTTTATCTTGCATACTCTTTCGGGCTCTTCTACAATCTCCTTGTTTTACGGGGCCCTATGCCTCCTGTCCTTTTTTCCATTCTCGTTGCATTTATTTTTTGCCTCCCTACACTTCGGTAAACCAAGGACTCGTTTTGGTCTTCCTATTTTTCGTTTCCCTTGGGAACAAACCTTTTCCTCTGCCCCTTTCCTTTGTTCCCACATATTCCATCACTCGTTTACTATTTTCCTACCATTTCTCTGCCCAAAGAACCCCTGCGGGAATTTTTTCCATACCTGTGTAGTCCCCCCTTTTATATTTGGCCTGTCCCCTTCAGTTCCTGTTACCTTCTCCACTTGTAACTCTACTATATAATCAAAACTCAGAACCACGTGATCGCTACTCCAAGGCCTAAAAGTCTGAACGCTCAGGGTGAACACAAGACCAGTCTTGCTGGCTCATCCTCCCCTCTCTCTCTGGTTTTTGTCCCTGACATGTTGATGCATGAGGTTTTCAAGTACCACATCCATCATCTTGGCTCTCCAGCTTGGGGACCCCCATGTGGCTCCAGGTTTTCCCAGTCGTTCTCCCTGTGGTTGAAATCGCCCATTACCTGTAACTTTGCTCTGTTCGAGTGAGCTCTTCTTGCCACCTTCAGCCAGTGTGTCCACCATCACCCTGTTGTTTTCTTCGTACTCCTCTCTTGGCCTCCTGCAGTTCTGTGGTGGGTTATACATCACTCCAATGACTACTTTATGTTCTCCGGACTAAATTTTGTACCTATAATGTGTATCTCTTTCCCAATCATGTCCATCCCTTTTCCATTTCCTCAAATCCCCATCGGTGTTTTATGAGCAGTGCAACCCCTCCTCCCCTCTACTCTTTCTAATCTTTCCTCAGGATCTGATATCCCGTTGGAAGATTGGTGTCTGTTATTGTCTCAACGAGTTTTGTTTCGTGACTGCTATGATGTCTGGGGATTTTTCACTGATTCTTTCGTTCCACTCCTCATGTTTATTCGTTATTCCATCCGCGTTTGTGTACCAAACTTTCAGTTTCTTTTCTATCATTGTGGTCATGCAAGAATATTGGGGTTGGGGGAGCGAGAGCCTTGGTGGGGGCCTATATGGGGCTGTGGTGTAGGTGGGGTTTGTGATGATGGGGGTGGGGTCAGAATGCCCATAAGGGACAGCTGTTGGGTGAGGTTTGTGATATGGGGGTTGGTGGCAGAGGGAACAGTGAGTGGGTTGTAGTATAGGTTGCTCAGTTGCGTTGGGAATGTCGCGGTTGGAGTCTTTTGGTGGGAGATTCTGTGGGGTGTGTTTGCCCTTCCTCCTGTGTCTGGGTCCTGCTCATCTTCATCATTGCCTCTCGTTCCTCCTTGTGTGTGTGTGTGTGTGTGTGTGTGTGTGTGTGTGTGTGTGTGTGTGTGTGTGTGTGTGTGTGTATGTGTGTGTGTGTGTGTTTGTGTGTGTGGTGTGTGTATGTGTGTGTGTATGTGTGTGTGTGTGTGTGTGTGTGTGTGTGTGTGTGTGTGTGTGTGTGTGTGTGTGTCTACCCTTGTGTGTGTGTGCTTGTGTGTGAGGGAGGGAGGGTTAGGGGGGGGGTAGGTGGTGTGGTTGAATGATCCGTCGTGTAGGCACAAATTTAGTCTCATTTATCTTTCCCAATTATGCTACTCTCTCCACTTATTGCCCTTTCTGGATTTACGTATTAATTATTGCTCGTTATTATCATTTTCCTTGTTCACATTGAGAGAGGACTTCCTAGCTTCCTAGGTATTCTTACAGCTAATAACTACCGGTAGTAACATTGCCTGTGTGCGTGTGTGCATGTACTCACCTATTTGTACTCACCTATTTGTGGTTGCAGGGGTCGAGTCACAGCTCCTGGCCCCGCCTCTTCGCTGATTGCTACTAGGTCCTCTCTCTCCCTGCCCCATGAGCTCTATCATACCTCGCCCTAAAACTATGTATGGTTCCTGCCTCCACCACATCACTTTCTAGGCTATTCCATGGCCTGACTACTCTATGACTGAAGAAATACTTCCTAACATCCCTTTGATTCATCTGAGTCTTCAACTTCCAATTGTGACCTCTTGTGTCTGTGTCCCATCTCTGGAACATCCCGTCTTTGTCCACCTCGTCTATTCCGCGCAGTATTTTATATGTCGTTATCATGTCTCCCCTGACCTTCCTGGCCTCCAGTGTCGTCAGGCCGATTTCCCTCAACCTTTCTTCATAGGACAATCCCCGTAGCTCTGGGACTAGTCTTGTTGCAAACCTTTGCACTTTCTCTAATTTCTTGACGTGCTTGACTAGGTGTGGATTCCAAACTGGTGCTGCTTACTCCAGTATGGGCCTGACGTAGATGGTGTACAGAGTCTTAAACGAATCCTTACTGAGGTATCGGAACGCTATCCGTAGGTTTGCCAGGCGCCCGTATGCTGCAGCAATTATCTGATTGATGTGCGCCTCAGGAGATATGCTCGGTGTTATACTCACCCCCAGATCTTTTTCCTTGAGTGAGGTTTGCAGTCTTTGGCCATCTAAACTATATTGTGTCTGCGGTCTTCTTTGCCCTTCCCCAATCTTCATGACTTTGCATTTGGCAGGGTTAAATTCAAGGAGCCAGTAGCTGGACCAGGCTTGTAGCCTGTCCAGATCTCTTTGTAGTCCTGCCTGATCCTCGTCCGATTCGATTCTTCTCATTAACTTCACATCGTCTGCAAACAAGGACACTTCTGAGTCTATCCCTTCCGTTATGTCGTTCACGTATACCAAGAACAGCACAGGTCCTAGGGCTGACCCCTGTGGAACCCCGCTTGTCACAGGCGCCCACTCTGACACCTCGTCGCGTACCATGACTCGTTGTTGCCTCCCTGTCAGGTATTCTCTGATCCATTGCAGTGCCTTTCCTGTTTATGTGTGCCTGGTCCTCTAGCTTTTGCAGTAACCTCTTGTGAGGAACTGTGTCGAAAGCCTTCTTGCAGTCCAAAAATACGCAGTCGATCCACCCCTCTCTCTCTTGTCTTACTTCTGTCACCTTGTCATAAAACTCTAGTAGGTTTGTGACACAGGATTTTCCTTCCCTGAAACAGTGCTGGTTGTCAATTATACACTTGTTTCTTTCCAGGTGCCCCACCACTCTCCTCCTGATGATCTTCTCCATGACCTTGCATACTATACACGTTAGTGATACAGGTCTGTAGTTTAGTGCCTCATGTCTGTCTCCCTTTTTAAAAATTGGGACTACATTTGCCATTTTCCATACCTCAGGGAGTTGCCCAGTTTCAAATGATGTGTTGAAGATCTTTGTTAATGGCTCACACAATATCTCTGCTCCCTCTTTAAGGACCCATGGAGAGATGTTGTCTGGTCCCACCGCCTTTGAGGTGTCAAGTTCGCATAGCAGCTTCTTCACCTCCTCCTTGGTTATATGTACCTCATCCAGCACTTGCTGGTGTGCCCCCCTGTTCTGATTTCTTGGAGTCCTACTGGTTTCCACTGTAAATACCTCTTTAAATCTTGTGTTGAGCTCCTGACATACCTCTCGGTCGTTTCTTGTGAATTCCCCATCACCCTTCCTCAGTCTGATTACCTGGTCCTTGACTGTTGTTTTCCTCCTGATGTGGCTGTACAACAGCTTCGGGTCAGTCTTTACTTTTGATGCTATGTCATTTTCATATTGTCTCTGAGCCTCCCTTCTTACCTGTGCATATTCGTTTCTGGCTCTTCGGCTAATTTCTTTATTTTCCTGAGTTCTCTGTCTTCTGTACCTTTTCCATTCTCTAGTGCACCTAGTTTTTGCCTCCCTACACCTTTGAGTGAACCAAGGACTCGTTCTGTTCTTCCCATTATTTCTGTTTCCCTTGGGAACAAACCTCTCCTCTGCCTCCTTGCATTTTGTTGCTACATAGTGTGTGTGTGTGTGAGTGTGTGTGTGTGTGTGTGCATGTGTGTGTGTGTGAATGTGTGTGTGTGCATGTGTGTGTGTGAGTGTGTATGTGTGTGTAAGCTGAAGTAGGGTGACAACTCTCAGTCTTGTAAATTCAACAGTTTAGAGGTAAATATTTTTCTAAAATGATAAATTCAGTCAAGACTCATAGTGTCTATGTCTCCGTGTTTGGTGTCGATCTTTGAAAAATGACAGCGGTGTTGACCTCTCTTAACTAAACTCTTCAACCACTTAATATCTACAACTTTTACCCTTTTTTAATAAAATCCTTTAATTTCCACAGCCTCTTTAATCTCTACAGCCCTTTTTTCTAACCCTTAACCCCTCCGTTTCTCCAACCCTTAACCCTTAAACCCAACATCTCTCAACCCCCCCCCCCTTAAACTTGACGAACCTTAACCCCTTTAATCTGTACATCTGTAGAATACTAAATATCCCCTAGTTCTTCTATCCCTCAATTTCTACTACTCTTAACTCCATAATATATACATTCCTTAACCTTGACCCTTTAAACACGCTTCTCTTATCTCCTCTGTGCTTCAGATAATTGAGAATAATATCAAATATAACATTTACACTGAGCAGGAAATGAAAAGTACATCTCGTGGGGGAGAAAAAAGCTTAATGTAATTTGCAGGAACAGCGATAAAAAACATTTTTCAATTTGTTATTAATTAATGTTAAACCAACAATTTGCAACGTTGCTGGCAGTTCAAAAGTTGCTAAATAATAATATATATGTTTTAGTGAGCCTTTATTATATTTGCAGTGACAGTTCACATGGTGTTTTTCTCAGAGTTGCAATATATACCGAGTTTTGCTTTGGTGGGAGAGGTTGAAAACAGCTTTATTGTCAGCTGCGTGAGCAGAACAGCAGGAAGATGGTGGTGTGGGCAGAGATGATGGTGTGGGCAGAGATGATGATGGTGTGGGCAGAGGAGATGATGGTGTGGGCAGAGGAGATGATGGTGTGGGCAGAGATGATGATGGTGTGGGTAGAGGAGATGATGGTGTGGGCAGAGATGATGGTGTGGGCAGAGGAGATGATGGTGTGGGCAGAGGAGATGATGGTGTGGGCAGAGATGATGATGGTGTGGGCAGAGGAGATGATTGTGTGGGCAGAGAAGATGATGGTGTGGGCAGAGGAGATGATGGTGTGGGCAGAGGAGATGATGGTGTGGGCAGAGATGATGATGGTGTGGGTAGAGGAGATGATGGTGTGGGCAGAGAGATGATGGTGTGGGCAGAGATGATGGTGTGGGCAGAGATGATGATGGTGTGGGCAGAGGAGATGATGGTGTGGGCAGAGGAGATGATGGTGTGGGCAGAGGAGGTGATGGTGTGGGCAGAGATGATGATGGTGTGGGCAGAGGAGATGATGGTGTGGGCAGAGATGATGATGGTGTGGGCAGAGGAGATGATGGTGTGGGCAGAGAAGATGATGGAGTGGGCAGAGGAGATGATGGTGTGGGCAGAGGAGATGATGGTGTGGGCAGAGATGATGATGGTGTGGGTAGAGGAGATGATGGTGTGGGCAGAGAAGATGATGGTGTGGGCAGAGGAGATGATGGTGTGGGCAGAGATGATGATGGTGTGGGCAGAGGAGATGATGGTGTGGGCAGAGATGATGGTGTGGGCAGAGGAGATGATGGTGTGGGCAAAGGAGATGATGGTGTGGGCAGAGATGATGATGGTGTGGGCAGAGGAGATGATGGTGTGGGCAGAGAAGATGATGGAGTGGGCAGAGGAGATGATGGTGTGGGCAGAGGAGATGATGGTGTGGGCAGAGATGATGATGGTGTGGGTAGAGGAGATGATGGTGTGGGCAGAGAAGATGATGGTGTGGGCAGAGGAGATGATGGTGTGGGCAGAGATGATGATGGTGTGGGCAGAGGAGATGATGGTGTGGGCAGAGGAGATGATGGTGTGGGCAGAGGAGATGATGGTGTGGCAGAGGAGGTGATGGTGTGGGCAGAGATGATGATGGTGTGGGCAGAGGAGATGATGGTGTGGGCAGAGAAGATGATGGTGTGGGCAGAGGAGATGATGGTGTGGGCAGAGGAGATGATGGTGTGGGCAGAGATGATGATGGTGTGGGCAGAGGAGATGATGGTGTGGGCAGAGGAGATGATGGTGTGGGCAGAGATGATGATGGTGTGGGCAGAGGAGATGATGGTGTGGGCAGAGAAGATGATGGTGTGGGCAGAGGAGATGATGGTGTGGGCAGAGGAGATGATGGTGTGGGCAGAGATGATGATGGTGTGGGCAGAGAAGATGATGGTGTGGGCAGAGGAGATGATGGTGTGGGCAGAGATGATGATGGTGTGGGCAGAGGAGATGATGGTGTGGGCAGAGAAGATGATGGTGTGGGCAGAGGAGACGATGGTGTAGGCAGAGAATGATGATGTATGCAAATGATGGTGTGTGCACAGAAGATGGTGAGGGCCAGAATGAACACTAACATGGAACACCAACAGAGAATGCCACCATAAGCACCATCAACCAACACCAACACTAGCATGAGCGCCAACGGCTAGCACCAACACTACCATACAATGCCATCATCAACACTATTATCATCATCAACACTATCACCAGCAGTTAGCACCAGTTCTAACACCACCACCACCAACACCACCATCTAACACGACCATCCAACGCCATCACCGTTCACCACAACACCATTACCAGCAGCTGGTGCCAACATTAACACAAGTCTCACCAGTACTAACAACCAGCTTCAACATCAACACTAACACCAGCAGCCAACACTAACACCAGCAGCCAACACTAACACCAGCAGCCAACACTAACACCAGCAGCCTCCACTCAACGTCAGAAAGCTGCAAGATAAACAAACTCGGCAGGATAAACACTATCACTGCATCAACCACCGTCATCGACGTCCCCAAAACCACAAGTTTGCAAGTGCTTCTTTTGTTTGGCTTTACATGAGCTGCTACAAATGCTTTTACTAGGAATGCGTGACGTCAGAGACATAAGTCGCAGAACCAGCTTTCATTACCAATGCATTTTCTTAATGTTAGACCCTATTGATAGGCCATAGTTTTACGATGCCCGAAATGCTCTGCTTGATCATTGACTTTCCACATATCGTGTACTATTTTGTAACTATTGTTAACAACAATATTTGTTTTAATAACTATTGTAAGCTATTTTTATAATTGAAATTCATTTTTAATGGAACAACGCTTCTCTCAGTGCAAAAAGGAAAGAAGAAAATCATAGTTGGTACAGCAGGTAAAATGTTATAGAGGAACTTGGGAGTCTTTAGAAAATTACAGAGGACAGGATAAGAGACACAATAATATGTCCAAGACCTGGACAAATTACGCATTTAGCAATGTATTGTGAAAGATATATATCAAGAGGAATAAGATTCGTGTCAGGAATATTGTGCATTAAGGTCGATTCAATATGTGTTCTCTAGCTTTGATTATCCTTCCAATTATATAAACTGTCTCTACTCTTGTGCTATACATCTTTTTCCTCTCGTAATGGCATTTTTCGTCTGAAAACCTCCTGTGTGTATATATATATTTATTATATATATATAATATATATATATATATATATATATATATATATATATATATATATATATATATATATATATATATATATATATATATATATATATATATATATAATATACTCATATACTTAGATACTCCTATATTTATCAAGATTCACAAAATCTTGCTAAAAAACGCCACTTTTTGAATATCAAACTTGCATTCATCATACAAATACAGTTCATAGTAATCTGATCTATACTTCTGCCACTGATGATTAATGTTCCTCGTCCTCTCTCTCCAGGTGAAACTGGCCGTTCACTCTCTGACAGAGTCAAAAAACACAGAAGTGTTCGCCCCTACTGACAAACAACGCCCTTTTCTGTCATGTGAGAGATCATACCCATCCTATAAACTAGTTCTCTGTTAAAACTATTTATCCTTCCTGTCTTCATAAGTAGTGTGGTACACCTTACATTGCGCCTTAATCATAAATGATGGTACACACTCAGGGAGAAAAGCATAGCTTAGGGCTCATTGGGACGGCGAGGAGGGTTTAGCCGATATCATAATACCGGAACAGTACCAGCAGCTCCATGGGTCAACCACAATAATAAGTAACAACAGATACTGGTGCAGTTGCTGGGAAGTAAGGACTGACATAACCCCTATGCCGTCCCACTGACATTTGTATTTATTATATCTCTTCTGATTTAGGTGTCTGTGTTTACTCTCTCATGGGGATATATTTCTAGCGCAGTAAACGTTGTGCCTTCCACAAGCTAGTTAGTATTGTTATTAAACTACAGAAAAAAACATAGTTTATTTTTATTCCTGATCCGTTGCTTTCCGACACATAGGTGTTATTTTGTTGAACAGGCCATTATAAACAATGAGATCCAAAATGGCGATCAGTCCATATTCATACGAAACCAAATAGTTTCTTCACGTACTTAATACCTGCTGTGTCAAAACATGTTCCAGACCAGCTCTGTATTTGATGGAGATATTTTTTTTTTTTTACGAAGGATAGAGTCAACTTATAGCTGTTCAAGGTTTTTCACGGTATTCTGGTATAACAACTCAGTCAGGCAAAGTGACTTATTCCCACTGACGAAGAGACTCGATCAGACAGTCTGAAAGAGAAGTACATAAGATAAGATAACATAAAATTTGTTCGGATTTTTAACT
The DNA here is from genome assembly GCF_026875155.1 of Cherax quadricarinatus. Lineage (NCBI taxonomy): Eukaryota > Metazoa > Arthropoda > Malacostraca > Decapoda > Parastacidae > Cherax > Cherax quadricarinatus. The sequence continues at coordinate 70,957,444 of NC_069404.1, forward strand.
CGAGGTCTGTCTGGCTTATTTCCATTGGGGTTCTTTAATCTTGCTCCCTAGGATGTGACCCACACCAGTCAACTAACACCCAGGTACCTGCTTACTGCTAAGTGAATAAGGACATCAGGTGAAACTTAACATCCCCAACGCTTCCACCCGTGTCGAGTCTCTTGTTTTCGAGAAAGTATGAAACAGCTGATTCATACAAACAAGGAACAGCTGACTCATAAAAACATGGAACAGCTGATTCATGTAAACAAGGAACAGTTGATTCATATAAACAATGGACAGCTGATTCATATAAACAAGGAACAGCTGATTCATATAAACAATGAACAGCTGATTCATATAAACAAGGAACAGCTGATTCATATAAACAATGAACAGCTGATTCATATAAACAAAGAACAGCTGATTCATACAAACAAGGAACAGCTGATTCATATAAACAAGGAACAGCTGATTCACATAAACGAGGAACAGCACATTCACATAAACGAGAAGCAGCTGATTCACATGTGCCTCATCACTGAGGCTTCTCAGTTATCCTGTGCGAGTCTCACTTCCCGTCCCATTGTCTTCCCCATCCCCCCCTCCCCGAACCTGGTGTCAACCCACTCCCCTTACACCCCCACCCCTAACACCCCCACCCCTAACACCCTCCTCCCAACTTCCCCTAGTCCATTGTCCGTCCACTTCCCCCTCTTTACCCTCCTGATTCTCTTTGTATTCAGAAATTTGGTTTTCAGAAAATCTTTATTACACTTTTTAAGGGAGCGAACATTAGTAAATGATGAGCACATTTTTGGTTAAGTATATTAATATGAGTGCACATTTTTTTTCTGGAGATTACATATATTTGAGATGAGTTCATTTCAAAGTTTTTCTTTTTTTTTCAGAAAATAATTTTCTGTGTACCTTTTAAGAATCAGTTCTTTGAGTTCCTTTTAGAAAAAATATTGAGCGCCTTTTTAGAAAAAATAATATTTTGAGAGAATAGTTTTTTGAGTGTCATTTTTGGATAGAATTTTTGAGAATGCCTTTTTTAGGTAGAATTCTGTAATGCCTTTTTTTAGATAGAACTTTTGAGAGTGCCTTTATTAAAGAATTCTATTCGAGGTCCAGTTTTAAATAAAAGTCATTTCTGAAAGGTCTTCTTTTAGAGATTTTTCTCGAGGGCCTTTTTTGGGATCAATGCTTTTTAGATATAACTTGTCTGACAGCGAAGTTTTTTGTATCTGCACTCTGTATATGGAGTAATTTGCCACATTTATGGGGAAAGCGCTAAGCCCGCAGGAGGCTGTGATGTAGTTCAGCTGGGCTTGTGATTATATCGTCACACCTTGCCTTGGCAAACGTATGTCAGAGCCACGCCTTTTCGGCTTAAGTCTCAGCTCCTTTGTTCGTCACTGGCGTCAGATCTCGGCGTCAGGTCTTAACACGTGGTCTACGCCTTATGAGGAAGGGGGTGCTTAGAGAAATATAAGCCAGGGAACAGCTGAGCAAGGGGTTGTTGAGACAGGTCCGGGGAGCGAGAGCTCTGGACAGCCGCGTGGACCACGCATTGGGAATCTTGGGTCAGCTGGTCAGTGAATTAAGAGTGAGTACTAGTCCATGTTACTGATAACATCTACCCTTCCCCCTGGTAATAAGTTTCATAGGTCAATTGTTATATTGTGTAAATTTCCATCAGGATATGTTGTATTCTAGCCCTTTTATGTTATTAAGTAAACTATAGCCATAGTTCCCATTTTTATTTGTACCTTCATATGCTATTCCCTATTCTGTTAAGCACTGGGATAACACAAAGACGTGCTCACTTGCTGGGATACCTCAGGCAGAGTGGGTAAAGGTTTCACAAGGCATTCAGCGCCTTAAGAATGGGAGATTATCAAGTTTGATCTGAGGAAGGGGAAGGTGCTTATAATTCCTTGGATCAAAAGTTCTTCACTATCATCAAGGCACTTCCATGGTAGGGCAATTGAAAAATTCTACCACTGGTGGTAGTAGTAGTGATGGTAGTGGTAGTAGTGATGACATAGCGGTAGTGGTGATAATGGTGGTCATGATGAGTTGCGATGGTTGTGACAGTAGTGGTAGTAACAGTAGTGGTAGTAACAGTGGTGACAGTAGTGGTAGTAACAGTGGTGACAGTAGTGGTAGTAACATGGTCAGTGTGAACAGACAGTAGTGTAGTAACAGTGGTGACAGTAGTGGTAGTAACAGTGGTGACAGTAGTGGTAGTAACAGTGGTGACAGTAGTGGGAGTAACAGTGGTGACAGCAGTGGTAGCAACAGTGGTGACAGTAATGATAGTAACAGTGGTGACAGTAGTGGTAGTAACAGTGGTAGTATTGGCGACAGTGAGGACAGAAGTGGTAGTGGTGACAGTAGTGGTAGTGGTGACAATAGTGGTAGTGAGTGGCGGTAGTGATGACAAAAGTGGTAGTGGTGACAGTAGTGGTAGTGGTGACAGTAGTGGTAGTGAGCGGCGGTAGTGATGACAGAAATGGTAGTGGTGACAGTAATGGTAGTGGTGACAGTAGTGGTAGTGGTGACAGTAGTTGTAGTGGTGACAGTAGGGGTAGTGGTGACAGTAGTGGTAGTGGTGACAGTAGTGAGAGTGAGTGGCGGTAGTGATGACAGAAATAGTAGTGGTGACAGTAGTGGTAGTGGTGACAGTAGTAGTGGTGACAGTAGTGATAGTGGTGAAAGTAGTGGTAGTAACAGTGGCAGTATTGGTGATAGTGAGGACAGAAGTGGTAGTTGTGACAGTAGTGGTAGTGGTGACAGTAGTGGTAGTGGTGACAGAAGTGGTAGTGGTGACAGTAGTGGTAGTGGTGACAGTAGTGCTAGTGGTGACAGTAGTGCTAGTGGTGACAGTAGTGGTAGTGGTAACAGTAGTGGTAGTGGTGACAGTAGTGGTAGTGGTAACAGTAGTGGTAGTGGTGACAGTAGTGGTAGTGGTAACAGTAGTGGTAGTGGCGACAGTAGTGGTAGTAACAGTGGTAGTAACAGTGGTAGTATTGGTGATAGTGAGGACAGAAGTGGTAGTTGTGACAGTAGTGGTAGTGGTGACAGTAGTGCTAGTGGTGACAGTAGTGGTAGTGATGTCAGTAGTGCTAGTGGTGACAGTAGTGCTAGTGGTGACAGTAGTGCTAGTGGTGACAGTAGTGCTAGTGGTGACAGCAGTGGTAGTGGTAACAGTAGTGGTAGTGGTGACAGTAGTGGTAACGATAGTGTCGGTAGTGATGACAGAAGTGGTAGTGGTGACAGTAGTGGTATTGGCAGTGGCGGTAGTGATGACAGAAGCAGTAGTGGTGACAGTAATGGTAGTGGTGACAGTAGTGATAGTGGTGACAGTAGTGGTAATGATAGTAATGGTATTGGTGGTAGTTATGACAGAAGTGGTAGTGGTAACAGTAGTGGTAGTGATTACATAAGTGGTAGTGGTGACATTAGTGGTAGTGGTGACAGTAGTGGCAGTGGTGACAGTAGTAATGGTGATCGTCGTGGTAGTGATGACAGTGGTGGTAGTAGTGGCAGTGTAGTAGTGGTGACGGTGGTGGTAGCGGTGATAGTTTCGGCAGTGTTGGGCCCTTTACTACACTGGATTAGTTATGGTAGTAGTAGTACTAAAAAAGAAGTCTAAATTCTCTCTCTCCTCTCTCTCTCTCTCTCTCTCTCTCTCTCTCTCTCTCTCTCTCTCTCTCTCTCTCTCTCTCTCTCTCTCTCTCTCTCTCTCTCTCTCTCTCTCTCTCTCTCTCCATATTTTTCTTTTGTTTCTCATCCTCTCCTCCCTTCTTACCCCTCCATCATCTCCGGTCTCCCCCTTCCTTCCTCATGGTTTCCCCTCCCCCTTCCCCTCCCCCTTCCCCTCCCTCTCACTCTCACCACTCTCCCAAGTGCCAAAATTTCCCCTGGGAGTTGGTCCGCTAATTAACACGGAAATGAGTCCCCACCACATAAAGGGGAGATGGAGGAGGAAGAAAAGATGGAAGGATGAGGAGTGAGAGAGAGAGAGAGAGAGAGAGAGAGAGAGAGAAAGAGAGAGAGAGAGAGAGAGAGTGAGAGAGGAGGAGAGAGAATCTGTCATTTCAGCAGAGTTTTGAACACTGAAGAGATGTGTATGTTGGGGACCTTTCTGCTATGTACAAGGCTAATGTTATCATGTACACTTGGCTCACTTCGCGACGTGAATTAGTCATATTCCGTCTTACAACATGAATCAACATACACCTTGATTCCAACTGAGGGGACTGGACACAGTCAGTCCACTAATCATCATGTATTATCAGTTTGAGCCACATGTCTTAGTCATCCAACAAAAAGCAAGACTCCCTGGACGCCCACTAGCCGCCCTGCATCCAGCTGGGTTCACAAACATCACTGATTGAAGGGGTTGTGATCACCAGCTATAAGACGTAACCCATTAGACAATAGACATAACTCAATAGACAATTGTCACACCTTGCGCCATTGTGTGCTGGAATTCGATCACATTAACGAAACCAGAGACAACCCTTACAAATTTAAGAAATTACCAACCATTCTGATGAAATACACATTGACTTTGCCCACTCTTAATAATTTAAAACAACTTAAACTTGTGTGACTTCGAGCATAACTTGCTAAAATATAAGGTTATATAAATTATTCAGAACCACGTTAAAGCTATATTGAATTATTATATTCAAAGAAGCCCGTTAAACCTCAAGGTCATACAGAATGTATTATATATCATATAATAATAATATATATAATATATAAATCTAATAATATATATATATATATATAATATATAAATATATATATATATATAATGATAGTATATATTCATGTCTGCTTAAATAACTATTGTAACCAGATATAAACTTTTACATATTCCATTATCACTAACTTATTTAAGTATCAGAACTTTGCGACTCACTCCCTGGACCCATTATGTGTTCTTGTATGTTTTGATCACCGCCTACACCATGGGTATGGGGGGCAAAATAATGGTATGAAACTGGAATATCTATACCACAAGACGGACAGCAAGAAGCTTGTATATCTATAACACAAGACGGACAGGGAGAATACAGCTATATCTATACCACAAGACGGACAGCGAAAAGACAACTATACTTATGCCACAAGACGGACAGCGTCTATACCACTCAAGACTATCATCATTTCATACATAAGCAACATATGTGTAAAGGAACTAAGATAACCCAAAAAAGTCACTTTGTCTCGACTCTTTGGGGTTATCCCAGGTAATTTATGCATGTATGATAATTTGTATAACTGTATTTACGTGTACCTGTCCTGAATCTCAATGTACTTACTTAATCAAGATTCTTCGTCTTTCACAGCTCCCACTATCATCCTGAGCTCCCTCCCTCCCCCCCCCCCTCCCACCCTCACTCCCTCACCCTACCTCCCGCCCTCCCTCCCGCCCTCCCCCCCGCCCTCTCCCTCCCACCCTCCCCCGCCCTCCCTCCCACCCTCCCACCCTCAGTCTCACCCTCCCTCCCCCCTCCCTCCCACCCTCAGTCTCCACCCTCCCTCCCGCCCTCCCTCCCACCCTCCCTCCCGCCCTCCCTCCCGCCCTCCCCCTCGCCCCCCTCCCCTCCCTACTCCCACCCTCCCGCCCTCCCTCCCACCCTCCCACCCCTCACTCTCCTCACCCTCCCTCCCCGCCCTCCCTCCCACCCTCAGTCTCACCCTCCCTCCCGCCCTCCCTCCCACCCTCCCTCCCGCCCTCCCTCCCGCCCTCCCGCCCGCCCTCCCACCCGCCCTCCCGCCCTCCCCTCCCGCCCTCCCTCCCACCCTCCCTCCCACCCTCCCTCCCTCCCGCCCTCCCTCCCACCCTCATCTCACCCTCCCTCCCGCCCTCCCTCCCACCCTCATCTCACCCTCCCTCCCGCCCTCCCTCCCACCCTCCCTCCCGCCCTCCCTCCCGCCCTCCCCGCCCGCCCTCCCTCACCCCCGCCCTCCCCGCCCTCCCCCCGCCCCTCCCGCCCTCCCCCCACCCTCAGTCTCACCTTCCCTCCCACCCTCCCTCCCACCTCCCCTCCCCCTCCCCTTCCCACCCTCCCTCCCACCCTCAGTCTCACCCTCCATCCCACCCTCCCTCCCCCCCCCCCTCCCACCCTCCCTCCCACCCTCCCTCCCCACCCTCCCACCCTCCCCTCCCACCATCCCTCCCGCCCTCCCTCTCACCCTCCCTCCCACCTCCTCCCCCTCCCCCCTCCCTCCCCCCTCCCTCCCACCCTCAGTCCTCACCTCCCTCCCACCCTCCCTCCCACCCTCCCCCACCCGCCTCCCCCTCCCACCCTCCCCTCCCACCCCTCAGTCTCACCTTCCCTCCCACCCTCCCTCCCACCCTCCCCTCCCACCCTCACCTCCCCGCCCTCCCTTCCACCCTCAGTCTCACCTTCCCTCCCACCCTCCCTCCCACCCTCATCCTCACCGTTCCCTCCCACCCTCCCTCCCACCCTCCCACCCCCCTCCCTCCCACCCCCTCCTCCCACCCTCCTCCTGCCCTCCCTCCCACCCTCCCTCCCGCCCTCCCTCCCACCCTCCCTCCCACCCTTCTCTCCCTCCCTCTCACCCTCCCTCCCACCTTCCCTCCCACCCTCCCTCCCTCCTCCCTCCCTCCCTCCCGCCCTCCCACCCTCCCCGCCCCCTCCCACCCTCCCTCCCACCCTCCTCCCGCCCTCCCTCCCACCCGCCTCCCACCCTCCTCCGCCCTCCCTCCCTCCCACCCTCCCCCTCCCGCCCTCCCTTCCCACCCTCCCTCCCACCCTCAGTCTCACCTTCCACCTCCTCCGCCCTCCCTCCCACCCTCCCTCCCACCCTCCCTCCACCCTCCCACCCTCCCGCCCCATCCCCCCGCCCTCCTCTCACCTCCCCCATCCTCCCTCCCGCCCTCCCTCCCACCCTCCCTCCCACCCTCAGTCCCCTTCCCTCCCACCCTCCCTCCCACCCTCCTCCCGCCTCCCTCCACCCTCCCCCACCCTCAGTCTCACCTTTCCCCCCACCCTCAGCTCACCCTCCCTCCCACCCTCCCCCCCCACTCTCAGTCTCACCCTTCCTCCCACCCTCCCTCCCCCCCTCCCACCCCCCTCCCGCCCTTCCTCCCCCCCTCCCTCCCACCCTTCCCCCGCCCTCCCTCCCACCCTCCCCCCACCCTCCATCCCGCCCTCCCTCCCACCCTGCCTCCCACCCTCCCTCCCGCCCTCCCTCCCTCCCTCCCTCCCTCCCTCCCCCCCCCCCCTCCCTCCCTCCCTCCCTCCCGCCCTCCCTCCCGCCCTCCCTCCCACCTTCCCTTCCACCCTCCCTCCCTCCCCCCCTCCCTCCCACCCTCCCTCCCGCCCTCCCTCCCACCCTCCCTACCGCCCTTCCTCCCTCCCTCCCGCCTCCCTCCCGCCCTCCCTCCCCCCTCCCTCCCCACCCTCCCTCCTGCTCTCCCCTCCCACCCCCCTCCCACCCTCCCTCCCACCCTCCCTACCGCCCTTCCTCCCTCCCTCCCCTCCCACCCCCCTCCCGCCCTCCCTCCCGCCCTCCCTCCCGCCCTCCCTCCCGCCCTCCCTCCCACCCTCCCTCCCACCCTCCCTCCCACCCTCCCTCCCACCCTCCGTCCCACCCTCCGTCCCACCCTCAGTCTCACCTCTCAAAACAATTTGCTGGTAATTAGCACTTGTTGCTTTCGCACATTTATTCTAGTTAAATAATCCATTTCCAATATTAAGCCATAATATATATTAACCCATACCCCATACTGACCCATACCCCATACTGACCCATACCCCATACTGACCAATACCCCATACTGACCCATACCCCATACTGACCCATACCCCCTATTAACTCATACCCCATATTAGCTCATACCCCATATAACCAATTCCCAATATTAACCCATACCCCATACTGATACCTATACCCCATACCGATCCAAATCCCATATTAACCCACATCTTCACAAAGAAATAAATTTTGTGTTGTTATTAAAGTAAAAATCATCTTAAAAGTAATCCAGTGGTTGCTTTATTATTATTATTTTATATTATTATTATTTATTATTATTATTATTATTATATTATTATTATATTATTATTTATTAATTATTTTTATTATTATATTATTATTATTATTAGTATTAAGTATTATTATTTTTATTATTATTATTATTATTTATTATAATAATTATTATTTATTATTATTATTATTATTATTATTATTATTATTGTTTTTATTATTATTATTTATTATTATTAATTTATTGTTAGGTAAGACACATATGCAACAGTTAGGTATCTTATTCGAAACGTTTCGCCTACACAGTAGGCTTCTTCAGTCGAGTACAGAAAAGTTGATAGAAGCAGAAGATACTTGAAGACGATGTAATCAGTCCATCACCCTTAAAGTTTTGAGGTGGTCAGTCCCTCAGTCTGGAGAAGAGCATTGTTCCGTTGTCTGAAACAATATGAAGTTGAAGTGACAGAATGGGGCCTTATATAGTGCCAGGAGGTGAGACGTAGGTTGCTTTGGGAGGGCAGGCCCCATTCTGTCACTTCAACTTCATATCGTTTCAGACAACGGAACAATGCTCTTCTCCAGACTGAGGGACTGACCACCTCAAAACTTTAAGGGTGATGGACTGATTACATCGTCTTCAAGTATCCTCTGCTTCTATCAACTTTTCTGTACTCGACTGAAGAAGCCTACTGTGTAGGCGAAACGTTTCGAAATAAGATACCTAACTGTTGCATATGTGTCTTACCTAACAATCTGTCGGTATTTTATACCATTTTAATGTTCATTATTATTGTTATTATTATTATATTATGCTTGTGGTTATCTAACTTCTACCTCTCCCACCACTATAATTATAATCATAACTATAATTATAATCATAACTAAGCACTAAACCTACATGGGTCAGACAGCACTGCAGGGTAGAGGATGCTAAAGGTTTATTATGCCTGATCAGATTATAATCACAGGGAAGCACTAAACCCGTAGGATTATACAGCGCATGTGGGGGGGGGGGGACGGAAGGTATTCAGGCTCAAAGTTTGTGTAAAAAATCCGTTGCTATCAAAATGTGTGAAAGATGGGGCCGTCAGTGAGGAGGGAAGATAACGTAAGGGTGTCAGAGCGGTGACGACGTCGGAGGTAAATTCTGCGTGCTCGCTGGTAAACAGGAACAGTACAATAGAATATGGCAAAGTGAAGTTGGAACCTGACAATTCTCAGAGTGGAACCGGGCGCCTCTCTCCATGAGATACCCATGAGTGAGACTTGTGACCCATGCGAAGACAGGAAAGCCTAATCTCCCAACCACGACATCGATGATAAGACCAGGATCCTAAACACAGTTTGACAGAATATAATTTGTTATGAATCAACTCAGACCAACGATGTTGCCAACGGTCCCTGATCTGCACACTGCCATAACAATATGCTGGAGAGAGAGATATGGGAGAAGTGCAAAATAAACCCAGTGAAAGGTACGGGTGTGGTTAGCACAATAAGAGAACACTGTATCAACATTAGTGGCCCCAGTTTGTTCAGAATTGTACCAGAAGATAACAGAAACACTGCTGGAACAAGTGCACATGTCTTCAAGAGGAAACTGGACAAGTATCTTCACCAGGTGCCAGATCAACCAGGCTGTGATGGATATGTGGGTCAGCGGGCCTCCAGCAGCAACAGCTTGGTTAATCATTCTAGCACCAGACGAGCCTGGCCCATGACCGGGCTCCGGGAGTAGAAAGATCTCGAAACTCATCAAAGATATATCAATGGTGTTTATTATTATTATTATAATCAAGGGGGAAGCACTAAACCTGGAGGATTATACAGCGCCTGGGGGGGGGGAATGTGGAAGGCATTCAGGCTTAATTCGGGGAACTGGAGCACAGATCCAATTCCCTAAATCAAGAGCCCTTCACCAACATCAAGGAACCTTCCTTGAGGGGTCAATGATGGTTAGATATATCAATGGCTTAATATTGGAAACGCGGTCATGTACAGCTGACCGCGCAGGATCCACCTGCTTGTTGCTCTGAACATGACCCAGCAAAAAACAGTATTTTTGTTAGAAATGCAGCACAAACTAAGTTGTACACGAAGAACTTGGGGATGAGGCGAATAAATTATTTATAGCCTGCAATGCACTTAAGGACCACAAATGTTGAGGTAGGACTGGAAGCAATACGTATAATCACTATGAGAACTGCATACAATTAAGCTGTGAAAATGCTGGACGAGTATAATACATGACCTCGCACAACAGTGTTCGGGAACGCAGCTGCAAACCCGACACCGTCTTGAGGATTTAAAACCGTCAGCGTCTGCATTTATTATAATCAAGGGGAAGCGCTAAACCCGTAGGATTATGCAGTGCCTGTGGGGGGGTTGTGGAACGTATTCAGGGAACTGGTGCATAGATCCAATTCCCAAGATCAAGAGCCCCTCACCAGCGCCTAGGAACCTCCCTTGAGGGGTCCGTAAACTGCAACGGTATGATTATTATTATAATCAAAAAGAAGCGCTAAGCCACAAGGACTATACAGCTGCAACGGTATGAGAATGAGACCGGAAGTAATTAAGAAAGTGGATCGAGAGGCAGCTGTAGGTATTTGAGTTTTCGCCTTGTGGATATCTTACTCTTACCTCTCCCATCATCTTATTAACGATGCTTATAGTTATCTCCCATCTTAACAACGATACTTGCTGTTATCTTACTCTCACCTCACTGATTGTGGTTGTTGAGTCAAACTACAGTGATTTTAAAGAACTTTATTACAAAAGACTCTTAATAACAGTGTTGAGAGAGCATTACGATAATTAAATAAGAAATATCACAAGCACATGGGCATAATTTTTACAAGTACAACAATATAAATAATATAATAAAAATTACTATACATTTATGAAAAAAAAGGTATTATAGTTTGTACTGTTCGGAGTTTTTCAATAATTTGTGCCAATTGAGGAATGTGAAGTAACATAAGCATGCTATAACACTAATATATACATATATAAATACAAGAAGGTACCACTTCTGGAACTGGACTGGGGATCCTCATCTTCAGAGAAGACTAACTATATTCTTGTGGACTTTTTTGAAGACAGAATACATTAACAAAAATACAGTAGGAAGTAGAACATAAATAATATCTCAGGGCCTATATCTCAAATACTTTATCCAGCTCACCGGAGGTGGGCAGCGTGTCCAGAATGCTGCAGGCATTTTCCCCTCTGGATCGCAACACTGAGTCTCTGAAAGAGGAAGTTTGCCGTTCTGTGATCCTTGGTTTCTGTGATAAGTTTTTCACTCAGCTTTTTGAGGAACTTTAGAGCATACTTGCTCCATGCTCCAAGGGTCTCCGACCCTACTGGTATAAAGTTATAGCAAGGGGGCAGGCCTTCATATTTGTGGATATTCTAGGTCTCCCTGAAACTGGCGGCTCCACCCCCTTCAGCTTCAGAGTATGGTAAGTAGGTGTCTGCTAATGTGGCAGCACAGGTGTAGTCCCATGCAATTTGCTTACCATCCTTCCAGGGAAGCATAGTGATTCCATTGGATGCTTTTAACTTCCGTCAGACCTCAATACTTGGGGTTCCCATTCAGCTGGGCAACGGGCTATGGCGAGACTTCTCTTTATGTCAATGATCTCCTCATGTGTAGCATACTTCCCTTCTGATGTATGACACACGAGACCATGTAGTCCGAACTGATTAGCCGACACCCTGCCACCCTGTTTGGTGAGTATGGGGGCAGCCAGGCGAAAAGCAACACCAATCCGAATGGCCTGTGGGTCGAGTCGAGTGCCCACGGAGGAGCTGGGAATAGCCAAAAGGAAATCTAACCATGAACAAAATGAGGGTTAATGTGACGCTTCCACAATGTTAAATTTAAAAAAAAAAAGAGAGACTTCTATTTCTACAGCTTAAAATACGAATGGAAAGGAATAAATGAGAAATCTAAAACTGTTTAACACAACACTAAGTACTATTTATAATGATCAAAATTTATGCAACTTTATTTGTTAACATGCACAAATTTGAATTTTGGTTGGTTTTGATAAATTGTACACCACCTGTTCCATCACAATCAATTGGAAACTGAGAAAACAGATACCCGGTACAGTAGTAAGAAATTTTCTAAACTTATAATATTCTCCCAAAATACTGGAGCTGCCGACAACAATAATTGTTGCCTACATACACCATGTTGTTATTTTACTAACAAAGGCCAAACTGCACTACTACCCTGCAGAGGTTGAATCTCAACCATCTGTTACCATCTTGTTGGGAAAAATTGCTAATCCACTATAGCTAATACAATTTGCTTGCTTACATCACTTCACTACTTCCATTTCTCTAATTACTACGAGTGGATGATTAGTTCTTGACATGTTAAGTCAAGAATACCTCACAGCCCTGTCTATCGAATAATGCACATTTTTAAGGACAACAGCCGTTATAACTTCGTTTTTCAATATGACTGAAAATATGATCAATTTATTTGGCCTTTTTACACAACAGGCAAGTGATCAATATAAAACTAAAAATATTAAATAACCAATAAAAATACACTACATATAATAAAAAGTTCATGGGGAGGAGCTTTAAACCCATAAAGGTCATACAGCACCTAAGAAGAACATTAATTTATTAATATCCAAAAAACTTCTGGCTATGAACATTTCCTCATATTCAAGGATTGAATATGAGGTAAGTCTGCAATAAGGTCAAATAACCATACTAGTGAACATAAGATGACTGTACATTACCTCAACAAATATCATTATCCTTGTAGGTTGGTAAAGTTTTTTTTTTTTTTACCACGTTGGCGTTTCCCACCGAGGGTGACCCAAAAAAAAAAAGAAAGAAAAAGCTTTCATCATTCAACACTTTCACCATCACTCATACATAATCACTATCTTTGCAGAGGCGCTCAGATATGACAGCTTAGACATCCCTCCAAACTGTCAATATCCCAAAACCCCTCCTTAAAGTGCAGGCAGTGTACTTCTCATTTACCAGGAGTCAAGTCTGGCTAACCAGTTTCCCTGAATTCCATCACAAAATATTACCGTGCTCACACTCCAGCAGCTCGTCAGGTCCCAAAAACCACTAGTCTCCATTCACTCCTAACACACTCGTGCATGCTTGCTGGAAGTTCAAGACCCTTGAAAACAAAACCTCCTTTACTCCCTTCCTCCAACCTTGTCGAGGACGACCCCTACCCCACCTTCCTTCCCCTACAGAATTATATGCTCTCCAAGTCATTCTACTTTGTTCCATTCTCTCTAAATGAGCCAAACCACCTCAACAACCCCTCTTCAGCCATCTGAACAATACTTTTAGTAACTCCAAACCTCCTCCTAATGTCCACACTACAAATTCTCTGCATAATATTTACACCACACATTGCCTCTAGACACATCTCCACTGCCTCCAGCCTACTCCATGCTGCAGTATTTACAGCCCAAGCTTCACACCCATATAAGAGTGTTGGTACAATTATACTCTCATACATTCCCTTCTTTGCCTCCATGGATAACGTTTTTTGTCTCCACAGATGCCTCAAAGCCCCACTCACCTTTTTTTTTCTTTATCAGTTCCATGGTTAATGTCATCCTTCATAAACCCATCTGCTGACCATCAATTCCCAAATATCTGAAAACATTCACTTCTTCCATACTCCCTCCCTCCAATGTGATATCCAATTTTTCTTCATATAAATCATTTGATACCCTCATCACCTTATTATCTATGTTCACTTTCAACTTTCTACCTTTACACACCCTCCAAAATTCCTCCACTAGCTTAAAAACTCCAGAGTTCAATTCATGTATTATTGTTATAATCAAATAAAGAGCTAAACCAACAAGGGTCATGTAGAGCTGCAGGGCAGAAAACAGTGTTGGGGCTATAAACAGCTAGGTGGAGAGGGGATCAGAGATGATGGGAGGAAAGGGCTGTAAGCGACATTAGGGGTTGTGTCAAAGTTCGATAGTAAAGCAGTTGCTGACACAAAGTCAAAAATGATCGTAAGTCAAAGGCAGGGCCATTTGCATAAAGGGAAGCTATGGTAAGAGCGGTAGGGCGGCAGCATCAATGGAGGTAAATCCTGCAAGCTCGCTGGTAAACCAGTCCACAAGAAAGTGAAGAACCAAAATAGGGACTCGACAAACTTCACAAAGAGGAATTGGGTGTCGTTCCATGAGATACCCATGCGTAAGGCGAGTATGGCCAATGCGGAGACGGGAGAGCACAGTCGCACAGTCTCCCGAGTACGGCAATGGTGACAAGATGTCCACAAACCCAAAAGCGGTTTAATAAAGTGCAATATGTTATGGTGCATGTTCACCACCGTTGTTGCCAACAGCCAAGAAGACGGGCAGAGTGTAAAAGTCCCTGAACTGAACACCTCTATAGGAAACAAGATCATATACCGCTGACTGCACAGCAGCATCCGCCTGTTCACTGCCCTGCATATCAACATGTCCAGGAACCCAACAGAAAATGAAGTCTTTGTTTTTGCTAGCCACTCAGCGCAACCAAAGTTGAATATGAAGGACCAATGGATGAGGGGAATCAAATTGTTTAATGGCTTGTAAAGCACTGAGGGAATCTGAAATGACCACAAACGCTGAAGGAGACATATATGTAATAAGGAGAAGCACTATGACTATGGCATACAACTCGAAGGTAAGAATACTAGCTGAATCTAACAAATGACCCCAGATAACATCGTCAGGGAACACCACTTTGAACCCAACACCATCAGAAGATTTAGAACCATGTGTATAAACAGTGGCGGCATGAGCATGCAACCGGAAGTGATCAAGAAAAAGAGAGCAAGTAGTAGCCATAGGTAGGAGAGCTTAGGCGCACGGCAGTAGGGGAAAACACACATGAACCATCGGAACCTCCCAAGGGGGAAAGGAAAAGGCAGACGATACACGGACATACAAGGAAGGTAACTGGAGAGAAGACCAGAGTGAAGACAAAGAGAAAACAATTGGAGTAAGCAGGGGCACCGAACAAATAACGAGCTTCTACTAATGTCTGAGACTAACCTATACATAGATGGAACATGAAGGTCATGAGAGCAGACAAATTCAATTCATGTAGTTTTTCTATATCTGATATAAGCTAGTTATTAGGAATCACATCCCTACTGCCCTATCATAAAATCCAACTAATTCACAAATACCTAACCAAATGAGGTAAATATATTATGTAATGATTACTCCAAACCCATGACTGGGGCAAATTTTAGTTTGTTCTGGTTCTGGTATTTTCAATGGACAACTTGCCATGACCTTGGACCTAGTCCCAGCCACAGTCGAGAGGGCAAGATTAATTCACACCATCTAGAATTTAAATCATACGTTTATATGGCTTAAATTTTCATTATAACTCTTAGGCACCCTGCTTTCTTCTCTCAAAAAATGAAAAACTCGTAATACTCTAAATACTCGAATGCAGCACTGTATGACCTCATGCAGGTTTAGTTCATAATTTGATCGTTTTATTCTGTACACCCAAATCCATAGGAATCATTCATCACTGACATGGCTTAAGTTATAAGGGCAAGGGTAAGTGAAGATGAGGGTTAGAAAGGTGTAAAATTAACATCATAGATCTTAGAACAGGTTAGTTTGTTATAAGTATAGGAGGAGTCTGTGTCCACTGGAAGGACTTAAACATTGAGGACATGACTCACGAAATCATATTGACACAATTCTATCCCTGCCCATGGTATGGTTTTATTTTACATTGAGGACAGTTAGTGAGTGCATTAGGGCAGTGAAGATGTTAAAAGTAAATTCAGCATTCTCTCTGACAGATAGGAAAGCCTATTATTATATGAAGAACTGTTAGAGGTATCTGACAGTCCTTGCAAAGCAGTGTTGGTATCCGTGTGTCAGTCATGTATGGTCAATTTGTAAACATGTGAACAGAGTTTTCCACAACCAACAGAGGGAAAGATGGTGATAAGAAGCCTAACTGCAGTTTGATGGAAAACAATTTGTTGTCCTTTACTTCAGACCAACGCTGTTGCCAGAATGATTGTTAAAAACATAACCAGAGACAGGAAAGCCAACTGCATTAGGTTCTTGAAAACAAATGCATACAAGGGAAAACTGAGAAATAAACATTTGGTGCTCTCACCAATTTCTTCTGCATCCTCTGACATTCCATTATAAAGCAGTAAATGTAAGCAGGGGGTGGTTATGGACTAGAGTGGTTGGTTTAGTCAGTGTGAGGTGGTACAGATAAATTGTGATAAAAGGATCTGTATGTCGTGGGGTTTTGTGTGTTGTGAGAAGTAGCATGTATGTTAGCTGCAAATGTAGGAAGTAGCAAGACATCAACAATATGGGGAATGGGATCATGAGGCTGGGATGTTACTGTAGTCAAGAGTTATGCAGTGTGTTTGTACATTTAGGTTAGGATGAGGGTCCTGATGAGTTAAACTTGTGAATTATCAAAGTTCATTTCCAGCTATGTCTATATGGGATAAACTGTTAGGGCTTTAAATGTCTCTGGGAAAAGGGAAGTTGAAGGTAGTACAATATATGGAACAGGTAAGGAAAGTGGGGTAGAGAGGCCACAGACACTGACACCGATCAAGGGAAGACTAAGTTGTGCGAAATTAGGTGGCTTTAGTGATGGAGGAGCCTGTAAGGTGGAACAACTTGTTGCACCTGGGGAGGATAGGGAAAGAGTACAGGTGCACATGTATTTCTGCAACAGATGTAGCAAAAGTAGGTAGGGTAGTTGGTCAGAGAATGTAACTTTTGAAGAAATGGTAGAGTTATTGCTAGGTCTTGAGGTGAAAGATTTTGGAGGTCTTTGAGGTTATGGTAAAAGTGTTGAAAGGGACAGCTGGAGAGGACTGTGTAAGCTGAGGAACAGTGAAAGTGACAGATGGTGATATGTGATGTTATAAAATGCTTCTCAAGTACTGCAATAATTAGCTTTAATTCTCATACTATTAACTTTTTTTTTTTACCTGAATGCCAAGTACTTAAATTACATTTCCACTAACTAATAATTTTATACAACAATTTTTTTTTTGTTGGCAACACGTTTCCATTAATTTAAGTGATAATTTTATTTGCTTGCACTGATCCCTTTGGTTCAATAAATCTTTGCTTAATGTTGGTATGAACATGTGCCATGGATACCACAGCTATAGTAGTAATGGTAAAATTTAGTCATGGAGTAGACTCAGTTTGCATCTGATTAATCAATAATACCTAAAGTCACTCTGTGTTATGGGGTGCCAATTTAAAATAAGAACAAGAATTAAAAAATAAAAATAATAAGATTAGGGGCACTTTTTCCTTTAGTTGATTTCTTCATAATAATGAAAGATGCAGTGCAAACAATGACATTATCTTCTGGGATCATGCTTTTCAATGAAGCCTATATTTTAACCGACAATATAAAACAAATGAAGCTGATACCCAAAAATATTTAGGTCTATTTGTTTAAATTAGTTTGCTCATTACTGACTGCTGTTAGTGGTTATTAAGTTAAATTATGGACATCCTTTATCAAATAAGCCAATATATTTACATCTGATACTTTAGACATATTTCTGAAGGCCATTAGTTAAAGGATCTTCACTCTCACAGAAGTACAAAATATTTTTGTGTTCAAGTTCCATGAACCACTAAAAGTGATAGCAATCTCTTGATATAACTTTTATAACAACAGCAGTAGACTGTTAGATCACATTTCACCTAGTAAGTGATCTGACCCTGTACACCCTTTGCTGTCTTCCAGTGCATACCTCAGGCTCCATTCAGAACGGCCTGGTGAGAAACAGCTGACAAAGCGTTCAAGGAACCTCTACACAAAATGCTTTTTCCTACTTCTAAACCTTATATTATATAAATCAAGAGCCTAATGACCAAATAATGAACTCTCCATATGTGCAAAAATGGATGCTGTTCCTAAATATTTTAGGTCAACCATTAACCATCCCCACACTTTCAAGGGTCAAAAATTCAATAGCAGTTGAAATATCAGATCAAAATTTCTACACAGTAGTTTGGCTAATGCACAAATAAAGTATAACAGTCACACTTTGCCTGCACTTACAATATGACTAGATCTAATACACTAATCATAAATATAAACAAATTTATAACATACTCACCGAATGTTACAATACTTAGATTTTTTTTTTTTTTTTTTTTTCAACAAGTCGGCCATCTCCCACCGAGGCAAGGTGACTTAGATACCTAGATAAATATTTGATGCTGCATTTGCCATGGTAAGGGATGCCTGCTTCCATGAAAAAACAATCCAGGCTGACACTGGTCTATATGATTAAGCACTTTCCACATATTTGAAAGTAAACATCAACTCACACAGAATTACGTTAGTACGAAAGATTATGCCACTTCAGATTTTCACTGTTTTCAAATTTTCAATATATCATCACTTTTCCATTAAGAAATTTACAATTTAACAAGACAAAGATTCTTAATACTAATTATACAATTATTATAATCAAAACAAAGCACTAAATCTACAAAGGTCATATAGCACAGCAGGGCATGGAAGGGTGCAGGGGTGTTGGGTAGCAAGAGGGAGAGGTATTATTATTATGTCATGGAGTGCAGCGGGGTGGTGGATAGTGCAGGTGTAGAGGGTAGTAAGAGAGTAAGGTAGAAAGAGCTGTGAGGATTGCAAGAAGCATCATCAGAGTTTGTGCTGTAAATCAGTTACTGTCTAAAAGCCAACAAGAGAGTCTAGGTTAAAGGAAGGTTCATCAGCAAGAAGGGATGGTAAAGTAAGAGCAGTAGAGTGGTGATAACATTGGAGGTAAATTCTGCATGCTCACTGATAGAGTGGGCACTCCAACAAAATACGGCTAACAGACACTGGAACCTGACAATTCTCACAGAGTGGAACAGGGCGCCTCTCCATGAGATACCCATGAGTAAGAGGAGTGTGGCTGATGCGAAGACAGGAGAGAGTAGTCTCCCAACCTTGACACTGACGACAAGACGACGGCCAGAAAACTTTACTTAGTTATGTAGCAGATCAGAACAACATCGTTGCCAACAGGTGCAGAGGTGAGTAGCAAACACAGCAAAATAGTCTGTGAATGGAACACCTCTATATGAAACTGGAAGGTCATGTACTGCTGAACGCACAGCAGTGTCTGCCTGTTCATTGCCCTGTATATCAACATGACCGGGGACCCAACAAAAAAAATATATTTGCACTTGCTAGAGATACGGCGTAACCAAAGTTGGTTACGAAGAACCAGGGGATGAGGTGTATCAAATGTTCTTATAAACTGTAAAGCACTAAGGGAGTCTGAAACAACCACAAATAGTGATACAGGCACAGATGCAATACAGATAAGCGCTACGAGAATGGCATACAATTCAGCCGTAAAAATGATAGCCTAGGATAATAAATGCCTTCGCACGATGCTGTCCAGAAACACTGCTGCGAATCCGACACCATCAGAAGACTTGGAACCATTGGTGTACACTGCGATGGCATGAGAATGAGATCAGAAGTGGTTAAGAAAAAGAGAGTGAGAAGCCACCATGGGCAGTTGGGCTTTCGCGCATGGCGGTGAGAAAGAACAGACACGAACCATTGGAACTTCCCAAGGGGGTAGGGAAAAGTGAGATGCTACATGAACATGGAAAGGTAGTAACTGAAGAGAAGATGAGCGAAAGTAGGCGAAGAGAAAAGGGACGGAGTAAACAGGGGCGATGAACAAATAAAGAACATCAACTTACATCAGTGACTATCCTCTACAGTGGTACCTTGACTTACGAGTGCCCCAACTTACGAGTTTTCCGAGTTACGAGCCTTCGCTAAGTCAATTTTTTGCTTTGAATTGCGGGCCAAAATACGAGTTAAGAGCTTCAGATACACCGTCACTAGTTGGCGCATCAAACGCCACAACAGTGCACATGGTTACCTCACCATGGAAGCATCTCTCTTGTGTTGTGGTTGTGCTTTGTGCAGTTATTTTGCCAAATTTCTTTTTTCTAACCATGGGTCCTAAGAAAGTATGTAAGTGCAAAGGACAATGCTGAGAAGAAGAAGAGGATGAAGTCCATTGAATTAAAACATGAAATCACAGAAAAACACGAGCAAGGCGTGTGTGTAGTCGACTTGGCAAGGCAGTACAAGCGTAGTATGTACTTTGTGCCTCATGCCTTCTCTGCGAGAAGGCACGAGCATTTACAATAATTTACTTCTGAGATATTCACCCAAAACATACGCCGGTCTCCTGACTCGGAAAAAAAAAAAATTCAGAGAAAATCGCTCGTTTCAGTGTTTTCCTTCTGAAACTAGTGAACTAGTGCAGTTAGCCTCACAAACACTTTGTTTTCTCTTATAATAAGACCTCAGAAGGGAAAGAATGGGAAGATATGGCCAGAGCAATAATTATTTTTACCTCGGGAGTGGCAACCACCACTCGTCACATAATGACATATTTCATTCATTCTAGAGTATACATCATGTTTCTATGTTATTTTTATTGTTTATTATGCCATATTAGATCAACTGTGATAGATAAATAAGCTGGAGAGTTGATATTAACGTTTTATTGAAGAATTTTCTCCTGCCTCCCAAGAGCCAGCAATTACGCTGGAACAGATTAATGGCATTTCAGTTAATTTCAATTATGGAAACTGATTTGATATAAGAGCAAATTGAGTTATGAGCTGGGCCACGAAACAAATTAAACTCATAAGTCAAGGTACCCCTATATATGGAAGGATTGTTGAGGTCATTGAGAGCGAAGGCAATGAGCATCACGGCAATTGGTCAAGGATGGAATATCCGCCTCTGCATGGAGGCTCTCAACTGTTGAAGAGCGAAAAGCACCAAGGAATAAACATAATCCCTTGTGATGGATGGGATTAAGGCTAGAAAGAGTTGTAGGAGAGGCCGCTGAATATATCTGGTAGGCATAATTGAGTTTTGATAAAACGTGCTGTTGGAGTGTGAGCAAAGTAACATTTATGAAGGAGTTCAGGGAAACCGGCAGGCCGGACTTGAGTCCTGGAGATGGGAAGTACAGTGCCTGCACTCTGAAGGAGGGGTGTTAATGTTGCAGTTTAAAAACTGTAGTGTAAAGCACCCTTCTGGCAAGACAGTGATGGAGTGAATGATGGTGAAAGTTTTTCTTTTTCGGGCCACCCTGCCTTGGTGGGAATCGGCCAGTGTGATAATAAAAAAATAAAAAAATAGGGCCGAATGTAGTTGAAGGAGAGTTCTACAATCAGCCACCCCATGAAAGATGAGCAAGGGTTTTAAGGAGGTTCAGCCGGCTATGACAAGTTGCCTTCAGAGAGGTAATGTGAAGTTTCCAGGATAACTGAGTCAAACAGAAGGCTGAGAAACCTGACCGTATCACCTGGGATACGCGAGCCATATACATGTATGTACAATGGATGATCAGAGACGACAGAACGTCTAGTGAAAGTAATTTGGCGAGCTTTAGTACTAGAAAATTTAAACCCATGAGTAGTGGCTCAGCTGTAAACACGGTTGACCACATGCTGGAGAGAAAGTGCAATGAGATGCCAGAAAATAGATACCAGATCATTTATAGCAAGGGGAAAAAGTGTTGTGCTCAGAATACATCCCTCTTCAACACATTCAGCTTGGACAAAGTCCGGGGAAATCATTTTATTAACCTGAACATGGAAATGTCTCTCAATTAAGAAATTCTTAAGGAAAAATAGTAGAGTGCCTCAGAGGCCTAAGGAGTGGGCCTGGGCCAAGACATTATACATCCAAGTTATGTCATATGCCTTTTCAAGGTCAATTGGCAAAGGTTATTGGCAAAGGCATATGTATCCAAGCATTGTAAGGAGTCAAGGTAGAACAGCCCTTATGAAAGCCATATTGACTAGTGGAGAGACTATTGCGTGTCTCTAAATAACAAATCAAACTTCTATTTACCAGATGTTCCATCACCTTGCAAACTACACTGGTAAGAGAATGGGAAGATAGTTGGAGGCATCATGGGCACTGGTAAGAGAATGGGAAGATAGTTGGAGGCATCATATCCTGTAGTACCTGGTTTGCAGAAAGGGAGAACAATGGCAGATTTCCATAGCTGGGGAAGAACTCCTTGCAACCAAATAAGGTTAAAGAGTCGTAAGAGGACAGCAAGGACTGACTGGTGTAAATACTGTAGCAACTGCCAATGATAGGCAAGTGGAGAGTATTGCCTCCAGTTCCAGAAGTGTAAAAGGCACATTGTAAGATTATTTCTGATAGAAGAAAAGTTTAAGGGTTCTAACTCTCTGACAGACTTGTAGGAAAGAAACAAGGGGCATAGATGGAGCCCCTGAGAGATACGGACAAGGTGATTACCAGTTTCGGTGGCAACATCAATAGGGTTTTCTATAGCCACACCGGCAACCCTAAGAACGGGAGCCAGGTAGGGAGAGTATTTATCACTCACTTTCCATACTTTTTTTCCAGACCGCACTCATAGAGGAAACCAAAGTAACGGCAGAAACACAATCCCGCCAGCAAGTGCGTTTGGCATCACGGATGACACAGTGGGTGATCGCTCTCTTCTGCTTAAAATCAAGGAGTCGTTCTGTGGTTCTATTGTACTGCCCAAGTACAAGCAGGAGACCACCAGGGCACGCACCTCTAAGAGTGCCTGCCCAAGGTTTGGGGTATAGAATGTGAAGCTGTGGTTAAAACTAAGGTCGAGAAGAGGTGTAAAAGCTCAGTAAAGGTCCCAATTCGTTCAGTCAAATTACCAGCATGGGCTACAAGAAAGTGGTGAACACAAAGGAGAAGTAAGGATGACTGGAAAATGATTGATGTCATGCAAGTCTGGGAGGACAGACCAGGTAAAGTCTAGTACAGTTGAGGAAGAGCAAACCAAGAGATCGATGCAAGAGAGAGAGAGTACGAGGATCAAAATGAGTGAGATACCCATATTTAAAACATGGAGGGGGAGACAAGTGAGAAAAGCCTCCAACTGAATGCTGCAGGAGTCACAGTGAGACTCCCCCACAAGAGGAAATGGTGGGCATTAAAATCGCCAAGTAACAGAGGTGGTGGCAGTAAGGAAGAAACCAGAAATGCAATATCTGGGATAGATAATGCTCGAGAAGGAGAGAGGTACAAAGAATAGATTGTATATGACTTATTCAAGTGGATGCGGGCTGCAGTGTAATGCAGTGAAGTATGAACAAAGAGCTGATAGTATGGAATACCAGTGCGTATAAGAAGTGCACTTTCGTTAGAGGGTCCATCGGGAAAAGGATCCAATGAATATAAAACATAACCCAAGATGGGATGGATAACAGCGGAGCACAATTTGGGTTCTTGTAAACAAGCACAAACTAGGGAAAACTGGGAGAGCAACACCTGAAGCTCACCCCAGTTACCTCTGAGGTCCCAGATATTCCACTGTAAATAAGCCATGATTTGCAGAGAGAAAGATACAAGAAATCTGAAGGTAGAGGTATCTATGGACTAGAAGGGTTAGAAAAGTCCACATGTGGAGGCAATGGAAAATGCACAAGCAGGGTAAGATTCTGACGCTGCAAAGAATGAATGGAGTTGTGCAGACAGAGAAGAGTGAAGAGGAGGAGGAGGAGGTGGATCGGTGTCCATCAATGGTCTAGTCTCCTCAATATATTCGGAGATACCTTCAAGTGTTTCAGAGAACAAGGACATTGTATGTGGGACGATAATGGAGATGGAAGGAGAAGGGTGAGTAAAAATCGGGGGTGACGATGGATTGTACCAAAGTAGAGGGGGATGAAAGGGTAGAGGGAACTGGAGAAGCAGCTTGGGAGGGGATAGGAGAGGAAGTGACCTGGAAGGGGGCAGAAGAGGAAGAAACTTGGGAGGGGACAGGGGAGGAAGGTACTGTATGAGGAGGAGGACAAACCTCCATAGTTGTAACAGAGCCAGTTAGAGGTGGAGAACCAGGTACTGAGACTGGAAAGGAAAAATGTGCAGGCAGAAGGGAAGGAGGGGTTAAAGAAGATTTTAGCAATGGGGATTTTTTGAACTTCGGAAAAGTAGAGGGGCAATGGGGAGGAGTTGTTGTATGAGCTCTTGTAGACACAGAATCTTGTGAGTGAGAAGAGAAAGAGGTGAGATCAGAATGAGGTGTTGAGGTAGGGACCTCTGAGCCAAAGGCAGCAAAAGAATTAGACAGGGATGACTGTGGAAGGGGTGACCACAGAGGAGGCTGCAAAAGTTAGGACCCCAGAGATGGGGGGTCATTTAGTAACTCAAGAATAAGAAATACAGAGAAGTCTCCTCTGGAGGTGCAGATGAGAGACTGCTATAGCATAAGGAACGCCTTCTGCCTCTTTGAGACATCGGATTTCTCACTCATTTAAGTAAACTTGGCAACGGCGAGAGTAAGATGGGTGAACCTCATGACAATTAAGGCAAGAGGGAGGTAGACTACAAGATGTATTGGTAAGGTCATCAGCACCTAAGACTGGGCATTCAGCCATGGACCTGCAATATTTCACTGAATGACCAAAATGCCAGCAATTTCTACACTGTTGCGGTGTAGGGATCACTTTTCAAACTTGTAAACAGTGTCCCGCAATATAAACCGAGAACAGAAGCTCACAGCAGTCAAAAGTTAAGCTAGCTACGTTGCAAGGGTATCGTTTCCACCTGCGGGCAGGGAGGACGTAAGGATTGGGAGGTCATGGAGCTAAGCTGTTCCAGAATGTCATCACCAGATGTCTAGAAATTCTGTTGAACAATGGTATGAGGTAGAATGACAGTACCACTACAAAAATTGAGAGAACGATATTTTTCAATAGTAACAGGAATAGCATCTATGGTTGTAAGGAGAGAGAGATCACGAGCTTGGCTAGCATTCTGTACCATGATGATACATGCACTGCTCTTGAGGGCATGAAAGGGTATATCTCAACTAACATGGTGTAGGAGCATCTTGCCAATACTATGATCGGAAAGATAGTCAGGAGAAGGAATCGGTCACAGAGCAAAAAACTTAGTCCATTGTGTATTTTGAAACATAGCATGTAAGGGGAGGAAGTGTCGTGCCAGTCCTTTCTGGGAAGAATGAGAAGGAAGCGAAGGAGTATCATCTTGGGAGTTTAGGTGTGGGACCTGAGTTGGTCCGACATGGGATGGGCAGGTGATCCGAAAAGCGCCACACCATAGAGGGAGAAGCCGGAAGCATGGTCAAAGAAGGGCAGAGGTCAGATATATCAAAGGAGTCAGGCAGAACCCTGGTAACTGGAGTGGGTAACGAAATAGCACTAGCAGGAGGTACAGGGGCATGAGAAATGTCCAAAGAGTGGTTAAATAACGAGGTAGGGTTGGAACAAGGTGCGGTAGCAGAAAGGGGCCTGGCGAGAGCTGTTTCATGGACTTGGGACTCCATGGTTATGTCACTTCTTTCTTTTTGTTTTTTAGAAAAAAAGAAAAAAAAGAAGAAAAAGAAGAAAAAAAAAGGGGGGGAATGTGGAGGGAGAGCTCCTAGGAGGAATGAAAGGGCCGTAAATCCCCCCTCCGCGCCCAAGAACACCCCAGCACTGCAAGTAGTGCAGATGCAGCATGAAACCTGTGCCATACCCTACCCTTCATGCCAGTCAACCAGCAATCTGGGATAGCAACCTCATACCTACCGAGCCACCTCAGTGGACAAAAGAGAGGGCGGCCGGATATCTGCCACAAAGCATACCTCCATCGGCCACCATTCCCCGGAATCCGAAAGGCAGCTTCCAGAGATACACCTGTCACCCGAAAGACACCCAGAGCCACCCCAGGGAGACCGGTGAGGGAGTGGGACATCCCCAGGCGATCCAGATTACATGGCAAACTACACCACCACCACGGACCTCAATGGAATGTGATGGACCACAGCACCCTTCCCCCTACCTAGGAACTAGTGTGTGGAAAGAATCCCAAAGACTGAAAACAGGAAGGGGATAGGTGAGGGATGGGGAGAGGAGGAGGAAAGGGAAAAGGGAATATGTGGGAGGATGGGATAGGGAAAGGGGGGATTAGGAGGTAATTAGGTTTGGTCTGAGGAAGTAGATCAAAAGGTCTAATTCCTCAGACCAAGAGCCTCTTCACCATGCCAAGGAACCCCCCTTGAAGAGGACTAATTACACAAACAGTGACCTATACACATTTAATTAAACAGATCTGGTGCATAGAAAACATCTATCATAACTATACCAAAAAACTGATATATAGTTTTTGCATAGGATCTAGCTTTCACTCACATTCTTCCACTCCCAGTAATTAGCACTTTACAGAGACCTATTTGGATAATCTACAAACATGATGACTTAATTTTCTCAATAAGCATTTCATAAAGTTAATAATCAAAGGTAAAAAAAAAATTGCCTTTGACCTATCTACATAAAATTTGGGGGTTTAGCTAATCTGATGATAAATAATCCTTTCTTCCTATAGATTTACACCAAAAGTTATTATAGAAGATAAACTTAATGATTAATTTACTGTAATCTGTATACACATTGCAATCTCTAACAGGAATGTAACTACCACATTAACACAGAATACAAACAACTCCTAATATATTTTGAGGGAGAAAAAAAAAAAAAGGCATTTAGTTCTTCATAGATCTTGCACAAATGTTCTACAATACAGAGGTAATAAAGGTTTTCAAGCAAAACAAATAGCATAACTAATCTGTTAACATACATTTAATGTATAAAATTTTTATACTGAAAAAAGCTGACAAACATTTCCACCCATGCTTAGTGTTGCTTCAAAAAATTTAAACCTAATTTGAATGTTATCTTGAATACAACTGAAAACTGTTTTCATTATTTGGCTATATTTTTTCATGAAAAATACTAAACTCATATTGGTCATAAACCCAAGGGAAGTCATAACGAATGAGTGTCAATGAATAAACAGAATAACAGACAGAGACTCAAGCCATGGTCCGTGCATATAGCAGGACCAGCATTGTAACCACTCGACTGAATGGTTACATCTTTTGCCCAGTTACTGTATTTTCTGGCATATAAGGCACACTTTTTTCCCCCACAAAAAGTCTTGGAAAATCAGCCTGCACCTAATATGCTCAAGGTCAGGGTCAAGGGTAGGCTTTGGGTTACACTTTAGAAGTTGTTTACTAACGTTGCATTACAACTGCTTGGAAACATCATGCCACAAGCAGCCGACACTCGTGCACCTTACATGCCAGAAAATACTGTGTATGGAGAATGGTTCGAGAGCTTCTATGTTGGTCACTAGTACTGCATGGCAAAGAGAGGGAGGGGGAGGGACTACTGACAGTAGTATAAAAATAATGAGTCAAGTATTGAGGGTCAAGACAGAGAGAGAGAGAGAGGGAGAGAGAGAGATGTGCAATCTAACAACTGTGCAGTAAATCAGATGCAAATTAAATTCAAGACATAATCTGCATTAACCATGTGACTTTCAAATAGGAATGAAAGGCATTTCAACAAAAATGAATACTGTGCCTGGAAAGTTGAGCAAGTGATCATATACAAATACAGTGGACCCCCGCATAACGATTACCTCCGAATGCGACCAATTATGTAAGTGTATTTATGTAAGTGCGTTTGTACGTGTATGTTTGGGGGTCTGAAATGGACTAATCTACTTCACAATATTCCTTATGGGAATAAATTCGGTCAGTACTGGCACCTGAACATAATTATGGAGTGAAAAAATATCGTTAACCGGGGGTCCACTGTAGTAGAAAAGAATTTCAGCCAGTTTTCAGCATGCAGTACAAAAACATACAGCAAGTATTTACTACTACTACACAACTTGCAGTAAAATCACAGTAAAAATTAAAAAAAAAAAATGGGGAAAGTTATATAAAAAAAAACTACCCATGTCAACTCCAATAGTTCAAAACCATAGACACAAGATCAAAGGTCATTAAATAAATACTGTATAATGGTATAAACATGTAATCTACTGTACAGAATACATAATACAATCTATTGTACAGATTATATAACTTGTCATCTATTGTACAGGTTACATAACTTGTAATCTGTTGTACGGTGTTCCAAAAACGTATCAACCCACCTCACTCACACATACACAAAACCAGGTTTTATTGAGCTTGGTCAAATAAGTCTAGAGAATATTTTTTTCTTTTTAAGAAAATAATTTGACGTACTTTGCCTACATTCTAATTACAGTGGACCCTTGGTTATCAGCCGTTCAGGATATTTGCCAATTCGGATTATGGCTGCTTTTTTGGCGGAAATTCTATCCCAGTTCTCGGCCATCATTTCGGAGATCGGCTGTACTTGGGCACATTACCCTTAAACTGTCCAAGCAGATCTACGTTCACATGCATAGTGCTCCAAAAGTAGATCTACGTTTTTTTACATATTTTCAAACATAACAAAAAACAAAAAAGTAGATCGAAGTTTTTTTACACATTTTCAAATGTAAAAAAAAAAAAAAAAAAAAAAGAGATCTAATTTTTTTACATACTTTCAAATGTTGAAAAAACGTTGATCCACATTTGGACAGTTTAAGGGTTAAATACAGTAGTACCTCAAGTTTCGAACAGCTCCCAAGTCGAACAATTATGTAAGTGTTTTTTTGTAAGTGCTTTTGTAAGTGTATTTTTGGGGGTCTGAAATGGATTAATCTAATTTACATTATTCCTTATGGGAACAAATTCATTCGGTATCGGCACTTGAACAGCCTTCTGGAACGAATTAAGTTCGTAACTCGCAGTACCACTGTATCTTATTTTAGGTTAATATAGACATTTTCATTAATCCATCTATGATATTTTCTTCAAAATTATATAAGAAACACATTACATAGCATATGGCATATAAACATGCAATGTTTATATGTTATCAAGTGGTGAATACCAGCGAATCGAGGAGGGAGGGAGGGAGGAGGGTGGAGGGTAAACATTACGTTTTCTCTGATTCAGCGTTAGAGAAAACTGTGAATCTGGCGTCTGGTCCAGTCACCGCCCTTCATAAGCGTTTGCTTACAATTCTGGCATGAATTATTCATTACTTCTCCCTTTGTTTATGATGCCATATAAAGGTAGTTGTTAGAAACAATTAAACTCAGTGAACATGGTATGTCGATGTAATAATATGGCTACATACATGTATCTACATCTACCAGCTACCTACACTGAATTCCTACAAATAAATACTACTCACCTCTCGCCCTACATTAAGACTACAAATATTTTAAGGTAAATAATGAATGTACTATGGCAGCAAAAGACAGAGAAGGGAAGTAACCCTAGATAGGGCTTTGATACCTGAAGTTCTTATGGAGGGCGATTCCCAACTCCCTCTCCCCTCCTCGCCTTCAATATGTCAACAAGAGTCTTCATTTATCATTAAAATTTGTGCTTTATATTTATTTCTCATTGTTTTGTGTAAAACTACGTATAGTTATTCTCTATAAAATGTATTTTTTTTTAACCCTTAAACTGTCCAAACGTAGATCAACATTCATGTGCGTAGTGCTCTGACCTTTTTTCTTCTACATTTGAAAGCATGTAAAAAACAAAAGTAGATCTACGTACAGAGTGCTACACACATGAACAAAGATCTAAATTTGGACAGTTTAAAGGTTAATACTTTTCGGTGTCTGAAACGGATTAATTGGATTTCCATTATTTCTTATGGGAAATATTTCGGTTTTCGGCCTTTTCGGATTTAGGCCAACCTTCTGGAACAGATTACAGCCAATAACCGAGGGTCTACTACATATATAAAAACACATCAAACTCTTGCCTTAGCTTATGCAACAGTGGTCTGTAGTGGTAATAGTGACATAATTTGCAAGCACTGTTTGTTTGTTTCCACTCCTTCACAACACACACTACAATTATTAGGGTTGCTCCTAGATATTCATTTTATAAGAGAATGAATAACTTCCCATTATAATATAATAATAATAATAATAATAATAATAATAATAATAATAATAATAATAATAATAATAATAATAATAATAATAATAATAATAATACCACCCAGGGAGGTACTACTGTCCTGCCAATGAGTGTAAAATAAAAACCTGTAATTGTTTTACATGATGGGAGGGTTGCTGGTGTCTTTTTTGTCTCATAAACATGCAAGATTTCAGGTACATTTTGCTACTTTTACTTACACTTAGGTCACACTACACATGCATGTGCAGTACAGGCATATATATACACACACCCCTCTGGGTTTCGTTCTATTTTCTTACTAGTTCTTGTTTATTTCCTCTTATCTCCATGGGGAAGTGGAGCAGAATTCTTCCTCCTTAAGCCATGCGTGTTGCCAGAGGGAACTACAATGCCAGGAACAAGGGGCTAGTAACCCATTCTGTATACATTACTAAAGCTAAAAAGAGAAACTTTTGTTTTTCTTTTTGGGCCACCCAGCTTTGGTGGGATACGGCCAGTTTGTTGAAAGAATAATAATAATAATAATAATAATAATAATAATATTTTTTTATTTTTATTTTTTATTATCACACCGGCCGATTCCCACCAAGGCAGGGTGGCCCGAAAAAGAAAAACTTTCACCATCATTCACTCCATCACTGTCTTGCCAGAAGGGTGCTTTACACTACAGTTTTTAAACTGCAACATTAACACCCCTCCTTCAGAGTGCAGGCACTGTACTTCCCATCTCCAGGACTCAAGTCCGGCCTGCCGGTTTCCCTGAATCCCTTCATAAATGTTACTTTGCTCACACTCCAACAGCACGTCAAGTATTAAAAACCATTTGTCTCCATTCACTCCTATCAAACACGCTCACGCATGCCTGCTGGAAGTCCAAGCCCCTCGCACACAAAACCTCCTTTACCCCCTCCCTCCAACCCTTCCTAGGCCGACCCCTACCCCGCCTTCCTTCCACTACAGACTGATACACTCTTGAAGTCATTCTGTTTCGCTCCATTCTCTCTACATGTCCGAACCACCTCAACAACCCTTCCTCAGCCCTCTGAACAACAGTTTTGGTAATCCCGCACCTCCTCCTAACTTCCAAACTACGAATTCTCTGCATTATATTCACACCACACATTGCCCTTAGACATGACATCTCCACTGCCTCCAGCCTTCTCCTCGCTGCAACATTCATCACCCACGCTTCACACCCATATAAGAGCGTTGGTAAAACTAATACTCTCATACATTCCCCTCTTTGCCTCCAAGGACAAAGTTCTTTGTCTCCACAGACTCCTAAGTGCACCACTCACTCTTTTTTCCCTCATCAATTCTATGATTCACCTCATCTTTCATAGACCCATCCGCTGACACGTCCACTCCCAAATATCTGAATACGTTCACCTCCTCCATACTCTCTCCCTCCAATCTGATATTCAATCTTTCATCACCTAATCTTTTTGTTATCCTCATAACCTTACTCTTTCCTGTATTCACCTTTAATTTTCTTCTTTTGCACACCCTACCAAATTCATCCACCAATCTCTGCAACTTCTCTTCAGAATCTCCCAAGAGCACAGTGTCATCAGCAAAGAGCAGCTGTGACAACTCCCACTTTGTGTGTGATTCTTTATCTTTTAACTCCACGCCTCTTGCCAAGACCCTCGCATTTACTTCTCTTACAACCCCCAGTTTACGATATTATTTCATTCCAGAAGTATGTTCAGGTGCCATTACTGAACGAATTTGTTCCCATAAGAAATATTGTGAATCAGATTAGTCCATTTCAGACCCCCAAACATACACGTACAAATGCACTTACATAAATACACTTACATAATTGGTCGCATTGGGAGCTGATCGTAAAGCGGGGGTCCACTGTACATGTATAATGCATACATCAATGACATACTACTATATAAGAAGCCCCTTGTTATTACCTGGAGTTTACCTGGACAGAGTTCCGGAGGTCAACGCCCCCGTGGCCCGGTCTGTGGCCAGGCCTCCTGGTGGATCAGAGCCTGATCAACCAGGCTGTTACTGCTGGCTGCATGCAAACCAACGTACGAGCCACAGCCCGGCTGGTCAGGTACCGACTTTAGGTGCTAGTCCAGTGCCAGCTTGAAGACTGCCAGGGGTCTGTTGGTAACCCCCCTTATGTATGCTGGGAGGCAGTTGAACAGTCTCGGGCCCCTGACACTTATTGTATGGTCTCTTAACGTGCTAGTGACACCCCTGCTTTTCATTGGGGGGATGTTGCATCGTCTGCCAAGTCTTTTGCTTTCGTAGCGAGTGATTTTCGTGTGCAAGTTTGGTACTAGTCCCTCTAGGATTTTTCAGGCGTATATTATCATGTATCTCTCCCGCCTGCGTTCCAGGGAATACAGGTTCAGGAACCTCAAGCGCTCCCAGTAATTGAGGTGTTTTATCTCCGTTATGCGGGCCGTGAAGGTTCTCTGTACATTTTCTAGGTCAGCAATTTCACCTGCCTTGAAAGGTGCTGTTAGTGTGCAGCAATATTCCAGCCTAGATAGAACAAGTGACCTGAAGAGTGTCATCATGGGCTTGACCTCCCTAGTTTTGAAGGTTCTCATTATCCACCCTGTCATTTTTCTAGCAGATGCGATTGATACAATGTTATCCAGAGCATTTCATTCAAATCAGGTCAATTTTATCCCCAGGATGCAACCCACACAAGTCAATTAACACCCAGGTACCTATTTTACTGATACATGAACAGGGACAATAGGAGTCTTAAGGTACACGTTCTAATGTTTCCACCCGTACCAAAGATCGAACCATGGACCTCAATGTGTGATCTGAGTGCGCCAGCTCCTTTCATTATTGCTGTTGTTGTTATTTTTTTTTTCAACACGTTGGTTGTCCCCCACTGAGGCAGGGTGACCCAAAACGAAAGAAAATCCTGAAAAAGAAAATACTTTCATCATTCAACACTTTCACCTCACTCATACATAATCACTGTCTTTGCAGAGGCGCTCAGATACGACAGTTTACAAGTCAACCTCCAAACTGACAATATCCCAAACCCCTCCTTTAAAGTGCAGGCACAGTACTTCCCATTTCCATGACTCAAGTCCGGCTAACTGGTTTCCTTTAATCCCTTCACAAGATATTGCCCTGCTCACACTCCAACAGCTCCTCAGGTCCCAAAAACCATTCGTCTACATTCCCTATCTAACACGCTCACACATGCTTGCTGGAAGTCCAAGCCCCTCGCCCACAAAACCTCCTTACCCCCTCCCTCCAACCTTTTCAAGGACGACCCCTACGGACCTTCCTTCCCCTACATATTTATATGCTTTCCAAGTCATTCTACTTTGATCCATTCTCTCTAAATGACCAAACCACCTCAACAACACCTCTTCAGCCTTCTGACTAAAACTTTTAGTAACAACACACCTCCACCTAATTTCCACACTCCAAATTCTCTGGATAATATTTACACCACACACTGCCCTTAGGCAGGACATCTCCACTGCCTCCAGCCACCTCCTCACTGCAGCATTTTCAACACAAGCTTCACACCCACATAAGAGTGTTGGTACCACTATACTTTCATACATTCCCTTCTTTGCCTCTATGGATAACATTTTTTTTTGTCTCCACAGATACCTCAACGCACCACTCGCTTTTTTTCCTTCATCAATTCTATGGTTAACCACATCCTTCATAAACCCATCTGCTGACAAGTCAACTCCCAAATATCTGAAAACATTCACATCTTCCATACTCCCTCTCTCCAATGTGATATCCAATTTCTCTGTATCTAAATTGTTGGATACCTTCATCACCTTACTCTTATCTATGTTCACTTTCAACTTTCTACCTTTACACACCCTCCCAAACTCATCCACTAACCTTTGCAACTTTTCTTTAGAATCTCCCATAAGCACAGTATCATCAGCATTATTATTCTTTCTTCTTTCTTTCAATGCACCAGCCCTATCCCACCGAGGTGGGGTGGCCCAAAAAGAAAAACAAAGTTTCTCCTTTTACATTTAGTAATACATACAGGAAAAGGGGTTAGTAGCCCTTTCCTCCCGGCATTTTACTTGACTCTTACAACACACACGGCTTTAAAAGGAAGAATTCTGTTCCACTTCCCCATGGAGATAAATGGAAATAAACAAGAACAAGAACTAGTAAGAAAAATAGAAGAAAACCAAGAAGGGTCTGTATATATATGCATGTGCAGAGTGACCTTAATGTACGTAAAAGTAGCAAGATGTACCTGAAACCTTGCATGTTAATGAGACAAAAAAAAAGACACCAGCAATCCTACCAACATGTAAAACAATTATAGGCTTTCCTTTTACATCATCACTTGGCAGGAGGTAGTACCTCCCTGGGTGGCTGCTGTTACCAACCTACTACCTAGGTTTTTAATATTATTATTATTATTATTATTATTATTATTATTATTATTATTATTATTATAATGGATAAGCGATGAACCCCTAAGGGTCATTCAACTCCTAGGAAATTAATTTTAACTCCAGGAAAGAGAGAATACCTTTAGTTCTTCATATCAAGAACCATTGCTAGCATCAAAGCACCCATTCAATGACAGTATGAATGCAGGGGACAATGAGATGCAACAAGTCAAAACTCCAAATAACTTGCAATGCATTTTGAAGAAGTGGTAAGCGACACAATGTGGACAATAGCTGTAAGAAGTGCATACAACTCTGCCATGACAATACTAACTGCATTACATAAGTGTCCCTGTAATACACTTTCTGGAAAAACATAAGTAACATACATCATCAGAGGCTTCAGAGCCATCAGTATATACAGCTGCAGCTTATGAGTATAAATGAAGATGCTCATGGGAGATGGAGTGCATGTCCATAGCAGATACCTTTCCTTCAGGAAGGAAGTAGAGTGCTTGCACTCTACAGAAGGGAGCGAGGATGTTACAGTCCTGACAAGACTAAACTGAATAAATGATGAGTGATTTTTCTTTTCTTTTTTTTTGGCCATCCTACCTTGTTAGGAGATGGACAGTGCACTTAAAAACAAAAAAAAATGGGTAGACATTTGCAAGGTTCACCTTCATGTGAAGGGGAAAGAATTAGTAAAGTATTTTGCATGTTAGCAACTATATTTAGTGAGGTGTCTGAAATACCAGCACTGATGGCACTGTTAGAGAGTAGGTAAGAGCTCTGTTACTTTTAAGCAGATACCTGCTAAATACATGGTAAAGGAGAGCTCACAGCCACCAGAAGTTAACTTGTCAACACTGCTTGAGTATTTACATTGCCCCTGTGCAAGACAAACAAATGTCCACTCGGAGAATGGGTACCCAAACTGTTGCAGTTCCTGGAAAATATATTCTGTGCACTCACTAAATGATCGCTGATGGACAGTTGAATAAGGAAAGATGACCATTCCACTGCACATATTAAGGTAAGAATGTCTAAGAACAGTAACAGATCTGTTGTCATCAGTCTGTAATTTTACTAGGTTATCCACTGAGTAGCATCATTAATCTGCACTACACACAGCCCATCATGCTGAGTATGGAAAGTGACCCATCAGGTTATCTGGTTGACTCATGATATAAAGCTTCATTGGCTGAAGTGTAAAAAAATTTGACAGTTAATGGGCCTTCTACCATATGAAGAGGTAAAGGAATCCAGTGAGGAGTCTTATGATTACTGTGAAAAGAAGGGTGAGAAGTATCAAGAACAGAATCTGAAATAATACTACTGTATTTGATTGTACTACGATCATGAGGAATGCTAGGGCTTGTAAATACCCTTTGTGAGTCAGGAAAAACTCATGTCACAGTCAGGGATTGTGCAGAGGAATCATGACCAATATTTACAAAACATTCCTCCACCCACCTAGTACAACAGAAGGCTAGCACATTTACTAAAACAAAACAAGTGAGTGACCAACAGAGGAGCAGGTGACAGCCACACAAAAATGGTGCCTGCTTTCTGATGCTTGCTTGGCTTTAGCAAAATACATCATCCTTCTAGACAGTGAAGAGTGATGAAAGACTAATCAACTGATTCAGCAGGGCCTGCACTGAGCCTTTTTTTTTTCTTTAATTTCCAACCCTTTCCCAAAGAAGTGCTGCCCACCCGAG
The DNA here is from genome assembly GCF_026875155.1 of Cherax quadricarinatus. Classification (NCBI taxonomy): domain Eukaryota; kingdom Metazoa; phylum Arthropoda; class Malacostraca; order Decapoda; family Parastacidae; genus Cherax; species Cherax quadricarinatus. The sequence goes on from NC_069404.1 coordinate 70,993,503, forward strand.
GGCCACAGCCCCACAGGCAAGCGGAAATAAGGAGAATACAGATCACCATGCATGGGAAACACACAGAGCAGTGCTTAACTTAGCCTCCTTATGTCATGACCACCCCGAGGGAGCCAGTCTATCCAGCACGACCACAACAATTAAGACCATAATCCCTCTACATTTACATAAAGGAACTACCATCTGGAGATTTTGTCTGGTACAGAATGATCAAAAAATTATTATTTAGATATTACAGATCTATTTTGAGATGAATTTCAGAATTTATTTCTTTTACAAAGTTGTTTATCAAATGCATTTCTGATTTTGTATGCATTCACTTTAAATATATGTGGTGGGCTCATATTTATTAAGGATGAATTGGGCAAGAGACGTGAATAGTTTTTAAGGATGTAAAAAATTATGTAGTCATTTCTTTATCAAATACCATCATTTTCAGTATTTTATATGACCATTTGGTCTGGTGTGATGGGTTCATATTTGTTGCTGTAATTTACCTAGCAAATATATAATTTATTCTTATATTCCTGGCATTGGTACTCTAATATTATTGTTTCAAAATATTTGGATAAAATACAGTTATAATGATGAATGGTAACAAAATAATATACTTACAATGAAGTGTCTAATCACATTAGCTAACAAAAATTTACCAACAATTCTCACATTTAACCATACTATACTTTTAATAATCGACATTTACACACATTTCACATTTCTTTATACGTATATCGGTTTAAAAATCTTCACTCCAGCCATCATTCCAGCTATCCTTTGCTTCGCTAGTAACTGCTATGCTCAATGAAGAGCGATTACCTGCAGACATCAGCACTGATTTTGTTTTAGGGCTTTCATGAGGTTTAGATAGTAAATTACCTTCTGTATTGCTTGGAGACACATCAAACATATCAATCTGCTCCCCCCATTCACCTTCCCCCCACCCATCACCACCCGCACTTGTATCAAACCCCCTGCTAAGTCTCAAAACTGTTGGCACCTAAAATTTTTGTATTCCACCCTTTTTACATTTGGCTTCCAAAACCCAAGGTCCCAGTAAATTTTTTTGTTTTAAAATTTAGGTACAAGATCTGCAAAGAGGTCCAATTCAAATCAGCTTTTTTTTAAATTTTAAAATACCCAAAGACATAAAAATCCTCTCCAAGTTTTTGAGTTCTCTTGCCTGACTTATGATGTTTCATTTTTCTTTAAACTTTAATTTCATATTTTGAATTGATTTCTTATTAGCTGAGCAAGCCCCCTTAAAACTCTTTTTCTATCCTACTTACACGAAATGCCTTTTCTGAAAGTGAATTAATCTGTTTTCTTTTCATGTTTAATTGAACAGCAAGGGTGTACTGACTATCGCTACATCCACCTCCCATTTATGCTCCATTTTTGGGAATCATCTTATCTTTATTGAGAGAAGCAAGACATTAAGAAAGTGCTCCACAGGAGCTCTTGCATCTTCCCCCAACTGATGACCAAACACAGCATCACGCCTCCAACCCCGGGGTGATCCCAATGCAATATTAGCATATTACCATGTCTTCTCCATCGGTAAATTTTTCCGGGAAATTTTGGGTCAAACTATGCTACCAATTGACAGTTATCTAAAGAATTTGCATCCTTTGATTTTTAAAATGTTGATAGGTTTTCCGATGGCAAAGATATGGATCGGGGAGGTGGGGGCGGGGGTTTTCTTTTAAAAAATATTATAAATTTAAAATTTCACCAGCATACCATAAAAATTTTGTACAAAAAAAAAAAGTAATTAACTTTTAAATTTAAAACTGAAACAATTTAAAATTTTTTGGTAGATTTAAAGGATTACAAAATTTAAGATTAAAAACTTCCCACAAAGGTGCTGAAATGGTGTAGTAATTAGTTTTGTTAACTTTATGTTAACCTTACTTCAGCAGACCCTATCTGAGAGGTCACTCCTTTATCAAGGGGTAAATTTGCTGCAGCCTGAAAATGAAAAATACATTGGTTTTGTTTTTGCATCAAGAGTTATAGCTTTTTCTTCTATGTCTTAACTTTATGATGCCACTGTTGTAGCCAAAACAGGAGCCTTCATCCAAACTTCAAAACTTCAGACACACATCAATTTCAAAGTTTCTTAAACCCTTTCTAATAAAAAAAAACAGGAAAAAAAAAAAGTAACTTAAATCTAGGCTCCCCCCCTTGCTTTTTCTAGACACTGCTTGCAATGCCAAAGCAAAAAATAAAGTCCAAAATATTACCAAAATTATAAAATTGACTTGGGGGGTATAAATCTGTAGTGGGGGGAAGGGGCAGGGGGGTGTCATCCAGGTAAGGATGGAGGAGGGGGTTTTATGTGCAAAGGGGGGTTTTATGTGCAAAGGGTTAGACATCAGCAGGGGTGTTGAACATGTTAGACAGGGTGGAGACAAATGGTTTCGGGGCTTTTGTCGAGCTATTGAAGTGTGGCAGGGGAAATTTGTAAAGGGATTTAAAAAAACGGTTTTGCCGGATTTTAGTCCTGATGGGGGAAAGTCAAGTGCCTGCTCTCTAATGGAGAGGGGTTTGGGGTATTTACTGTTTAGATGACTCTAAACTGTTTTTACCCATGGGGGGGTGGGAAGACAATGATAGTGTGAATGATGGTGAAAATGTTTCTTTTTTGGTTACCCCCCCCCACAGTGGGGGACAGCCAAATTTAAAAAAAATTATAAATGGAAATAAAATTGAAAAAAAAAATAAATTTTGGGAATCAATTTTAAAAAATTTTGGCTAGGGGAGTAGGGACGCCAATGTTTTATAACAAAAAGAAATGATAAAATCTTCAGCATTTTGGAAAGGTTACACTCAAAATAATAAATGACCACAAAATCAAGGTGTGTAAAAGGGAGAAAGTTGAAAGTAAACATAATAAGAGTAAAAGGGGACGAGGGGATCAAATGATTTTTGATAAAGAAAAAGGAATCACATTGGAGAGAGGGAGTATGGAAAAATGAATGTTTTTTCAGATATTTTGGAGTTTACTTTCAGCGGATGGTTTTAAAGAAGGATAGTTAGGTATCTGTGGAGAAAAAAAAACATTATCCATGGAGGCAAAGATGGAAATGTACGAAAGTATAGTGGTCCCACCCATTTTTAAAAGGGGGGTTAAAGTTTGGGGTTCAAATGCGGGCAGCGGGGAGGCGGTTGGAGGAAAGTGCAGATTGCCTTTTTAAAGGGCAAGGGTGGGGGTGTAAATATTATGCAGGGTTTTCGGATTTTTGGAAATTAGGAGGAGTGAGTAAAAAATATTAGTAAAGGGGGCTGAAGAGGGGTTGTTGAGGTGGGTTTGGTCATTTAGAGAGAATGGATCAAAGTAGAATGCCCTTGGAAAGCATTAAATTGTGGGGAAGGAAGGGGGGGGTAGGGGTTGCCCTCAAAAAAGGTTGGAGGGGGGGGTTAAAGGGAAAGGTTTTGGGGGCGAGGGGTTTGGGATTTACAGCAACATGTGTGAGCGTTTTTAGATAGGAGTAAAAGGGGAAACAAATGGCTTTTGGGACTTGACAAGCTTTTGGGGATTTTGGAAGGGAAGGGGCAATTTTTTAGTTAAAGGGGGAAAGTCGGGGAAAAAAGGGTTTTTTTTAAAATTACCAAACTTGAGTAGGGAAAAAGGGAAAGTCCCCAATGCCTGCATTTTTAAAAATGGATGGGGGTTTGGGAATGGGCATTTGAAGGGGTAAAATAATACATTTTTTTTTTCAACAAGGGGGCCATCTCCCATCGAGGCGGGGCCCCAAAAAAGGGAAAGAAATCCCCAAAAAAGAAATATTTTCATCATCATTCAACACTTTCACCCTCCCCTTAAATGATCATGTCTTTCAAGGGGGGCCCAGATACACGGGTTTAGAAGCATATATAAAGATATTAACATATAACCCCAAAACTCCCAAAATTTTCCCCCCAAATCCCCCCTTTTAAAGTGCAGGCATTGTGCTTCCCTTTCCACCCCCAAAAGGGCCCCCGGCTATATAAAAAAAACCAGTTTCCCTAAATCCCTTCTTTAACTATTACCCCCCTCACACCCAACAGCTTTCAGGCCCCAAAAACCCAAATTTGTTTCCTTTCCACTCCTATCTAACACCCCTCGAAAAACGTTTTGGCTGGAGGTCCAAGCCCCCTCGCCACGAAACCCCCTTTTTAGCCCCTCCCCCCCAACCCTTTTCAAAAGTTACTCCTCCCCCGCTTTCCTTCCCACAGATTTTACGCTCTCCATGTCATTCAAACTTGATCCATTCTTTTTATATGCCCCAAAACCACCTCAAAAAACCCCCCTCTTCAGCCCTCTAAACTAATACTTTTATTAACTCCACTTTTTTCTCCAAAATTTCCACACCCCAAATTCCCTCTGCTTTAATTTTTACCCCAACACATTTCCCTTAGACAGGACATCCCACTGCCCCCAAACCACCACCTCACTGCAGCATTTGACAACCCAAGTCCGGACCCATAAAGAGTTTTTGGTACCACTTTATTTTCTTTACATTCCCTCCATGAAAAAATTTGTATATTTTCTCCACATAAAACCTAAACGCCCCACTCCCCTTTTTTTTTCTTTCATCAATTCTAAGGTTAACCTCTCCTTCTAAACCCATCCATGAAAACTCAACTCCCAAGTATCTGAAAACTTTCCCATTTCTTCCAAAATTTCCCTTCCCCAAAAATGTGATACCCAATTTTTTTTATCAAAAAATTGGGTTTGAAAACACTCATCAATTTAAACTCTTATCTATGTTCCTTTCAATTTTTCCCCTTTAAAACCCCTTCCCAAATCTTTCCACAAAACCTTTTTCAACTTTTTTTTGGGAATTCCCCGTAAGCACAGAAACATCAGCAAAAATAACTGTGTAAACTCTCTTTTGTACTTGTTTCCCCATAATTTAACCCCACCCCTTCCCCCCAAAACAACCTATTTTTTATCTCCTTCCCCAACCCCCAACCCAAATAAATATATTAAAAAACCCAAATGGGACATTACCAACCCTGTTTAAGCCCTACTTTTACGGGGGAAGAAATCTCCCTCTCCCCCTAACCCCAAAACCTGACCCTCACTATCCTCAAAAAAACCCCCTTTTCAGCATTTTAACTTACTCCCTTTTTTTCATACACTTGCAACATATCCACACTGTTTTTTCCTACCCCATTTCTATCTTTCCCTTTTTTCAAAATTTCCAAAAAATGCAATGAAAATTTTCCCTCCCTTTATCAAATATGTCACTTATGTGCTTCAATTTTAAACACTTGATCTCCCACATCTCCTCCCCAATTTTAAAAAACCCTCCATCTCTCCCCCCAATTTCCTACTCTTTTGTCTTATCCAAATTTCCCTCTAAATTAATAACCGTACCTTTACACTTTTCCTGGTATAAATAGTAAACTTTTTTCCCCAAAAATTTTTTAAAACCCACTCTTTTGCCCCCTTCCTTTATAAAAAAGGGAACTAACATGCTTTTTCTCCCAAATTTCCCCAAAAGGTCCCTTCCCTTCCCTTTTTTACACATTAAAAAAAAAAACCCAAAACCACTCCAACACTAATCCCCCCCTGCTTCAAACATTTCTGTCATAAATCTCACCCAATTCCGCTGCCTTTCCCCCCTTTTTATTCTATGTAATGCCCCTTTTGCACCTCCCCAACACTCACATCCTGTCTTCTTCACTCCCAAAAGATGTTTAAATCCCTGGCCAGTGCAAAGAAAAATTCCGCCTCCCTTTCTTCAAAACATTTAAAAAAATTTCCCCAAAAAAATTCCCCCCCATTTTTTCCCCAAAACCCCCAGCTCCCCATCATTTAAATCCCATATCTTTTTTAACTGACAAATCCCCTTCGTTTTCCCCAGGGTTTTTTTAACATTCTTCTCATCCAAAATTTTTATTTTCTGCAAAAATTTTTTGAAGTGCCTCTCCCCCTCTATCATTTGCTCTATTTTTCACTCCCCCCCCATTCTCTTCCCCCTTCCCCCTTTCTTTTACCCCTCAATAAAACTTGCCTTTTTCTTAAAACATTTTTGCTGTGTAAAAAAACCCCCATTAAAAAAAAACCTTTTCTCTTTTAATTTACACCCTTTTTCTTCATATTCCAACCCAAACACTCCTCTTTCCTCCTGCCAAAACCCCCTCTCCTTAACCACAAACTTCTGCCCCCCATTCTAGTACCCTTTATTTTTTAAAAAATATTTTCCCAAACCCTTTTTCAACCCCGCCCCTTTTCCCCATATTTTTAACTAGCCTACTTTCTGCCAATTGTTTCTTGCTTTTATTTCACCCTAACTTCCTCCCCCCTTTGTTTAAAACAAATTTTTACCTTCTTTTTACTTGCTGTTGCCATTTTCCTTTTGTTTTAAAATTTCCTCTTTAACTGTTAGCTCCCACTAAAAAAATAAAACGTTACATATCTCATAAAAAAACGCTAATAAACAGGGATAAATTTTCTACTCTACTTACACTTTGGCAATTTCCAGGGAAAGCAAAATGCATATTTTTATATACATAAAATCAAAGGTTTTTTTTTTTCCCTTTTTTCTAAATTGCTTTGTTTTTTTTTAAAATTTTTTCTTTGCCCCTGGGGAAGTTTGGGAAAAAAATCTTTCCTTTTTTTAAGCCAATGCGTGTCGTAGAGGCACTAAAAAAGCCCGGGGGGCAAAAGGGCTTTTGGGAACCCCTTCTCCTGTATACATTTTTCTAAAAAAGAGAAGAAGAAAAACCCTTTAAAAAAACTGGGTTGTTTTAAAAAGTGCGTTGGGTTTTGTGCGGATGACAAAAAACCCGTTTAAAGCTGGGTGTTATGAAGGAAAAAAAAGTTGGGTGTCCCCCCGGGTTTTAAGCGAAACAAAGCTAAAAGGGGGGAGGAGGAATTTTTAGGGGGGGGGAAATAAAAAGGGATTAAATCGGAGTATCTGAGAGAGTTAAACAAAGGAAAAGGGGGTTGCAGTAATTTAAAAAAGGGTCAGTTTTTTGGAAGGGGGAAAAAAGAATATGAATGTGTAAAAATTTGAGAATTAGGGGGATTAAAGTAAAGGGTTTTGGGTGCCCAAGAAGTGGGTCTTTAAAAGCGTGTATGCACCCGGAGAAGAGAGGAATTTCAGAGGAGAGAGAGAGATTTTGGGAGGGGGTTAATGAAAAGTAAAAGGGGCCTTTTAACCAATTTAAAAGAGTAATTGTGGTAGGGGACCTGAATGCTAAAATAGGGAAATTTTAGAGAGGGTGTGGTAGGTTTAAATTTTTTGGGGGCCAGGTTAAAAAAATTTAAAGGGAGCCCCTTTTTTATTGAACTTTGTATTGAAAGGGGTTTAATTTTAAAGGAATAAATATTTTTTAAAAAAAAAGGGTAAATAAGTATACCGATATTGGGGTAGGGCGAAAAAAACCCGGAGTTTTTTGGAAATTTTGTATTTGTAGATAAAAAACTGTTTATAGACTTTTAGGATGTACAAGTTTATCGAGGGGGGGCCAAAAGATTTTCAGATCACTTTTTTTTTTGTTGCTACATGAGAGTAAAAAGGGAGAGGGATACAAGGGGAAAAGAAGCATCAAAGGGGAAAAAGAGGTGAAGGGTTTTTTAAACTAAAAAAAGGAGGGGGTTTGGGTAAGTATAAACAGCCAAAAAGGGGGAAGGGTGGGCTAATGAGGCATAGGCCCAAAGGGGTCGAAGAGGGAATTTGGGGGGGGGGTTTAAAAAAAATAGTGTTAAGGTTTTTCAGCAGAAGTTTGTGGTTACAGGGAAAATGGGGGCAGGGGGGAAGAGGAGCGATTGGTGGAATGATGAAGGGAAAAAGAGGGTTTTTGGGGGAGGGAAAAAATTTTGGGATATAGGGAAATTTTTAAAAAAGTAGAATTTATGCAAGGAGGGAAAAGTATATGGAGAAAAAGAGAGAGGAAAAAAGGAAATGGTGAAGCCCTGGGAAAAAGAGGCAAATTTAAGAGTTTGGGGAAACTTTTTTATCAACAAATTTTGTTGGGAAAAAAAGAAAAAGTTTTTGGGGGTGAGATTAACAAGTTTTGGGAACCCCCAGAGAACAATGGGGTTTGTCAGTTTTAAAAAAAGGAGAGGGAGTTTTTTAAAAAGGAGGTTAGAGGGATTGGGAAGGGTAGGGATTTTTTGAGGAATTGTTAAAATTTTTGATTTAAGATAGGGAAGCATGATTTCGTGTATAGGGCAAGGAGGAAAAAACATCTTGGTTTGGAGTGAGGAAGAGCCAGTTGTGGGGTGTGGGGGAAATTGTGAAGGGATAGGGAAAATGAAAAAGGGGGGAAGGGCCCGCCGGGAAATTTATGGGGAAAAAAAAGAAATGTTAAAAAAGAGGTGGGGATATGTTTTGGGGTGGTTTGGGGGCAAATTTTTTAATAAATGTATGGGAGGGTAAATTTCCTAGGGAAATTGGGAGAGAGCAAGGCAATAAGTTTTTCCTTTGTTTTTTTTAAAAAGGGGAAAAAGGGAAAAAAAATCCCAAAAAAATTTGGGGGGAAATCTGTTGAGTGACCTGGTAAAGTGTTTTGGTAGAGTTATAATTTAAAGAAATTTAAAAGTAAGAAAAAAGGGGGAATAGGGAAGGGAGATGAAAAAGGAGGCCTTTTGGAAAGGTTTTTGGGGGGGTGGGACCAGGTGTTTACAGTGAAACCCTATAAGTGAAGTATTTAGTAAGGCCCAAAGAGTCTTTTTGGCTTTAGGGTTTGGAAAAGGGTTTTGCCCGGGTGGGTAGGGGGGCCCAAAGTGGCAGTGTTTTCAAGTGTATGGTGTAGGAGGGGAGGTTTCTGAAAGCCGTGAAAATTTTTTAAAGGGGATAGGAGGCTAAAGGGTTTGGAGTAGTAAAAAGGGGGGAAATTTTTTTCCCAGTAAAAGTAAGCCTAGACAAGGAAGTGGATTTTCACCCCCTGGTTGTTTTATTAATTTTTAAAAGATGGGGGTTTTAAGAAAAAGTAAAAAGCGGGGTCTTGGCAAGAGGCCCTGGAGTTTAAAAAATTAAAAACAAAACCCCAAGGGGGGGAGTTGTTTACAGCTGCCTTTTCTGATGCACTGGTCTTGGGAGTTCTGAAGAGAAGCTGCAGAGATTGGTGGATGAATTTGGTAGGGTGTGCAAAAGAAGAAAATTAAAGGTGAATACAGGAAAGAGTAAGGTTATGAGGATAACAAAAAAGATTAGGTGATGAAAGATTGAATATCAGATTGGGAGGGAGAGAGTATGGAGGAGGTGAACGTATTCAGATATTTGGGAGTGGACGTGTCAGCGGATGGGTCTATGAAAGATGAGGTGAATCATAGAATTGATGAGGGAAAAAAGTGAGTGTGCATTTAGGAGTCTGTGGAGACAGAGAACTTTGTCCTTGGAGGCAAAGAGGGGAATGTATGAGAGTATAGTTTTACCAACGCTCTTATATGGGTGTGAAGCATGGGTGATGAATGTTGCAGCGAGGAGAAGGCTGGAGGCAGTGGAGATGTCATGTCTGAGGGCAATGTGTGGTGTGAATATAATGCAGAGAATTCGTAGTTTGGAAGATTAGGAGGAGGTGCGGGATTACCAAAACTGTTGTCCAGAGGGCTGAGGAAGGGTTGTTGAGGTGGTTCGGACATGTAGAGAGAATGGAGCGAAACAGAATAACTTCAAGAGTGTATCAGTCTGTAGTGGAAGGAAGGCGGGGTAGGGGTCGGCCTAGGAAGGGTTGGAGGAGGGGGTAAAGGAGGTTTTGTGTGCGAGGGGCTTTGGACTTCCAGCAGGCATGCGTGAGCGTGTTTGATAGGAGTGAATGGAGACAAATGGTTTTTAATACTTGACGTGCTGTTGGAGTGTGAGCAAAGTAACATTTATGAAGGGATTCAGGGAAACCGGCAGGCCGGACTTGAGTCCTGGAGATGGGAAGTACAGTGCCTGCACTCTGAAGGAGGGGTGTTAATGTTGCAGTTTAAAAACTGTAGTGTAAAGCACCCTTCTGGCAAGACAGTGATGGAGTGAATGATGGTGAAAGTTTTTCTTTTTCGGGCCACCCTGCCTTGGTGGGAATCGGCCAGTGTGATAATAAAAATAAAAAATCAGTTGCCCCTCTATAAACATGTACATCCTGAAGCCTACCCATCAACCTTTTATCCACCAATACATAATCTAACGAACTTTCATTACATGCTATATCATACCTTGTATACTTATTTACTCTCTTTTTCATAAAATATGTATTACTCATTACCAAACCTCTTTCTACACTTAGCTCAGCTAAAGGCTCCCCATTTTCATTTACCCCTGGCACCCCAAATTTACCTACTACTGTACTCCCTCCACAACATTTTTACCCACTTTAGCATTGAGATCCCCAACCACAAGTACTCTCTCACTAGGTTCACAACTCCCCACACACTCACTCAACATTTCCCAAAATCTCTCTCTCTCCTCTACACTTCTCTCTTTTCCAGGTACATAAATGCTTACTGTAACCCACTTTTCACTTCAAACCCTTATTTTACTCCACATAATCCTTGAATTTACACATTTATATTCCTTCTTTTCCTGCCATAACTTATCCTACAACATTATTGCTATTCCTTCTTTAGCTCTAACTCTATTTGAAACCCCATGACCTAATCCCATTTATTTCTCTCCAATGAAACTCTCTCACCCCCTTCAGCTTTGATTTACTTAAAGCCAGGACATCCAGCTTCTTCTCATTCATAACAACCACAATCATCTCTTTTTTATCATTCGCACAACATCCACGCACATTCAAACATCCCACTTTGATGGTTTTCTTCTTTTTCCTTTTAGTAGGCTATATGGGAAAAGGGGTTACTAGCCCATTGTTCCCGGTATTTTACTTGACTTTTACAACACGCATGGCTTACGGAGAAAGATTCTTGTTCCACTTCCCCATGGATATAAAAGGAAAAACAATAAGAACAAGAACTATTAAGGCAAAATCAAAGAGAACTCAGATGTGTGTATATATAAATGTGTACATGTATGTGTAGAAGTAGCAAGATGAACCTGAAATCTTGCATGTTTATGAGACAGAAAAAAGAAACCAGCAATCCTACCATCATGTAAAAAAAAGTACAGGCTTCCTTTTAACACTCATTTGGCAGGAAGGAAGTACCTCCCTGGGTGGTTGCTGTTTACCAGCCTACTACTTACATTCTTTCTTTCTTTCAACACACCGGCCGTATCCCACCGAGGCGGGGTGGCCCAAAAGGAAAAACGAAAGTTTCTCCTTTTACATTTAGTAATATATACAGGAGAAGAGGTTACTAGCCCCTTGCTCCCGGCATTTTAGTCGCCTCTTACAACACGCATGGCTTACGGAGGAAGAATTCTGTTCCACTTCCCCATGGAGATAAGAGGAAATAAACAAGAATAAGAACTAGAAAGAAAATAGAAGAAAACCAGAGGGGTGTGTATATATGTGCTTGTACATGTATGTGTAGTGGACCTAAGTGTAAGTAGAAGTAGCAAGACTACCTGAAAACTTGCATGTTCATGAGACAGAAAAAAGGGGCACCAGCAATTTCCCACCATCATGTAAAACAATTACAGGCTTTCGTTTTAAAAACTCACTTGGCAGGGGGCCACAGATATACAGTCCTCACTTTCTGTTGTAGCTACATAGAGTAAAAGGTAGATGGGATACCAAGGAGAATAGAAGCATCAGGGAAAGAGAGAGGTGAATGTTTATAAACTAAGAGGGAGGCAGTTAGGGATATGATCATAAACAGCTTATTATTGGAGGATAGATGGGCTAATGGAGCATAGGCAATGGGTTGAAGAGGATGGGGTAGGTTTAAAAATGTAGTGTTGTGTGTTTCAGCAGCAGTTTGTGGTGTACAGGAAAAGTGGGTTTGCAGGAGGGTAAAGAGGAGGATTGGTGGAATGATGATGTAAAGAGAGTAGATAAGGGGAGAACAAGTTACGCATATGAGAAGGTTTTCAAAGTAGAAGGATGCAAGGGAGGGGAAGAGTATATGGATGAAAGAGAGAGGTTAAGAGAGTGGTGAAGCAATGTAAAAAAGAGAAGCAAATGATGAGAGTGGCGTGAGATGTTATCAACAAATTTTGTGAAAAATAAGAGAAAAGTGTGGAGTGAGATTACACAAGTTAAAGGATAGCCTAGTGACAAATGGATTTCGTCAGTTAAAAATTAGGAGGAGAGGAAGAGTTAATTAAATGGAGAGGTTAGAGGTATTGGGAAAGATGGAGGGAATATTTTTGAGGAATTGTTAAATGTTGTATGAAGATAGGGAAGCAGTGATTTCGTGTATAGGGGCAAGGAGGAAATAACATCTTGTAGGAGAGAGGAAGAGCCAGTTGTGATGTGTGGGGGTAAGTTCGTGTGAGGCAGTAGGTAAAATTGAAAGGGGGTTAAGGCAGCGGGGATTGATGGGATAAGATAGAAATGTTAAAAGCACGGTGGGGATATAGTTTTGGAGTGTTGGAGGCAATTATTTAATAAATGTATGGAAGAGGGTAAGGTACCAGTTGTGGGATTGGCCAGAGAGCATGCATGTTCCTTTGTTCCTATAGGCAAAGGGGATAAAAGAGAGTGCAAAAATTATAGGGGGATAAGTCTGTTGTGTGTACCTGGTAAAGTGTATGGTTAGAGTTATAATTGATATGAATTAAGAGTAAGACGGAGAAAAGATTAGCATTAGCAGATGAACAAGGAGGTTAGGAAAGGTAGGGGGTGTGTGTGGACAGGTGATACAGTGAAACATTAACGTGATACAGTATTTAGATTAGGCTAACGAGGTCTTTTGTGGATTTATGGATTTGGAAAATGGCGTATGACAGGTAGTGGATAAGGGGCGGCAATGTGGCAGATGTGCAAGTGTATGCGTGTAGCGAGGTAGGTTACTGAAAGCAGTGAAGGAGTTTTTACCGTGGATAGTGAGGCTCAAGTTAGAGTATGTAGAAACGAGGGAAATTTTTTCCGTAAAAGTAAGCCTTAGACAAAGATGTGTGATGTCACCGTGGTTGTTTAATATATTATAGATGGGGTGTAAGAGAAGTAAATGCTGGAGGGTCATGGCAGAGGCGTGGAGTTAAATGATCATCCACACTGGGCAGTGAGGAGTTTGTCACCAGAAAAAAAAACAAACTGCTCTTTGCTGATGCACTTGGCTTTGGGAACTCTGAAAGAGAAGCTGCAGAGATTGGTGTGATTGGTTATAGGGGTGCAAAAGAAAGAAAAATTAAAGGTTGAATACAGGAAAGAGTAAGTTATGAGTGGATAACAAAAGATTAGGTGATGACCGATTGAATATCAGATTGGAGGTGAGAGAGTATGGAGGAGGTGAACGTATTCCAGATAATGGGAGGGACGTGTCAGCGAGATGGGTCTATGAAGATGAGGTGATATAGAATTGATGGAGAGGAAAAAAAAGAGTGAGTGGAGCAATTTAGGAGTCTGTTGCGACAGAGAAATTTGTCACTGGGAGGCAAAGAGGGGAATGTATGAGAGTATAGTTTTACCACCGCTTTATATGGGGGTGAAGCATGGGTGATGAAAGTTGCGCGAGGGAGAAGGCTGGATGCAAGTGGAGATGTCATGTCTGAGGGGCCAATGTGTGGTGTGAATAAATTGAGAGGAATTCGTAGTTTGGAAGTTAGGCAGGAGGTGCGGGATGAGATCCAAAAAACCTGTTGTCCCAGAGGGCTGAGGACGGGTTGTTGAGGTGGTTCGGACATGTAGAAGAGGAATGGAGCGGAAACAGAATAACTTCAAGAGTGTATCAGTCTGTAGTGGACAGGAAGGCGGAGGTCGGGGGTCGGCTAGGAAGGGTTGGAGGGACGGGGGTTAAAGGAGGTGTTGATACTTTATGTGCGAGGGGCTTGGACTTCCAGCAGGCATGCGTGAGCGTGTTAAGATAGGACGTGAATGGAGCAAATGGTTTATAATACTTGACGTGCTGTTGGAAAGTGTGAGCAAAGTAACATATATGAAGGGATTTCAGGGAAAACCGGCAGGCCGGACTTGAGTCCTGGAGATGGCGAAGTACAGTGATCTGCACTCTGAAGGATGGGTGATAATGTTGCAGTTTAAAAAACTTAGTGTAAAGCAACCCTTCTGGCAAGACAGTGATGGAGTGAATGATGTGAAAGTTTTTCTTTTTCGGGGCCACCCTTGCCTTGGTGGGGAATCGGCCAGTGTGATATTAAAAATAAAAATCAGTTGCCCCTCATTAACATGTACATCCTAAGCCTACCATCAACCTTTTAATCCACCAATACATAATCTAACGAACTTCATTACATGCTTATATCATACCTTTGTATACTTATTTACTCTCTTTTCATAAAATATGTATTTACTCATTACCAAACCTCCTTTCTACATTAGCTCAGCTAAAGGCTCCCATTTTCATTTACCCCTGGCACCCACACCCGGTCTGTGGCCTGCCTCCTGGTGGATATCTGGACCTGATCAAAACCAGGCTGTTACTGCTGGCTGCATGCAAAAACCTAACGTACGAGCCACAGCCCGATGGTCAGGTACGCTTTAGGTGCTCAGTCCCAGTGCCTCGCGTGATGACTGCCAGGAGGGGATCTGTTGGTTAACCCACCCTTATGTATGCTGGGAGGCAGTTGAACAGTTCGGGCCCCTGACAACTTATTGTATGGTCTTAACGTGCTAGTGACCCCCTGCTTTTTCATTGGGTGGGATGCTTGCATCGTCTGCAACAAGTCTTGCTTTTCGTAGCGAGTGTTTCGTGATTTTACGTGTGCTAAGTTTGGTATAGTCCCTCTAGGATTTTTCAGGCGTTATATTATCAGGTATCTCCGACTGCGTTTCCAGCGTGAAATACGGTTCCAGGAACCTCAAGCCGCTCCCAGTAATTGAGGTGTTTTATTCCGTTATGCGGGCAGTGAAGGTTCTATGTACATTTTCTGGCAGCAATTTCACCTGCCTTGAAGGGTGCTGTTGTGTGCAGACTTTATTCCTGCCTAGAAGAACAAGTGACCTGAGAGTGTCGTCATCATGGGCTTGACCTCCATAGTTATGAAGGTTCTCATTATCCACCTGTCATTTTTCTAGCAGATGCGATTGATACAATGTTATCAGAGCATTTTACATTCAAAATCAGGTCAATTTCATCCCAGGATGCAACCCACACAAGTCAATTAACACCCAGGTAAATATTTTCTGATACATGAACCAGGGGACAAATAGGAGTCTTAGGTACACGTTCTAATGTTTCCACCCGTACCAAAGACGAAACCAATGGACCTCAAAATGTGTGATGAGTGCGCCAGCTCCTTACATCTATTGCTGTTTGTTATTTTTTTTTTTCAAACCACGTGGATTGTCCCCCACTGAGGCCAGGGGCGGTGACCCAAAAAAAGCGAAAGAAATCATGATGAAAATGAAAATACTTTCATCATTACAACTCTTTCATCCTCACTCATACATAATTCACTGTCTTTGCAGAGGCGTCTGATACGGACAGTTTTACAAGTCAACACTCCTAATGACAATATCCCAAACCCCTCCTTTAAAGTGCAGGCACAGTACTTACCTTTTTCATGACTCAAGTCCGGGCTAACTGGTTTCCTTTTATATCCCTTCACAAGATTATTTTGCCCTGAGTCAAGACACTCCAACAGACTCCTAAGGTCCCAAAAACCATATCGTCTACATTCCCTATCTAATCGCTCAACTATTGCTCTGGAAGCCAAGCCCCTCGCCACAAATCTCCTTACCCCCTCCTCCAAACCTTTTTCGCAGGACGACCCTACGGACCTTCCATTCCCCTACTATTTATAGTGCTTTCCAAGTCATTCTACTTTGATCCATTCTCTTCTAATTGAACAAACCACCTAAACAATCACCCTCTTCAGCTTCTGACCTAAAACTTTTAGTAACAACACACTCACAACCTATTTTCCTCATCTCAAATTATCTGGGATAAGATGTACACCACTCACTGCCCTGAGGCAGGACATTTCCACTGACTCCAGCCACCCTCTCACTCGCAGACATTTTCAAACACAAGCTTCACACCCACCACTAAAGAGTGTTGGTACCACTATATCTTTCATACATTCCCTTCTTTGCCTCTATGGTTAACGTTTTTTTTTTGTCTCACAGATACCTCAAAGCACCACTCGCTTTTTTTCCTTCCTCAATTCTATGGTTTAAACCACATTCTTCATAACCCATCTGCTGAACAAAAGTCAACTCAACTAAATATCTGAAAAAACATTCACATCTTCCTACTCCTCTCTCCAATGTGATATACCAATCTTCTTCTGTATCTAAATGTTGGATACCTTCATCACCTTACTCTTATCTATGTTCACTTTCAACTTTCTACCTTTACACCACCCTCCCAAACTCATCCACTAAACCTTTGCCACTATTTCTTTAGATTCTCCATAAGCCAGATCATCAGCATTATTATTCTTTCATCTTTCTTTCATGCACCAGCCCTATCCCACCCGAGGTGGGCGGTGGCCACCAAAAGAAAAACAAAGTTTCTCCTTTACATTTAGTTATACATCAGGAAAAGGGTTAGTAGCCCTTTATCCCGGCATTTTACATTGACTCTTACATCACCACACGGCGTTTAAAGGGAAAGGTATTCATGTTCCACTTTCCAAATGGAGATAAATGGAAATAAACCAAGAACAAGACTTTGTACAGAAAAATAGAAGAACAAACCAAGAAAGGGTCTCGTATATATATGCATGTGATAGAGTGTCCTTAATGTACGTAACAGTAGCAGATGTACCTGAAAAACCTATGCATGTTAATGAGACAAAAAAAAAAGACACCAGCAAATCCTACCAACATGTAAAAAATTTAGCGCTTTCCTTTACACTCACTTGGCAGGATGGTTAGTACCTATGGGTGGCTGCTGGGTCTACTCAAACCTACTACCTAGGTTTTTAATATTATTATTATTATTATTATTAATTATTATTATTATTATTATTTTTATTATAATGGATAAGCGATGAACCCTAAGGGTCATTTCAACTCTTAGAAAATGTTATTTTCCAACTACCAGAAAGAGAGAATACCTTTAAGTTTTCATATCAAGAACCTTTGCTTAGCATCAAGCACCATTTCAATGAACAGTATGAATGAGGGGACAATGAGATGCAACAAGTCAAAACTCTCCAAATAACTTGCAATGCATTTTAGAAGAAAGTGGTAAGCGAACAATGTGGACAATAGCTGTAAGAAGTGCATTAAAACTCTGCCATGACAATAACTACTGCATTACGTAAGGGTCCCTCGTTAATTACTCTTTTCTGGATAAAACATAAGCTAAAACTACATCATCTAAAAGGGAACGGCTTCAGTAGCCATCAGTATTATTCAGATGCAGTCCTTGAGTATAAATGAAGATGCTCATGGGTAGAGGGAGGTGCATGTCCATAGCAGATACCCTTCCTTCAGGAGGAAGTAGAGTGATTGTTGCACCTCTACAGAAGGAGCCGAGGATGTTTCTGTCCTGACAAGACTAAACTGAATAAATGATGGTGATTTTTTTCTTTTCTTTTTTTTGGCCATCCCTACCTTGTTAGGAGATGGACAGTGACCTTAAAAACAAAAAAAAATGGGGGTAGACATTTGCAAGGTTACCTTAATTTGAAGGGGAAAGATTTATGTAAAGTATTTGCATGTTAGCAAATTTATTTTGTGACCGGTGCGAAAATACCCAGCACATGATGGCACTTTAGAGGAAGCTAGGTAAGAGCTCTGTTACTTCTTAAAGCAGATACCTGCTATATAAACTGGTAAAGGAGTATATCAAAAACAGCTCAACAGCCACCAGAAGTTAACTTGTCAAACTTCTTGAGCTATTTACCTATTGACCCCTGTGCAAGACAAACAAATGTCACTCGGAGAATGGGTACCCAAACTGTTGCAAGTTCCTGGAAATATATTCTGTGCACTCACTAAATGATCGCTTCCATGGACAGTTTGAATAAGGAAAGATGACCATTCCACTTGCACATATTAAGGTAAGAATGTCTAAGAACTGTAACAGATCTGTTGTCATCAGTCTGTAATTTTTATAGGTTATCCCTGAGTAGCATCATTTAATCTGCACACTCACATGCCCATCATGCTGGTATGGAAAGTGACCCATCCAGGTTATCTGGTTGACTACATGATATATAAAAGCACTATTATTGGCATTGAAGTGTAAAAAATTTGACAGTTAATGCGGCATTCATACCATATGAAGAGGTAAGGAATCCAGTGAGGGGTCTTATGATTACTGTGAAATGAAGGGTGAGAATAGTTATCAAGAACATGGAATCTGAAATAATACTACTGTATTGATATTGTACTACGATCATGAGGAATGCTGGGCTTGTTACAATACCCTTGTGAGTCAGGAATAAACCTCATGTCAACAGTCAGGGATTGTGTAGAGGAATCATGACCCAATATTTTCAAAACATTCCTCACCCAATAGTACAACAGAAGGCTCAATCTAGATCATTTAATAAAAAAAAAACAAGTGAGTGACCAACAGAGGAGCAGGTATAGACTCAGCCACACCAAAAATGGTGCCTGCTTTCTGAATGCTTGTACTTGGCTTTAGCAAATACATCATCCTTCTAGACGTGAAGAGTGATGAAAGCACTAATTCAACTGATTCAGCCAGGGCCTGCACTGAGCTTTTTTTTTTTCTTTTATTTTCCATACCCTTTCCCAAAGAAGTGCTGCCCACCGAGGGCCACAGCCCCACAGGCAAGCGGAATAAGGAGGAATACAGATCACCAGGCCTGGGAAACACACAGAGCAGAGCCTTAACTTAGACTCCTTATGTTCATGACCCACCCCGAGGGAGCCAGTCTATCCAGCACCGGGACCACAACAATTAGACCATAATCCTCACATTTACATAAAGGGAACTAACATCTGGAGATTTTGTCTGGTACAGAATGGCTCAATAAAATTTTATTTACGATATTACAGATCTATTTTGAGATGTATTTCAGAATTTATTTTTTACATAAGTGTTTATCAATTGCATTTCTGATTTTGTATATGCCATTCACTTTAATTATATGTGGTGGGCTCCATATTCTATTAAGGATGAATTGTGGCAAGAGTCGTTGAATAGTTTTTAAGGATGTAAAAAAATTATGTAGTCATTTACTTTATCATATACCTATCATTGCAGTATTTTATATGACCATTTGGTTCTGGTGTGATTGGGTTCATATTTGTTGCTGGAATTTACCTACAAATAATAATTATTCTTATAATTCCTGCCATTGGTACTCTATATTATTGTTCAAAATATTTGGATAAAATACAGTTTTAAATGATGAATGGTAACAAAATAAATATACTTACAATGAAGTGTCTAATCACATTAGCTAACAAAAATTTACCTACAATTCTCACATATTTAACCATAATATCTTTTAATAATCGACATTAACAAATTTCACATTTCTTTATAGTATATCGAGTTTAAAAATCTCACTCCAGCCATCATTCAGCTATCCTTTGCTTCGCTAGTAATGCAACCTATGCTCAATGAGAAGCGATTACCTGCTGACATCAGCACTGTGATTTTGTCTTTAGGGCTTTTCATGAGGTTTTAGATAGTAAATTCTTACCTTCCTGTATTGCTTGGAGACAAATCAAAATATCAATATGCTACCCCTTTTCTCCTTACCCCCTCCTTCACCAGCCGCACTTGTATCTAACCCTGCTAAAGTCTCAGAAACTGATGGCAGCTGAACTTTTTGTATTCCTAGCACTTTACAGTTGGCTTCCATTAACAAGGTCTCCAGGTCAAATTTCTTTGTGTTAAATTTAGGTACAAGATCTGCAAAGAGGTCCAATTCTGAATCATGCTTTTTATTAACTTTAATAGCCAAGACATCAAATTCCTCTCCAAGATTTTGAGTTCTCTTGGCCTGCACATTATGAGTGATTTCATTATTCTTTAAACTGTTAAGTTTCATACTTGAACTTGATTTCTTATTAGCTGAGCAAGACCCCTTAGTATCATCTTGATTACTATCACTACTATACACTGAAGATGCCTTTTCTGAATGTGAATTAATCTGCATTTTCTTTTCATTGTTTTAATGAACAAGCAGAGGCTGTTACTGGACATTTTACTCGCTACATCCACCTCCCATTTATGCTCCATTTTTGGTAAATCATCTTCATCTTCATTGAGAGAGAGCAAGACATTAGAGAAGTGCTCCACAGGAGCATCTTGCATCTCTTCCCAATCTGATGAACCATGCATTCAGCATCACGCCTCCATCCCCTGGATGTTTCCCAATGCAATATTAGCTATATTACCACTGTCTTCTCCATCTGGTGAACTTCTCTCAGGAATCTGTGTCAAAACTATGCTATCAATTGACAGGTTATCTAAAGAATTTGCATCCAATTTGACTTCACTGTTGATAGGTTCCGATGGCAAAGATATGGATCGTGGAGGTGGTGGCGGCGTGGTTCTGTTAATAAATATAATTATGATTTAATTTCAACCATGACATACCATATAAATTTTGTACAATATAAAAAGTAATTAACTTTTAATTTAAAACTGAAACAAGTATAATTTTAGGTAGAGTAACTGAGGATTACATAAAATTTAAAGAATTATAACTTACCATCCTGAAGGTGCTGAAATGGATGTAGTAAAGTTGAGTTTGTTAAACTTTACTGTAACCTTAGCTCTGCAGAGCCTTAATCTGATGAGGTAACACTATTTAGTCAATGCGTTAAACTGCTGCATGCCTGAAAATTGTACAATACATTGGTTTTGTTTTTGCATCAAGAGCTTATAGCATTATCTTCTCTGTCTTAAACCTTTATGTATGCACTGTTGTAGCCAATTACAGGAGCCTTCATCCAAACTTCAAAACTTCCGACCACATCATCAATTCCCAAATGCTTTCTCTATACCTTTCTAATCAGAAATCAGGAGGAGAAAAAAAAGTAACTTAAATCTAGGACTCTCCCTTGCTTGTCTAGACACTGCTTAGCAATGCCTAAGCAACAAAATAAAGTCGCAAATATTACACTAAAATTATGAAATGACTTGTGAGGTGTTTAAAATCTGTAGTGGGAGGGAAGCAGGGTAGGTGTCATCCTAGGTAAGGATGGAGGGAGGAGGTTTTATGTGCAAAGGGAGGTTTTATGTGCAAAGGGCTTAGACATACAGCAGGTATGTGTGTGAACATGTTAGACAGGAGTGGAGACAAATGGTTTCTGGGACTTGTCGAGCTATTGAAGTGTGAGCAGGGTTATATTTTGTAAAGGGATTCAGAGAAACCGGTTAGCCGGATTTGAGTCCTGATGGTGGAAAGTCAAGTGCCTGCTCTCTAATGGAGAGGGTTGGGATATTTACTGTTTAGAGTGACATCTAAACTGTTGTACCTTCATGCCTCTGGCAAGACAATGATAGTGTGAATGATGGTGAAAGTGTTTCTTTTTTGGGTTCCCCTGGCCACAGTGGGAGACAGCCAGCATGTTAAAAAAAAAATTATGAAATGGAAATAAAATTGAAAAAAAGTAAATTTTGGGATATCAATTGAAAATTTAGGCTATGCGATGTAGGTACTGCCAATGTTTATGATACTAAGAGACACACTGATAAACTCTTGCAGCTTTATTGTGAAAGTGATACACTCAAAATAATAAATGACCACAAAATCAAGGTGTGTAAAGGTAGAAAGTTGAAAGTAAACATAGATAAGAGTAAGGTGACGAGGGTATCAAATGATTTAGATAAAGAAAAACTGGATATCACATTGGAGAGAGGTAGTATGGAAGAAGTGAATGTTTTCAGATATTTTGGAGTTTACTTGTCAGCGGATGGGTTTATGAAGGATGAGTTGAGGTATCTGTGGAGACAAAAAACTTTATCCACTGGGAGGCAAAGAAGAAAAGTCGAAAGTATAGTGGTACCAGCACCTTTTTATGGTTTCGTGCAAGCTTCGGGCCTTGCAAAATTGCCATGCATGCGAGGGGAGTGGCGGTTGGAGCGCACAGTTGCAGATGACCTGTTAAGGCAATCGTGTGGTGTAATATTATGCAGCAGAGAATTCGGTGTTTGGAAATTAGGTAGGAAGTAGGTTAATTAATAGTATTACGTCAGAGGGCTGAAGAGGGGTTGTTGAGTGGTTTGCGTCATTTAGAGAGAATGGATCAAAGTAGAAATGACTTGGAAAAGCATTATAAATCTTGTAGGGGATGGAACAGGGACCGGGGTAGGGGTTGTCACGAAAAGGTTGGAGGGAGGGGGTTTAAAGGAGGGTTTTGTGGGCGAGGGGTTTGCACCTTACAGCCAAATGTGTGAGCGTGTTAGATAGGTGTGAATGGAAAAGATGGCTTTTGGGACTGACATGCTGTTGGAGTGTGAGCAGGGCATATTAGTGAAGGGAGTCAGGGGGAATATGGAGTATTTTTATCTAGCCAGAAATTGAGTATGCAAATGGGAGTACAATGCTGCACTTTAATGGATGGGGTTTGGGATTATGGGCAGTTTGAAGGGGTATTAATTTATACTTTTTTTTTTCTCACAAAGCTCGGGCATCTCCACATAGAGGCAGGCGCGGACCCAAAAAAAAGAAAGTAAATCCCTAAAAAAGAAAATACATTCCATCATCATTCAACCACTTTCACTCACTCATAAATGATCACTGTCTTTTGCAAAGCGGGCCAGATACAACCGTTTTGAAGCATATAAAAGATATTTAAACATATAACTCCAACACTGCAATATCCCCAAATCCCTCCTTTAAAGTTGCAGGCATTGTGCTTCCATTTCCAGAACTCAAGACCGGACTATATTAAATAACCATGTTTCCCTGAATCCCTTCATTAACTATTACCCCATCACACTCCAACAGCTCATCAGGTCCCACAAAAACACCCATTTGTCTCCATTCACTCCTATATAACCACGCTCAGACACGCTTGCTGGAGGTCAAGCCCTCGCCCTCGAACACTCTTTAGCACCTTCCCTCCAACCTTTTCGAAGTTGACTTCCTTACCACCGCTCCTTCTCCCCTACAGATTTTTACGATCTCCATGTCAGTTACTTTGATCCCTTTCTTCTTTATGACCAAACCACCTCAACAACCCTCTTCAGCCCTCCCCTGACTAATACTTTTATTAACTCCACATTTCTCCTAATTTCCACACTCGAATTCTCTGCATAATATTTTACACCAACTTGGCCATTAGAACACGGACATCTCTCCTGCCTCCAACCACCACATCACTGGCAGCACTGAAAACACAAGTCCTGGACTCCATATAAGAGTGTTCGGTTACCACTTTACTTTAATAATTTCCCTCTCCAATAGATAATGTATATTTGTCTCCACATACACCTCCAACGCACCACTCACCTTTTTTCTCTTTCATCAAGTTATGGTTAACATCCTCATTCCTTCATAAACCCATCCACTGACACAGTCAAACTCCCAAGTATCTGAAAACATTCACTTCTTCAATACTCCTCTCTCCAATTGTGTAATATCCAATTTTTCTTTCATCTAAATTGTTTTGATCACTCATCAACTTACCTCTTATCTATGGTCACTTTCAACTTTCTACCTTTACACACCATCCATACTCGTCCACTAACCTTTGCAACTTTTTTAGAATCTCCCGTTAAGCCACAGGATCATCTGCAAAAGAACGGTGTCAACTCTCATTTTCTTGATTCACCATAATTTAATCCCACCCCTCTCCCCAACAACTAGCTTTTATCTCTTCACAAACCCAATCTTTTACAGATATTATACAACCATGGTGACATCTTCTCAACCATGGTTAAGCAACCTAATTTATACAGGGTACTGTTTTCTACCTAGAGCCGTTATCTCAAGTTCAGGTAGCACTCAAGTGAATATTTATTATTAGACGAGTACTGCTTTGTGTATCTGTTAGTACCTATTTGCTGTATATTGCTTCTTTTGAATACTCGGCTTTCCTTTACCTCTCTTTCATGTGCGCTGGTTCTAATTGCCATTTTGGCTAGGTTTCTCCCAGAAATTACTTTTGCGAGTTTGTACGGTGACTCTGTTGGGACTGCTTGGGTTTATCGGGTGTAGTAAATGCGCAGTAAATAGCGGTTTGAAGAATGGAGGAATGAATACTTGAGTAGAGAGGTGGTGGTGAGAGTTGGCAGAGAGTATGCTGCGGGGGTCACAAAGTTCGTTGGCATGCTGGTAAATGTATGGCGCTGGGGCGGGAGAGTGAGCATCGTTGGGAAGGTCGGTAGGCGCTCACTTACATCATATATTACAAGCATGTGGCGTGGTGTCGTGGGTGGGAGGGGGGTGGCGGGCAGTGCGAATAGCGGGGTGTTAAAGGAGGGACTGTTGAT
Organism: Cherax quadricarinatus; assembly: GCF_026875155.1. NCBI lineage: Eukaryota > Metazoa > Arthropoda > Malacostraca > Decapoda > Parastacidae > Cherax > Cherax quadricarinatus. The sequence goes on from NC_069404.1 coordinate 71,017,834, forward strand.
GGCTGAGGGGAGTCGTTTCGAGGTTGTGGTGCGAGAAGTGGTACTCGCATTTACTGTTGTATTGTTCTGTCGGAGAGATGATGGTATATGTAATCGGATGAGCGAAGGGGGTATGTGGTTTGTGCGCGGGGTGGTTATGTTGTGGTTGGGATTGTAGACTGGGGTGTGTCATACGGGGGGGGCGCTGGCGGATGCGACCAAAGGTGGGGGGAGGGTTATTTGGGGCCTAGCGTATGGCAGGGTCATGGTCGAGAGCGAGGACTAATCTAAGTAGAGAAGGGGCACAGCGCTGGAATGGGGGATGATGGCAGACGGTGCGGGGTAGGGGGGAGGGGATGGGGGCTCTATTTCATGTACTAGTATCATGGGGGTAGGGATTGGCTAGGACGTGTGGTGTGGGCCTGAAGGGTGACGATAGTGGGTGGATTAGGGGGTTCAAGGTGTGGCCGGCTGTATTGCGGTTTGGTGAACAGTTGTTGGAGTGAGATATGGATTGTATAATGTATGTTGAGGGGGGGGGGTGGCGATGGTGATGCGGTAAATTCGTGCTATGTTTGGGGAATGGGTGCGTTGGGGAGTGGAGGGTGGGACATTGGGGAGATAGTGGGTGGCGTGGTGGGCTGGATTTGGAGAATGGCTTCATTGGTTGGTTTGGGTTAGGTATTCAGGGGGGGACTGATGTGTAGAGGAAATGCTCGAGAGGCGGCGGGGGTGAGGCCGGATTGTGACCGGCGTGCTCGCCGGAGCTATGGATGGAGTAGCAAGGACGGCAGGCCGGTGGGTGTGGATAGTGATGTTGTGTTGGAGTCGGTTTGTGGGTCACGCGGGCTTGGCGGAGCTCGTTGGGGGAATAAGGTGTGAAGTCGTCATGTGTAGTAAAACAGCGGGAAGGGGTATACGATGAGAGTGGACGTGGTGATGGCGCGGGGAGACGGGGGGGTAGACGGGAGAATGTTACCTGCAGGGGGCTGTTCGTGCGGTGAGTGGTATGTGGGGGCGGTGGTTGACGGCGTATGGCGATGATTTGTGTGTGTTTGTGTGTGTGGTGGCGCTGGTGCTGTTAGGCGGGGGTATGTCTCTAGGGAGCTGGTGGAGAGCAATTATACTGGTGTGGGTAGAGATTCGAAGGTGGGGGGGCATTACGGTGTGCGTTGTTAACGTGTATGATAGAGTTATGTGTCGGTGTTACGAAGGGTCGGCCGGTGGAGGTCCTGGATGCAGTTCATGGGTGTTCCTGGTCTTGTAGTATCCTAAAAAATATTCCCTTGTTACATTCCTTCAATCCTCTTTCACTTTATTTTTTCATGATTTTTCTTCTTCTTTTTTTTATAATTCTTTTTTAGTGGAACATCAAATAAAAATAAAAAAAACACAAACAAACAATCAACTCTATAAAACACAAAAATAAAATACAAAAAAAAAAAATAAAAAATAAATAACACTAACACATAATAATTAACCAAAACAAAATACAACAAAGTAAATATAAAAAACAAAACAAAAAAATACATATTAAATAAAAAAAAAACACAACAAACTCAGCTAGCTACTAGATTTAACTTACGTTAAACTTATTCCCCCTATAAGTTTTTACCATCTCTTTTGTTCCCCATTCCCTTTATATAAAGGAACTATACCATGCTCTTGCCAATCCCTAAGTACCTTCTCTCTTTTACACTTTAAACAAAATACCAACCACTCCAACACTATATACACCCCCCACCCTGCTTCCTAACATTTCTGTCATGATCTCATCAATTCCAGCTGATTTACCTTTTCATTCTATGTATGCCTTATGCACCTCCCCCAACCTCACATCCTGCTCTTCTTTCACTCCTAAAAGTGTTTTATAACTTCCCTGGCCGTGCACGATATTACAGCCTCCCTTTCTTCATCAACATTTAAAGATCCTCAAAATATTCCCGCCATTTACAATACCTCCAGCTCCCCATCTATTAACTCCCCATACTTGTTTTTAACTGACAAATCATTTCGTTCTAGTTTCTTAACATGTCTATCTCACTCAAAATTTTTTTATTTTTGCAAAATTTCTTTGACAGTGGCCTCTCCCACTCTATTCATTTGCTTCTCATTTTGCACTCTCTCATCCACTCTATTCACCTTTCTTTTACTCTCAAATATACTCTGCCCTCTTTTATAAAACACTTCTGCGTGTTTAATAAACCCTCTCATAAACTATCCTTTTCTCTTTTATCACACCTTTTACTTAATTCATTTCCACCAATCACTTCTCTTTCCTCTGCACCCACTCTCTCTTAACCACAAATTCTGCCCACATTTAGTACTTCATTTTTTAAAACTATTCCATACCCTCTTAAACCCCGCCATGACTCATATTTTAACTAGCCTACTTTCTGCCAATTGTACTTGCCTTATATTTCACCTCTTAACTTCCCTACTCCCTTAGTTTCTTTACGCTTTCACTCTCTCTTACTTGCTGTTGCCATTTTTCATTTTGTGTCATCTACCTCTTTAAACTGTAGCTACGGAACTCCCTAAATAATAAAAACGATATCTCATATCTCATAACACGCTAGATAAAGGATATTCTTGCTACTCTACTCTTACACTTTGCCGTCACATTTCACAGGACAGCACATGCTTATATATTATACATACATCTATGGTTTTTCTTCCTTATTCTAAATAGCTCTGTTTCTTTTTTATTTCTTCTATCTGTCCATGGGGAAGTGGAAAAGAATCTTTCCTCCGTAAGCCATGCGTTGTCGTATGAGGCGACTAAAATGCGGGAGCAAATGGGCTAGTAAACCTTCTCCTGTATACATTTACTAAAAAAGAGTAGAAGGAAAAACTTTATAAAACTGGGGTTGTTTAAAATGTGCGTGGAATGTGTGCGCGAGATGACAAGAAACAGATGATTGCTGATGTTATGAATGAAAAAGAAGTTGGATGTCCTGGCTCTAGCGAAACAAAGCTGATGGGGGTAGAGGAGTTTCAGTGGGGGGAAATAAATGGGATTAAATCTGGAGTATTGAGAGAGTTAGAGCAAAGGAAGGGGTAGCAGTAATGTTTAAATGATCAGTTATGGAAGGGAGACAAAGAGAATATGAATGTGTATATTCGAGAATTTATGTGGATTAAAGTAAAGTTTGATGCTGAGAAGTGGGTCATAATAAGCGTGTATTGCACTGGAGAAGAGAGGAATGCAGAGTACGAGAGAGAGATTTTGGGAGCATGTTTAGTGAATGTATAGGAGCCTTTGAAACCAAGTGAGAGATTTAATTGTGGTAGGGGACCTGAATGCTCAAAAGTAGGAGAAACTTTCGAGAGGGTGTGGTAGGTAGTTTGGGGGGTGCCAGGTGTAAATGATAATGGAGCCTTTGATTGAAACTTTGTATAGAAAAGGGGTTTAGTTATAGGTAATTAATATTTTAAGAAAAAAGAGGATAAATAGTATACTCGATTTGACTGTAGGGCGAAAGACAGTAGTTTGTTGGATATGTATTAGTAGATAAAAGACTGGTTGGTAGACTTTCAGGAGTGTACATGTTTATCGAGGGGGGGCCACAGATATACAGTCCTCACTTTCTGTTGTAGCTACATAGAGTAAAAGGTAGATGGGATACCAAGGAGAATAGAAGCATCAGGGAAAGAGAGAGGTGAATGTTTATAAACTAAGAGGGAGGCAGTTAGGGATATGATCATAAACAGCTTATTATTGGAGGATAGATGGGCTAATGGAGCATAGGCAATGGGTTGAAGAGGATGGGGTAGGTTTAAAAATGTAGTGTTGTGTGTTTCAGCAGCAGTTTGTGGTGTACAGGAAAAGTGGGTTTGCAGGAGGGTAAAGAGGAGGATTGGTGGAATGATGATGTAAAGAGAGTAGATAAGGGGAGAACAAGTTACGCATATGAGAAGGTTTTCAAAGTAGAAGGATGCAAGGGAGGGGAAGAGTATATGGATGAAAGAGAGAGGTTAAGAGAGTGGTGAAGCAATGTAAAAAAGAGAAGCAAATGATGAGAGTGGCGTGAGATGTTATCAACAAATTTTGTGAAAAATAAGAGAAAAGTGTGGAGTGAGATTACACAAGTTAAAGGATAGCCTAGTGACAAATGGATTTCGTCAGTTAAAAATTAGGAGGAGAGGAAGAGTTAATTAAATGGAGAGGTTAGAGGTATTGGGAAAGATGGAGGGAATATTTTTGAGGAATTGTTAAATGTTGTATGAAGATAGGGAAGCAGTGATTTCGTGTATAGGGGCAAGGAGGAAATAACATCTTGTAGGAGAGAGGAAGAGCCAGTTGTGATGTGTGGGGGTAAGTTCGTGTGAGGCAGTAGGTAAAATTGAAAGGGGGTTAAGGCAGCGGGGATTGATGGGATAAGATAGAAATGTTAAAAGCACGGTGGGGATATAGTTTTGGAGTGTTGGAGGCAATTATTTAATAAATGTATGGAAGAGGGTAAGGTACCAGTTGTGGGATTGGCCAGAGAGCATGCATGTTCCTTTGTTCCTATAGGCAAAGGGGATAAAAGAGAGTGCAAAAATTATAGGGGGATAAGTCTGTTGTGTGTACCTGGTAAAGTGTATGGTTAGAGTTATAATTGATATGAATTAAGAGTAAGACGGAGAAAAGATTAGCATTAGCAGATGAACAAGGAGGTTAGGAAAGGTAGGGGGTGTGTGTGGACAGGTGATACAGTGAAACATTAACGTGATACAGTATTTAGATTAGGCTAACGAGGTCTTTTGTGGATTTATGGATTTGGAAAATGGCGTATGACAGGTAGTGGATAAGGGGCGGCAATGTGGCAGATGTGCAAGTGTATGCGTGTAGCGAGGTAGGTTACTGAAAGCAGTGAAGGAGTTTTTACCGTGGATAGTGAGGCTCAAGTTAGAGTATGTAGAAACGAGGGAAATTTTTTCCGTAAAAGTAAGCCTTAGACAAAGATGTGTGATGTCACCGTGGTTGTTTAATATATTATAGATGGGGTGTAAGAGAAGTAAATGCTGGAGGGTCATGGCAGAGGCGTGGAGTTAAATGATCATCCACACTGGGCAGTGAGGAGTTTGTCACCAGAAAAAAAAACAAACTGCTCTTTGCTGATGCACTTGGCTTTGGGAACTCTGAAAGAGAAGCTGCAGAGATTGGTGTGATTGGTTATAGGGGTGCAAAAGAAAGAAAAATTAAAGGTTGAATACAGGAAAGAGTAAGTTATGAGTGGATAACAAAAGATTAGGTGATGACCGATTGAATATCAGATTGGAGGTGAGAGAGTATGGAGGAGGTGAACGTATTCCAGATAATGGGAGGGACGTGTCAGCGAGATGGGTCTATGAAGATGAGGTGATATAGAATTGATGGAGAGGAAAAAAAAGAGTGAGTGGAGCAATTTAGGAGTCTGTTGCGACAGAGAAATTTGTCACTGGGAGGCAAAGAGGGGAATGTATGAGAGTATAGTTTTACCACCGCTTTATATGGGGGTGAAGCATGGGTGATGAAAGTTGCGCGAGGGAGAAGGCTGGATGCAAGTGGAGATGTCATGTCTGAGGGGCCAATGTGTGGTGTGAATAAATTGAGAGGAATTCGTAGTTTGGAAGTTAGGCAGGAGGTGCGGGATGAGATCCAAAAAACCTGTTGTCCCAGAGGGCTGAGGACGGGTTGTTGAGGTGGTTCGGACATGTAGAAGAGGAATGGAGCGGAAACAGAATAACTTCAAGAGTGTATCAGTCTGTAGTGGACAGGAAGGCGGAGGTCGGGGGTCGGCTAGGAAGGGTTGGAGGGACGGGGGTTAAAGGAGGTGTTGATACTTTATGTGCGAGGGGCTTGGACTTCCAGCGGGCATGCGTGAGCGTTTTTGTGGAGTGAATGGAGCAAAGGGTTTTTTAATACTTGACGTGCTTTTGGGAGTGTGAGAAAAGAAACATTTATGAAGGGTTCGGGGAAAAACCGGCGGGCCCCGGATTGAGTCCTGGAGTGGAAGTACAGTGCCTGCACTCTGAAGGAGGGTGAAATGTTGAGTTTAAAAAACTTAGTGTAAAGCACCCTTTGGCAAGCAGGATGGAGTGAATGAGGGTGAAAGTTTTTCTTTTTCGGGCCCCCCTGCCTTGGTGGGAATCGGCCAGTGTGAAAATTAAAAAAAAAAAAATCAGTTGCCCCTCTTTTAACTGTACATCCTAAGCCCCCCATAACCTTTTATCCACCAATACAAAATCTAACGAATTTTCATTACATGCATACATACCTTGTTACTTATTTACTCTTTTTTTTCATAAAATTGTATTACTCATTACCAAACCTTTTCTACATTAGCTCAGCAAAGGCCCCCCATTTTCATTTCCCCCTGGCCCCCAAATTTACCTACTCTGTACTCCCCCCAAAAAATTTTACCCACTTTAGCTTTGAGACCCCCAAACCAAAATACTCTCTCACATTCACAACTCCCCCACACTCCTCAACTTTTCCCCAAAAATTCTCTCCTCCCCTCTACATTTCCTTTTTTTCCAGGTACAAAAATGTTTACTGTAACCCCTTTTCACTTAAAAAACCCTTTTTTTTCCACATAACCCTTAAATTTTCACATTTATATTCCTTCTTTTCCTGCCAAAACTTATCCACCATTATTGCTTTCTTTTTTTTAGCTCAAACTTATTTAAAACCCCTGACCTAACCCCTTTTATTTCTCTCCAATAAACTCTCTCACCCCCTTCAGTTTTGATTTACTTTTAAAACCAGGAATCCGCTTTTTTTTCTCATTTAACAACCACAATCTCTCTTTTTTTTTCATTCGCACAAATCCCGCACATTCAAACATCCCCCTTTGATGGTTTTTCTTTTTCCTTTTTGTAGGCTATATGGAAAGGGGGTTACTAGCCCTTGTTCCCCGGGATTTCCCTTTCTTTTTCAACCCATGGTTGGAGAAAAAAATTCTTGTTCCACTTCCCCCTGGTTAAAAGGAAAAAAATAAGAACAAGAACTATTAGGCAAAAATCAAAAAAACTCGATGTGTGTAATATAAATTGTCTGTATGGTAGAAGTAGCAAGATGAACCTGAAATCTTGCATTTTATGGGGCAGAAAAAAAAAAACCACAAACCACCATCTGTAAAAAAAAGTACGGCTTCCTTTTAACATCATTTGGGAGGAAAGGAAATACCCCCTGGGTGGTGCTGTTTACCAGTACACTTAATTTTTTTTTCTTTCAACACACCGGCCCTTCCCCCCGGGCGGGGTGGCCCCAAAAAGGGAAAAAAACGAAAGTTTCTCCCTTTTTCATTTAGTAATTTATACGGAGAAGAGGTTACTACCCTTGCTCCGGCCATTTTAGGGCGCCTCTTAAACACGCATGGTTACGGGGGAGAATTCTGTTCCCCTTCCCCCTGGAGATAAGAGGAAATAAACAAGAAAAAGAACTAGAAAGAAAAAAGAAGAAAACCAGAGGGGTGTGTATTATGTGCTTGCATGTATGTGTAGGGGAACCCAAGTGTAAGTAGAAGTAGCAAGCTCCTGAAAATTTTTATGTTCATGGACAGAAAAAAAGGGAACCGAATCCTACCATCATGTAAAACTTACAGGCTTTTTGTTTTAAACTCATTGGAGGGGGTAGTACCCCCTGGGCAGTTTGCTACCAACCCACTACCCAGGCTACCCAATATGATTATTTTCTTTTTTTATGTTTTATATTCCCTTCCCAAACACACTTCATTGGATATTTCCCCAGGATGACTCGGTATAGAACACTTCGTACAGCATTGTGATGTAAAAGAGATAAAGTCAGTTTCAGTGAAAATGCTGGCCACAGTGGTCCAAAATTTCCCGTTCCTTTCTTGTAGTGTTTGGTTTGGCCTTTCCCGCTGTTTTATTAATATTAAAATATAAACACTTAGCTGATAAAGACAGCAAATTTACACAGCCGCCCCTCGCGAGGCTAGAAACTTCGAAACCCTCACAAAAGGGGGGGCTGTCAAGGATACAATTTTAAGTATAAATTCCCCTAGGGGGTGTTATGCCAGCATATTTCATTTTGATGATGGCCGAG
>NC_069404.1:71026350-71047959 GCF_026875155.1 Cherax quadricarinatus
GTTTAAAATTTTGGAGGAAAAACCTTTGAAGAAGCGGGGGAAAAAAATTTTTGGAAGAAGGGAAACCCACTTTAAAAGAAGACAAAACCCCTCCTGGTTTAAAAAAAAAAAACCCCTTCCCTGGGGGAGTAAAAAAACCTCCTTTTTGGGCAGGGAAACCCTTTGAAGAGCAAAAACCCCCCCCCGGTTTAGGTAGGGGAAAAAACCTTTTAAAAGGGAAAACCCCCCCTTTTATGGAAGGGGGGAAAAAAACCCCCTGTTTAGGTAAAAACCATCCTGTTTATGGGGGATGACAGGAAAACCTCTGTGGGATGAGTTGAAGGAAACCAATCCTGTGTGATGGTATGACAGGGAAACCATCTGTGTGATGGAGTATGACAGGGAAAACCCAAACCTGTGTTTTGGAGTATGACAGGAAACCCCTCCTGTGTATGGATATGAGAGGGAACCACCTGTGGATGGGTATGACAGGGAAAACCACTGTGTGATGGAGTATGAAAGGAAACCTCCTGTGTGTGAGATGCGGAAACCCATCCTGTGTGATGGAAATTAGAGGAAAAACCCCTCCGTTGATGAGTATGACAAGGAAAACCATCCTGGGGTGATGGAAATATGAAGGGAAACCCTCCTTGTGATGAAATATGAACAGGAAAACCCCTCCTGTTGATGGAGTTGAAGGGAAAAAAAAACCGTGGTGGAGTATACAGGGAACCCATCTGTAGTGGAGTATGGAGGGAACCATCCCGTGTAGGGGTGATGAAGGGAAACCACCTGTGTGATGGGAAAATGAAGGGAAAACCATCTGTTTGGAGTATGAGGGAAAACCATCCCGTGTGATGAGTATGAAGGGAAACCATCCTGGTGATGTGAGTATGAAGAAAACCCATCCTGTGTGATGGAGTATGACAGGGAAACCCATCCTGTGTGTGGAGATGACAGGAAAAACCCGGGGTGATGGAGAGACAGGGGAAAAACCATCCTGTTTTGATGGGATAAAAGGGGGAAAACATCCTGTGTGATGGAGTATGACAGGGAAACCCCTCCCGTGTGAGGAGTATGAGGGAAAACCCATCCTGTGTGATGGAGTATGACAGGAAACCCACCGTGTGATGGAATGAAAAAAACCCATCCTGTGTGATGGAGTATGCAAGGAAACCCAACCTGTGTTTTGGAGTATGACAGGGAAAAACCCATTGTGTGATGGAATTATGACAGGGGGAAAAACCCATCGGTGATGGAGTATGGACAGGGGAAAATATTGTTAGAAGCTCCCACTATGTATAATATTGAACGGAGGGGAAACCCCCAAATACCGATTAAAAAAATTTTTCCCTTTTTTGGATTATTAAAAAATTTTAAATAATAATAATAAAAATAATTAAAAAATGATATAATAATAAATTTTTTGCGCAAAACCCCCAAAAGAGTATCAGTGTTCCCGGGAGGAATGCGTGCGTGGGAAATGTGCGGAGTGAGAAAAGGGGTAGGGGGGGTTTGGGGGGGTAAGAGGGGGTTGGGGAAAGAGAAAAGTTGAATCAAAGTTGGTGGCGGCAGCTAATTTAGTTAAGTGGACTAGAGAGAGTGGGGATAAAGGGTGGCATTTCGCGAGGAGGTCATTTAGAGTGAGGGTTGGAGGGTGTTGACGGCGGAAGCGAAGAAAAAAAAGTAGCTTAGAGCATTTATAACCCTTAAAGCTTGAAAAGTTGGAGAGCGAAATTTGCACAGAAATGTCAATTGTTGATTTTGTTCTTTATTAACATATTGCGGTAATTTCCCAAAATTAATCATGACTAGCAAGACAGCATTTAATACCATTTCTTAAACTAGCAAGCAGCATTTAATACCATTTTTTAAATAGCAAGGCATATTTTTAATACCATTTTTTCTTAATAGAAAGGAGTATTTAATACCATCTTTTAAATAGAAAGGCAATTTAAACCATTCTTAATTGCAAGGCAGTATTTAAACCCATTCTGACTGCAAGGGTATTTTAATACCATTTTTTTACTAGCAAGGCGTTTTTAAATACCATATCTTACCTAGCAAGGCGATTTTCCTTTTGACCTAGCAAGGGCAGAAACTTAATACCATTTTTCCCTAGCAAGGCAGTTTTTAAATACCTTCTTACCTAGCAAGGCAGTATTAACACCTCCTGACTAGCAAGGCAGTATTTAATACCTCTCTGACTAGAAAGGGTAGATTTAATCCATCTTTATAGCAAGGCAGTATTTAATCCCATCTCTTACCTGAAAGGGCAGTATTAATACCACCCTTGCCCAGCAAGGTAGTATTTAATCCATCTCTGCCTAGAAAGGGCAGTCACTTAGCTTAATCCCTAATCGCGGATTTAATGTTAAGAATTTTAATCAAAGTCTGCTCGAAAGGCTACCCATGTAGATGTCCTAGGGGCCCCCCTCTGTAATTTGTTTTTATAACATGTAAACCACACAATACCCAAAAACCTGTAAACCCGCTTTAAAAACCCATATAGGGAAAAAATTGAATTGATTGAATTTGACCTAGAGGGCAGTATTTAAAATTTGGAAAAAGGGACGGAAAATTTTGAGTCTAATGATTTCTTGATCGGTTCGGATTTGTTTTTTAAAAAACAGGTTGTGACAGAACCAATAGAGGAAAACAATCTATTGATTTGGGTTCTTGCCAAAAAAGATTCATAATTTAATAATTTGAGGTTAATGATGGCTTGGGGGAAAGTGATCACAAATCATTGTTTCAATTATCAGGGAATTCCAGATAATGAAAAAATCTCTCTCCAGTTTTCGCTTGGCCGCTTCATGGGATGAAAATTTGGGTGGGCTAAATTGGAAAATGTCCTGATATGGGTAGGTTTAGGTGATCGGTTGCCAAATGACGTTTTTAAGGATGTTTATGCCCAGGAAACTTTGTTCCAAGGGGGAAAATGAGAAAACAAAAATGATCCCAAAGGTGAAATAGAAAAAACATTATTGGTCAAAAGAGAGGCATATATAGGGTATAAAAAGAGGGGATGGTATTAAGAAAAATCAAATATTCAATAAAGAGAAAAATAAAAAAAGGAATAAGAAAAGCAAAAGAGATTATGGGCTAAGGCGAAAGTATAAGGTAAAGGTTAAGGTAGGTATACGAAGTAAGATTAGGGACAAGATGACCCACTTAAGAATAACTCTGGTCAGATCGGCTTGAAAAGGTATGTGTGAAATTCTAATATTTCCCCCAGTTTTGACCCCGGAAAAAAAAAACGATATTCTGAAAATAAAAGTTATGTAGAAAGGATGATAATAAATTTTTGTACGATTTCGGTAAATAGTGAAGGTCCCCAGCAAAAAGGAAAAATAAAACCCAAAAAATCCCCCGGTCCTGAGAATGTTTTTAAAGGGGGTTAAAGGAATGTAAAGAGGACTTTGATACCCTTTTGGTAATTTTTTAAAACATATACAAATGGATGTGCTGTTAAAGGCAAATTAATACCCATTTTACAAAGGGAGGTGAAGGCCTTGGCTTCGAATCTGACCCATAGGCTTTCCTCCTAGTGGGAAAATTTATGGAAACAATAATTGCCAAAGCAATTCGTAGCCCTCTTGACAGGTAAAGATTTATTAATGTTGAACCCCCGAAGGGTTTCAATTATGATGTATATTAGTATATGTATATAAGTACATTACCTTTTATAAATTTTATATTGCTTTTATTTGCATAATAGCTAAATCGAAAAATATTGCTTTTTATTAAAATTTGATTGTTATTTTGTTTGGTAGGTGTAATGTTTAAATGGGGCCTGTCTATGGGCTGTTTTGGCCCTTTCCGTAACAAGATGTCGAATCCCGTCCCCCTTAAGTTGTCCTTAGCACACTTTAATTTTAAAATGGGGATTTTAAGGAGACTGATCCCATAAAAAAAAAGGATCTTTTTATAAAAGAATCATTAAAAATTAGTATATGTACAAAGTTCTCTCTTCTTGTATGTTTTTACAAAAGTGCCGTTGTTGGGACTAAGTAATCTTCTAAGCGGGGGAATGTTTTTTAAAAATGAGTGCCCGAATTTTTTTTTTTTTTTTTCCCTTTTAGTTAGTAGCCACCATTTTGAAACCCCCCGAACCCTAATAATTTTTAAATTAAATTCTAATGGTTTAATTTTGGACCGGGATACTGACTACTTGTTACAAAAAACCCAGAAACAGGCTGGTTTGCTAGAAGGGCGCCCCTTTTGTATTACGGGAGATCTCTAATCTTTTTAGAAATAGCGTTTTTGTAACAATTAATAACCCCTCAAAAAGGGTTTTTAAAAAGGGGCTTTCCTGTCTTACAAAATTTATTAATTTTTTTCACTAAGGTGTTTGAGGAGGTAGACCCTGGTAATGAATATGATATTTTGGTATATGGACTTCAGTAGGCTTTCGATAAAAGTTCCACACCCAGGGGACTATTGGGGAAACTTAAGGCACAGGGAAAGGGAAAGGAGAAATTTTTTTCCGGGGTAAAAGGCCATGGTAAAAAAATAGCCCAGCAAGGTTATAAAAATGGGCGAAATCAGAAGGGGGGGGCACGTCAAAAAGGCGGTGTTCCGGGGCCCAGTTTTGGGCCTGTTGTTTTTTCACAATTTAAAATAAACGCTATTTGGGGGGAATAAATAGCCCCTTAACCCAAATTTTGCTGGGGACCCCAAAATAGGAGGTCCAATTCTTTCTAATAAGGACATTAGACCCACTCCAAAGTTTTTGAATAGACTGACGAAAATGGTGGGGAGAAGTGCAAAGCAGTTTAATATTGACAAATGAAAAAGTTCTAAATGTTGGACAGTTAAAAAACCCATGCCACATACAAACAAATAATTAGATCTTAATACTACCGATTGCAAAAAGGGTTTTTTAAAGGATTTTGGGGTTAGCGGGAACCAAAAACCAAGACAACATTTTTTGGGGGGAAAAAAATTTAATTTTGTTCGCAATAAAGTTTAACAAAATTTTTTGGCTTCAAAATTTTGAAGTATAAATAATGGGAAGCCCTCAGGTTGTTCTTAAACCTAATATACCCTTTGGGTTTTTAAAGGCCTCTTTTAGTTTTATGCTGTTTTTTGGGGTACCGTATTATGGGAATGGAATAAAATGCTCTGGAAAACGTAAAAAGGGAGGATGCAAAGATGACCCCGGTTATCAAAATTTTCCCAAATTTTGAGGATAGACTGAAGGCCCTGAATCTGCACCCCTTCGATAGGTGTAAAATTTTGGGGGGGGTATGATCGGGGTGTATAAAGGGAAAAAAGGGAATAAAAAAAAGGGGATGTAAATATTGTGCGAAAATTTCCACCCAAAGGGGACAGGACTCTCAAAAGGGTTTTTCGGGTTTGGGAAAAAAAAATTCAAAACCCAGGAAGGATATAGGAAAGAAACGGGTTTTGGTAATAGAGTTGTGGATGAAGGGAAAACAAGCCCCCGGGGTTACAGTTTTTAAAAGGCAAAAAAAAACGTTGTGTATTTTTAAAAAATAGGTTAGAAAAATTTCCCGGGTTGGGTGTGGGTGGGGGGGAAATTTTGGGACCTGACTGTTTTGTGTTGAAAGGCCCGGGTACAGGGGCCCACCCTTGAGGGGGATGCCCCCCCCCAAAGGGGGTGGGTTTTTGGGGATAATCCGGGGGGGGGGTTTCTTTGGGTCAAAACCGGGGGGGAAATACATGGCCCTGCTCGCATGGGTAAGTGGGCCCTTTTTGCAGTTTTCCTTCTTTCTTATGTTCTTATTTTTTAATCCCATCTCTTCCAACCCAAGGGCCCTTATTTAAATACATCTTTTACCAAACCCAAGGCAGAATTTTTAAATTTCCCATCTTGACCATAAAGTGGCAGATGGTCAGTCGTCAGTGTCAGTGGCCCAGTGTCCCGTGGGGTAAAGGGAACCCTGAGCTGCTTTGGGGTTTTAGCTTTGGGGGATTACAAAGCATGGTGTGGCATAAAAAGAGAAACGAAACCCTTTTTTTCGGGCCCCCAGGGACATCCCCTTCTTTTACAGGCAAACCCCCCCCAACCAGCGAACCAGGTTAAAAAAGGTTGATGAGGGGCCCCCATCGTTCAACTAGTGCCCAGGTTCTACCCAATAAAAAGGGTTGGGATTACAATCGCAGAGGTTTGGGGAAATACCGCTCTCCTTTTCTCCCCTTGGGTAAACCCCATTCTAGAGCGGGGTTGAAGCCCCGGTTTTTCCTATTTGTGGTTTCAAATTTCTGCCTTGCTTACCCGGGGGAGTGAATATATTTTCCCCCTGTAAATAGTGTACATTTTTGCTGTTCAAAATTGGTGAAGGATAATATAAGTCAAAATTTTTTTCTACTGTGTTTATTTCCCCCAAATTACCCCCGGGGAAAACCGGGCCATTTAAAATTTCCTTTGGTTGTAATATGGTAGCCCTTTTCCGGGGAGCGGGACTTAGAGAAACGGTTGAGCTTAGGGGAAGCTTGTAGCGGGGAACATTGGTGGGCTTGCTGTTTCGCTTCGCTTTACAAATTTTGCGTGTCATTTGCTTATGATCAGCCTTCCCATTTGTGATCTTTTAAACAGCTCGTTTACAAAGCTTTTTCAGTGTGCTCGTTTTCGCAGGGTCAATCTTGTGTGAGTCGGCTTTGCTTGTAGGCGTACTGCAATCGAAAACTGTGCATAGCTAAGCGTTTCTCCCAAATTAACGTGTTACTTTGAGGTTTTTCGTATGTGCATAGGGGGAAAAACTTATCCCAAACCAAGACGAGTCAACCCGGGGTGTGGGCCCATATACTTTGCAAAACCCAACCTAAATTTCCTACAGCTTTGTTGGAAAAAGGGCTCTTTTCCACTGGCATTCCCTATAAACGCACTCTCACGCGGGCGCAACTGCTTTTCACTTATTGCTGCAAAACTTAGGGAAGAAGAGTTTGGCACATCAAACTCCCCCCTCTACGGGAGCTGGGGCAAAAACTCCCTATTGTTTCCGCAGGGGGAAAGATATAAACCTACGGAGCAAAATGGTCATTTTATAGTGCAGCGGGGTTTTTCTCAGGGGTAAATAAACGTCTTTGGCCCACTTGAGCTGGAAAAAATCAATCTTGAGCAAACTGGGGAACAGAGGGGCTTTCGCAAGGGAAGAATTTGATGGGGGAAAGAGAGAGGGGGAAGTTTTTCCATTCTGAAAACGATTTCAGTTTAAAAAAAGCGTACAGCTTGTTCCCCGCTTCAATGAGGCCGAACCAGAGCAATTTTTCGAAAGCTTCGAAAATCGGGCTCAAAGCCTTGAGGTGGCCGGAACAGCACGGGGCAGCGTTGGTTCATACGGGCATTTTAGGTAAGGCACAGGAATTTACGTCGGTATTAACGGGACGCTGAATTCTTGATTACAATTTAGTAAAGGGGACCACGTTTTGGGAGCATATACATGTATCCCAGCTAAATATCGAAAGACCTTCAAATTAAAACAGGGGGCAGCTTGGTCAATCCCTGGGGGGACTTTTTGGGACAGAAAACCCAAAAAGCTTTTCCCGGGGGGGTTTATAAACGAGTGGTTTTTCTCTAACTTTGAGGAGCTTTTTGCAGCTTATTCTGATTGAAAAACCGTGGAGTCTGGGGGGCCCAGGGGTTCGGTCTTTCTGCGGGATCGTAAATTTAACCACTGAAATTGGGGGCCCGGCCGGTTGGCTGTACCTTCAAAAGGGAACCGCTCCTTGTCCGACGGCCCCTCTCTCTTTTTCAACGTCTGGCCTGAGCAGAAAATCGACAACATTGGAGAAATGAAGTGCCAGCCGGGAGGGGGGAAGGGCCGCCCCAAAACGTCACCCAACCAAGTCCCGGGTGAGCCCCCGCTTCTCAAAAAATGGTCCCCCCTGCGGAGGGGCAAAACTACTTATGGAGCATCTCGACAAAATATCCAGAGAGGCCCCCACCCAAAAACGACACCATTTTGAAACTCATCGGGAGTAAAGGGCAAGCCTTCGTCTGCTTCAGGTGCAATAAAGTAGGCCCCCCTCATCATTCCCAACGGGCCCCCAAAAACCAACCCATGGGGGAAAATCTTAAAACCCCTTTAGAAACATGTCCCCAAAAGAGAAGTAGAAAAAAAGGAAAGGGCCCCCTTTTTTTTGCGAAAGTTTTTATTTCCCTTCGGGAAAACCTCGGGAACCAACAAAATTTAAATACCTTTAGAGATACTGGAAAAAATTTTGCTCCCTTGTCAGAGAAGGAATATTCCCCCTTTTAGAGAATATTTTCCTTAAATTCCTCATTTTTTATTGGAAGCCTTTTTGGAGGGGGCTATATATTCATTTCCCTTTTTGCAAAAAAATTTAAATTTTACAGTGCAAATTTTAAACACGGGTATTTTGACTGTAGGTATCTAAAAAGGTTTTTCCCATGAAAAATGCCATGTTTTTTCCCGGGGTAAAAAACTTTTATTTACTTTTAAGTTCGTGCCCTAAACCCTAAATGTTTAAATGCTTTCTCCGGGTGTTGGCCAAAACCCTGGGGCAAAAACCCAAAAGGGGTTTTGTCTGGGGAGAATGTTGACCTACCCTTTGGGAAACACTCCGATCTCGGAATACCCCAGTTTTTTTAATGAGACAAAAGGGGGCCCGAGTCTCGTAAATCAAGTGAACAGACCCCGATCAAAACCTTCCTATTCCCAGGTTCAGGATTGCCCCGATGTCTCTGTTTCCATGCCCGAGGGACTGTCCTTTCCCGGGGGGAAAAACGAAAGGGGGGCCCTTTTTTAAAAATTTTGTTTTCAGGGAGCCATGGGTAAATCCTCTTGGGGGCATCCCCGTCAAGTATGAAGTTTTAAAAAAGATTATTTTTGGGTTTTCACTGAGACTGGGGAAGGAGAAAAGGGCCGGCAATTTTTACGAAAAGGTTGTGGTTTCCAAAACCCAGTATAGACATCAAAATATTTAAAATAGCCATAATACGTCATTTAGGGAAAGGGCACTTTGGAATTTCAAAAACCTTGTATAGAATCACAAAAAATTTTATTGGCCAAAATTAAAGAAATTGGAAATCTAAAAGGGGGTTTTCCGAAAAATGTCAGCAAGGGTTTAAAAAACCCGGACATTCCCTTAAACCTGCACCTCTCCAACCCATACCTGTGTGGGAAACCCTTTTTCAGATTTTTAAATTTTTAGATTGTGTAGGTCCACTAAACCCAAGTCAAAGTCTGGAAATCAGTATTTAAATTTAAAAAATTATGGATAAAAATAACCAATTTTGAAGAACCCCAATGGGGTAGTATCAATACTAAACTTAAATTTTCCAAAAACTTTAAAAAAAAATTCATTTTTTGTTTTTTGGGATTCCCAAAAAAATACAAAATGAAACAAGGGGACAACCCCCCATGCCAAAGGGATTTAGGGGAATTTTTAATAGGTTAAAAGGGGTAAATTTACAACCCTTTTCCACTGCCCCATCACCCCCAGTCCCAAAGGGGCCGGAAAGATTCCACCAAAAAATTTTTAAAAAAAATGATGAGAAGTTTTTGCATCACTTTTCCGACAGATTGGGATTTAATTCTACCCTTGTTTTGTTCTCAGTACGGAGCGGTGCAAGAAATCTACAGGGTATAGGGCCCCTTTGAGGGTGATCTTTGGGGGAAAAATGTCGAGGCCTCTTCGGGTGCTCAAAGAAGGGGTGGATGGGAGAAGACGTAAGCTCAGCACTCTACAACCCCTCCCTTTAAGGTTGCAGGTGGCACGTGGGGTTAAACCACGGCTAACCCTAAAGGGCAGCTCAAAAAAAAGATGAAACAGAGGTATGACAAAAATGGGAAAAATTCCCCTCCTTTTTCCCTCCAAAGGGGACAAAAGGGGTTGGTTTCAGGAACCTATTTCCTGGGCCCCCACCTTGAAAGCTAGATTTACGGACCTATGCAGATAAATAAGTAGAAATTTTCTGATTTTTAAAATTTTGTGGTAGCTCCCCCTTTATAAGACCCCAAAAACAAAAAAATTAAACCCCATTAAACCAAAACAAGGCCCTTTATACACCAATAAAGTCCCCCGTAATGACTCTTTTCCTCTACCTCTGAGGGACGACTCTGACTTTTTGCAATCTATCTTGAAATTAATACTAAAATTTAAAATTTTGTCCTCCCCAAAGATCCTAGCCCTTTTAAAGGCCCGGATTATCTGAAATACAAAACAACCAAAATTTTTTGAAGGGTTCTTTCAGTCATATCCCCAAAATTTTTTGGATGTGCCCAAAAAATGTACGTTAGGTTCCCCTAGTAGTGTGGAAAAAAAAAAACCCCAAATTAAAAATCCCCCTACAGAGTAATCCGAAAAACAAAGGCTACTTCAGCAAAGGAAAATAACTTTTGTTAGAAATGGGTTTTGTGGGGGATTTTATTACCATGGGCTTTACCGTGCAACCAAATAAAAAAGGTGATGGAGGGTTTCGTTTTGTGCACGACACCGTAAAGTGAACGAGGTCACAATTACAGATCTTACCCCTTTCCCCTTTTGGATGCCCTAATTGACTTTTTGGGTTTAAAGGGTATTTTGTGTCCCAAAAATTGATCTCCTTAAAGGGTTTCTATCCCGGGACCTTTGACGATAAGGCGAAAGGGAAATTTTTCTGCCTTTTGGGTTCCAGGGGTCTTTTTCAATATACAGTTACCCCCCCTTTGGAATGAAAAAATTTCCCCCCCTTTCCCTTCCAGAAACTCATTTATCAGGCTATTAAAGGCTTGGGAAAGGGAAACGGCAGCATTTCCTAGATGATATTGTTTTTGGTGGGCTGATCTTGGGATCAACTCCCCTTTAACTTAAAGCTCTGTTTGGGACCTTTTAAAATTCCCCCCAAATTTTTAAAATTTTAATTTTTTCTAAAACTTCCTTTGGCCAAAGGGCCCACTATCACTTTTTTTAGGCCAGAAAAAGGTAGTGGGAAAAGTTGCACCTAAAAATTTTCCTAAAGTTCTTTCGATTAAAAAATTATCCAGTTTTCCCCATGATAGGAAATCTCTTTCAAACCTTTCCCCCAGGCATGATAGGGTTTTACAGAAGAATTTTTGTAAGAATTTCTTAATATTGGAGCCCCTCTTTCCTCTCTTTAAACCCGTCATAAAGTTCCCTTTAAATTGGGCGTCAGATTGTAAAACGCTTTTTTAAAAAAGCAAAAAATTATTGTGCTTTTGCACCCCTTCTCCTGTCCCCAAAACTTCTCCCAAAACCCTTTTTTATTACGGTTGATGCTTGTGAGTCTGGGGTTTTGGGGCCGGGACTAAATTTCAACGGGAACAAGGAGCTGCAGCCAATCGCATACTTTTTTAGCTAAATTCCAGCCACATCAGAGGGGTTACCCCTACCATTGAAAAAAGAAGCCCTCGCGCTGGGAATGGGGTTTTTGGGAAAATTTCGATGTTTATGTTGGGGCCGACACGCTGGGGGGGGGACAGTCCCACAGTGATCACAAACCCCTTAGTTATCTCCCCAAACCCTGAAGAATCACAACACAAGGCTTATTTCGTTTGGGCCTCAAAAGGGTGCAGCCCTATTAAACCCCAAAATTCATTCTTGCCGCAAAAAAAATGGGGGGCAACTCTTTGTTTAAGGGGTCAAATTTAATATTTTATTTGGTTAGGATGTATTTTGGTAACCCCCCCCCCCTTTTAAAACTCCCTTTTTTTTTTTCCCCCGATGTGGGGGTTTTTTTTTTTTGTGAGGGGTCGGCTACCCTCCGCTTGTAAAAAAATTTGGGCCTTTTTTGGCCTTTTCTGATGCTTTTCCATCTGAGTTTTTGGGGTTTGGGTTTTGGTCACTAGGGAAAACTGAGCTCTTTTCTAAGAGTTGGAAAGGTGGGAGGATAGGCGGTCCCATTATTTTGTGCCAAGGCGGCAAAGGTTTCCATGGGAGGGGGCAGCCCCCCCCTGAAACCTTCTAGGGGGGGGGGGTGTGGCATGCAAAGGTACGTAACCTTTTTTTCGGCGCATGGCAACCCTCATTTACAGGCTATTTTCCCCCAACCAGCGAACCCGGTTGCTAAAAGTTTATGATGGGGCCCCTCGTTTAACTAGTGACCAGGTTCTAGCCAATAAGAAGGTGGGATTGACAATCGCAGAGGTTATGGGGGATACCGCTCTCCTTTTCTGCCCTTGTCATCCCATTCTAGAGCGGGTTTTGAAGCACGGTCTGCTATCTTGTGGCTTCTATATCTCCCTTTGCTTCCCGGGTGGAGTCACTATTTTTATCACTGTAAATAGTGTAAAATATTGCTGTTCTAAATATGGTGAAGGATAATATAAGTCTAAATTTTTTTCTACTGTGTTTATTTGCTCCCATTACACCTGGGATAACAGGCCATTTGAAATCCTAGGTTGTAATACATGGCTTGCTTCTACAGTGTTTTAAAAACTGAGGTTGGAGAGTTGAAGGAGGAGGTCTTGCTTCTCCAGGAGGAGATTAGGAGGCTGAAGGTCCACCTCAATGGGTCGGGGAGAGAGTGTGAGGTGGCTGGAGTTGTGGGGAATAAGGCTTCTAGCAGTGAGGTGCAGTCTGTCTCTCGCTGTGAGGAGGCTGTAGGTGGGGAGGTAGCAACGGCTACCAGCAGTGAGGTGCAGCCCAGCACCTGCTACAAGTGGCGAGTGGTTCACAGTAATGGGAGGCGCATCAAGTAAGGAAAGTTAAGAGTGAAGATCTGAAGGTGGGAAAAATCGCTTCTCTGTTCTTCGGGATGAATGTACTTCAGGGGCCCAGTGAAGGTAAGGGTACAAACTGCCCCTGCTAATGGGGGTAAGCGCATTCTTGTGGTTGGTGACTCTCAGGTAAGATATGTTGACCGTGCTTTTTGTAATTTAGGAATAAGAAGTTTGGAGAGATAGAGTGTGCTTCCCTGGAGCTGGTTTTGGGGGACATTGTCAACAGGCTGGATAATATCATGTCAGGTAAGGGGAACAAGCCCATATCTGTCTCAGTGCTGGGGAAAATGATGTTGGAAAGGGTAGGAGAGAAGAGCTGCTAGATAAGTACAGGTCAGCTATAGATTTCATTAAGTCTAAGGGAGGGATCCCAATCATATGTAGCATCTTGCCTAGAAGGGGAGTAGGAAATGAATGGTTGTCTAGGGCAATTGGTGTAAATTGCGGGCTAGACAAATACTGCAAGGAACTTGCAATCCCATTCATTGACAATGGAACAACTTTTATGGCAAACATGTATGTATGCAAGGGATGGGGTACATCTCCTGGGGCAGGGTGGTAGCACTTGCAGACTCGTTTGAAAAGGGCCCATTGGTGAAATGCCTATGTTTTTAAACTGTGGAAGATAGAGGTATGGGTTGTGGTGGAAACAAGCAGGTTGCAACACTAGGGTTGGAACAGTAAATGTATAAGGCATTCAGCATGAAGTTAAAAATTTAAAAACAATAGATCGGGTCAGCAAACAAAGGGGGACAGCAGAGGGCAGCAAGGGACTAGCCCCTTAAGGTTTACTATACTAATAGAGGAGTGTAAGAAATAAGATAGATGACCTAAAAATTAATTGCAAGTGCAGGAAAACATAGATATTATTGCTATAACAGAGACCTGGCTCAATCTGAAAGATAGAGAGATGCCCTCTGAATGTCACATACAAGGCTATAAATTATTCACACTGACAGGGTCAACAGGAAAGGTGGTGGAGTAGCGATGTATGTCAGAGACAATTTAAATTGTTGTGTTAGACAAGATTTTAAAAATTAGAAGCGTCAGCCACTGAATCTGTTTGGTTACAGTTTCTCGAGGGCCGAGAAAAACTAATTTGGGTGTGATTTACAGGGCCCCAAATCTTGATAGGGAGTGCAGTAACTTCATGGGACGAAATTGTAAGGCATTCTACATACGAAAATGTTGTGCTAATGGGAGATTTAAACTATAGACAGATTGACTGGAGCAATTTGACAGGAAATTTAGAGTCAATTGACTTTCTTGATACGACCAGGATTGTTTTTTAAAACAGTTTGTGACAAACCCAAACTAGGGGAAAAAAACCTCCTTGACTTGGTTCTTGCCAGTAGGAAACACTAATTAATAATTTTGAGGTTAAGATGAGCTTGGGGAAAGTGATCACAAATCACTCATTTTTAATATATCACGGAATTCCCCTAATAATGGCAATCAAGTCTCCGTCCCTGACTTTCGCTTGGCTGATTTCATAGGACTGAAAATTACTTAGGTGGGCTAAAACTGGAATGACCTGACTAAGGGTCGGTAGGTGGTGATGGTTGCCGATATGATGCTTTCCAGGCATAGTTCTAGCTGCTCAGTAAAATTATGTTCCAAATAGGGAAATCAGTCAAACAAAATGATCCTAAATGGATGAACAATAGATTAAAATAATCTGATTGGTCAAAAGATAGGTATATATAGGCAAATCAAAAGAGGAGAGGGGCAATTAAGAAATCGATTATTCAGTTAAAGAGAGAAATAAAAAAGGGAATTAGAAAAGCAAAAAGAGATTATGAGGTTAAAGTTGCAAGAGAATCGAAGACTAACCCAAAAGGATTCTTTCGGGTATACAGAAGTAAGATCAGGACAAGATAGGCCACTCAAAAGTTCCCGGGTCAGCTCACTGACAGTGATAAGGAAATGTGTAGAATTTTTAACACAAAACTTCCCTCAGTTTTTACACAGGAGGATCCCAGCGATATTCCAGTAATGATAAATTATGTAAAAACAGGACGATAATAAACTGTGCACGATTAGGGTCACAAGTGACATGGTCCTTAGGCAAATAGATAAATTAAAACCTAACAAATCCCCGGCCCTGATGAACTGTTTTGCAAGGGTTCTAAAGGATTGTAAAGAGGAGCTTAGCACACCTTGTAAATTTTTTAAAACATATCACTACAAACTGGCATGGTGCCAGATAAGTGGGAAAATGGCAAATGTGATACCTATTTTAAAAAACAGGTGACAGGTCCTTAGCTTCGAACTATAGACCAATAAGCCTAACCTCCATAGGGGGAAAAATTTTATGGAATCAATAATTGCCGAGGCAGTTCGTAGCCACCTTGAAAAGCAAAATAATCAACGAATCTCAGCATGGTTTTAAAAAGGGGGCGTTCCTGCCTTTACGAATTTATTAACTTTTTCACAAAGGTATTTGAGGGGGTAGATCATGGTAATGAATATGATATTGTGTATATGGACTTCAGTAAGGCTTTTGACAGGGTCCCACATCAGAGACTATTGAGGAAAATTAAGGCACATGGAATAGGAGGAGAAATTTTTTCCTGGTTGACAAATAGGAAGCAGAGAGTTTGCATTAAATGGGGAGAAATCAGAGTGGGGAAGCGTCACGAGCGGTGTTCCACAGGGGTCAGTGTTGGGCCCCCTGCTGTTCACAATCTACATAAACGACATAGATGAGGGCATAAAGAGCGACAAACGGCAAGTTTGCCGATGACACCAAAATAGGCCGTCGAATTCATTCTGACGAGGACATTCGAGCACTCCAGGAAGATTTGAATAGACTGTGCAGTGGTCGGAGAAGTGGCAGATGCAGTTTAAAAATAGACAAATGCAAAGTTCTAAATGTTGGACAGGACAATAACCATGCCACATATAAAAATAAATAATGTAGATCTTAATTACGGATTGCGAAAAGATTAGGAGTTCTGGTTAGCAGTAATCTGAAACCAAGACAACAGTGCATAAGTGTTCGCAATAAAGCTATAGAATCCTTGGCTTCATATCAAGAAGCATAAATAATAGGAGTCCTCAGGTTGTTCTTCAACTCTATACATCCTTGGTTAGGCCTCATTTAGATTATGCTGCACAGTTTTGGCCATCGTATTACAGAAAAGGATATAAATTCTCTGGAAAATGTACAAAGGAGGATGACAAAATTGATCCCATGTATCAGAAACCTTCCCCATGAGGATAGACTAAGGCCCTGAATCTGCACTCTCTAGAAGACGTTTGAATTTGGGGGTATATGATTGAGGTGTTATAAAGGAAGACAGGAATAAATAAAGGGGATGTAAATAGTGTGCTGAAAATATCTAGCCTAGACAGGACTCGCAGCAATGGTTTTAAGTTGGAAAAATTCAGATTCAGGAAGGATATAGAAAAGTACTGGTTTGGTAATAGAGTTGTGGATGAGTGGAACAAACTCCCGAGTACAGTTATAGAGGCCAGAACGTTGTGTAGCTTTAAAAATAGGTTGGATAAATACATGAGTGGGTGTGGGTGGGTGTGAGTTGGACCTGATTAGCTTGTGCTACCAGGTCGGTTGCCGTGTTCCTCCCTTAAGTCAATGTGACCTGACCTGACTAGAGGAAATGGTATGGTGATACCGACAAGATGTGGAAAAAGACACTTATGTACAGTTCAGGACATTTATTAAAGGAAACGTTTCGCCACGAGTGGCTTCTTCAGTCCTAATACAGAGAAAACTAAGAAAACACACACTACTATATATATATGTGTGTTTTCTTAGTTTTCTCTGTATTAGGACTGAAGAAGCCACTCGTGGCGAAACGTTTCCTTTAATAAATGTCCTGAACTGTACATAAGTGTCTTTTTCCTGACCTGACTAGGTTGGGTGCATTGGCTTAAGCCGGTAGGAGACTTGGACCTGATGAGATTAAGACACATGTGCAACATCTGGGTATCTTTATTGTAGACGTTTCGCCATCCAGTGGCTTTATCAATACAAATTCTAGGACATAACTTGAAGACAGTAGAACTATGTACAGAAGATGAGGTAATCAGTCCCTCAACCTAGGAGTAGGTGCGAAGAGCACCATAGTCGTGGAGATTCTGAAGCAGAAGAAAGGATCCTGGCGCTTATAAGTAACGTCAGGTGTAGCAGCGAGGGCATATTCACTGGTAGGCGGATTCCCAGTGGAAGTAGGTCCTTCCCCAAAAAGATGGGTTAGTTGTAGTAGTAGTTGTCGTAGTCGTGAAGGTTATGTACATGTCCACGACTATGGTGCTCTTCGCCCCCTACTCCTAGTTGAGGGACTGATTACCTCATCCTCTGTACATAGTTCTACTGTCTTCAAGTTATGTCCTGTGCAAGAAGGTATAAAATACCGACAATATGAAAGTTAAGACACATGTGCAACATCTGGATGTCTTTATTGTAGACGTTTCGCCATCCAGTGGCTTTATCAATTACAGATTCTAAAGGGCATAATAGGAAGACAGTAGAACTATATACAAAAGATGAGGTAATCAGTCCCTCGGCCTTGGAGTTAGTGTTCACAGCATCGTGGTGGAGGAGAGTCTGGAGCAAGGCAAGAAGACTGGCGGTTTTTATAGGCGCGTGGAAGGGACGGGCAGCAGACGAGGGCAGTCATGGTAGGCGGGATTCCCCAGTGGAAGTAGGTCCTTCCAAAGAGATGGGTTAGTTGCAGCAGCCGTGAAGAAGGTCTTGTAGATGTCCTCTGAACCAAGATTCCATGATGTTGCAGTGTCTGACAAGTTGTGCAAGAAAGGTATAAAAAACCGACAATATGAAAGTTAAGACACATGTGCAACATCTGGATATCTTTATTTTAGACGTTTTCGCCATCCACTGGGAATTTCCCGCCTACCAGTGACTGCCCTCGTCTGCTGCCCGTCCTTCCACTGACGCCTATAAAAACGCCAGTCTTCTTGCCTTTTGCTCCAGACTCTCCTCCACCAGATTGCTGTGAACATAACTCCAAGGCCGAGGGACTGATTACCCCATCTTTTGTATAAAAGTTCTACTGTCTTCCTATATGTCCTAGAATCTGTATTGATAAAGCCACTGGATGGCGAAACGTCTACAATAAAGATACCCAGATGTTGCACATGTGTCTTAACTTTCAAGTTATGTCCTAGAATTTGTATTGATAAAGCCACTGGATGGCGAAACGTCTACAATAAAGATACCCAGATTTTTGCACATGTGTCTTAAACTCATCTTGTCGGTATTATATACCATTGTACACAGACTTGGACCTGCCTCGCATGGGCCAGTTAGGCCTTCTGCAGTGTTCCTTCGTTCATATGTTCTTATGTTCTAGCTGACTTAGTTGACAGGAAGTACGGTGCATCTACTGTGTGTAGTGCCAGAACCAGGAGCTGCATCGATTTCTTCAGCTTTCTACAGTTGATGATGAAATATTGTGGTAGTGAAGGTCGTGAAGGTTGGATATGTCATCAACGTTCTTCCCGGCGAGACTTCAAGGGAGAGGAAAAGATCCTCTGTGTTCTTGAGAAGAGTTTTATGATGCTCCCGAGCTTGGTTCAGCAGTCCTGATGAGAGCAAGAATGCAAGTCATTTTTACTTGCTGATATCGGTGGACTCCGCAATCAAGTTTACCGCAGTGTTTTGGGCCCAACAAAATTGAGATGAAATTAAGACACATGTGCAACATCTGGGTATCTTTATTGTAGACGTTTCGCCATCCAGGGCTTTATCAATACAAATTCTAGGACATAACTTGAAGACAGTAGAACTATATACAGAAATGAGGTAATCAGTCCCTCAACTAGGAGTAGGTGCGAAGAGCACCATAGTCGTGGAGTTTTTGAAGCAGAAAAAAGGAGCCTGGCGCTTATATAGTAACAACTTGTCAGACACTGCAACATCATGGAATCTTGATTCTGAGGACATGTACATAACCTTCACGACTACGACAACTACTACTACAACTAACCATCTCTTTGGGAAGGACCTACTTCCACTGGGGAATCCCGCCTACCAGTGACTATGCCCTCGTCTGCTTCACCTGACGTTACTATATAAGCGCCAGGCTCCTTTCTTCTGCTTCAGAATCTCCACGACTATGGTGCTCTTCGCACCTACTCCTAGGTTGAGGGACTGATTACCTCATCTTCTGTATATAGTTCTACTGTCTTCAAGTTATGTCCTAGAATTTGTATTGATAAAGCCACTGGATGGCGAAACGTCTACAATAAAGATACCCAGATGTTGCACATGTGTCTTAATTTCATCTTGTCGGTATTATATACCATTCTTACACAAGATGTGAGATAACTAAGATGCGTTGATCTTCTCTATGAGGATGCACTGTGGACCCTGAATCTGCATTCTCTAGAAAGGCGTAGAATTAAGGGGGACATGACTGAGGTGTGTAAATGGAAAGCAGGAATAAATAAAGGGGATGTAAATAGCGTGCTAAAAAATATCTACCCAAGACACGACTCGCAGCAATGGTTTCAAGTTGGAAAAATTCAGATTCAGGAAGGATATAGGAAAGCACTGGTTTGGTACCAGAGTTGTGGATGAGTGGAACAAACTCCCAAGTACCGTCATAGAAGTCAAAACGTTGTGTAGTTTTAAAAATAGGTTAGATAAATACATGAGTGGGTGTGGGCGGGTGTGAGCTGGACCTGACTAGCTTGTGCAAGTGGGTGTGATGCCGTGCCCCTTCCTTAAGTGGATGTGACCTGACTAGGTGGGCCATTGGTCTAAGCCGGGGGGGGGTGACATGGACCTGTCTCGCATGGGCCAGTAGGCCTGTTGCAGTGTTCCTTGTTTTTTATGTACTTATGTCAAGATGTGACATAGCTGAGATGCATTGATGACAAGATGTGACATAGCTAAGATGCGTTGATGACAGGATGTGACATAGCTAAGATGCGTTGATGACAAGATGTGACATAGCTAAGATGCGTTGATGACATGATGTGACATAGCTAAGATGCGTTGATGACAAGATGTGACATAGCTAAGATGCGTTAATGACAAGATGTGACATAGCTAAGATGCGTTGATGACAAGATGTGACATAGCTAAGATGCGTTAATGACAAGATGTGACATAGCTAAGATGCGTTGATGACAAGATGTGACATAACTAAGATGCGTTGATGACAAGATGTGACATAGCTAAGATACGTTGATGACAAGATGTGACATAGCTAAGATACGTTGATGACAAGATGTGACATAGCTAAGATACGTTGATGACAAGATGTGACATAGCTAAGATGCGTTGATGACATGATGTGACATAGCTAAGGTGCGTTGATGACAAGATGTGACATAGATGATATGCGTTGATGATGTCTTAGTTATCGCCTCCAGACGCCTCAGTAATCTCTACAACCATGGTACTGTAAACACCACCTCCAAGGCTGAGGGACTGATTATTTCATCTTTTGTATATAGTTCTTCTGTTTTCTAATTATGTCCAAGAATCTGTATTGATAAAGCCACTGGATGGCGAAACGTCTACAATAAAGATAACCAGATGTTGCACAAGTGTCTTAACTTTCATCAGTCAAAATCTCTTCAACAGTATCACTTCAGTGGAATCTTTTATCAAGTCTTCCAGCGACGAAGAAAACGCCGGACAGAGATTTCTTTTGTATTTGCGATCCAAAAATACGTCAACAAACTTGATTTCAAAATCTACCATAAACCAGATGAGAACGAACTTCTGCATTAAAGACAAGGAGAACAAGCGAGAGTCTGTAATAAAGTTGGTAGAATTACCGACAATATGTAAAGTAAAAGGACACAAGTGCAACTAATGTGACATTTATTGTGGCAACGTT
This sequence comes from Cherax quadricarinatus, assembly GCF_026875155.1. Lineage (NCBI taxonomy): Eukaryota > Metazoa > Arthropoda > Malacostraca > Decapoda > Parastacidae > Cherax > Cherax quadricarinatus. The sequence goes on from NC_069404.1 coordinate 71,046,824, forward strand.
CGCTCTCCAGAGCTTGATAAAGCTCCTGGAGTGCGAAACGTTCCCACAATAAATGTCACATTAGTTGCACTTGTGTCCTTTTACTTTACAAGCGAGAGTCTGCTAGCAGACTGACCACAGCAATACGAGAACCTAACAGGAACTTAAAATTTTTCAAGAGATAGTCCGGCAAGTCAGCGGAAGACCTCGGTCCAGCTGAGGGTCGTCATTGTTGACTAAGACCCGCGTCAGGAAACATCTTGTCCTGTTGTGGAAAAAAAACACTTATGTACAATTCAGGGGATTTATTATACTAAATGTTTCGCCACAAGTGGCGAATAATAATAAATGTCATGAACTGTACATAAGCCTTTTTTTTCCATATCTTGTCGGTATCATCATATCATTTCTCACTTGTCTTGTTTCCTGACAAACTTTGCTTGACAGAACCTTCCTTAAATATACTTAGTTGGATGGATCTTATTGTAGCCAGTTGGCCAAGTGGCTTACGCAAATGGCATTGTGTTTTATTACTTACTTACCGTGAGTTCGATCCCTACCTGCACCGAGGTTTGTTAGAGCCTTCCTTGTCTAGAGACAGGAGGACCGATACCTGACATTCTCTTCACTAGCCTCACATTATTGTATACAAGTATTATCGTACACTTCTGGCAGGACAGATATTATGTAAATGATTCAGATAACCTACAAGTTGAAGAGCGAAACACTCTTGCAACATTTAGTAATCATTAATTGTGGAAACATTTCGCCAACAACGTTGCCACATTAATGATTCCCTAGCGTTGCACCAGCATCTCATTCTTCAAGACGGCAATTGAATGAATGATGGTGAATGCTTCTTTATTTAGGTCTCCTTTGGTGGGTGATGGCCGCTGGTATAACACAAGGTGTATCCTGGTGTATGCTCAGAGAACAACACTGTTTTATATACACACCCAGGCATGTGTATTTCGATTTATGTATTTAGTTAAGTTTCAGACCTACGATAGGTACTGCAGTGACCTTCACTGATGACGTTGAATTCATAAGGAAGCACTAAACCATAGGGACAATTCAATGCCTGGGGAAGAAACAATAATCAGGTTTGATCCAGGGAAAAGGGTGAATAAACCCCGTTTTTGAATCAATGTCCTTCT
>NC_069404.1:71048459-71160959 GCF_026875155.1 Cherax quadricarinatus
TTTTTGTGTGTGTGGTTGTGTGTGTGGGTTTTAATCCCCTAGTTGTACTCACCTAGTTGTGGTTGCGGGGGTCGATTCATAAATCCTGGCCCCGCCTCTTCACTGGTCGCTACTGTGTCACTCTCCTTGCACCGTGAGTTTTATCATACCTCTGCTTAAAGCTATGTATGGATCCTGCCTCCACTACATCGCTTCCCAAACTATTCCACTTACTGACTACTCTGTAGCTGAAGAAATACTTCCTAACTTCCCTGTGATTCATCTGTGTCTTCAACTTCCAACTGTGTCCCCTTGTTACTGTGTCCCATCTCTGGAACATCCTGTCTTTGTCCACCTTGTCAATTCCTCTCAGTATTTTGTATGTCGTTATCATGTCCCCCCTATCTCTCCTGTCCTCCAGTGTCGTCACATTGATTTCCCTTAACCTCTCCTCGTAGGACATACCTCTTAGCTCTGGAACTAGTCTTGTTGCAAACCTTTGCACTTTCTCTAGTTTCTTTACGTGCTCGGCTAGGTGTGGGTTCCAAACTGGTGCCGCATACTCCAATATGGGCCTAACATACACGGTGTACAGGGTCCTGAATGATTCCTTATTAAGATGTCGGAATGCTGTTCTGAGGTTTCCTAGGCGCCCATATGCTGCAGCAGTTATTTGGTTGATGTGCGCTTCAGGAGATGTGCCTGGTGTTGTACTCACCCCCAAGATCTTTTTCCTTGAGTGATGTTTGTAGTCTCTGGCCCCATAGACTGTACTCCGTCTGCGGTCTTCTTTGCCTTTCTCCAAACTTCATGACTTTGCACTTGGTGGGGTTGAACTCCAGGAGCCAATTGCTGGACCAGGTCTGCAGCCTGTCCAGATCTCTTTGTAGTGTGTGGTGTGTGTGTGTGTGTGTGTGTGTGTGTGTGGTGTGTGTGTGTGTGTGTGTGTGTGTCTGGGAATATGTAAATTCTGACTCTTCAATTAGACTCAAAAAAAAAAAAAAAAAAAAAGATCATGACAAATTTTAATGCTTAATTTGCCTTTATTTTTTTCCTCCCAACAAATTGCAAAAAAAAAAAAAAAAAAAAAGATAGCCACATCTCTGCGCACATCTCAGCATCGCCACTAAACTGACATCAACAAATCGAGATCTGTCGGGAAACGAATGTTTTTTCACATTGTATTTCAGGAGCCCTAAATGTGGTAAACTTCAGTTCGTCACACTTTCATGGCCGCTTCGCTACTTGTGGCAACCCGGCAACAGGGTCGCCCACCCTCAGAGCAGAAGACAGGCTTTAAGTTCCCGTTAACCAACCAGTATTCTTTATGTTCAGTAATTAGTCAGCATTTAGTACAGTAAATAGTCAGCATTTGGATCAGTAATTAACCAATATTTAGTTTAGGAATTAGACGGTATTTAGTTTAGTAATTAGTCAATATTTAGTCCGTTAATAAGTCAGTATTTACTCCAGTGTTAATTCAGTATTAGTCTGGTATTCATAGAATTAATCTGTCAGTGTTAGCTTGTAAAAAATTTTGCCGTGAGGCTGTATAGCTGTTGACTGAACGGTGATGAACGCATTTTCTTCTTTAGGTCATCCCACTGGTGGAAAACAAGTGATGTGCTCAAGGGAATTATAGTATTATTAAAGCTGGTGAAAGTGTGCCACGACTTTGTACAGCTGGCACCCTGCTGGCACCGAGCTGGCACTTGTTGAAGTCTTCCCTTCTAGGTATGTGTCTTGATGCCAGTGAGGAGTTCTTGATCCAGCACTTCACGGTACCTTGATGTCTATAAAAAGGATCATGATCCCGGCACTTCAAGATAGGTACATTGATTCAAGTAACTGGGCTTATTCACCCTTTCCTTGGATCAAACCTGATTATTATTTCTTCCCCAGGCATTGAATTGTCCCTATGGGTTTAGTGCTTCCTTATGAATTCAACGTCATCAGTGAAGGTCACTGCAGTACCTATCGTAGGTCTGAAACTTAACTAAATACATAAATCGAAATACACATGCCTCGGTGTGTATATATACAGTGTTGTTCTCTGAGCATACACCAGGGATACACCTTGTGTTATACCCCGGCCATCACCCACCAAGGGAGACCTAAATAAAGAAGCATTCACCATCATTCATTCAATTGCCGTCTTGAAGAACGAGATGCTGGTGCAACGCTAGGGAATCATTAATGTGGCAACGTTGTTGGCGAAATGTTTCCACAATTAATGATTACTAAATGTTGCAAGAGTGTTTCGCTCTTCAACTTGTAGGTTATCTGAATCATTTACATAATATCTGTCCTGCCAGAAGTGTACGATAATACTTGTATACAATAATGTGAGGCTAGTGAAGAGAATGTCAGGTATCGGTCCTCCTGTCTCTAGACAAGGAAGGCTCTAACAAACCTCGGTACAGGTAGGGATCGAACTCACGGTAAGTGAGTCGTAAAACGCAATGCCATTTGCGTAAGCCACTTGGCCAACTGGCTACAATAAGATCCATCCAACTATGTATATTTTAAGGAAGGTTCTGTCAGGCAAGGTTTGTCAGGAAACAAGACAAGTGAGAAATGATATGATGATACCGACAAGATATGGAAAAAAAAGGCTTATGTACAGTTCATGACATTTATTATTATTCGCCACTTGTGGCGAAACATTTAGTATAATAAATGCCCTGAATTGTACATAAGTGTTTTTTTCCACAACAGGACAAGTGTTTCCTGACGCGGGTCTTAGTCAACATGACGACCCTCAGCTGGACCGAGGTCTTCCGCTGACTTGCCGGACTATCTCTTGAAAAATTTTAAGTTCCTGTTAGGTTCTCGTATTGCTGTGGTCAGTCTGCTAGCAGACTCTCGCTTGTAAAGTAAAAGGACACAAGTGCAACTAATGTGACATTTATTGTGGCAACGTTTCGCACTCCAGGAGCTTTATCAAGCTCCTGGAGAGCGAAACGTTGCCACAATAAATGTCACATTAGTTGCACTTGTGTCCTTTTACTTTACATATTGTCGGTAATTCTACCAACTTTATTACAGACTCTCGCTTGTTCTCCTTGTCTTTAATGCAGAAGTTCGTTCTCATCTGGTTTATGGTAGATTTTGAAATCAAGTTTGTTGACGTATTTTTTGGATCGCAAATACAAAAGAAATCTCTGTCCGGCGTTTTCTTCGTCGCTGGAAGACTTGATAAAAGATTCCACTGAAGTGATACTGTTGAAGAGATTTTGACTGATGAAAGTTAAGACACTTGTGCAACATCTGGTTATCTTTATTGTAGACGTTTCGCCATCCAGTGGCTTTATCAATACAGATTCTTGGACATAATTAGAAAACAGAAGAACTATATACAAAAGATGAAATAATCAGTCCCTCAGCCTTGGAGGTGGTGTTTACAGTACCATGGTTGTAGAGATTACTGAGGCGTCTGGAGGCGATAACTAAGACATCATCAACGCATATCATCTATGTCACATCTTGTCATCAACGCACCTTAGCTATGTCACATCATGTCATCAACGCATCTTAGCTATGTCACATCTTGTCATCAACGTATCTTAGCTATGTCACATCTTGTCATCAACGTATCTTAGCTATGTCACATCTTGTCATCAACGTATCTTAGCTATGTCACATCTTGTCATCAACGCATCTTAGTTATGTCACATCTTGTCATCAACGCATCTTAGCTATGTCACATCTTGTCATTAACGCATCTTAGCTATGTCACATCTTGTCATCAACGCATCTTAGCTATGTCACATCTTGTCATTAACGCATCTTAGCTATGTCACATCTTGTCATCAACGCATCTTAGCTATGTCACATCATGTCATCAACGCATCTTAGCTATGTCACATCTTGTCATCAACGCATCTTAGCTATGTCACATCCTGTCATCAACGCATCTTAGCTATGTCACATCTTGTCATCAATGCATCTCAGCTATGTCACATCTTGACATAAGTACATAAAAAACAAGGAACACTGCAACAGGCCTACTGGCCCATGCGAGACAGGTCCATGTCACCCCCCCCCCCGGCTTAGACCAATGGCCCACCTAGTCAGGTCACATCCACTTAAGGAAGGGCACGGCATCACACCCACTTGCACAAGCTAGTCAGGTCCAGCTCACACCCGCCCACACCCACTCATGTATTTATCTAACCTATTTTTAAAACTACACAACGTTTTGACTTCTATGACGGTACTTGGGAGTTTGTTCCACTCATCCACAACTCTGGTACCAAACCAGTGCTTTCCTATCCTTCCTGAATCTGAATTTTTCCAACTTGAAACCATTGCTGCGAGTCGTGTCTTGGGTAGATATTTTTTAGCACGCTATTTACATCCCCTTTATTTATTCCTGCTTTCCATTTACACACCTCAGTCATGTCCCCCTTAATTCTACGCCTTTCTAGAGAATGCAGATTCAGGGTCCACAGTGCATCCTCATAGAGAAGATCAACGCATCTTAGTTATCTCACATCTTGTGTAAGAATGTATTATAATACCGACAAGATGAAATTAAGACACATGTGCAACATCTGGGTATCTTTATTGTAGACGTTTCGCCATCCAGTGGCTTTATCAATACAAATTCTAGGACATAACTTGAAGACAGTAGAACTATATACAGAAGATGAGGTAATCAGTCCCTCAACCTAGGAGTAGGTGCGAAGAGCACCATAGTCGTGGAGATTCTGAAGCAGAAGAAAGGAGCCTGGCGCTTATATAGTAACGTCAGGTGAAGCAGACGAGGACATAGTCACTGGAAGGCGGGATTCCCCAGTGGAAGTAGGTCCTTCCCAAAGAGATGGTTAGTTGTAGTAGTAGTTGTCGTAGTCGTGAAGGTTATGTACATGTCCTCAGAATCAAGATTCCATGATGTTGCAGTGTCTGACAAGTTGTTACTATATAAGCGCCAGGCTCCTTTCTTCTGCTTCAGAATCTCCACGACTATGGTGCTCTTCGCACCTACTCCTAGGTTGAGGGACTGATTACCTCATCTTCTGTATATAGTTCTACTGTCTTCAAGTTATGTCCTAGAATTTGTATTGATAAAGCCACTGGATGGCGAAACGTCTACAATAAAGATACCCAGATGTTGCACATGTGTCTTAATTTCATCTCACATTTTGTTGGGACCAAAACACTGCGGTAAACTTGATTGCGGAGTCCACCGATATCAGCAAGTAAAAATGACTTGCATTCTTGCTCTCATCAGGACTGCTGAACCAAGCTCGGAGAGCATCATCAAACTCTTCTCAAGAACACAGAGGATCTCTTCCTCTCCCTTGAGTCTCGCCAGGAAGAACGTGATGACATATCCAAGCCTTCACTGATCTTCACTACCCACAATATTTCATCATCAACTGTAGAAAGCTGAGAAGATACGATGCAGCTCCTGGTTCTGGCACTACACACAGTAGATGCACCGTACTTCCTGTCAACTAAGTCAGCTAGAACATAAGAACATATGAACGAAGGAACACTGCAGAAGGCCTACTGGCCCATGCGAGGCAGGTCCAAGTCTGTGTACGAATGGTATATAATACCGACAAGATGAGATTAAGACACATGTGCAACATCTGGGTATCTTTATTGTAGACGTTTCGCCATCCAGTGGCTTTATCAATACAAATTCTAGGACATAACTTGAAAGTTAAGACACATGTGCAACATCTGGGTATCTTTATTGTAGACGTTTCGCCATCCAGTGGCTTTATCAATACAGATTCTAGGACATAATAGGAAGACAGTAGAACTATATACAAAAGATGAGGTAATCAGTCCCTCGGCCTTGGAGTTAGTGTTCACAGCATCGTGGTGGAGGAGAGTCTGGAGCAAAGGCAAGAAGACTGGCGTTTTTATAGGCGTCAGTGGAAGGGACGGGCAGCAGACGAGGGCAGTCACTGGTAGGCGGGATTCCCCAGTGGATGGCGAAACGTCTACAATAAAGATATCCAGATGTTGCACATGTGTCTTAACTTTCATATTGTCGGTATTTTATACCTTTCTTGCACAACTTGTCAGACACTGCAACATCATGGAATCTTGGTTCAGAGGACATCTACAAGACCTTCTTCACGGCTGCTGCAACTAACCCATCTCTTTGGGAAGGACCTACTTCCACTGGGGAATCCCGCCTACCAGTGACTGCCCTCGTCTGCTGCCCGTCCCTTCCACTGACGCCTATAAAAACGCCAGTCTTCTTGCCTTTGCTCCAGACTCTCCTCCACCACGATGCTGTGAACACTAACTCCAAGGCCGAGGGACTGATTACCTCATCTTTTGTATATAGTTCTACTGTCTTCCTATTATGTCCTAGAATCTGTATTGATAAAGCCACTGGATGGCGAAACGTCTACAATAAAGACATCCAGATGTTGCACATGTGTCTTAACTTTCATATTGTCGGTATTTTATACCTTTCTTGCACAGGACATAACTTGAAGACAGTAGAACTATGTACAGAGGATGAGGTAATCAGTCCCTCAACCTAGGAGTAGGTGCGAAGAGCACCATAGTCGTGGACATGTACATAACCTTCACGACTACGACAACTACTACTACAACTAACCCATCTCTTTGGGAAGGACCTACTTCCACTGGGGAATCCCGCCTACCAGTGAATATGCCCTCGTCTGCTACACCTGACGTTACTATATAAGCGCCAGGATCCTTTCTTCTGCTTCAGAATCTCCACGACTATGGTGCTCTTCGCACCTACTCCTAGGTTGAGGGACTGATTACCTCATCTTCTGTACATAGTTCTACTGTCTTAAAGTTATGTCCTAGAATTTGTATTGATAAAGCCACTGGATGGCGAAACGTCTACAATAAAGATACCCAGATGTTGCACATGTGTCTTAATCTCATCAGGTCCAAGTCTCCTACCGGCTTAAGCCAATGCACCCAACCTAGTCAGGTCAGGTCACATTGACTTAAGGGAGGAACACGGCAACCGACCTGGTAGCACAAGCTATCAGGCCCCAAACTCACACCCACCCACATCCACTCATGTATTTATCCAACCTATTTTTAAAGCTACACAACGTTCTGGCCTCTATAACTGTACTCGGGAGTTTGTTCCACTCATCCACAACTCTATTACCAAACCAGTACTTTTCTATATCCTTCCTGAATCTGAATTTTTCCAACTTAAAACCATTGCTGCGAGTCCTGTCTAGGCTAGATATTTTCAGCACACTATTTACTCCCCTTTTATTTATTCCTGTCTTCCATTTATACACCTAAAATCATATACCCCCTAATTCTACGTCTTTCTAGAGAGTGCAGATTCAGGGCCTTAGTCATCCTCATAGGGAAGGTTTCTGATACTTTGGGATCAACTTTGTCATCCTCCTTTGTACATTTTCCAGAGAATTTATATCCATTCTGTAATACGATGGCCAAAACTGTGCAGCATAATCTAAATGAGGCCTAACCAAGGATGTATAGAGTTGAAGAACAACCTGGGGACTCCTATTATTTATGCTTCTTGATATGAAGCCAAGGATTCTATTAGCTTTATTGCGAACACTTATGCACTGTTGTCTTGGTTTCAGATTACTGCTAACCAGAACTCCTAAACTTTTCGCAATCCGTAAAAATTAAGATCTACATTATTTAGTTTATATGTGGCATGGTTATTGCCCTGTCCAACATTTAGAACTTTGCATTTGTCTATATTAAACTGCATCTCCCACTTCTCCGACCACTGCATCAGTCTATTCAAATCTTCATGGAGTGCTCGAATGTCCTCGTCAGAATGAATTCGACGGCCTATTTTGGTGTCATCGGCAAACTTGCCGATGTCGCTCTTTAATGCCCTCATCTATGTCGTTTATGTAGATTGTAAACCCAGCAGGGGGCCCAACACTGACCCCTGTGGAACACCGCTCGTGACGCTTCCCCACTCTGATTTCTCCCCATTTATGCAAACTCTCTGCTTCCTATTTGTCAACCATGCCTCTATCCAGGAAAAAATTTCTCCTCCTATTCCATGTGCCTTAATTTTCCTAAATAGTCTCTGATGTGGACCCTGTAAAAAAGCCTTACTGAAGTCCATATACACAATATCATATTCATTACCATGATCTACCTCCTAATACCTTAGTGAAAAAAGTTAATAAATTCGTAAGGCAGGAACGCCCCTTTGTAAAACCATGCTGGGGATTCGTTGTTAATTTATGCTTTTCAAGGTGGCTACGAACTGCCTCGGCAATTATTGATTCCATAAATTTTCCCACTATGGAGGTTAGGCTTTTTGGTCTATAGTTCGAAGCTAAGGACCTGTCACCTGTTTTGAAAATAGGTATCACATTTGCCATTTTCCACTTATCTGCACCATGCCAGTTGTAGTGATATGTTGAAAAGATTAGCCGAAGGTGTGCTAAGCTCCTCTTACAATCCTTTAGAACCCTTGCATACAGTTCATCAGGCCTGGGGATTTGTTAGGTTTTAATTTATTTTTTTGCCTAAGGACCATGTCCACTTGTGACCCTAATCGTGCACAGTTTATTATCGTCCTGTTCTACATAATTTATCATTACGGGAAATATCGCTGGTATCCTCCTGTGTAAAAACTGAGGGGAAGTATGTGTTAAAAATTCTACACATTTCCTTATCACTGTCAGTGAGCTGACCCGAAGGAACTTTTGAGTGGGCCTATCTTGTCCCTGATCTTACTTCTGTATACCTGAAAAAATCCTTTTGGGTTAGTCTTCGATTCTCTTGCAACTTTAACCTCATAATCTCTTTTTTCTTTTCTAATTCCCTTTTTTATTTCTCTCTTTAACTGAATATATCGATTTCTTAATTGCCCCTCTCCTCTTTTGATTTGCCTATATATACCTATCTTTTGACCAATCAGATTTTTTTAATCTATTGTTCATCCATTTAGGATCATTTTGTTTGATCTGATTTCCCCCATTTTGGGAAAATAATTTGACTGAGCAGCTAGAACTATGCCCTGGAAGCATCATATCGGCAACCATCACCACCTACCTGACCTTAGTCAGGTCATTCCAGTTCAGCCCACCTAAGTAATTTTTTTAGTCCTATGAAATCAGCCAAGCGAAAGTCAGGGACGGAGACTTGATTGCCATTATTAGGGGAATTCCGTGATATATTAAAACTGAGTGATTTGTATCACTTTCCCCAAGCTCATCATTAACCTCAAGATTATTAATTAGTGTTTCCCTACTGGCAAGAACCAAGTCAAGGAGGTTATTTCCCCTAGTTGGCTTTTGTCACAAACTGTTTAAAAAAACAATCCTGGATCGTATCAAGAAGTCAAATTTACTCTAAATTTCCTGTCAAATTGCTCCAGTCAATCTGTCTATAGTTTTAAATTCCCATTAGCACAACATTTTCGTATGTAGATGCCTTACGAATTTCGTCCATAGAAGTTTAAATGCACTCCCCATCAAGATTGGGGCCCTGTAAATCACACCCAAAATTAGTTTTTTTTCGGCCCTCGAGAAGCTGTAACCAAACAGATTCAGTGGCTGAGCTCTAATTTAATATCTTGTCTAACACAACAATTTAAAATTTTCTCTGACATACATCGCTACTCCACCACCTTTCCTGTTGACCCTGTCAGTGTGGAATAATTTATAGCCTTGTAGTGACATTCAGAGGGCATCTCTCTATCTTTCAGATTGAGCCAGGTCTCCTGTTATAGCAATAATATCTATGTTTCCCACTTGCAATTAATCCCTTTGGTCATCTATCTTATTTCTTACACTCCTGCTATTAGTATAGTAAACCTTAAGGGAGCTAGTCCCTTGCTGCCCTCTGCTGTCCCCCTTTGTTTGCTGAACTTGATCTATTGTTTTTATTTATAACTTCATGCTGAATGCCTTTTATACATTTAAATGTTTCCAACCCCAGTGTTGCAACCTGCTTGTTTCCCAACACACCCATACCTCTATCTTCCATCAGTTTAAAATCATAGGCATTTCACAATGGCCTTCTCAATCGAGTCTGCAAGTGCTACCACCCCTGCCCCAGAGAGATGTACCCCATCCCTTGCATACATATCATGTTTGCCATAAAAGTTGTTCCAGTTGTCAATGAATGGGATTGCAAGTTCCTTGCAGTATTTGTCTAGCCAGCAATTTACACCAATTGCCCTAGACAACCATTCATTTCCTACTCCCCTTCTAGGCAAGATGCTACATATGATTGGGATCCCTCCCTTAGACTTAATGAAATCTATAGCTGACCTGTACTTATCTAGCAGCTCTTCTCTCCTACCCTTTCCAACATCATTTCCACCAGCACTGAGACAGATAATGGGCTTGTTCCCATTACCTGACATGATATTATCCAGCCTGTTGACAATGTCCCCAACACCAGCTCCAGGGAAGCACACTCTATCTCTCATCTTCTTATTCCTATTACAAAAAGCACGGTCAACATATCTTACCTGAGAGTCACCAACCACAAGAATGCGCTTACCTCCATTAGCAGGGGCAGTAGTACCCTTACCTTCACTGGCCACTGAAGTACATTCATCCTGAAGAACAGAGAAGCGATTTCCTACCTTCAGATTTTCACTCTTAACTTTCCTTACTCTGATGCGCCTCCCATTACTGTGAACCACTCGCCACTTGTAGCAGGTGCTGGGCTGCACCTCACTGCTGGTAGCCGTTGCTACCTCCCCACCTACAGCCTCCTCACAGCGAGAGACAGACTGCACCTCACTGCTAGAAGCCTCATTCCCACAACTCCAGCCACCTCACACTCTCTCCCAGACCCATTGAGGTGGACCTTCAGCCTCCTAATCTCCTCCTGGAGAAGCAAGACCTCCTCCTTCAACTCTCCAACCTCAGTTTTTAAAACACTGTAGAAGCAAGCCATGCTTTGTAACCGTCCACGCTAATCCCCAAAGCAGCTCAGGGTCTGTGACCTCACGTGACGACTGACCACTGACCACTGACGACTGACCACTGACCACTGATGGTCAAAGATGGTATTAAATACTGCCTTGCTAGGTCAGAGATGTATTAAATACTGCCTTGCTTGGTAAGAGATGGTATTAAGAACATAAGAACATAAGAAAGAAGGAACACTGCAACAGGCCTACTTACCCATGCAGAGCAGGTCCATGCCCCCCCCCCGGATTAGACCAATGACCCACCCCCCGGATTATCCCAAAGACCCACCCAGTCTGGTCATCCCCACTCAAGGATGGAGCACTGTACCAGACCTAGCAACACAAGCTAGTCAGGTCAAATTCACACCCACCCACACCCACTCATGTATTTATCTAACCTATTTTTAAAACTACACAACGTTTTAGCCTCAATAACTGTACTCGGGAGCTTGTTCCATTCATCCACAACTCTATTACCAAACCAGTGCTTTCCTATATCCTTCCTGAATCTGAATTTTTCCAACCTGAAACCATTGTTGAGAGTCCTGTCTTGGCTGGAAATTTTCAGCACAATATTTACATCCCCTTTATTTATTCCTGTTTTTCATTTATACACCTCGATCATATCCCCCCCTAATTCTACACCTATCGAGAGAGTGCAGATTCAGGGCCTTCAGTCTATCCTCATATGGAAGATTTCTGATAACTGGGATCATCTTTGTCATCCTCCTTTGTACGTTTTCCAGAGCATTTATATCCATTCTATAATACGGTGACCAGAACTGAGCAGCATAATCTAAATGAGGCCTAACCAAGGATATATAGAGTTGAAGAACAACCTGAGGACTTCTATTATTTATACTTCTAGATATGAAGCCAAGAATTATGTTAGCTTTATTGCGAACACTAATGCACTGTTGTCTTGGTTTTAGGTTACTGCTAACCAGAACTCCTAAATCCTTTTCGCAATCGGTAGTATTAAGATCTACATTATTTAGTTTGTATGTGGCATGGTTATTTAACTGTCCAACATTTAGAACTTTGCATTTGTCAATATTAAACTGCATCTGCCACTTCTCCGACCATTGCGTCAGTCTATTCAAATCATCCTGGAGTGCTCTAATGTCCTCATTAGAATGAATTGGACCTCCTATTTTGGTGTCATCAGCAAATTTGCTTATGTCGCTATTTATTCCCTCATCTATGTCGTTTATGTAAATTGTGAACAACAACAGGCCCAACACTGACCCCTGAGGAACACCGCTTGTGACGTGCCCCCATTCTGATTTCTGCCCATTTATATGACTCTCTGCTGTCTATTTGTCAGCCATGCCTCTACCCAGGAAAAAATTTCTCCTCCTATTCCGTGTGCCTTAAGTTTCCACAATAGTCTCTGGTGTGGAACTCTATCGAAAGCCTTACTGAAGTCCATATACACAATATCATATTCATTACCATGATCTACCTCCTCAAACACCTTAGTGAAAAAAGTTAGTAAATTCGTAAGACAGGAACGCCCCTTTGTAAAACCGTGTTGAGATTCATTAATTGTTACAAAAAACGCTATTTCTAATAAGATTAGAGATCTCCAGTGAATACTAGAAAGGACTGCCCTTCTAGCATCCAGCCTGTTACTGGGTTTTCGTAACAAGTAGTCAGTATCCTGGTCCAATTATCCATTAGAATTTAATAAGAATTATTAGTGCTTCAGGATTACAACTGGTAGGCTACTAACTAGAGAAATTAAAATTTAATAAATTTATTAATTAAGTTCTCTAGGTGTATATCAAATTAAATTAAATCAATATCAACAAAATAAGAATAATCACTTCTCTCGTGTACAATATTATTGTGCTGAAAGCACATATCACATTTATAATTCTTAAGTACCGTCTGGTACATTAAGATTTAATAAGATATTACAAATATGTACAAGTAAGTGTGTATGTGTGTAAGTGCTCTAAGTAGTTCGCTGTGTCTCATGACTCGACTAGACTTAAACAAGTGACAGACAAAATCCTCAAATAAACTAACTTCTTGACCAACTGGTAATCAGAACAGTCTGCTTGAACAATAAAAAGAATACTAAGCCCAATAGCAATATAACAAGCAACTGTGACACAGAATCAGGAAAAAGGAGATAATATAACGACACTAAGTAGGGACCATCAGCAGATCCTCCACAAAAGTCACAAAACTCCCATACTACTGAATCTAAGTTCAGCATAAGAAAATACCCGACTGTGACAGTACACAGATACCAGTACAAATTAGGTCAGAAGCTACAGCTCACAACCAGCTCACAACCTCAGTACAACGTCGAAAATCACTATGTCTATACAATGTTCTGTGAACAGTCTCACAGAACCTACAACAATAAGACATAGACGATCTTCCAACAAGAGCCAATAATGGAGATTTAGGCACTTGTCAGGAATACGTCCAACCACCAAGCGAGTCTAGACCAGACTGAATACTTCAGGTGAGGTGAGAACCCCCCCCCCGTCGATCACGTGATAGCTCCGTGGACAGTTGTTGCCCAGCAACAACAAGAAGCCGGCAGAGTAACGAGCCACCAGCGATAATTACAGTAGATAGACAATCAAGACTTGAACTATGAGCACATAATATGTTACTGTTACGAGTATGGCCATACCCGTTTTATTTTATAATTGGATAAGCCCCTTTATTTTATAATACATGTATATATGTTAAGGCAAATATTAATGCTAATATTGTATGTATTATATTATGTTTTGTTACGCTTTAATATTATTTCCATGTAGTGGGAAACCACTAGGTTTAAGTGCCGGTTAGCAGTTCAGGTACTGAGTTCTCCCTCAGTCACGTGACCAACCTGACATTGGCTTACCACTCAGTGGTACCGTCAGTAGGTTCTCAGCCCTTGCTCTGAGTAGGTTCACTACTCTTACTGAGTAGGTTCACAGCCCTCGCTCAGAGCAGGTTCACTACTCTTACTGAGTAGGTTTTCAGCCCTTGCTCTGAGTAGGTTTCCACACACATTCTCAGAGTTTGTTCATACTCTTCTGAGCACATTCAGGCACTCAGTCTTTAATACATTCCCCCGCTCTAGAAGATTACTTAGTCCCAGACAACGTGCACTTTTATGTATAACACTACAAGAGAGAGAGAACTTTGTATCATATACTAAGTTTTATATGGATTCTTTTATAATAAAGATCACTTTTTATTTAGTCGGATCAGTCTCCTAATGAAAATCCCCATATTAAATTGAAGTGTGTCTAAGGACAACTAGACGAGAGCTGGATTCGACATCTTGTTACGGAAAGGGGCCAAAACAGGCCCATAGACATGGCCCCAGCTGTAACAGTTACATCCTACCTAACAAAAGTAACTAAGTCAAATAATAATATAAAGCAATATATTTACGATTTAGCTATTATCGCAAATAAAAGCAATATAAAATTATATGAAAAGGTAATGTACATTATATACATATACATAATATACATCATATACTTTGTAACCCATTCAGGGGTTGCAACATTAATCAATCTGTACCTGTCAAGATGGCTACGAATTGCTTTGGCAATTATTGATTCCATAAATTTTCCCACTATGGAGGTAAGGCCTATTGGTCTAGAGTTCGAAGCCAAGGACCTGTCACCTGCCTTGTAAATAGGTATTACATTTGCCATTAACAGGCACTATGCCAGTTTGTAGTGATGTGTTAAAAAGATTAGCCAAAGGTATGCTAAGTTCCTCTTTACATTCCTTTAACACCCTTGAAAACAGTTCATCAGGACCTGGGGATTTGTTAGGTTTTAGTTTCTCTATTTGTCTGAGGACCATGTCACTAGTTACCGCAATCGTACATAGTTTATTATCATCCTGTTCTACATAATCTATTATTTCAGGAATATCGCTAGTATTTTCCTGGGTCAAAACTGAGAGGAAGTAGGTATTTAGAATTTCACACATATCCTTATCACTGCCAGTGATCTGACCAGAGTTATTCTTAAGTGGGTCAATCTTGTCCCTAATCTTACTTCTGTATACCTGACCTGTATACCTGTATACCTGTATACTTGCGACCTTAGCCTCATAATCTGCTTTTGCTTTTCTTATTCCTTTTTTTATTTCTCTCTTTAATTGAATATATTGATTTCTTAACTGACCATCCCCTCTTTTGATACGCCTATATATGCCTCTCTTTTGACCAATGAGATGTTTTAATCTATTGTTCATCCATTTGGGATCATTTTTGTTAGATCTCATTTCCCTACTTGGAACAAAAGTTGCCTGGGCAGCTAGAACTATGCTCTTAAAAACGTCATATTGGCAACCAAGATCACCTACCTGACCCATAGTCAGGACATTCCAATTTAGCCCACCCAGGTAATTTTTCAGTCCCATGAAGTCGGCCAAGCGAAAATCTGGGAGAGAGATTTGATTGCAGTTATCTGGGTAATTCCATGATATATTGAAACTAAGTGATTTGTGATCACTTTCCCCAAGCTCATCATTAACCTCAAGATTATTAATTAGTGAATCTTTGTTGGCAAGAACCAAGTCAAGTAGATTGTTTCCTCTAGTTGGTTCTGTCACAACCTGTTCTAAAAAGCAATCCTGAACCGTATCAAGAAAGTCATTAGACTCAAGATTTCCTGTCATATTGTTCCAATTAAATACTGCCATGCTAGGTCAGAGATTCAATTCAATTCAAGTTTATTCCCTATAATGGTTATAATGCGGGGTTTACAGGTTTTGGGTATTGTGTGGTTTACATGTTATAAAATACTAATTACAGAGGGGGCCACTAGGACATCTAGCATGGCTAGGCATTTCGAGCAGACTTAGATTAATTCTTAACATTAAATCCTTGCAGATTATGGTATTAAGGCTAAGTGACTGCCTTGCTAGGTCAGAGATGGTATTAAATACTACCTTGCTAGGTCAGAGATGGTATTAAATACTGCCTTGCTAGGTAAGAGATGGTATTAAATACTGCCTTGCTAGGTAAGAGATGGTATTAAATACTACCTTGCTAGGTCAGAGATGGTATTAAATACTGCCTTGCTAGGTCAGAGATGGTGTTAAATACTGCCTTGCTAGGTAAGAGATGGTATTAAATACTGCCTTGCTAGGTAAGAGATGGTATTAAGTACTGCCTTGCTAGGTCAGAGATGGTATTAAATACTGCCTTGCTAGGTAAGATATGGTATTAAATACTGCCTTGCTAGTTAAGAGATGGTATTAAATACTGCCTTGCTAGGTCAGAGATGGTATTAAATACTGCCTTGCTAATTAAGAGATGGTATTAAATGCTGCCTTGCTAGTTAAGAGATGGTATTAAATACTGCCTTGCTAGTTAAGAAATGGTATTAAATACTGCCTTGCTAGTTAAGAGATGGTATTAAATGCTGCCTTGCTAGTTAAGAAATGGTATTAAATGCTGTCTTGCTAGGTCATGTATTAATGTTGGTAGAATTACCGACAATATGTTAAGTAAAAGAACACAAATGCAACTAATGTGACATTTTACTGTGGCAACGTTTCGCTCTCCAGGAGCTTTATCAAGCTGTTATAGGCTTGATAAATGCTCTAGAGCTACATTTATATCTTCGCTTCCGCCGTCAACACCGTCTCAACGCGCTCACTCTAACTGACCTCCTCGCTGAAAGTGCCACCTTTATCCCGCACTCTCTCTAGTCACACTTAACTGAAATTAGCTTGCCGCCACCAACTTTGATTCAAGCTTTACTCTTCCGCTAACCCTCCTCTTACCCCCACAAACCCCCCCTACCCTTCTCTCACTCCGCACATTCCCTACTGTCACGCATTCCTCCCGGCAACACTGTATGACTCTTTTGGGTTTAGCGCTAAAATTTATATTATTATCATCATTATTATTATTATTATTATTATTATTATTATTATTATTATTATTATTATTATTATTATTATTATTATTATTATTATAATTATTATTTTTATTATTATTATTATTATTACACCTAAATTACATGCTTGTTTGGCTTGCTCTTGAGAAGTATACGAGAGTATAACTATAGCCAAAGCCATGACAAGCATACCAATATAGTATGCGACAGCATCTAGCATGACATTAGCCACATAGCTTGCTACATAACCTGAATATACTAGACAAGTAGACCAACAACAGTGTCTCCACCAACAAAACACAGTGTAACGCTCCGCCACATCAGTAGAGGAACATATCAACACAGTATATCCCCCATAAACTTACCAACAAAGTATAACCCCCCACGGAGTTGGTCTAGACACACCAGCATAGCATACTCGCATCGAGAGCAGATATATTAACATATAAATTGCACCATGCACAAAGTCCTTTTACCACTGTGAGGAGAGTCTGGCAGAGTCTTTTGCTTTCTTTAAGATGCCTTTTATGGAGAGAGTGTGCAAAAGGGCAGTGATAAACGTCGACCAAGATATAAAACACCAAGAGAGCAAGAGAGGGTCGAAGTTGGTGTGAAAAGGAGAGAAACGTCTAGAAGACGATAGTGAGAGAGAGCGAGGATGGGAGGGGAGAGGAAAAAGGGCTGGACAAGGGAAGGGGATCGAGGAAGAGTGGGAAGTCGACCAGGAACAGAGAAATATTTTAGATTATAATACTGGATATATCCGCAGGGTATTTCTGCGATATTCAATATTATAGATACATAGTGGGAGCTCTAGCTAATTATTTTTCCCCTGTCATACTCCATCACACAGGATGGGTTTTCCCTGTCATACTCCATCACACAGGATGGGTTTTCCCTGTCATACTCCATCACACAGGTTGGGTTTCCTTGTCATACTCCATCACACAGGATGGGTTTTTCCTATCATTCTCCATCACACAGGATGGGTTTCCCTGTCATACTCCATCACACAGGATGGGTTTTCCCTGTCATACTCCATCACACAGGATGGGTTTTCCCTGTCATATTCCATCACACAGGATGGGTTTCCTTGTCATACTCCATCACACAGGATGGGTTTTCCCTGTCATACTCCATCACACAGGATGGGTTTTCCCTGTCATACTCCCTCACACAGGAGGGGTTTTCCCTGTCATACTCCATCACACAGGATGGGTTTCCCTGTCATACTCCATCACACAGGATTGGTTTTCCCTGTCATACTCAATCACACAGGATGGTTTTTCCTGTCATTCTCCATCAACACAGGATGGTTTCCCTGTCATACTCCATCAACAGGATGGGTTTCCCTGTCATACTCCATCACACAGGATGGTTTTCCTTGTCATACTCCATCACACAGATGGGTTCCGTCATACTCCATCACACAGGATGGGTTTTCCCTGTCATACTCCATCACACAGGATGGGTTTTCCCTGTCATCCTCCATCACACAGGATGGGTTTCCCTGTCATACTCCATCACACAGGATGGGTTCCCCTGTCATACTCCATCACACAGGATGGTTTCCCTCTCACACTCCATCACACAGGATGGATTCCCGTCATACTTCATCACACAGGATGGGTTTCCCTGTCATACTCCATCACACAGGATGGGTTCCCCTGTCATACTCCATCACACAGGATGGGTTTTCCCTCTCACACTCCATCACACAGGATGGATTCCCGTCATACTTCATCACACAGGATGGGTTTCCCTGTCATACTCCATCACACAGGATGGGTTCCCCTGTCATACTCCATCACACAGGATGGGTTCCCTCTCATACTCCATCATACAGGATGGGTTCTCGGTCATACTCCATCACACAGGATTGGTTTCCCTGTCATACTCCATCACACAGGATTGGTTTCCCTGTCATACTCCATCACACAGGATTGGTTTCCCTGTCATACTCCATCACACAGGATGGGTTCCCTCTCATACTCCATCACACAGGATGGGTTTCCCTGTCATCCTCCATCACACAGGATGGGTTTTCCCTGTCATACTCCATCACACAGGATGGGTTTCCCTGTCATCCTCAATCACACAGGATGGGTTTCCCTCTCATACTTCATCACACAGGATGGGTTTTCCCTGTCATACTCCATCACACAGGATGGGTTTCCCTGTCATACTCCATCATACAGGATGGGTTTCCCCTGTCATACTCCATCACACAGGATGGGTTTTCCCTGTCATATTCCATCACACAGGATGGGTTTCCTTGTCATACTCCATCACACAGGATGGGTTTTCCCTGTCATACTCCATCACACAGGATGGGTTTTCCCTGTCATACTCCATCACACAGGATGGGTTTTCCCTGTCATACTCCATCACACAGGATGGGTTTTCCCTGTCATACTCCATCACACAGGATGGGTTTTCCCTGTCATACTCCATCACACAGGATGGGTTTTTCCTGTCATTCTCCATCACACAGGATGGGTTTCCCTGTCATACTCCATCACACAGGATGGGTTTCCCTGTCATACTCCATCACACAGGATGGGTTTTCCTTGTCATACTCCATCACACAGGATGGGTTCCCGTCATACTCCATCACACAGGATGGGTTTTCCCTGTCATACTCCATCACACAGGATGGGTTTTCCCTGTCATCCTCCATCACACAGGATGGGTTTCCCTCTCACACTCCATCACACAGGATGGATTCCCGTCATACTTCATCACACAGGATGGGTTTTCCCTGTCATACTCCATCACACAGGATGGGTTTCCCTGTCATACTCCATCACACAGGATGGGTTCCCCTGTCATACTCCATCACACAGGATGGTTTCCCTCTCATATTCCATCACACAGGATGGGTTTTCCCTGTCATACTCCATCACACAGTATGGGTTCCCTCTCATACTCCATCATACAGGATGGGTTCTCGGTCATACTCCATCACACAGGATTGGTTTCCCTGTCATACTCCATCACACAGGATTGGTTTCCCTGTCATACTCCATCACACAGGATGGGTTCCCTCTCATACTCCATCACACAGGATGGGTTTCCCTGTCATCCTCCATCACACAGGATGGGTTTTCCCTGTCATACTCCATCACACAGGATGGGTTTCCCTGTCATCCTCAATCACACAGGATGGGTTTCCCTCTCATACTTCATCACACAGGATGGGTTTTCTGTCATACTCCATCACACAGGATGGGTTTCCCTGTCATACTCCATCATACAGGATGGGTTTCCCCTGTCATACTCCATCACACAGGATGGGTTTTCCCTGTCATACTCCACACAGGATGGGTTCCCTCCCATACTCCATCACACAGGATGGGTTTCCCTGTCATCCTCAATCAGACAGGATGGGTTTCCCTGTCATACTCCATCATACAGGATGGGTTTCCCTTGTCATACTCCATCACACAGGATGGGTTTTCCCTGTCATACTCATATCACACAGGATGGGTTTCCCTGTCATACTCCATCATACAGGATGGGTTTCCCTGTCATACTCCATCACACAGGATGGGTTTCCCTGTCATACTCTATCACACAAGATGGGTTTCCCTGTCATACTCCATCACACAGGATGGGTTTCCCCTGTCATACTCCATCACACAGGATGGGTTCCCTTGTCATACTCCATCACACAGGATGGGATTCCCTGTCTTACTCCATCACACAGGATGGGTTCCCTTGTCATACTCCATCACACAGGATGGGTTTCCCTGTCATATTTCATCACACAGGATGGGTTCCCCTGTCATACTCCATCAGACAGGATGGGTTTCCCTTTCATACTCCATCACACAGGATGGGTTTCCTTGTCATACTTCATCAGACAGGATGGGTTTCCCTGTCATACTCCATCACACAGGATGGGTTTCCCTTTCATACTCCATCACACAGGATGGGTTCCCTTGTCATACTCCATCACACAGGATGGGTTTCCCTGTCATATTCCATCACACAGGATGGGTTCCCCTGTCATACTTCATCACACAGGATGGGTTTCCCTGTCATACTCCATCAGACAGGATGGGTTTCCCTTTCATACTCCATCACACAGGATGGGTTTCCTTGTCATACTTCATCAGACAGGATGGGTTTCCCTGTCATATTCCATCACACAGGATGGGTTCCCTTGTCATACTCCATCACACAGGATGGGTTCCCTTGTCATACTCCATCACACAGGATGGGTTTCCCTGTCATATTCCATCACACAGGATGGGTTCCCCTGTCATACTTCATCACACAGGATGGGTTTCCCTTTCATACTCCATCACACAGGATGGGTTCCCTTGTCATACTCCATCACACAGGATTGGTTTCCTTGTCATACTCCATCAGACAGGATGGGTTTCCCTTTCACACTCCATCACACAGGATGGGTTCCCCTGTCATACCCCATCTCTCAGGATGGGTTCCCCTGTCATACCCCATCTCTCAGGATGGGTTCCCCTGTCATACCCCATCTCTCAAGATGGGTTCCCCTGTCATACCCCATCTCTCAGGATGGGTTCCCCTGTCATACCCCATCTCTCAGGATGGGTTCCTCTGTCATACCCCATCTCTCAGGATGGGTTCCCCTGTCATACCCCATCTCTCAGGATGGGTTCCTCTGTCATACCCCATCTCTCAGGATGGGTTCCTCTGTCATACCCCACCTCTCAGGATGGGTTCCCCTGTCATACCCCATCTCTCAGGATGGGTTCCCCTGTCATACCCCATCTCTCAGGATGGGTTCCCCTGTCATACCCCATCTCTCAGGATGGGTTCCCCTGTCATTCCCCATCTCTCAGGATGGGTTCCCCTGTCATACCCCATCACACAGGATGGGTTCCCCTGTCATACTTCATCACACAGGATGGGTTTCCCTGTCATACTCCATCAGACCTGATGGGTTTCCTTGTCATACTCCATCACACAGGATGGGTTTCCCTGTCATATTCCATCACACAGGATGGGTTCCCCTGTCATACTCCATCACACAGGATGGGTTTCCCTGTCATACTCCATCAGACAGGATGGGTTTCCCTGTCATATTCCATCACACAGGATGGGTTCCCCTGTCATACTCCATCACACAGGATGGGTTTCCCTGTCATACTCCATTAGATAGGATGGGTTTCCCTTTCACACTCCATCACACAGGATGGTTTTCCCTGTCATACTCCATCACACAGGATGGGTTCCCCTGTCATACCCCATCTCTCAGGATGGTTTCCCCTGTCATACCCCATCTCTCAGGATGGGTTCCCCTGTCATACCCCATCTCTCAGGATGGGTTCCCCTGTCATACCCCATCTCACAGGATGGGTTTCCCCTGTCATACCCCATCTCTCAGGATGGGTTCCCCTGTCATACCCCATCTCTCAGGATGGGTTCCCCTGTCATACCCCATCTCTCAGGATGGGTTCCCCTGTCATACCCCATCTCTCAGGATGGGTTCCCCTGTCATACCCCATCTCTCAGGATGGGTTCCCCTGTCATACTCCATCACACAGGATGGTTTTCCCTGTCATACTCCATCACACAGGATGGGTTCCCCTGTCATACCCCATCTCTCAGGATGGGTTCCCCTGTCATACCCCATCTCTCAGGATGGGTTCCCCTGTCATACCCCATCTCTCAGGATGGGTTCCCCTGTCATACCCCATCTCACAGGATGGGTTCCCCTGTCATATCCCATCTCTCAGGATGGGTTCCCCTGTCATTCCCCATCTCTCAGGATGGGTTCCCCTGTCATACCCCATCTCTCAGGATGGGTTCCCCTGTCATACCCCATCTCTCTGGATGGGTTCCCCTGTCATACCCCATCTCTCAGGATGGGTTCCCCTGTCATACCCCATCTCTCAGGATGGGTTCCCCTGTCATACCCCATCTCTCAGGATGGGTTCCCCTGTCATACCCCATCTCTCAGGATGGGTTCCCCTGTCATACCCCATCTCTCAGGATGGGTTCCCCTGTCATACCCCATCTCTCAGGATGGGTTCCCCTGTCATACCCCATCTCTCAGGATGGGTTCCCCTGTCATACCCCATCTCTCAGGATGGGTTCCCCTGTCATACCCCATCTCTCAGGATGGGTTCCCCTGTCATACCCCATCTCTCAGGATGGGTTCCCCTTGTCATACCCATCTCTCAGGATGGGTTCCCCTGTCATACCCCATCTCTCAGGATGGGTTCCCCTGTCATACCCCATCTCTCAGGATGGGTTCCCCTGTCATACCCCATCTCTCAGGATGGGTTCCCCTGTCATACCCCATCTCTCAGGATGGGTTCCCCTGTCATACCCCATCTCTCAGGATGGGTTCCCCTGTCATACCCCATCTCTCAGGATGGGTTCCCTGTCATACCCCATCTCTCAGGATGGGTTCCCCTGTCATACCCCATCTCTCAGGATGGGTTCCCCTGTATACCCCATCTCTCAGGATGGGTTCCCCTGTCATACCCCATCTCTCAGGATGGGTTCCCCTGTCATACCCCATCTCTCAGGATGGGTTCCCCTGTCATACCCCATCTCTCAGGATGGGTTCCCCTGTCATACCCCATCTCTCAGGATGGGTTCCCCTGTCATACCCCATCTCTCAGGATGGGTTCCCTGTCATACCCCATCTCTCAGGATGGGTTCCCCTGTCATACCCCATCTCTCAGGATGGGTTCCCCTGTCATACCCCATCTCTCAGGATGGGTTCCCCTGTCATATCCCATCTCTCAGGATGGGTTCCCCTGTCATACCCCATCTCTCAGGATGGGTTCCCCTGTCATACCCCATCTCTCAGGATGGGTTCCTCTCTCATTCCCCATCATACAAGATGGCTTTCATATCTGAGGTAATGAAATTTGTCAGCCAGAGCTGGAAGACTTCAGAAGGATGACGAGGATATCGTGAAGTATTTCAGAGAGGGTTCAGTTGCTACGTGAGGTTCAAAGGTTTCCTTCCAGCTGAGATAGTGTTACTGTTTAGTGGGAATTACCGCGGAGGAAGGGAGGAAATGAAGAAGGGATGGAAGGAATAGATAGAAGCGGGACGGAGGGATGTAGAGGGAGAGAGTCCATTGCCTCGGTGGACAAAAAGAAAATTCTAGAGGGAAATAAAGTATTTTAACTTTGTGCTGCTTTATTAAATTGTTGGGTATATTTGAATTTATCATGTCTTAAAACACACACACACACACACACACACACACACACACACACACACACACACACACACACACACACACACACACACACACACACACACACACACACACACACACACACACACACATATCTAGTCACCTTCCTACTCTTTCTCCCACCCCTTCATAACCCATAAAAAAAATAAAAAAAAAAAAGTGGCTCAGGGGGGAACTCGAAGGCCCAAGGGATCAGAGGAGAATGGTTCTGGTAAGGAAGAATGGATGGAAGAGCAATGAAAAAGTATAGAACAAGAGTGGGAGAGCAAACTAGGAGAGCTTTCTGCAAAAATGGAGAAAAGGATAGAGGCAGAGCTTTCTGTGAGGTTGGAAAAGAGGTTGGAGGATTATAAGAAGAATTGGGAGTCACAAGTCGAAGCTGCAGTAGACAGGATAAGGGCCCTAGAATATGAGGTAAATAGTCTGAAGCGAGTTACAGGGGTATTGACCAGATGAGACATAGCATCTGAAGCTGGTACACCCCTGTTGAACAAGGGTTACAACGGGAATGAAGAATACATTACTTATGCTAAGGCCCTATCAGCCCACCAAGCAGGGCCCAGGAATGAAGGGGAGAGCAGCTGGGGGCGGGGATGGTGGTGGGGGACTGGGGTGATAATAGAGAGGGGAGTAGGTCATATACAGAGGCACGACCATGCCACCAAGAGCTACACGAAAAAATAAGGAAGAAAATGGCCATGTACAAACAGGAACCAGAGACACAGAGGGAAAGGCAATGGGAGGAGGAGAGGGAGAAGTCAATGTTTATTCATGGGCTTCAGGAGAGCGAGGGAAGGACACACAATCAAAGATGGCAAGCAGAAAGACAGGAGATTGAGAACATCATCAAAAAAATAGGCAAAGAGGACATGTCTGAGATTGTAAATTTTCAGAGAATAGGGGTACTTGAAGTGGAGAAAACGGCCAATCAAGCTGATTTTCAGAATAGAAACAGTGCAAAACAGGATCCTGCAAGAAAAACCACAGTTGAAGGAATCGTCAGCATACAAGAGGGTGTTTCTAGACCGAGACAGAACAAAAACAGAATGACAGCAGCTTGAGGAAGAGAACACAAAAGCGACAGGGGCTAGGAAGAGAGACAAGGACAGAATCAGCAGAGTACATCCAGAGCAGAGCAGAACAACAAGAGCAAGCACACAGAACCATCCCCAGGACCCCACAACCAAACACGCTATCCCAACACAGCCCCCACCCCACACTATGTTGTAGAATCCTGCAGCACACTGCCAGGCCCCACACCATTACAGATACAACCCCCCCCCCACCACCACCAAAAAAAAAATGCAGTGTTGGAGAGGAAACTGGCGGTATGGTACACCAACACTGATGGAATAACGAATAAGTGGGAAGAGTGGAATGAGAGAATCAAAGAGACATCACCGCACATCATAGCCCTCACAGAAACCAAGCTCATATGGATGAATAAAATTTGATTTGATTTGATTTGCTTTGATTTGATTTGATTTGATAACAGATGGCATCTTTTGAACGGGATATCAGATCCTGAGGAAAGACAGAGGGAACAAAGGAAAAGTGGTGGAAGAGTGGCATTGCTGATCAAAAAACGATGGGATTTTGATGAGCTGGAGAGAGGAGATAGAGGAGAAGCAAGAGACTTTATAATAGGAACACTTCAGTCTGGGGGTCCCAAAGTGGAAATTGCAGTGAAGTATAACCACCACAGAACAGCAGGAGGCCAAGGCAGGAGTATAATGAGAGTATTAGAGCCATGACTGACACACTGGCTGAAGTGGCCAGAAGGTTCATGCGAGCAGGGCAAGACTTGAACCACAAGGAAATCGAGAACTTGGAGCCACATGGAGGCCAAGAAACGTGGAGGGCCAAGACGATTGAGGTGTTACTGGAAAACCTCATGTACCAACACGTAAGGGACACTACCGTAGAGAGAGGAGAGAATGAACCAGCGAGATTGGACTTAGTATTCACCCTAAGTAGTGCAGATATTGAAGACATCACATATGAAAGACCCCTTGGGGCCAGCGATCATGTGGTTTTCGGCTTCGAAATACATAGTATAGTTACAGGTGTAAGGGAAGCAGGAAGGGCCAGACGAATGAAGCCAAACAACAAGGGGACTACACAGGCATGAAGAACTTTTTGAACGGGTTCAGTGAGATAGAACTGCCAGGGAAGTCATTAAACGAGATGATTGGAATATGTGCAACAATATGCAAGGAAGCTGAGGAAGGTTTGGTACCCAAGGGTAACAGGAATAATGAAAAAGCCAGGATGAGCCAGTGATTCACCCGAAGGTACAGGGAGGCAAAAACCAAGTGTGCTAGGGAATGGAAGAAGTATAGAAGGTAAAGGACCCAGGAGAATAAAGAGAGCAGTCGTAGAGCCACAAGAGTACACTGTAGTGCCACGAGAGCACACTGTTGTGCCACGGGAGTATACTAGCGCCACGATAGTATACCTCCCGGAGTATCAACATTGTAGCGCCACGAGAGTATACTGTAGCACCACGGGAATATACTCTAGCGCCACGGGAGTACACTGTTGACCCACGAGAGTACACTGTAGCACCACGGGAGTACACTCTAGCGCCACAAGAGAATACTGTAACACCACTGGAGTACACTGTAACGCCACGAGAGTACACTGTAGCACCACAGGAATACACTCTAGCGCCACGGGAGTACACTGTCGACCCACGTGAGTACACTGTAGCACCACTGGAGTACACTGTAGCGCCACGGGAGTACACTGTAGCGCCACAAGAGTATACTGTAGCGCCACGGGAGTACACTGCAGCGCCACGAGAGTGCACTGTAGCGCCACGGGAGTACACTGTAGCGCCACGGGAGTACACTGTAGCGCCACCAGAGTATATTGTAGCACCACGAAAGAACACTGTAGAGCCACGGGAGTACACTGTAGCGCCATAGGAGTACATTGTAGCGCCACCAGAGTACACTGTAGCGCCACCAGAGTACACTGTAGCACCACCAGAGTGCACTGTAGCGCCACCAGAGTACACTGTAGCGCCACCAGAGTACACTGTAGCGCCACCAGAGTACACTGTAGCGCCACCAGAGTACACTGTAGCGCCACCAGAGTACACTATAGCGCCACGAAAGTACACTGTAGCGCCACCAGAATACACTGTAGCGCCACGAGAGTAGACTGTAGCACCACCAGAGTAGACTGTAGCACCACCAGAGTACACTGTAGCACCACCAGAGTACATTGTAGCGCCACCAGAGTACATTGTACGCCACCAAGTACAACTGGTTAACCGCCACCAGAGTACACTCTAGCACCACCAGAGTACAGAGTAGCACCACCAGGGTACACTGCAGCGCCACCAGAGTACACTCTAGCGCCACCAGAGTACACTGTAGCTTCTCTCATTCAATTCTACCACAAAAAAATTACATTTCATTAACCGCTATTCTACCTAAACATTTACACCTAAAATAAAATATTTAATATTGTACATAAACACTGACGGTGACAACGTTAAATATCGCACTAAGACATAAACACCGACACTGACAGTATTGTATAAAGATTTTTCCCTTCCTCCCCTCCCAAGCCTGGGTCACCTTAATGATGCCATCACACACTTTGAGTGCTTTGTGCCTACTGGTAGAAGTGCCTCTTCTCTGGGAAGGAGGGAAGGAAAGGGGGGAGAATAGGGTGGGAGGAAGAGTGCCAATCTCCCTACAGCGTCCTTGCCTGACTTAGAAGCCCCGCATCTCCCGCCGCATATAACGTGGGATGTTTAACGTTTCGTCTAAACGTGGCCAGTGACTAGGCACGAACCACCAACTAAAGTGTTTCCCCTTGCTATGTGACTATGATTTATGTAATACGAATTGGTCACACTAAGTTGCTGATGATAGCGTGAAATTCATAATGGCGCTTTATGAATGAACCCAAACAAGAAGAGATATTGTGGTACTAATGTTTGGTAATTAAACCAAACAAGAGATATCGCGGTACTAATGTTTGGTAATTAAACCAAACAAGAGATATCGCGGTACCAATGTTTGGTAATTAAACCAAACAAAGATATCGCGCGGTACCAATGTTTTTGGTAATTACACCAAAACAGAATATCGCGGTACTAATGTTTGGTAATTAAACCAACAAGAGATAAACGCGGTGCTAACCAATGTTGGGTAATTAAACCAAACAAGAAGATATCGCGGTACTAATGTAGGGTAATTAAACCAAAACAAGGAAGGATAATCGAGGAACTAATGTTTGGTAATTAAACCAAACAAGAGATATCGCGGTACTAATGTTTGGTAATTAAACCAAACAAGAGATATCGAGGTACTAATGTTTGGTAATTAAACCAAACAAGAGATATCGCGGTACTAATGTTTGGTAATTAAACCAAACAAGAGAATCGAGTACTAATTTTGTAATTAAACCAAACAAGAGATATTCGAGGAACTAATGTGGTAAATTAAAACCAAACAAAGATATCGTGGTACAAATGTTTTGTTTAATTAAACCAAACAAGAGATATCGCGGTACCAGTGTTTGGTAATTAAACCAAACAATAGATATCGCGGTACTAGTGTTTGGTAATTAAACCAAACAAGACATATCAAGATACTAACGCTTCATTACGAAACCTAACAAGAGATAAAGCAGTTCTACTGTTCTATCAAAGAGAAGAAACAAGAAACATTCTTTGCAAGACATAAACATCCACACTGACAATGCCACACACTACACAAAACTCACCCACCAAAGTTTCGTATATCAACAGACCGCGTGTTTCCTTTCATCTACAGAGCGTGTTGACGGGCGGCCCCTCCAGGAGTTGCTGGAGCCTTCAGAAAAGGATGTGAGTCAAGACGCCATCATATCTCCGGTTTATTTGTTCCTTTTGACAGTAAGTTCGCGCGGCCCGACGGTGCTTTGGGGAGAAAAAGTTCTGAAGTGTGGAAGCAGTTCTTCACGCCCCGTACGGGCAAAGTTCTGCTGCGAAGGTTTGCAAGCAGAGGGTATTGCGTCGGGGAGGGTGATGGAGCAGTGCTGTTCCTCCTCCGATACTGCTGCAGCCAGTGATGTGCAAGCAGTGACTGCAGGAATTACTTGATGTAATGTTTGACGTTGGTGCCCTGGGTGACTGCCAGAAGAAAGACACCAATGTAACTGTACATTAAGTTATAATTATATTATTATTATTATTATTGTTATTATTATTATTATTTTATTATTATTATTATTATTGATTATTATTAATATTATTATATTATTGTTGTTATTTATAAAAAATTATTATTAATATCTTAATTATTATTTATTATTATTATTATTATTATTATTAATGTTATTATTATTATTATTATATTAATTTATTAGAATAATGTTGCTACGGGAGCTCTAAAACCCGCATGGGTCATTCGCCCCCCAAGGAGTTTTGGCTGCCCCAGGTTGTGATGACACACATCACCACACACGCCACACACACACACACGACCCACACACACACACGACACACCGCACATTGCACACACACACACACACACACACCACACACACACAAAGGAGCTATGAATCAACCCCTGCAACCACAATTAGGTGAGTACACACACACTGCTCATCAAAAGCTAGTGGAGTTTTTAAGAGTTAGAAGGAGTAGAGAGAAGGGCAGCAAGGAACTAAGTAGTAGCAACACTTGAAACTGGGGGTCCCAAGGTGGTGATTACAGTGATATACAACCTGCCACTGAATAGCAGGAGATCAAGACAAGAGTGCGATGAGAGCGACAGAACAATGGTTGACACACTAGCTGAGGTGGCCAGAAGGGCCCACATGGGCAGAGCAAAGTTACTAGTTGTGAGTGATTTCAATCACAAGGAGACTGGCTAGGAGAACCTGGAGCCACATGGGGCACCAGAAACGTGATGGCCAAGATGATGGAGGTGGTACTGGAAAACCTCATACATCAACACTACCAGAGAGAGAGGAGAGGATGAACCAGCAAGACTGAACCTAATATTAACCTTAAGTAGCTCAGACATTAGAAACATCACATATGAAAGGCCCCTCGGAGCTAGTAATAACGTGGTTCTGAGCTTCGAATACATTGTGGAGATAAAGTGGAGAGGGAAGCAGCAAAGTAGGACGGGAGAAACCAAACTATAAAAGAAGGGGCTACACAGGCATGAGGAATTTCCTGCATAAAGTACAGTGGAAAAGAGAGTGGTGGGAAAAACAGTCAATGAAAGGATGAATACGTGACCACAAAATGCAAGGAGGCAGAGAAGACGTTCGTACCCAAGGGCAATAAAAATAATGGGAAGACCAGAACGAGCCCTTGGTTCGCTCAGAGATGTAGAGAGACCAAAACTAAGTACGCTAGAGAATGGAAAAAGTATATAAGAGAAAGAACCCAGACAAATTAGGAGATTAGTTGAAAAGCTAGAAACGAATATGCATGAATAAGGGGGGAGGCCCAGCGACAATACGAGAATGGTATAGAATTGAAAGCCAAATCTGACCCATAGCTGTTGAACAGCCACATCAGGAGGAAAACAACAGTCAAGGACCAGGTAATCAGACTGAGGAAAAAAGAAGGAGAGATGACAAGAAACGACCGAGAAGTATGTGAACAGCTCAACACGAGATTCAAGGAAGTGTTGTTAATGAAGACAGAAAAGTCTCCAGCAAACCGAAATGGCAGACAGGCAGCATTAAACTACATGCCAGTGTCACTGACATGTATAGTATGCAAAATCATAGAAAAGTTTATCAGGAGAAGAGTGTGGAGCACCTAGAAAGGAATGAGTTAATGCACGATAACCAGCACTGTTTTAGGGAAGGGAAATCCTGTGTCACAAACTTGCTGGAGATTTACGACAAGGTGACTAAAGACAGGAGAGAGAGAGAGAGAGAGAGAGAGAGAGAGAGAGAGAGAAGAGAGAGAGAGAGAGAGAGAGAGAGAGAGAGAGATGGGTGGACTTCATTTTCTTAGACTGTAAGAAGGTTCTCGACACAGAGATTAGTGTAAAAGCTAGGAGCAGGTAGGAATAACAGGAAAGGCACTGCAATGATCAGAGAATAACTGACAGGAAGGAAACAGCGAGTGATGGTGCGGGACGAGGTGTCAGACTGGGTCCAGCCTGTGACGAGCGGGGATCCTCAAGGGTCAGTCCTAGGACCGGTGCAGTTTCTGGTATATGTGAATGACATGTCGGAAGGGATAGCTTCAGAGATGTCACTGCTTGCAGACGATGTGAAGCTAATGCGGAAAATTCAAACGGATGAAGATCAGGTAGAACTACAATGGGATCTGGACAAGCTGCAGCCCTTGTCCGGGGGGGGGAGAACTGGCTCCTGGAGGTTAACACCTCCAAGTGCAAAGTCATGAAGATTGAGGAGGGTCAAAGGCCGCGGACGGAGTATAGGCTAGAGGGGCCAAAGGCTGGAAACGTCACTCAATTAAAAGGATCTTGCGAGAGCATCATACCGAGCACATGTCCTGAGGCCACATCAACCAAATAACTGCTGCAGCATATGGGCGCCTAGCAAACCTAAGAATAGCATTTCGACACCACCTTAGTAAAGAGTCATTGAAGACACTGTACACCGTGTAAGTCAGGCCCATATTAGAGTATGCAGTACCAGTATGGAACCCACACCTGGTCAAACACATCGCGAAATTAAAGAAAATGCAAATGTTTGCAACAAGACTAGTCCCAGAGCTAAGGAGAAAATCCTACAAAGAGAGTTTAAGGGAAATCAAGCTGACGACACAGGAGGACAGGAGGGATAGGGGTGACATGATATTGACACAAAATACTGAGAGCAATTGACAGGGTGGATAGGGACGGAACGTTTAAAAGATGAGACACAGCAACAAGGCGTCACAACTGGAAGTTGAAAACTCAGATGAGTCAGTAAGTAAGTAAGTAAGTAAATTTATTCAGGTATACACAATACAGTTACATAGAATTATCATACATAGCAGCATATGTGTAGAGAACCTAGGATAACCCAAAAAAGTCAGACAGAGTGACAGAGTCACAGGGATGGTAGGAATTATTTCTTCAATCACAGAATTATCAGGAAGTGGAACAAATGTGGAGAGGGATGTAGTGGAGGCAGGATCCATACATAGCTGATGAAATACGATAAAGCCACCATCACACACACACACACACACACACACACACACACAAACACACACACCACACACACACACACACACACACACACACACACACACACAGCGCAACACAACAAGAAGGGTATGTTCCCCAGAGTACGTTCAGACAATGACTATAAGACATCCTTTGAGCGTCAACACTAGAAGATGGAGTGAGAGAGAAACTGACCGATAGACAAAGACAGGTAAACAAAATAAAAGCAATAAAGTGAACGCCCTAATCAGGAGGAAGAGGAGCAAAAGGGAGAGGTGGAGGAGGAAGGAAGAGAAAAGTGGCAAGATGTGAATGATCGCAAAAAAGAGAGGATGAAAGAGGAAAAGAGAGAGAGAGAGAGAGAGAGAGAGATGCTTCCCGGCGTTGCCCTCCCGCTAATTACCTCTGACAGGTAATTAGTGAAATAAATTACTTTACCTCCAAGCTTCTCTCAATTACATTAACACAGATGTTGGGAAAAAAGCAAAAGGTATTGGAGCTAAATGTGTGTGTGTGTGTGTGTGTGTGGTGTGTGTGTGTGTGTGTGTGTGTGTGTGTTGTGTATGTGTGGGGTGTGTGTGTGTGTTTTGTGTGTGTGTGTGTGTGTGTGTGTGTGTGTGTGTGTGTGTTTTGTGTGTGTGTGTGTGTGTGTGTGTATGTGTGTGTGTGTGTGTGTGTGTGTGTGTATTGGTGTGTGTGTGTGTTTTGTGTGTGTGTGTGTGTGTGTGTGTGTGTGTGTGTGTGTGTGTGTGTGTGTGTGTGGTGTGTGTGTGTGTGGGGTGTACCACCTAGTTGTACTCACCTATTGAGGTTCCCGGGGGGTCGAGTCAGAGCTCCTGGCCCCGCCTCTTCACTGATCGCTACTAGGTCACTCTCCCTGAGCCGTGAGCTTTATCATACCTCTGCCTAAAGCTATGTATGGATCCGCCTCCACTACATCGCTTCCCAAACTATTCCACTTACTGACTACTCTGTGGCTGAAAAAATATTTTCCTAACACCCCTGTGATTCATCTGTGTCTTTCAGCTTCCAACTGTGTCCCCTTTTTTACTGTGTCCAATCTCTGGAACATCCTGTCTTTGTCCACCTTGTCAATTCCTCTCAGTATTTTGTATGTCGTTATCATGTCCCCCCTATCTCTCCTGTCCTCCAGTGTCGTCAGGTTGTTTTTCCCCTTAAAACCTCTCCTCGTAGGACAAACCTCTTAGTTCGGGGACTAGCCCTTGTTGCAAACCTTTGCACTTTCTCTAGTTTCTTCACGTGCTTGGCTAGGTGGTGGTTCCAAACTGGTGCCGCATACTCCAATATGGCCTAACGTACACGGTGTACAGGTCCTGAATGATTCCTTATTAAGATGTCGGAATGCTGTTCTGAGGTTTGCTAGACGCCCATAAAGCTGCTGCAGTTATTTGGTTTTATGTGCGCTTCAGGAGATGTGCCTGGTTTATACTCACCCCAAGATCTTTTTCCTTGAGTGAGGTTTGTAGTCTCTGACCCCCTAGACTGTACTC
Organism: Cherax quadricarinatus; assembly: GCF_026875155.1. NCBI lineage: Eukaryota > Metazoa > Arthropoda > Malacostraca > Decapoda > Parastacidae > Cherax > Cherax quadricarinatus. Next base: position 71,082,095 of record NC_069404.1, read on the forward strand.
CGTCTGCGGCCTTCTTTGCCCTTCCCCAATCTTCATGACTTTGCACTTGGTGGGATTGAACTCCAGGAGCCAATTGCTGACCAGGTCTGCAGCCTGTCCAGATCCCTTTGTAGTTCTGCCTGGTCTTCGATCGAGTGAATTCTTCTCATCAACTTCACGTCATCTGCAAACAGGGACACCTCAGAGTCTATTCCTTCCGCATGTCGTTCACAAATACCAGAAAAAGCACGGGCCTAGGACTGACCCCTGCGGGACCCCGCTGGTCACAGGTGCCCACTCTGACACCTCTCGCCACGTACCATGACTCGCTGCTGTCTTCCTGACAAGTATTCCCTGATCCATTTTATGCCTTCCCTGTTATACCCTGCTTGGTCCCCAGTTTTTGCACCAATCTCTTTGTGGAACTGTGTCAAACGCCTTCTTGCAGTCCAAGAAAATGCAATCCACCCACCCCTCTCTCTCTTGTCTTACTGCTGTCACCATGTCATAGAACTCCAGTAGATTTGTGACTCAGGAATTTCCAGTCCCTGAAACCATGTTGGCTGCTGTTGATGAGATCGTTCCTTTCTAGGGGTTCCACCACTCTTCTCCTGATAATCTTCTCCATGATTTTGCCCTACTATAAATGTCATGACACTGGTCCTGTAGTTTAATGTTTCATGTCTGTCCCTTTTTAAAGATTGGGAAATACATTTGCTGTCTTCCATGCCTCAGGCAATCTCCCTGTTTCGATAGATGTATTTAATATTGTTGTTTGTGGTACACATAGCGCCTCTTCTCCCTCTCTCAATACCCATGGGGAGAAGTTATCTGGCCCCATTGCCTTTTAGGTATCTAGCTCACTCAAAGCCTCTTCACTTTTTCCTCGGTTGTGTGCACTGTGTCCCCGCACTTGGTGGTGTGCCCCACCTCTCCGTCTTTCTGGAGTCCCTTCTTCTCCTCTGTGAACACTTTTTTGAATCTCTTGTTGAGTTCTTCCCCATACTTCACGATCATTCTTGTTGTCTCTCCTCCTTCCTTCCTTTGCCTGATTTCCTGGTCCTTGACTGTTTTTTCCTCCTGATGTGGCGTACAAAAAGTTTTCGGGTCAGATTTGGCTTTCGCTGCTATGTCATTTCATATTGTCTTTGGGCCTCCCTTCTTATCTGTGCAAATTGGGTTTCTGGCTCTACGACTGTTCTCCTTTTTCTCCTGGCCCCTTTGGGCCTTTCCCCTAAATTTCTTCCTTTCCCCTTTACCACATTTGGGTTTTTGCCTCCCTGCCCCTTTTGGGGAAAACCCAGGGGCCCCATCCTGGTTTTTTTCATATGTTGTGTGTGTGGGGGTGTTTAAAAGGGTGTGGGGTGTGTGTATTTGGTGGGTGTTTGTGTGTGTTAATGTGTGGGGTGTGTGTGTTTTTGGTTTGGGGTTTTGTGTGTGTGTGTTGTTGTTTTGGTGTGTGTTGTTTGTATGTGGGGTGTGGTGGGGTAGGGGGTGTGTTTTGGGGTTGTTTTGGTGTTTTGAATGGTGTGTGTGTGTGTGTGTGTGTGTGTGGGGTTGTGTATGTGTGTGAAATTGTGGGGGTTCCCTGTATGGTGTGTGTGTTGTGTGTTTGTGTGTATGTGTTGTGTGGGGTGGGGTTGTGTGGTTTTGTGTGGTATTGTGTGTGTGTGGGGTGTGTGGTGTTTTGAAAGTGTGGGGTGTTTGGTGTGGTGGGGTGTGTGTGTGTTGTATGTGTGTTTTGTGTTTGTGGTGTGTGTGGTGTGTGTGTGTGTGAAATCCGTTGTGTGTGTTGGTGGGTTTTTAAGTGTGTTGGTTTTGTTTTGTGGGGTGTTTTGTGTTTTTTGTATGGTGTGTTTTGGTGGGGTTTTGTGTGGTGAGTGTGTGGTGTGTGTGTGTGTGTGTGTTTGGTTTGTGTGTGGGGTGTGTGTGTGGTTGTGTGTGGTGTTGTGGTGTGTGGTATGTTTTATGTGTTTGTGATTGTGTGTTTTGTGTGTGTGTACTCACCCATTTTTAAATCCCCTTAGTTGGGGTTTTGGGGGGGGTCGAGTCCGAGCTCCTGGGCCCCCCCCTTTTTCATTTGTTTCGCTACAAAAGGTCACCTCGCCTAGCCTTTGGGGCTTTATCAACCTCTGCTTAAAGCAATTTTTGGATCCTCCCCTCCACAAAAACCCCTTCCCAAACTTTCCACTTATTTGACACCCCGGTGGGCAAAGAAATAATTCCTAACATCCCTGGGGATTCATCTGTGTCTTCCTTCCAACTGTGCCCCCTTGTTATTTGGTCCAATCTCTGGAACATCCGTTTTTTGTCCCCTTTGGGTAAAATTCCTCTCAGTTTTTTTTGTAGGGGTCTTATCATGTCCCCCCCCATCTCTCCTGTTTCCCCCCAGTGTCGGGCAGGTTTATTTCCCCTTTAACCCCCTCCTCGGAGGGCAAAACCTTAAACTCTGGGGCTAGTCCCCCTTGCAAACCTTTGGGACTTTTTTCTATTTTTTTCACGTGCTTTTGGGGAGGTGGGGTTTTCCCAAAATGGGGCCCCAAAACCCCCAATAGGGCCCAACATACCCCGGGGGTAAAAGGGGCCCTGAATGATTCCTTATTAAAATTTTGGAATGCTGTTCTGGGTTTGCTAAAGGGGCCCCCTATGCTGCACAGTTTTTTTTGGTTTTATGTCGCTTTTTAGGAGATTCCTGGTGGTTTTTAACCCCCCCCAAAGGGTTTTTTTTTTCCTTGAGTGAGGTTTTTTAGGCCTCTACCCCCTAGACTGGGACTCCCCTGCGGCCTTTTTTTTGCCCCCTTTTCCCCCCAACTTCATGACTTTTCACTTGGGGGATTGAAAATCCAGGGGGCCAAATTTCTGGAAAACCCGGTCTTTCCCGCCTGTTTCCCGATCCCTTTGTAGTTCTGCCCGGTCTTCGGGTCGAGTGGGAAATTTTCTATCAACTTCACGTCCCTCGCAAACAAGGGAACCCAAACCCCGAAATCCTTTTTCCTTTCCCTTTATGTCGTTCACAAATACCAGAAAAACACTGGTCCTAGGGCTGACCCCCCGCGGGACCCCACGCACAAGGGGGCCCCCCTCTGACACCTCCCCCACGTACCATGACTCCGCCCTGTCTTCCTGAAAAGTATTTCCCCGATCCATTGAAAATGCCTTCCCGTTAAACCCTGCTTGGTTTCCCCCCCAGTTTTTTGGGGCCAAAAACCTTGGGGTGGAACTGTTTTCCCAAAAGCCTTTTTGGCAGTCCCAAAAAAATGCAATCCACCCACCCCTCTCCCCCTCTTGTCTTACGCTGTCCCCGATGTCATAAACTTTCCCGTAGGTTTGTTACACAGGATTTCCCGTCCCTGAAAAACCCAAACCCCCTTCACTTCTTCCTCGGGTTTTGTGCACTGGGTGTGTGTTATGTGTGTGTGGGTTGTAAAGTTTTATGGTTTTTTGTGTTTATGTGGTAAAGTGGTGTGTGGGGGGTGAGTGTAGTGTGTTTTGGGGTTTGTGTGTGTGTGTGTGTTGTGTGGGTGTGTGTGTGTGTGTGTGTGTGGTGGGTGTGTGTGTCTGTCCCGTTTTGTCGTCTGTATCTGTGTGTGTGTCTCTGTGGTGTTTGTGCCTGTGTGTGTGTCTGTGTCTGTGTGTATTCACCTTGTGTACTTGCCTGTGCGTGTTTCTAACAACACACACACACACACACAGACTAGCACCATCTCACAAATGAACGCCATTACCTACCGTGCAGATCCTCCCTGAGTACTCCGAAGACAACATCTTGCCAGCTCTGTTGAGAGAAACTGCAGCTTCAGGCAGTACAGGGATCAGCAGACAACCTCCTGGGAGCCAGGGAACACCCTCCCTCTAATCTGCCGCTTCCAACAGCCTGCATCTTTTCCTCTTGTTTATGTGTCAACTGCAGGACGCTGAGGGCCTTCGAAGTACTCTTGCAGTCTCCTTAAGACTGCGTATGTCGCACATATCCTGCAGCATAAACAGGACTGCTTTTAGCATATACAGTGTTTCCAAGCGCGTCTAAATGGTCTTCCGAGGACCTTTAGAGTGTATTCTCAGTGTTATTTAACGGCTGCTGCAGCTCACAGGATTACATAGTGAATCCAATAGTCATTTTAATGCCTCAATTTTTTTTTTTCAAGTACGTGAGAGTTTGGGTATGCATAACATGGAGGAAAGAAAAATAGGAAGAATAACGATCGGCGTATTTCGACCCCCCACTGATGTCCTCTTCAACAGATACTGCAATTTCGAGGTCGAAATACGCGACAGCAACTCCTCTTATGTTTGTCTACTGGTAAGTTGTTTCCTCAGGTTGACAATGTTTGTCACTATCTTCGAAGCATTAACAAAGATTGAGTTATTTACGGTAGGACCTCACAGCTCTTAACTTCCTCCTAAATATTCACTGAGACATACACAGCTCTCTGTATATGTACATTGAGAAATACAAACCTTACAGTGTAAAAACCCCTGAGAGAAACGCTCCTTTCGGTGTATATATCATTATTAATTTCTTGTCTTAGTTACGTCAGAATACGTCACTTTGAAAACCCTTTAAGATCCGAATTTTATTTCCTCATTATAAAATACACTTTCACCTGGTCACAGTAATCTACCTCAGGAAATATTAACAAACAAAATTAATTTGAAAAAAACATATCCACGACTCTTACAGCATCTTTTCAGCAAGAATAATGTTTCCGCGAGATTTCAAGCATGAAAAGGCTTGAAAAAATAGGAAGGGGGGAAATGGCACGCTCTTTCTAGTAACTCTTGAACAATTAGATAACTTTCGTGATTTGAGATAAAGTTGTGAGCCATTTAAAGGGGTTAACTAATTAAAGAATCCCAGTGCGGGTCCAGCGAGAATTCGTTGGCTTCTAACAGATCTATTTGACAGATTTTATATTATTTTTTTAACGTGTACTTGGAAATCAATGCGAGGGACGTGACTCACCTTGATAATAAAGCAAACTTTTGTCCTCTGCCCTTTTTCTTCGTCCTTTATTTTTCTGTGAGTTGAAGTGTCATGGTGCAGACGGATGTGTGCGAACAACAGGTAGAATGTAACGTAAGACTCCTCTTCCTCCCCACCTGAACAAGCTGCCTCACTCTTTTTCTCCATCCCCTCCACTTCCCCAACAAACTTACCCACCTACACTATCATCCCCGCCACTTCCCCAACAAACGTACCCACCTACACTATCATCCCCGCCACTTCCCCAACAAACGTACCCACCTACACTATCATCCCCGCCACTTCCCCAACAAACGTACCCACCTACACTATCATCCCCGCCACTTCCCCACAAACTTACCACCTACACTATCACTCCCCTCCACTTCCCCAACAAACTTACCCACCTACACATCATCCCTCCATTAACCCCAAAAACCAAAAACCCACGTCCCCGTCCCCCACCCCTGTTCCGTCACTCCACCTTGTCCCCCCCAACCCCTGTCTCTCTATCAACCTTGTCCCCCACCCCCGCTCTCTCAACCTTCTCACCCCCACCCCTGTCTCTCTCAACCTGTCCCCCCCACCCCTGTCACTCTCAACCTTGTCCCCAACCCCACTGTCTCTCTCAACCTTGTTCCCAACCCATGTTCTCTCTCAACCTTGTCCCCACCACTGTCTCTCTCAACCTTGTCCCCCACCCCTGTCTACTCTCAAACCTTCTCCCCCCACCCCTGTCCTCTCTCACCTATGCCCCCCACCCCCCGTCCTCTCTCAACCTCTCTCCCCCCCACCCTTGACTCTCTCAACCTTCCCCCACCCTTGTCTCTCTCACCTTGTCCCCCACCCCTGGTCTCTCTCAACCTTGTCCCCCCACGCCCGTCTCTCTCAACCTTCTCCCCCTCCCCTTCTCTCCTCAACAGTGTCCCCCACCCCTTTCCTCTCTCAACTTGTCCCCACCCCTGTCTCTCTCAAAACCTTGTCCCCCCACCCCCGTCTCTCTCAACCTTCTCCCCCACCCTGTCCATCTCTCAACCTTGTCCCCACTCGCCTGTCTCTCTCAACTTGTCCCCATCCACTGTCTGCTCTCAAACTTGTCCCCACTCCTCTGTCTCTCTCAACCATGTCCCCACCACTGACTCTCTCACCTTGTCCCCACTCCCTGTCTCTCTCACAACCTTCTCCCCCACCCCTGCTCACTCACCTTGTCCCCCACCCCGTCTCCTCAACCTCTCCCCCCAACCCCTGTCTCTCTCAACCTTGCCCCCCACCCCTGTCCCTCTCCAACCTTGTCCCCCACCACTGTCTCTCTCAACCTGTCCCCACCCCAGTCTCTCTCACAAACACTTGTCCACACCACTGGTCATCTCTCAACCTTGTCCCCCAACATCCTGTCTCTCTCACCTTCTCCCCCACCCCTGTCTCTCTCAAACCGTTGTCCCCCTCCCCGTCGTCTCTCAACCTTCTCCCCCCACGCCCTGTCTCTCTCAACCTTCTCCCCCACCCCTGTCTCTCTCAAACCTGTCCCTCAGCCCTGTCTCTCTCAACCTTGTCCCCCACCCTGTCTCTCCAAACCTCGTCCCCCACCTCGTCTGTCTTCTCAAAACCATGTCCCTCACCCCTGTCTCTCTCAACCGTTGGTCCCCCACCCCCTGTCTCTCTCAACTTGTCCCTCACCCCTGTCTCCCTCAACCCTTGTCCCCCACCCCTGTCTCTCTCAACCTCGTCCCCAGTCCCCCACCCCCTGTCCTCTCTCTCAACCTTGTCCCTCCACCCCTGTCTCTCTCAACCTTGTCCCCCACCCCTGTCTCTCTCAACCTCGTCCCCCACCCCCTGTCTCTCTCAACCTTGACCCTCAACCCTGGTCGCTCTCAACTTGTCCCCCACCCCTGTCTCTCTCAACCTTGTCCTCACCCACTGTCTCTCTCAACCTTGTTCCCCACCACGCCTGTCCTCTCAACCTGTCCCTCACCGCCCAGTCTCTCTCAACCTTGTCGCCCACCCCTGTCTCACTCAAACCCTCGTCCCCCACCCCCTGTCTCTCTCAACCTTGTCCCGTCACGAACCCTGTCTCTCCCACCTTGTCCCCCACCCCTGTCCTCTCTCAACCTCGTCCCCCCTCCCTGTCACTCTCAACCTTGTCCCTCAACGACGTGTCTCTCTCACTTGTCCCCCACCTTTGTTTCCTCAACCTTTCCCCCTCACCCCTGTCTCTCTCAACCTTGTCCCCCACCCCAGTCTCTCTCAACCTTGTCCCTCACCCCAGTCTCTCTCAACCTTGTCCCCCAAAAAAAAACCCCAGTCTCATCTCAACCTCGTTCCCCCACCCCCTGTCTCTCTCAAACCTTTGTCCCCTCACCCCTGACTCTCCTCAACCTTGTCCCCCACCCCCTGTCTCTCTCAACCTCGTCCGCCACCACCCTGTCCTCTCTCAACCTTGTCCCTCAACCCCTGTTTCTCTCAACCGTTTGTCCCCCACCCCGTCTCTCCAAACCTTGTCCCGTCACCCCTGTCTCTCTTCTACCTTGTCCCCCACCCCTGTCTCTCTCAACCTCGTCCCCCACCCCTGTCCTCTCTCAACCTATTCCCTCACCCCTGTCTTCTCTCACCTTCTCCCTCACTCGTCCCTGTCTCACTCAACCTTGTCCCCACACCCCTGTCTCTCTCCAACCTCGTCCCCCACCCCCTTCTCTCTCAACCTTGTCCCCTCACACCCTGGTTCTCCCCAACGCTCGTCCCCCACCCCCCCTGTCTCCTCAACCTTGTCCCTCACCCCTGTCTCTCTCAAACCTTGTCCCCCACCCCTGATCTCTCTCAACCTCGTCCCTCCACCCCCTGTCTCTCCAACCTTGTCCCCGCACCTCCTGTCTCTCTCAACTTGTCCCTCACCCCCTGTCTCACTCTCAACCTTGTCCCCCCCCTGTCTCTCTCACAACCTCGTCCGGCCCACCCCCTGTCTCTCTCAACCTCGACCCCCACCTCCTTGTCTTCATCTCAAACCTTGTCCCCCACACCCTGTCTCTCTCAACCTCGTCTCCCCACCCCCCTGTCCCTCTCTCAACCTTGTCCCACACCACCTGTCCTCTCTCAACCTTGTCCCTCAACCCCTGTCTCTCTCAACCTTGTCCCCCTCACCACCTGTCTCTCCTCAAACCTCGTCCCCCACCCCCTGTCTCTCTCAACCTTGTCCCCCACCGCCCTGCTCCTCAACCTGTCCCCCACCCCTGTCTCTCTCAACTAGTCCCCCCCGCATCCCCCTGTCCTCTCTCATCATGCGTCCCCCACACCCTGTTCTCTCTCACTTTGTCCCCCACCCCGGTCTCCTCTCAACCTGTCCCCCACCCCTGTCTCTCTCAACCTTGTCCCCCACCCCTGTCTCTCTCAACCTTGTCCCCCACCCCTGTCTCTCTCACCTCGTTCCCCCCACCCCTGTCTCTCTCAACCTTGTCCCCCACCCCTGTCTCTCTCAACCTTGTCCCCCACCCCTGTCCTCTCTCAACCTTGTCCCCCACCCCTGCCTCTCTCACACCAACCTTGTTCCCCCACCACCTGTCCTCTCAACTTGTCCCCCACCCCCTGTCTCTCTCAACCGTTGTCCCCCCCCCCCTGTCTCTCTCACCTTGTCCCCCACACCCCTGTCTCTCTCAACCTTGTTCCCCCCACCCCCGTCCTCTCTCAACCTTTCCACCCACCCCTGTCACTCTCTCAACCTTGTCCCCCCCCCCTTCTCTCTCAACCTTGTCCCCCACCCCTGTCTCTCTCAAACCTTGGCCCCCACGCCCTGTCTTCTCCTCAAACATCGTTCCCCACCCTGTCTCTCTCAACCATTGTCCCCCACCCCTGTCTCTCTCATCCTTGTCCCCCGCACGCCCTGTCATCTCTCAATCTTGTCCCCCACCCCCTGTCTCTCTCTCAACCTTGTCCCACCACCCCCGTCTCTCTCAACCTTCTCCCCCCACCCCTGTCTCTCTCAACCTCTTGTCCCCCACCCTGTCTCTCTCCAACCTCTGTCCCCACCCCCTGTCTCTCTCAACCTTGTCCCCCACCCCCGTCTCCTCAAACCTCTTCTCTCCCCCACCCCTGTCTCTCTCAACCTTGTCCCCCACCCCTAGTCTTCTCACCTTGTCCCCACCACTGTCTCATCTCAACCTGGTCCCCCACGCCCTTGTCTCTCCTCACCTTGTCCCCACCACGGTCTCCTCAACTGTCCCCCACCCTGTGCTCTTCACCTCTCACCCCACCCCTGTCTCTCTCAACCTTGTCCCCCACCCCCGTTCTCTCTCAACCTTCTTCAGTCTCTCCCCACCCTGTCTCTCTCAACCTTGTTCCCCCAACTCACCTGTCTCTCCAACCTTGTCCCCACCACTGTCTCTCTCAACCTTGTCCCCCCACCCCTGTCTCTCTCAACCTGTCCCTTCCACCACTGTCTCTCTCACCTTGTCCCCACACCCTGTCTCTCTCAAAATTGTCCCTCACCCCTGTCTCCTCTCAACTTGTCCCCCACCACTGTCTCTCTCATCCTTGTCCCCCCCCAACCTTTCTCTCTCAACCTTGCCCCACCCCAGTCCCTCTCTCAACCTTCTTCCCCCACCCCTGTCTCTCTCATCCTGTCCCCCACCCCTGTCTCATCTCTCTAACCTTGTCCCCCACCGCCTGTCTCTTCTCAACCTTGTCCCCACCCCTTGTCTCTCCATCAACCTTGTCCCCCACCCCTGTCTCTCTCAACCTGTCCCCCACCCCTGTCTCTCTCCAACCTTGTCCCCCACCCCCTGTCTCTCTCAACCTTGTCCCCACCCCTTTCCTCTCTCAACCGTGTCCCCCACCCCGTGTCTCTTCTCAACCTTGTCCCGCCACCCCTGTCCTCTCAACATCGTCCCCCACCCCCTGTCTCTCTCAACCTTGTCCCCCACCCCTCCATGTCTCTCTCAACCTTGTCCCCCACCCCTGTCTCTCTCAACATCGTCCCCCACCCCTGTCTCTCTCAACCCTTGTCCTCCCAACCCCTGTCTCTCTCAACCTATCCACCCACCCCTGTCTCTCTCAAATCCTTGTTCCCCCACCCCTGTCTCTCTCACCTATTCACCCCACCCCCGTCTCTCTCAAACCTTCTATCTCCCCCAGCCCCTGACCTCTCTCGACCTTGTTCCCCTCCCACCCCTGTCCTCTCAACCTTGTCCCCCACCCCTGTCTCTCTCACCTTGTCCCCCACCCCCGTCTCTCTCAACCTTCTCCCCCACCCCTGTCTCTCTCAACCTTGTTCCCCTCACCCCTGTCCTCTCTCCCAACCTTGACCCAACCACGTCTCTCTCAACTTGTTCCCCCACCCCTGTCCACTCTCACCTTGTCCCCACCAACTGTCTCTTCTCAACCTTGTCCCTCACCCCTGGTCTCTCTCAACCTCTCCCCACCCCTGTCTCTCTCAAACCTTGTCCCCCACCCCCGTCTCTCTCAACCTTCTCCCCCACCCCTGTCTCTCTCCAACCTTTCCCCCAACCCCTGTCTCCTCTCCAACCTGTCCCCACCACTGTCCTCTCAACCTGTCCCCCCACAGCCCTGTCTCTCTCTAACACTTGTCCCCACCACGTCCTCTCTCAACTTGTCCCCCACCCCCCTGTCCTCTCTCAATCCTTCTCTCCCCACCCCCTGTCTCTCCTCTCCAACTTGTCCCCCACCCCGTCCTCTCTCAAAACCTTCTCCGCCCACCCCCTGTCTCCATCTCAAACCTTCTCCCTCCACCGCCCTGTCTCTCTCAACCTTGTCCCCCACCCCCGTCTCTCTCAACCATGTCCCCCACCCTGTCTCTCTCAAACCTTGACCCCACACTGCGTCCCTCTCAACCCTTGGTCCCCCACCCCTGGAGCTCTCCACAACCTTCTCCCCCACCCCTGTCTCTCTCAACCTTGTCCCCCCACCCCCCGTCTCTCTCAACCTTGTCCCCCACAACCCCCGTCTCTCTCAACCTCTCCCCCACCCCTGTCTCTCTCGACCTTCTCCCCCACCCCTGTCTCTCTCAACCCCTTGTCCCCCACCCCTGTCTCTCTCAATCCTTGTCCCCACCACTGTCTCTCTCAACATTTCTCCCCCACTCCCTGTCTCTCTCAACCTTGTCCCCCACCACCCGTATCACTCAACTCTTGTCCCCCCACCCCCGTCCTCTCTCAAAACCTTCGTTGTCCACCCACCCCTGTCCTTCTCAACCTTGTCCCCCACCCCTGTCTCTCTCAACCTTGTCCCCAACCACTGTCTCTCTCAACCTGTCCCCCACCACTGTCTCTCTCAACTTGTCCCCCCACCCCTGTCCTCCTCTCAAACCTTGTCCCCCACCCCTGTCTCTCACAACCTGTCCCCCACCACTGTCTCTCTCAACCTTGTCCCCACCACTTCTCTTCTCAACCTTGTCCCCCACCAATGTCCTCTCTCAACCTGTCCCCCACACCTGTCTCTCTACACCTGTCTCCCCACCCCTGTCTCTCTCAACCTGTCCCCCACCCTCTGTCTCTCTCCAACCTTGTCCCCCACCCCCTCTCTTCTCAACCTTGTCCCCACCACTGTCTCTCACAACCTTCTCCCCACCCTGTCTCTCTCAAACCTTGTCCCCACCCCTGTCTCCCTCTCAACCCTTGTCCCTCCCACCCCTGTCTCTCCTCCAAAACCTTGTCCCCCACCCCTGTCTCTCTCACCTTGTCCCCACCCCTGTCTCTCTCAACCTGTCCCCAACCAACTGACTCCTCTAACCTTGTCCCCACACCACTGTCTCTCTCAAACCTTGTCCCCCAACCCCTGTCTCTCTCAACCCTTGTCCCCACCCCTGTCTCTCTCAACCTTGTCCCCCACCACTGTCTCTCTCAACTTGTCCCCACCACTGTCTCTCTCAACCTTGTCCCCCCCCACCACTGTTCCTCTCTCAACCTTGTCCCCCCACCCCTGTCTCTCTCAACCATTGTTCCCCCCACCCCTGTCTCTCTCAACCTTGTCCCCCACCAACCCTGTCTCTCTCTAACCTTGTCCCCACCACTGTCTCTCTTGAACCTTCTCTCCCCACCAACCCCTGTCTCTCTCAACCTTGTCCCCCACCCCTGTCCTCTCTCAACCTGTCCCCCACCCCTGTCTCTCTCAACCTTGTCCCCCACCCCTTCTCTCTCAACCTTGTCCCCCACGCCCTGTCTCTCTCAACCTTGTACCCACCACTGTCTCTCTCAACCTTGTCCATACACCACTGTCTCTCTCAACCTTGTCCCCACCCCTGTCTCTCTCAACCTGTCCCCACACCCTGTCTCTCTCAACCTTGTCCCCCACCACTGTCTCTCTCACCTTGTGTCCCCACCACTGTCTCTCTCAAAACCTTGTCCCCCACCACTGTCTCTCTCACACCTGTCCCCACCCCTGTTCTCTCTCCAAACCTTGTCCCCCACCCCTGTCCTCTCAAACCTTGTCCCCCACCCTGTCTCTCTCAACCTTGTCCCCAACCACCCCCGTCTCTCTTCAACCTTTGTCCCCCACCCTGTCTCTCTCACCTTGTCCCCACACTCCCTGTATCTCTCATCCTTGTCCCCCACCCCTGTCTCACTCAACCTTGTCCCCACCCCTGTCTCTCTCAACCTTGTCCCACCACTGTCCTCTTCTCAACCTTGTCCCCCACGCCCTGTCTCTCTCAACCTTGTCCCCCAGCCACTGTCTCTCTCAACCTGTCCCCCACCCTGTCGCTCTCAACCTTGTCCCCCACCACTGTCTCTCTCAACCTTGTCCCCCAATGCCCTGTCTCTCTCAAACCTGTACCCCCACCCCTGTCTCTCTCAACCCTTGTCCCCAACCGCCTGTCTCTCTCCAACCTTTCTCCCCCACCCCTGGCCCTCTCTCAACCTGTCCCCCACCCCGCTCTCTCAAACCTTTTCCCCCACCCCTGTCTCTCTCACCCTTGTCCCCCACTATGTTATTATTATTATTATTATTATTACCTGCCATTATACACCATCCCTGACCTCCCCTCTCAGTTTATAATTATAACAATAATAATAATAATAATAATAAAATAATAATTAATAATATTAAATAATAATAATATATAAATAATAATAATAATAATAATAATAATAATTAATAATGATCATAATAATAATAACATAATAATTAATAATCATAATAATAAAAATATAATAATAATAATAATAACAATAATAATAATAATAATAATAATAATAATCAATAATAAATAATAAATAATAATAATAATAATGTTTAAATTAAACATTCTCTAAATAATTAAATTCTACAGCATAAAAAGGTATGAGTATATATACATATATTATATATATATATATATTAATATATATATATATATACATATATATATATATATAATATATATATATATATATATATATATATATATATAAACTATATAAAAATATATATATATTTTATATATATATATATATATCTATAATATATATATCTATATATATACTATATGTATACATATTATATATATATATTATAAATAATATATATATATATAATATATATATATATATATAATATATATATATATATATGTGTGTGTGTGTGTGTGTGGTGTGTGTGTGTGTGGTGTGTGTGTGTGTGTGTGTGTTTTTGTGTGTGTTGTGTGTTGTGTGGTTGTGTGTCCCACCCCTTGTCCTCTCTCAACCTTGTCCCCCACCCCCCCTGTCTCTCTCAACCTTGTCCCCCCCACCACTTTTTTTCTCTCAACCTTGTCCCCCAACCCACTGTCTCTCTCAATCTCGGACCCCACCCCCGTCTCCTCAACCTTGTCCCCATCTGTCTCTCTCAACCTTGTCCCCACCCCCTTTGCTCTCTCAACCTTGTCCCAACCCCCTGTCTCTCACAACCTTGTCCCACCACCCCTGTTCTCTCTCAACCTTGTCCCCACACCCCCTGTTCTCTCTCAACCTCGTCCCCACCCTCTTCCTCTCACAACCTCGTCCCCCACCCCTTCTCTGCTCCAACTCCTCCCCTCACCCCCCGTCTTTTCTCACCTCGTTCCCCCACCCATTGTCTCTCTCAAATGTCCCCACCCGCCCCTGTCTCTCTCAACCTTGTCCACCACCCACTGTCTCTCTCAATCTTGTCCCCACCCCCTGTCTCTCTCAACCTTGTCCCACCCCACCCTTTCTCTCTCAACCTCGTCCCCCCCCACCCCTGATTCTGTCAACCTTGTCCCGCCCACCTCCTCCTGTTCTCTCACAAACCTTTCCCCACGCCCCTGTCTCTCTCATCCTTATCCCCACCCCCTGTCCTCTCTCAACCTTGTCCCCACCTCGTCTCTTTCAACCTCGTCCCCCACCCCCTTCTCTCTCACCTTGTCCCCACACCCCCGTTTTCTCTCCTCAACCTTGTCCCCCACCACCTGTCTCTCTCAACCTTGTCCCCCCCACCCCCTGTCTCTTCTCAACCTCGTCCCCCACCCCCTGTCCTCTCTCACCTCGTCCCCACCCCACCGTCTCTCTCAACCCTCAGTTCCCACACCCTCTCTCTCTCAACCATCACATCCCCACCCGCCTTTCTCTCTCAACCTCGTCCCCTCCCTGCTCTCTCAACCTCGTCCCCCACCCCCTGTCTCTCTCAACCTCGTCCCCCACCCCCTGTCTCTCTCACCTCGTCCCCCACCCCGCTGTCTCTCCCTCAACCTCGTCCCCCCACCCCCCGCTCTCTCAACCTCGTCCCCGTCCCTGTCTCTCTCAACCCTCGTCCCCCCACCGCCTGTCCCCTCAACCTCGTCCCCTACCCCATGTCTCTCTCAACCCGCGTCCCCCCACCCCCCCGTCCTCTCAACCTCGACCCCCACACCCCGCACTCTCAACCTTGTCCCCCCTTTGTCTCTCTCAACCTGTCCCCCACCCCCTGTCTCTTCTTCTCAACCTCGTCCCTCACCCCGTCTCTCTCCACCTCGTCTCCTCCCACCCCGTCTCTCACAACCTTCTCCCCCACCCCTGTCTCTCTCAACCTCGTCCCCCACTCCCCGTTCTCTCACAACCTTAGTCCCCCACCCCCTGTCTCTCTCAACCTCGTCCCTAACCCCCGTCTCTCGCCCCCCAAAAACCTTGTCCCCCCACCCCCTTCTCTCACACAACCTCGTCCCCACACTCCCCGTCTCTCTCAACCTTGTCCCCACCACTGTCCTCTCTCACAACCTTGTCCCCACTCCTGTCTCTCTCAACCTCCGTCCCGCACCCCGTCTCCTCAACCTTGTCACCCACCACTGTCTCTCTTCAACCTTGTCCCCCACCCCCGTCTCTCTCAACTTGTCCCCCACCCCTGTCTCTCTCAACCTGTCCCCCACCCCTGTCTCTCTCAACCTTGTCCCCCACCCCCCCCTTTCTCTCTCAACCTGTCCCCCACCCCCCGTCTCTCTCAACCTTGTCCCCACCTCTGTCTCTCTGAACCTTGTCCCAAACCCCTGTCTCTCTTTATAAAAAAAAACCCTTTTTGGGGGGTTTTTTTCCCCACCCCCGTACTCTCTCAACCTTGTCCCCACCAATGTCTCTCTCAAACCTTGTCCCCACCCTTGTCTCTCTCAAGCCTTTCCCCCCACCCCCCGTCTCCTCAACCTTGTCCCCAACCCCCGTCACTCTCAACCTTGTCCCCACCCCCTGTCTCTCTGCAACCATTGTCCCCCACCCCTGTCTCTCTCAACCGTCGTTCCCCAACCCCGCGTCTCTGCACAACCTTTGACCCACACCCCCTGTCCCTCTCTCAATCACCTCGTCCCCCACCCCCGTCTCTCTCAACCATGTCCCCACACTGCTCTCTCAACCCTTGTCCCCCACTCCTGTTCTCTCTCTCCAACCTCGTCCCCCACCCCCCCGTCTCTCTCAACCTTGTCCCCAACCACTGTCTCTCTCACCTTGTCCCCCACCCCCTGTCTCTCCTCAACCTTGTCCCCACCCCCTGTCACTCTCAACCTCTTGTCCCACCACCCCTGTCTCTCTCCAACTTCCCCCGCACCCCCTTGTTCTCTCTCAACCTTGTCCCCCACCCCCGTCTCTCTCATAACCTTGTCTTCCCACCCCTGTCATCTCAACCTTGTCCCCCACCCCTGTCATCTCTCGACCTTGTCCCCCACCCCCGTCCCTCTCTCACCGTTGTCTCCCCCGTTCCCCACCCGTTGTCTCTTCTCTCAACCTGTCCCCCCACCCCACCTGTCTCTCCAACCTTGTCCCACACCCCCTGTCTCTCTCAACCTTGTCCCCACCCCTTCTCTCTCGCAACCTTGTCCCCCACCCCCTGTTCTCTCCTCAGCTTTCCCCCACCCCTGTCTCTCTCAACCTTGTCCCCCACCCGTCTCTCTCAACTTTGGTCCCCACCCCCTGTCTCTCTCAATTTTGTACCCTCACCCCTGTCTCTCTCAACCTTGTCCCCCACCCCTGTCTCTCTCGACATCGTCCCCCACCCCTGTCTCTCTCAACTGTCCTCTCACACCCCTGTCTCTCTTCTCTCAACTTCTGTCTCCCCACCCCTGTCCTCTCTCAACCTTGTCCCCCCCCCCCCCCACCCCCACTCCCATTCTCTCTCAACCTTGTCCTTCACCCATGTCTCTCTCAACCTTGTCCCTCCACCCCTGTCTCTCTCAACTTGTCCCCCACCCTGTCTCCTCAACCTTGTCCCACACCCCCTGTCTCTCTCAACCTTGTCCCGCACCCCCTGTCTCACTCAACCTTGTCCCTCACCCCTGTCTCTCTCAACCTTGTCCCCACTCCCCTGTCTCTCTCAACCTTTGTCCCCCACCCCTGTCTCTCTCAACCTTGTCCCTCACCCCCTGTCTCTCTCAACCTTTTCCCCCACCCATGTCTCTCTCAACCTCGTCCCCCACCCCCTGTCTCTCTCAACCTTGTCCCTCACACCCTGTCTCTCTCACCTTGTCCCCCACCCCCTGTCCTCTCTCTACTCAACACTTGGGGTCCCTCAACCCCTGTCTCTCTCAACCTGTCCCGAGCCCCTGTCTCTCTCAACCTCGTCCACCCACCGCTCCTGTCTCATCTCTACCTTGTCCCTCAACCCCTGTCCCTCATCAACCTTGTCCCCCCACCCCTGGTCGCTCTCAACCTTCGTCACCCCACCGCCTGTCTCTCACTCAACGCTTGTCCCTCACCCCTGTCTCTATCAACCTTGTCCCCCACCTCCTGTCTCTTCAACCTTGGTCCCTCACACGCCAGTCTCTCTCACCTTGTCCCCCATACCCCTGTCCTCTCTCAACCTGTCGCTCCCCCTGTCTCTCTCAACCTTGTCCCCCCACCCCTGTTCTCTCTCACCTCGTCCCTCCCCCCTGTCTCCTCAACCCATTGTCCCCCTCACCCCTGTCTCTCTCAACCTTGTCCCCCAACCCAGATCTCTCTCAACCTCGTCCCCCCCCCCCTGTCTCTCTCAACCTTTGTCCCTCACAACCCTGTCTCTCTCAACCGTTGTCCCCCACCCCCTGCCTCTCTCAACCTTGTCCCTCAACCACCTGTCTCTCTCAACCATTGCCCCCACCCCTGTTCTCTCAACCCTCGTCCCCCACCCCTGACTCTCTCAACCTTGTCCCCTCACGTCCCTGTCTCTTCTCAACCTTTGTTCCCTCACCCCTGTCTCTCTCAAAACCCTTGTTCCCCCACCCCTGTCTCTCCACCCTCGTCCCCCCGCCCCCGTCCTCTCTCAACCTTGTCCCCCACCCCTTTCTCTCTCAACACTCGTCCCCCCACCCCCTGTCCTCTCTCAACCTGTCCCTCACCCCTGTCTCTCTCAATCCTTGTCCCTTCCCCCACACCCTGTCTCTCTCACCTCGTCCCCACCTTGGTAGCCTGTCTCTCCCCAACTTGTCCCCTCACCCCTGTCTCTCTCAACCTGTCCCTCACCCCTGTCTCTCCAACCTTGTCCCCCAACCCCGACTCCTCTCTCAACCTCGTCCGCCCTCCCCCGTCTCTCTCAACCTTGTCCCCACCCCTGTCTCTCACAACCTTCGTCACCACACCCCCTGTCTTCTCTCAACCTTGTCCTCACACCCCCTGCTCTCTCAACCATTGTTCCCCCACCCCTGGTCCTCTCACAACCTCGACCCCCACCCCCAGTCTCTCTCACCTCGTCCCCACCCCTGTCTCTCTCAAACCTTGTCCCACACCCCTGTCTCTCTCACTCTCAACCTCGTCCCCCCACCCCCTGTCTCCTCTCACCGTTGTCCCCCCACTCACCCCCTGTCTCCTCAACCCTTGTCCCTCACTCCTCTGTCTCTCAACCTTGTCCCCCACCCCTGATCTCTCTCCACCTCGTCCCCCACCCCCGTCTCTCTCAACCTTGTCCCCCACCCCTGTCTCTCTCAACCTTGTCCCCCACGCCCTGTCTCCATCTCAAACCTTGTCCCCCACCCCTGTCTCCTCTCAACATCGTCCCCCACCCCTGTCCTCTCAACCTTGTCCCCAACCCCTGTCCCCCAACCTTGTCCCCACCCCTGTCTCTCTCAACCCTTGTCCCCACCCCTTCTCTCCAACCTTGTCTCCCCACCCCTGTCTCTACTCAACATTCGTCCCCCACCCCTGTCCTCTCAACCTTGTCCTCCACCCCTGCTCTCTCACCTTGTCCCCCACCCCTGTCTCTCTCAACATTCTCCCCCTCCCTGTCCTCTCACCTTGTCCCCCACACCTGTCTCTCTCACCTTGGGTCCTCCCCCCCCCCTGTCTCTCTCAACCTTGTCCCCCACCCCTGTCCTCTCTCAATACCTTGTCCCCCACCCCTGTCTCCTCTCAACCTTGTCCCCACCCCTGTCCTCTCTCCAACCTGTCCCCCACCCCTGTCTCTCTCACCTTGCGTTCCCCACCCCTGTCTTCTCCAAACCTTGTCCCCCACCCCTGTCTCTCTCAACTATTGTCCCCCACCCCTAGTTTCTCTCTCAACATCGTCCCCCACCTCCTGTCTCTCTCAAACCTTGACCCCCACACCCTGTCCCTCTCTCACCTTGTCCCCCATCCCCTGTCTCTCTCAACCTAGTCTCCCACACCTGTCCACTCCTCAACCTTGTCCCCCACCCCCGTCTCTCTCAACCTTCTCCCCCACCTCTTCTCTCTCAACCTTGTGCCCACCCCTGAGTACTCTCTCAACCTTGTCCCCCACCCCTGTCCAGCTAACCTGTCCCCCCCCCCCGCTCCTCTCAACCTTCTCCCCCACCCCTGTCTCTCTAACCTTGTCCCCCACCCCTGTCTCTCTCAACCTTGTCCCCACCACTGTCTCTCTCAACTTGTCGCCCCACCGCCAGTCCTCTCTCTCTCTAACCTTGTCCCACCACGAGTCGTCTCTCAACCTTGTCCCCCACCCCCGTCTCTCTCAACCTTCTCTCTCCACCCCTGTCTCTCTCAACCTTGTCCCCAACCCCCGTCTTCTCTACCTTCTCGCCTCCCAACCCCACCCCTGTTCTCTCTCAACCTTGTCCCCCCACCCCTGTCCTCTCACCTGTCCCCACCACTGACTCTCTCAACCTTGTCCCACCCACCCCTGTCTCTCTCTCAACCTTGTCCCCTGACCACTGTATCTCTCACCTTGTCCCCCACCCCTGTCTCTCTCAACCTTCTCCTCCCCACTCCCTGTCTCTTCTCTCAAACCTTGTCCCCCCACCCCCGTCTCTCCTCAACCTTCTCCCCCCACCTCTGTCTCCTTCCTAACCTTCTCCCCCACCCCTGTCTCTCTCAACCTTGTCCCTCCAACCCCTGTCTCTCACCAACCGTCTCCCCACCCCTGTCTCTCCTCAACCTCGTCCCCCCACCCCTGGTCTTTCTCAACCTGTCCCTCACCCCTGTCTCTCTCACCTTATCCCCCACCCCTGTCTCGCTTCAACCTTGGTCCGCCTCACCCCCTGGTCTCTCTCAACCTGTCCCCCACCCCTGTCTCTTCTCAACCTCGTCCCCCACCCCCTGTCTACTCTCACCTTGTCCCTCACCCCCTGTCTCTCTCAACCTTGTCCCCCACCTTTGTCTCCTCTCAACCTCGTCCTGTCCCCCCACCCATGTCCTCCTCTCAACCTTGTCCTCACACCCTGTCTCTCTCCAACCTTGTCCCCCCACCCCTGTCTTCTCTCTCAACCTTTGTCCCTCACCCCTGGTCTCTCTCACCTTGTCCCCTCACCCCTGTCCTCTCTCAACCTTTGTCCCTCAACACCCTGTCTCTCTCAACCTTGTCCACCACCCCTGTCTCTCTCACGCTCGTCCCCACCCCTGTCTCCTCAACCTGTCCCTCACCCCTGTCTCTCTCAACTTGTCCCCCACCCCTGTCTCTCTTCTCTCAACCTCGTCCCCCCCACCCCTTCTCGCCAACCATTCCCTCAACCCCTAGTCTCCCAACCTTGTCCCCCACCCCGTCTCTCTCAACCTGTCCCACACCTCCTGTCTCTTCACCATTGTCCCCCACCCCTGTCTCTCTCAACCTCGTCCCCCCACCCCGACTCTCTCCACCTTGTCCCTCCGCCCTGTCTCTCTCACTTGTCCCTCACCCTGTCTCTCTCAACCTTGTCCCCCACCCCTGTCTCTCTCAACCTCGTCCCCACCCCCGTCTCTCTCAACCTTGTCCCCCACCCGGTCTCTCCAACCTCGAGACCTCGCACCCCCCTGTCTCTCTCAACCTGTCCCCTCACCCTGTCCTCTCTCAACCTTGTCCCCCTTGAAACCCCCTGTCTCTCTCAACCTCGACCCCCACCCCCTGTCTCTCTCAACCTTGTCCCCCCCCCCTGTACCCTCAAACCTTGTCCCTCAACCCCTGTCTCTCTCAAACTTTGTCCCCCACCCTCTGTCTCTCTCAACCTCGTCCCCCCCCCTGTCTCTCTCAACCACGTCCCCCCACTCCCTGTCTCTCTCGAACTTGTCCCCCACCCCTGTCTCTCTCAAACCTCGTCCCCCACGCCCTGTCTCTCTCAACCTTGTCCCCCACCACCTGTCTCTTCTCAACCTTGTCCCCTCACCCTGTCTCTCTCCAACCTTGTCCCCCACCCTGTCTCTCTCAACCTCGTCCCCCACCCCCTGTCTCTCCACCTCAACCTTTTTTGGGGTTCCCCCACCCTGCTCTCTCAACCTTTCCCCCACCCCGTCCTCTCTCAACCTTGTCCCCCACCCCTGTCTCTCTCAACATCGTGTCCAACCACCCCTGTCTCTCTCAACTTTGTCCCCACACCAGGGGGGGTCGTGTGGGGAACCTGACTCTCTCAACCTTGGTCCCCCACCCCCTGTCTCCTCAACCTTGTCCCCCCCCCCTGTGCTCTCTCAACCTGTCCCCCACCCCTGTCTCTCTCAACAATCTCCCCCCACCCCTGTCCTCTCAACCTTGTCCCCCACCCCCCTGTCTCTCTCAACCTGTCCCCCACATCCCTGTCTCTCTCAACCTTGTCCCCCACCCTGTCTCTCTCAACCTTGTCCCCCACCCCTTCTCTCTCAACCTTGTCCCCCTCCCCTGTCTCTCTCAACCTTGTCTCCCCACCCCTGTCTCTCTCAACCTTTCCCCCACGCCCTGTCTCTCTCAACCCTTGTCTCCCACCCCTGTCTCTCTCAACCTTGTCCCCTCACCCTGTCTCTCTCACTGTCCCCCACCCCTGTCTCTCTCAACTTGTCCCCAGCCCGGCTGTTCTCTCTCAACCTTGGTCCCCCAACCGCCTGTCCTCTTCTCTCAACATCGTCCCCCACTCCCTTGTCTCTCTCAACCTTTTCCCCTCACCCCTGTCTCTTCCTCAACCCTTGAGTCCCCCACCCCTGTCTCTCTCATCCTGTCCCCCACCCCTGTCTCTCTCACCTTGTCCCCCACCCCCGTCCTCTCTCAACCTTCTCCCCCACCCCTGGTCTCTCTCAACCTTGTCCCCGTCCCCCACCCCTGTTCCGTCACTCCACCTTGTCCCCCCCAACCCCTGTCTCTCTATCAACCTTGTCCCCCACCCCCGCTCTCTCAACCTTCTCACCCCCACCCCTGTCTCTCTCAACCTGTCCCCCCCACCCCTGTCACTCTCAACCTTGTCCCCAACCCCACTGTCTCTCTCAACCTTGTTCCCAACCCATGTTCTCTCTCAACCTTGTCCCCACCACTGTCTCTCTCAACCTTGTCCCCCACCCCTGTCTACTCTCAAACCTTCTCCCCCCACCCCTGTCCTCTCTCACCTATGCCCCCCACCCCCCGTCCTCTCTCAACCTCTCTCCCCCCCACCCTTGACTCTCTCAACCTTCCCCCACCCTTGTCTCTCTCACCTTGTCCCCCACCCCTGGTCTCTCTCAACCTTGTCCCCCCACGCCCGTCTCTCTCAACCTTCTCCCCCTCCCCTTCTCTCCTCAACAGTGTCCCCCACCCCTTTCCTCTCTCAACTTGTCCCCACCCCTGTCTCTCTCAAAACCTTGTCCCCCCACCCCCGTCTCTCTCAACCTTCTCCCCCACCCTGTCCATCTCTCAACCTTGTCCCCACTCGCCTGTCTCTCTCAACTTGTCCCCATCCACTGTCTGCTCTCAAACTTGTCCCCACTCCTCTGTCTCTCTCAACCATGTCCCCACCACTGACTCTCTCACCTTGTCCCCACTCCCTGTCTCTCTCACAACCTTCTCCCCCACCCCTGCTCACTCACCTTGTCCCCCACCCCGTCTCCTCAACCTCTCCCCCCAACCCCTGTCTCTCTCAACCTTGCCCCCCACCCCTGTCCCTCTCCAACCTTGTCCCCCACCACTGTCTCTCTCAACCTGTCCCCACCCCAGTCTCTCTCACAAACACTTGTCCACACCACTGGTCATCTCTCAACCTTGTCCCCCAACATCCTGTCTCTCTCACCTTCTCCCCCACCCCTGTCTCTCTCAAACCGTTGTCCCCCTCCCCGTCGTCTCTCAACCTTCTCCCCCCACGCCCTGTCTCTCTCAACCTTCTCCCCCACCCCTGTCTCTCTCAAACCTGTCCCTCAGCCCTGTCTCTCTCAACCTTGTCCCCCACCCTGTCTCTCCAAACCTCGTCCCCCACCTCGTCTGTCTTCTCAAAACCATGTCCCTCACCCCTGTCTCTCTCAACCGTTGGTCCCCCACCCCCTGTCTCTCTCAACTTGTCCCTCACCCCTGTCTCCCTCAACCCTTGTCCCCCACCCCTGTCTCTCTCAACCTCGTCCCCAGTCCCCCACCCCCTGTCCTCTCTCTCAACCTTGTCCCTCCACCCCTGTCTCTCTCAACCTTGTCCCCCACCCCTGTCTCTCTCAACCTCGTCCCCCACCCCCTGTCTCTCTCAACCTTGACCCTCAACCCTGGTCGCTCTCAACTTGTCCCCCACCCCTGTCTCTCTCAACCTTGTCCTCACCCACTGTCTCTCTCAACCTTGTTCCCCACCACGCCTGTCCTCTCAACCTGTCCCTCACCGCCCAGTCTCTCTCAACCTTGTCGCCCACCCCTGTCTCACTCAAACCCTCGTCCCCCACCCCCTGTCTCTCTCAACCTTGTCCCGTCACGAACCCTGTCTCTCCCACCTTGTCCCCCACCCCTGTCCTCTCTCAACCTCGTCCCCCCTCCCTGTCACTCTCAACCTTGTCCCTCAACGACGTGTCTCTCTCACTTGTCCCCCACCTTTGTTTCCTCAACCTTTCCCCCTCACCCCTGTCTCTCTCAACCTTGTCCCCCACCCCAGTCTCTCTCAACCTTGTCCCTCACCCCAGTCTCTCTCAACCTTGTCCCCCAAAAAAAAACCCCAGTCTCATCTCAACCTCGTTCCCCCACCCCCTGTCTCTCTCAAACCTTTGTCCCCTCACCCCTGACTCTCCTCAACCTTGTCCCCCACCCCCTGTCTCTCTCAACCTCGTCCGCCACCACCCTGTCCTCTCTCAACCTTGTCCCTCAACCCCTGTTTCTCTCAACCGTTTGTCCCCCACCCCGTCTCTCCAAACCTTGTCCCGTCACCCCTGTCTCTCTTCTACCTTGTCCCCCACCCCTGTCTCTCTCAACCTCGTCCCCCACCCCTGTCCTCTCTCAACCTATTCCCTCACCCCTGTCTTCTCTCACCTTCTCCCTCACTCGTCCCTGTCTCACTCAACCTTGTCCCCACACCCCTGTCTCTCTCCAACCTCGTCCCCCACCCCCTTCTCTCTCAACCTTGTCCCCTCACACCCTGGTTCTCCCCAACGCTCGTCCCCCACCCCCCCTGTCTCCTCAACCTTGTCCCTCACCCCTGTCTCTCTCAAACCTTGTCCCCCACCCCTGATCTCTCTCAACCTCGTCCCTCCACCCCCTGTCTCTCCAACCTTGTCCCCGCACCTCCTGTCTCTCTCAACTTGTCCCTCACCCCCTGTCTCACTCTCAACCTTGTCCCCCCCCTGTCTCTCTCACAACCTCGTCCGGCCCACCCCCTGTCTCTCTCAACCTCGACCCCCACCTCCTTGTCTTCATCTCAAACCTTGTCCCCCACACCCTGTCTCTCTCAACCTCGTCTCCCCACCCCCCTGTCCCTCTCTCAACCTTGTCCCACACCACCTGTCCTCTCTCAACCTTGTCCCTCAACCCCTGTCTCTCTCAACCTTGTCCCCCTCACCACCTGTCTCTCCTCAAACCTCGTCCCCCACCCCCTGTCTCTCTCAACCTTGTCCCCCACCGCCCTGCTCCTCAACCTGTCCCCCACCCCTGTCTCTCTCAACTAGTCCCCCCCGCATCCCCCTGTCCTCTCTCATCATGCGTCCCCCACACCCTGTTCTCTCTCACTTTGTCCCCCACCCCGGTCTCCTCTCAACCTGTCCCCCACCCCTGTCTCTCTCAACCTTGTCCCCCACCCCTGTCTCTCTCAACCTTGTCCCCCACCCCTGTCTCTCTCAACCTTGTCCCCCACCCCTGTCTCTCTCAACCTTGTCCCCCACCCCTGTCTCTCTCAACCTTGTCCCCCACCCCTGTCCTCTCTCAACCTTGTCCCCCACCCCTGCCTCTCTCACACCAACCTTGTTCCCCCACCACCTGTCCTCTCAACTTGTCCCCCACCCCCTGTCTCTCTCAACCGTTGTCCCCCCCCCCCTGTCTCTCTCACCTTGTCCCCCACACCCCTGTCTCTCTCAACCTTGTTCCCCCCACCCCCGTCCTCTCTCAACCTTTCCACCCACCCCTGTCACTCTCTCAACCTTGTCCCCCCCCCCTTCTCTCTCAACCTTGTCCCCCACCCCTGTCTCTCTCAAACCTTGGCCCCCACGCCCTGTCTTCTCCTCAAACATCGTTCCCCACCCTGTCTCTCTCAACCATTGTCCCCCACCCCTGTCTCTCTCATCCTTGTCCCCCGCACGCCCTGTCATCTCTCAATCTTGTCCCCCACCCCCTGTCTCTCTCTCAACCTTGTCCCACCACCCCCGTCTCTCTCAACCTTCTCCCCCCACCCCTGTCTCTCTCAACCTCTTGTCCCCCACCCTGTCTCTCTCCAACCTCTGTCCCCACCCCCTGTCTCTCTCAACCTTGTCCCCCACCCCCGTCTCCTCAAACCTCTTCTCTCCCCCACCCCTGTCTCTCTCAACCTTGTCCCCCACCCCTAGTCTTCTCACCTTGTCCCCACCACTGTCTCATCTCAACCTGGTCCCCCACGCCCTTGTCTCTCCTCACCTTGTCCCCACCACGGTCTCCTCAACTGTCCCCCACCCTGTGCTCTTCACCTCTCACCCCACCCCTGTCTCTCTCAACCTTGTCCCCCACCCCCGTTCTCTCTCAACCTTCTTCAGTCTCTCCCCACCCTGTCTCTCTCAACCTTGTTCCCCCAACTCACCTGTCTCTCCAACCTTGTCCCCACCACTGTCTCTCTCAACCTTGTCCCCCCACCCCTGTCTCTCTCAACCTGTCCCTTCCACCACTGTCTCTCTCACCTTGTCCCCACACCCTGTCTCTCTCAAAATTGTCCCTCACCCCTGTCTCCTCTCAACTTGTCCCCCACCACTGTCTCTCTCATCCTTGTCCCCCCCCAACCTTTCTCTCTCAACCTTGCCCCACCCCAGTCCCTCTCTCAACCTTCTTCCCCCACCCCTGTCTCTCTCATCCTGTCCCCCACCCCTGTCTCATCTCTCTAACCTTGTCCCCCACCGCCTGTCTCTTCTCAACCTTGTCCCCACCCCTTGTCTCTCCATCAACCTTGTCCCCCACCCCTGTCTCTCTCAACCTGTCCCCCACCCCTGTCTCTCTCCAACCTTGTCCCCCACCCCCTGTCTCTCTCAACCTTGTCCCCACCCCTTTCCTCTCTCAACCGTGTCCCCCACCCCGTGTCTCTTCTCAACCTTGTCCCGCCACCCCTGTCCTCTCAACATCGTCCCCCACCCCCTGTCTCTCTCAACCTTGTCCCCCACCCCTCCATGTCTCTCTCAACCTTGTCCCCCACCCCTGTCTCTCTCAACATCGTCCCCCACCCCTGTCTCTCTCAACCCTTGTCCTCCCAACCCCTGTCTCTCTCAACCTATCCACCCACCCCTGTCTCTCTCAAATCCTTGTTCCCCCACCCCTGTCTCTCTCACCTATTCACCCCACCCCCGTCTCTCTCAAACCTTCTATCTCCCCCAGCCCCTGACCTCTCTCGACCTTGTTCCCCTCCCACCCCTGTCCTCTCAACCTTGTCCCCCACCCCTGTCTCTCTCACCTTGTCCCCCACCCCCGTCTCTCTCAACCTTCTCCCCCACCCCTGTCTCTCTCAACCTTGTTCCCCTCACCCCTGTCCTCTCTCCCAACCTTGACCCAACCACGTCTCTCTCAACTTGTTCCCCCACCCCTGTCCACTCTCACCTTGTCCCCACCAACTGTCTCTTCTCAACCTTGTCCCTCACCCCTGGTCTCTCTCAACCTCTCCCCACCCCTGTCTCTCTCAAACCTTGTCCCCCACCCCCGTCTCTCTCAACCTTCTCCCCCACCCCTGTCTCTCTCCAACCTTTCCCCCAACCCCTGTCTCCTCTCCAACCTGTCCCCACCACTGTCCTCTCAACCTGTCCCCCCACAGCCCTGTCTCTCTCTAACACTTGTCCCCACCACGTCCTCTCTCAACTTGTCCCCCACCCCCCTGTCCTCTCTCAATCCTTCTCTCCCCACCCCCTGTCTCTCCTCTCCAACTTGTCCCCCACCCCGTCCTCTCTCAAAACCTTCTCCGCCCACCCCCTGTCTCCATCTCAAACCTTCTCCCTCCACCGCCCTGTCTCTCTCAACCTTGTCCCCCACCCCCGTCTCTCTCAACCATGTCCCCCACCCTGTCTCTCTCAAACCTTGACCCCACACTGCGTCCCTCTCAACCCTTGGTCCCCCACCCCTGGAGCTCTCCACAACCTTCTCCCCCACCCCTGTCTCTCTCAACCTTGTCCCCCCACCCCCCGTCTCTCTCAACCTTGTCCCCCACAACCCCCGTCTCTCTCAACCTCTCCCCCACCCCTGTCTCTCTCGACCTTCTCCCCCACCCCTGTCTCTCTCAACCCCTTGTCCCCCACCCCTGTCTCTCTCAATCCTTGTCCCCACCACTGTCTCTCTCAACATTTCTCCCCCACTCCCTGTCTCTCTCAACCTTGTCCCCCACCACCCGTATCACTCAACTCTTGTCCCCCCACCCCCGTCCTCTCTCAAAACCTTCGTTGTCCACCCACCCCTGTCCTTCTCAACCTTGTCCCCCACCCCTGTCTCTCTCAACCTTGTCCCCAACCACTGTCTCTCTCAACCTGTCCCCCACCACTGTCTCTCTCAACTTGTCCCCCCACCCCTGTCCTCCTCTCAAACCTTGTCCCCCACCCCTGTCTCTCACAACCTGTCCCCCACCACTGTCTCTCTCAACCTTGTCCCCACCACTTCTCTTCTCAACCTTGTCCCCCACCAATGTCCTCTCTCAACCTGTCCCCCACACCTGTCTCTCTACACCTGTCTCCCCACCCCTGTCTCTCTCAACCTGTCCCCCACCCTCTGTCTCTCTCCAACCTTGTCCCCCACCCCCTCTCTTCTCAACCTTGTCCCCACCACTGTCTCTCACAACCTTCTCCCCACCCTGTCTCTCTCAAACCTTGTCCCCACCCCTGTCTCCCTCTCAACCCTTGTCCCTCCCACCCCTGTCTCTCCTCCAAAACCTTGTCCCCCACCCCTGTCTCTCTCACCTTGTCCCCACCCCTGTCTCTCTCAACCTGTCCCCAACCAACTGACTCCTCTAACCTTGTCCCCACACCACTGTCTCTCTCAAACCTTGTCCCCCAACCCCTGTCTCTCTCAACCCTTGTCCCCACCCCTGTCTCTCTCAACCTTGTCCCCCACCACTGTCTCTCTCAACTTGTCCCCACCACTGTCTCTCTCAACCTTGTCCCCCCCCACCACTGTTCCTCTCTCAACCTTGTCCCCCCACCCCTGTCTCTCTCAACCATTGTTCCCCCCACCCCTGTCTCTCTCAACCTTGTCCCCCACCAACCCTGTCTCTCTCTAACCTTGTCCCCACCACTGTCTCTCTTGAACCTTCTCTCCCCACCAACCCCTGTCTCTCTCAACCTTGTCCCCCACCCCTGTCCTCTCTCAACCTGTCCCCCACCCCTGTCTCTCTCAACCTTGTCCCCCACCCCTTCTCTCTCAACCTTGTCCCCCACGCCCTGTCTCTCTCAACCTTGTACCCACCACTGTCTCTCTCAACCTTGTCCATACACCACTGTCTCTCTCAACCTTGTCCCCACCCCTGTCTCTCTCAACCTGTCCCCACACCCTGTCTCTCTCAACCTTGTCCCCCACCACTGTCTCTCTCACCTTGTGTCCCCACCACTGTCTCTCTCAAAACCTTGTCCCCCACCACTGTCTCTCTCACACCTGTCCCCACCCCTGTTCTCTCTCCAAACCTTGTCCCCCACCCCTGTCCTCTCAAACCTTGTCCCCCACCCTGTCTCTCTCAACCTTGTCCCCAACCACCCCCGTCTCTCTTCAACCTTTGTCCCCCACCCTGTCTCTCTCACCTTGTCCCCACACTCCCTGTATCTCTCATCCTTGTCCCCCACCCCTGTCTCACTCAACCTTGTCCCCACCCCTGTCTCTCTCAACCTTGTCCCACCACTGTCCTCTTCTCAACCTTGTCCCCCACGCCCTGTCTCTCTCAACCTTGTCCCCCAGCCACTGTCTCTCTCAACCTGTCCCCCACCCTGTCGCTCTCAACCTTGTCCCCCACCACTGTCTCTCTCAACCTTGTCCCCCAATGCCCTGTCTCTCTCAAACCTGTACCCCCACCCCTGTCTCTCTCAACCCTTGTCCCCAACCGCCTGTCTCTCTCCAACCTTTCTCCCCCACCCCTGGCCCTCTCTCAACCTGTCCCCCACCCCGCTCTCTCAAACCTTTTCCCCCACCCCTGTCTCTCTCACCCTTGTCCCCCACTATGTTATTATTATTATTATTATTATTACCTGCCATTATACACCATCCCTGACCTCCCCTCTCAGTTTATAATTATAACAATAATAATAATAATAATAATAAAATAATAATTAATAATATTAAATAATAATAATATATAAATAATAATAATAATAATAATAATAATAATTAATAATGATCATAATAATAATAACATAATAATTAATAATCATAATAATAAAAATATAATAATAATAATAATAACAATAATAATAATAATAATAATAATAATAATCAATAATAAATAATAAATAATAATAATAATAATGTTTAAATTAAACATTCTCTAAATAATTAAATTCTACAGCATAAAAAGGTATGAGTATATATACATATATTATATATATATATATATTAATATATATATATATATATATATATATATATATATAATATATATATATATATATATATATATATATATATAATATATATATATATATATATATATATATATATAATATATATATATATATATATATTATATATATTATATATGTATACATATATATATATATATATATATATAATATATATATATATATATATATATATATATATATATATATATATATATATGTGTGTGTGTGTGTGTGTGTGTGTGTGTGTGTGTGTGTGTGTGTGTGTGTGTTTTTGTGTGTGTGTGTGTGTTGGTGTGTGTGTGTGTACTCACCTTGTTGTACTCACCTAGTTTGAGGTTGCAGGGGTCGAGTCCAAGCTCCTGGCCCCGCCTCTTCACTAGTCGCTACTAGGTCACTCTCCCTGAACCGTGAGCTTTATCATACCTCTGCTTAAAGCTATGTATGGATCCTGCCTCCACTACATCGCTTCCCAAACTATTCCACTTACTGACTACTCTGTGGCTGAAGAAATACTTCCTAACATCCCTGTGATTCATCTGTGTCTTCAACTTCCAACTGTGTCCCCTTGTTACTGTGTCCAATCTCTGGAACATCCTGTCTTTGTCCTCCTTGTCAATTCCTCTCAGTATTTTGTATGTCGTTATCATGTCCCCCCTATCTCTCCTGTCCTCCAGTGTCGTCAGGTTGATTTCCCTTAACCTCTCCTCGTAGGACATACCTCTTAGCTCTGGGACTAGTCTTGTTGCAAACCTATGCACTTTCTCTAGTTTCTTTACATGCTTGGCTAGGTGTGGGTTCCAAACTGGTGCTGCATACTCCAACATGGGCCTAACGTACACGGTGTACAGGGTCCTGAACGATTCCTTATTAAGATGTCGGAATGCTGTTCTGAGGTTTGCCAGGCGCCCATATGCTGCAGCAGTTATTTGGTTGATGTGCGCTTCAGGAGATGTGCCTTGTGTTATACTCACCCCAAGATCTTTTTCCTTTGGTGAGGTTTGTAGTCTCTGGCCCCCCTTAGACTGTATTCTGTCTGCGGTCTTCTTTGCATTTCCCCAATCTTCATGACTTTGCACTTGGTGGAGTTGAACTCTAGGAGCCAATTGCTGGACCAGGTCTGCAGCCTGTCTAGATCTCTTTGTAGTTCTGCCTGGTCTTCGATCGAATGAATTCTTCTCATCAACTTCACGTCATCTGCAAACAGGGACACCTCGGAGTCTATTCCTTAAGTCACGTCGTTCACAAATACCAGAAACAGCACTGGTCCTAGGACTGACCCCTGTGGGACCCCGCTGGTCACAGGTGCCCACCCTGACACCTCGCCACGTACCATGACTCGCTGCTGTCTTCCTGACAAGTATTCCCTGATCCACTGTAGTGCCTTCCCTGGTTTCCCTGCTTGGTCCTCCAGTATTTGCACTAAACTCTTGTGTGGAACTGTGTCAAACGCCTTCTTGCACTCCAAGGAAATGCAATCCACCCACCCCTCTCTCTCTTGTCTTACTGCTGTCACCATGTCATAGAACTCGAGTAGGTTTGTGACACAGGATTTCCCGTCCCTGAAACCATGTTGGGTGCTGTTGATAAGATCATTCCTTTCTAGGTGTTCCACCACTCTTCTCCTGAAAATCTTCTCCATGACTTTGCATACTATAAATGTCAGGAACACTGGTCTGTAGTTTAGTGCTTCATGTCTGTCTCCTTTTTTAAAGATTGGGACTACATTTGCTGTCTTCCATGCCTCAGGCAATCTCCCTGTTTCGATAGATGTATTGAATACTGTTGTTAGGGGTACACATAGTGCCTCTGCTCCCTCTCTCAGGACTCATGGAGAGATGTTATCCGTCCACATTGCCTTTGAGGTATCTAGCTCATTCAGAAGCCTCTTCACTTCTTCCTCGGTTGTGTGCACTGTGTCCAGCACTTGGTGGTGTGCCCCACCTCTCCGTCTTTCTGGAGTCCCTTCTGTCTCCTCTGTGAACACTTCTTTAAATCTCTTGTTGAGTTCCTCACATTCTTCCTGGTCATTTCTTGTTGTCTCTCCTCCTTCCTTCCTTCCTTAGCCTGATTACCTAATTTAACTGTTGTTTTCCTCCTGATGTGGCTGTACAACAGTTTCGGGTCAGATTTGGCTTTCGCTGCTATGTCATTTTCATATTGTCTTTGGGCCTCCCTTCTTATCTGTGCATATTCGTTTCTGGCTCTACGACTGGTCTCCTTATTCTCTTAGGTCCTTTGCCTTCTATATTTCTTCCAAACCCGAACCAAATGGGCCTTCCCCTTTGGTTTTTCCCAGGGTCCCGGGCTTTTTTTAAAGAGGGGTCAATTCCCTGCCCCCTTGAGGTTTACAACCCACCTTTAAGGGTTTCCCCCCTTATTGGTTTTTTTTGTGGTTTAGGTAGTGTGTTGGTGTTTTTGGGTTTTTTTTGAGTGTTTTGTGTTTGACCCTGGTTGTTGTTGCCCCTTTGTTTTCCCCAACTTTTGATTTCCCGGGGGGATTAAACCCCCAGGGAAAAATTGCTAAAGGCCCTCCCCCAGCCGGGGTTTTTTCCCTTTTAAAAGTTTTGGCCCTTCCCCCATCATTTTTTTCCCCTTTTCCAACTTCCCCGCCCCTTCTGAAAAAACCCAACACCCTTTGGATTCTTGCCCTTTTTCCCCTTTTCCCTTTTTCTTTTCCAAAAAATTCAAAAACACCGGGTCTTTGTCCCCTGCAACCCCCTGGTAAGGGGCCCCCTTAAAATCGCCCCCCCATTCCCTGCCTCCGTGTTTCATTTGACCCAAAAATTCCGGGGTTTTCCCTTTTGTAGGGTTTCCCCCTTGTTTCCCTTTGGGTCCTTTTCCATTTTTCCCCTCTTTTTGGTGGGGGAAACGGGTGGTAAAACGGCCCCTTCTTGCGGGCCCCAAAAATTTCCTTTTAAAATTCTCTTTGTTTTATTGTGGCCCCATTTCCCAAGAATTTTTTTTGGTTTGTCCCCGGGGAAATTTTCCCTTTTTCCCCCAAATTTTTTTCCTTGGGGTGTTTGTATTCTTCCCCCTGGGTGTTCCCCCTTTTTTCCCTTTGAAATCTTCTTTTTTGATTTTGGGTTTAACTAACCCAATTTTCGGACCCTGGCCTGTAGTTTAGTGGTTCTGCCTGTCTCCTTTTTTTAAAATTACTTTTTTCTGCCGGGGGCCCTCAGGCAATTTTTCCCCGGGTTTCCCAAAATTTATTGAAAAGTTGTTGGGGGTCCCCCTGGGGCCCCGTTTCCCCCCTTTTCATTACCCAGGGGCGGTGTTTCTCCCAAATTCCCTATTTTGAGGTTTCCCACCCTGTTTCCCCCAAAAGTTTTTCACCCCCTTTGGTTGTGTGCCCTTGCCCAGATTGGGGTTGTTCCCCCCCCCTCTCCTCTTTTTTAGGTCCCTTCTGCTCCTTTGTGAAAAAATTCCCCTTTAAAAATCTTTGTTGGAGCTTTCCCCTTTCAGGCCCCATTTTTTTGGGGTTTTTCCCTCCTTTTTCCTTACTGAATTACCTGGCCCTTAATTTGTTTTCCCTTCCTGTTTCCTTTTTTTGTTACAAACATTTCGGTTCCAGTTGGCCCTTTTCCCCCTTTTTTTCGTAAGTTTTTAATTTGTTTGTGGGGTCCTTTTTACGTGCTTTTCTTTCTCCCGGGGGGGAAATTTTTCTCCAAATTCCTTTGGGTTTAGCCCTTCAAATTATTTCTTCCTTTTTCCCTGCCCACATTTGGGGTTTTGGCCCCCCCTCCCTTTTTTGGATCCCTTCGGGCTTTTTCATTTCCCTTGAAACCGGGGGTTAAAACCCTTCCTCCTTCAGGCCCCTTTCCTTTTGTTCTCCTTTCCCCTTCCCTTCCTTTTAACCTGGCCTTCCGGGTTTTTTTCCCCCTGTTCCTGAACCCTTTTTCGGGTAGTTTCTTTCCGGGTTAGCCCCTTTTTTATTGTCTTTGGGGTTTCTTATTGTGTTTTTTTTGGGGTTAAAGCTGATTTGGTTTGTTTAAATTGTTTCCTTTGTTGGTTTTTGTTGGTTTGGGTTTTGGTTTGGTTTTTTTTTGTTTTGGGAAAATTTAGTTTGTTTTTTTGTTTTTTCCTTCTGTTTTGGTTTTGTTTTGTTTGGGGGGGGTTTTTTTGTGTCCCCTTTTTGTGTGTGTGTGTGTTTTGTTTTTTGTGTGTGGGTGTGTGTGTGTGTGTGTGGTGTGGGTTTTTGTGTGTGGTGGGGTGTGTGTGTGTGTGTGGGTGTTTTGTGTGTGTGTTGTGTGTGTGTTTTGGTGGGGTGGGTTGTGGGGTGTGTGTGTGTGTTTGTGGTGTGTGTGTTGTGTGTGTGTGTGTGGGGTGTTGTGTTGTGTTTTGTGTGGTGTGTGTGTGTGGGGTGGTGGGGTGTGTGTTTGTGTGGGGTGTGTGTTGTTGGGGTGTGTTTTTGGTGGGGTGTGGGTGTGTGGGGTTTTTGTGTGTGAGTGTGTTTTGGGGTTGTGTGGTGTGTGGGGCTGTGGGGTGTGTGTGTGTTTTTTGTGTTGTGTGTGTGTGTGTGGTTGTTTGGTTTTTTTGTGTGGGTGTGTGGGGTGTGTTGTGTGTGTGTGTGTGTGTGTGTGTGGTGGGTGTGGTGTGGGGGTTGTTGTGTTGTGTGTGTGGTGTGTGTGTTGTGTGTGTGTGTGTGTGTTGTGTGGGGTTTTGTGGTGTGTGTTTTTGTGTGTGTGTGTGTGGGGGTGGGGTTTTGTGTGTGGTGTTTTGTGTGTGTGTGTGGTGGGTGTGTGTGTGTGTTGGTGTGGGGTGTTTTGTGTGTGCGTGTTGGGGTGTGGGTGTGTGGGGTTTGGTGGGGT
This sequence comes from Cherax quadricarinatus, assembly GCF_026875155.1. Classification (NCBI taxonomy): domain Eukaryota; kingdom Metazoa; phylum Arthropoda; class Malacostraca; order Decapoda; family Parastacidae; genus Cherax; species Cherax quadricarinatus. The sequence continues at coordinate 71,116,555 of NC_069404.1, forward strand.
TTTGTGTGGGGTGTGGGGTGTGTGTGTGTGTGTTGTGTGTGGGGTGTGTTGGGTGTGGTTGTGGGTTTTGTGGGGTTGTGTGTGCGGGGGGGGGGGGGGGGGGGTGTGGGGTGGGGTTTTGTGTGTGTGTGTGTGTGGTGTGTGTGTGCGTGTGTGTTTTGGGTGGGGTGTGTGTGTGTGTGTGTGGTGTGTTTTTTGTGGGGGTTTTGGTGTGGGGGGTGTGTGTGTGTGTGTGTTTTTTGGTGTTGTGTGGGGGTGGTGTGTGTGTGTGTGGTGTGTTGGGGTGGGGGGTGGGGGTTTGGGGGTTGTGTGTGTGTGGTTGTGTGTGCGTGGGGTTGTGTGGTTTTGGGGTGTGTGTGTTGTGTGTGTTGGGGGTGGGGTGTGTGTGTGTGTGTGTTGTGTGTGTGTGTTGGGGTTTTGGTGTGTGTGTGTGTTTTGTGTTTTGTGTGGTGTGTGTGTGGTGTGTGTGGGGGTGTGTGTGTGGGTGGGGTGTGTGTGGTGTGGGGGGTGGTTTTTGTGGGTGTTTTGGGGGGTGTGTGTGTGTGGGGTGTGGGGTGTGGGGGTGTGTGTGTGGGGTGTGTGTGTGTGTGGGGGGTTTTGGGGTTTTGTGTGTGTGTGGGGGGTGTGTGTGTGTGTCGCCCCAAATTTATGTAAAACTTGCCTTTTTTTGGCCTAAATTTAAACGGGGTTTTTGCCGAAAAAGGCAAGAAAAAAATTTGTGTATTATAATTTCTCAAATATCATTTAAACCCTAACGAGAAAAATTTTTTTCATTTTGTTTTTTAATTATTGAAAAACCTGTCTAAAATATTTTTTGGTTGCTTTAGGTAAATTTATGTTTGCAGAATAGATAAAAAATTTCGGTTAGTAAAAATTTTTTCATTTAAAAAAAAATTTCCTTTTTTAAATTTTCCTTATGGGTAAAATATATTTCTTTATTATTTTAATGAAAAAAATTAAAATTTTGTCCCAAAAGAATTTAAACCCTTATTATAACAAGCAAAATTTTAAATTTTTTAGTTTAAATTTTTCCAAAAAAAATATATTTTGATAATTTTACAAAATTTAATAATAAAAAAACCCACAATGAAATATTTTTTCATTATTTTCAAAGTTTTTTTGGCAAAAAATTATTTCATACAAAAATTTTTCGCTTGCCTTATTCGGCAAGAAGAGCTTTTGCTTTTGGGCCAAAATCCAAGTTTTACCTATTGGGCACGAAATTTATAAAAAACCAAAAATTAAACGACTTACGGTTTTTTGAAGAGGGCTGAAAGGGGGAGTCATCTGCCGGGGGATTTTTTTGGAGGCAGGGGGGGAAAAGGAGGGGGGGGGGGTTTTAAGGGATTTTTAGAGTGGAGGAGGGGGAAAGGAGGGGGAGACCATGGTGAAAAGGGAAAAAAGAGGAGGAGACGAAAAAAAAGAACGTGAAAAAAGAGGGGCCCATGAGAGGAGAAGGAGAAATAAAAGGAGAGACTGGAAAAAAAATTTGGGGTGAGATGTTTCCTGGTGTACGGGAACCTGTCTCAGGAAACCCATAAAAACCCTAACTTGACAAAAACTTACACTAAAACCTTGACATTTGCTTTCCCCTTTGGCATTTTACTTTCCCCCTTGACTTTTAAAGTTCCCCTTGCCCTCTTGCATTCCCCTTTGGCATTTTAAGTTTCCCTTGACTTTTAAACGTTCACCTTAAACATCTTACTTCCCCCTTGACATCTTACTTTCACCTTAAACATCTTACGTTACCTTGACATTTACGTTCACCTTGACATCTTACGTTCACCTTGACATCTTACGTTCACCTTGACATCTTACGTTCACCTTGACATCTTACGTTCACCTTGACATCTTGCATTCACCTTGGCATCTTACGTTCACCTTGACATCTTACGTTAACCTTGACATCTTACGTTCACCTTGACATCTTACGTTCACCTTGACATCTTACGTTCACCTTGACATCTTACGTTCACCTTGACATCTATACGTTCACCTTGACATCTTACGTTCACCTTGACATCTTATGTTCACCTTGACATCTTACGTTCACCTTGGCATCTTACGTTCACCTTGACATATTGCATTCACCTTGGCATCTTACGTTCACCTTGACATCTTGCATTCACCTTGGCATCTTACGTTCACCTTGACATCTTACGTTCACCTTGACATCTTACGTTCACCTTGACATCTTACGTTCACCTTGACATCTTACGTTCACCTTGACATCTTACGTTCACCTTGACATCTTACGTTCACCTTGACATCTTACGTTCACCTTGACATCTTACGTTCACCTTGACATCTTATGTTCACCTTGACATCTTACGTTCACCTTGACATCTTAAGTTCACCTTGACAACTTACATTCATCTTGACATCTTACATTCACCTTGACATCTTACGTTCACCTTGACATCTTACGTTCACCTTGACATCTTACGTTCACCTTGACATCTTACGTTCACCTTGACAACTTACATTCATCTTGACATCTTACATTCACCTTGACATCTTACGTTCACCTTGACATCTTACGTTCACCTTGACATCTTAAGTTCACCTTGACAACTTACGTTCACCTTGACAACTTACATTCATCTTGACAACTTACATTCACCTTGACATTACTATCATAAGATCACGGTGAGGTAGCACAGCAATACGAGTGTCACCTGTAGTGTGAGGACGACTCAGTGTGATGACGGTCCACTGATTATTAAACAACCTGCACTGTCATCAGTCTTCCCATTATAACATTAAACCAGGACATTAAACAACCTGCACTGCCATCAGTCTTCCCATTATAACATTAAACCAGGACATTAAACAACCTGCACTGCCATCAGTCTTTCCCATTATAACATTAAACCAGGACATTAAACAACCTGCACTGCCATCAGTCTTCCCATTATAACATTAAACCAGACATTAAACAACCTGCACTGTCATCAGTCTTCCCATTATAACATTAAACCAGGACATTAAAACAACTGCACTGCCATCAGTCTTCCCATTATACATTAAACCGGACATTAAACAACCTGCAACTGTCATCAGTCTTCCCATTATAACATTAACCAGGACATTAAACAACCTGCACTGCCATCAGTCTTCCCATTATTAACATTAAACCAGGATATTAAATAACCTGCACTGCCATCAGTCTTCCCATTATAACATTAAACCAGGACATTAAACAACCTGCACTGTCATCAGTCTTCCATTATAACATTAAACCAGGATATTCAACAACCTGCACTGTCATCAGTCTTCCCATTATAACATTAAACCAGGACATTAAACAACCTGCACTGCCATCAGTCTTCCCATTATAATATTAACCAGGATATTAAATAAACCTGCACTGTCATCAGTCTTCCATTATAACATTAAACCAGGACATTAAACAACCTGCACTGTCATCAGTTCTTCCCATTATAACATTAAACCAGGACATTAAACAACCTGCACTGTCATCAGTCTTCACATTATAACATTAAACCAGGACATTAAACAACCTGCACTGTCATCAGTCTTCCCATTATAACATTAAACCAGGACATTAAACAACCTGCACTGCCATCAGTCTTCCCATTATAACATTAACCCAGGATATTAAATAACCTGCACTGCCATCAGTCTTCCCATTATAACATTAAACCAGGACATTAAACAACCTGCACTGTCATCAGTCTTCCCATTATAACATTAAACCAGGACATTAAACAACCTGCACTGTCATCAGTCTTCCATTATTAACATTAAAACCAGGACATTAACAACCTGCACTGTCATCAGTCTTCCCATTATAACATTAAACCAGGATATTAAACAAACCTGCACTGTCATCAGTCTTCCCATTATAACATTAAACCAGGACATAAACAACCTGCACCTGCCATCAGTCTTCCCATTTATAACATTAAACCAGGTATTTAATAACCTGCACTGTCATCAGTCTTCCCATTTATAACATTAAACCAGGACATTAAACAACCTGCACTTGTCGTCAGTCATCCCCATTATAACATTAAACCAGGACATTAACAACCTGCACTGTCATCAGTCTCCCATTATAACATTAAACCAGGACATTAATACAACCTGCACTGTCATCAGTCTTCCCATTATAACATTAAACAGGACATTAAACAACCTGCACTGTCATCAGTCTTCCCATTATAACATTAAACCAGGATATTAAACAACCTGCACTGCCATCAGTCTTCCCATTATAACATTAAACCAGGATATTAAATAACCTGCACTGCCATCAGTCTTCCTATCTTATAACATTAAACCAGGACATTTAAACAACCTGCACTGTCATCAGTCTTCCCATTATAACATTAAACCAGGACATTAAACAACCTGCACTGTCATCAGTCTTCCCATTATAACATTAAACCAGGACATTAAACAACCTGCACTGCCATCAGTCTTCCCATTATAATATTAAACCAGGATATTAATACCTGCACTGTCATCAGTCTTCCCATTATAACATTAAACCAGGACATTAAACAACCTGCACTGTCATCAGTCTTCCCATTATAACATTAAACCAGGACATTAAACAACCTGCACTGTCATCAGTCTCCCATTATACATTAAACCAGGACATTAAACAACCTGCACTGTCATCAGTCTTCCCATTATAACATTAAACCAGGACATTAAACAACCTGCACTGCCATCAGTCTTCCCATTATAACATTAAACCAGGATATTAAATAACCTGCACTGCCCATCAGTTCTTCCATTATAACATTAAACCAGGACATTAAACAACCTGCACTGTCATCAGTCTTCCCATTAAACATTAACCAGACATTAAACAACCTGCACTGTCATCAGTCTTCCCATAATAACATTAAACCAGGACATTAAACAACCTGCACTGTCATCAGTCTTCCCATTATAACATTAAACCAGGACATTAAACAACCTGCACTGTCATCAGTCTTCCCATTATAACATTAAACCAGGACATTAAACAACCTGCACTGCCATCAGTCTTCCCATTATAACATTAAACCAGGATATTAAATAACCTGCACTGTCATCAGTCTTCCCATTATAACATTAAACCAGGACATTAAACAACCTGCACTGTCGTCAGTCATCCCATTATAACATTAAACCAGGACATTAAACAACCTGCACTGTCATCAGTCTCCCCATTATAATATTAAACCAGGACATTAAACAACCTGCACTGTCATCAGTCTTCCACTTTATAACATTAAACCAGGACATTAAAACAACCTGCACTGTCATCAGTCTTCCCATTATAACATTAAACCAGGACATTAAACAACCTGCACTGCCATCAGTCTTCCCATTATAACATTAAACCAGGACATTAAACAACCTGCACTGCCATCAGTCTTCCCATTAAAACATTAAACCAGGACATTAAAACAACCTGCACTGTCATCAGTCTTCCCATTATAACATTAAACCAGGACATTAAACAACCTGCACTGTCGTCAGTCTTCCCATTATAACATTAAACCAGGACATTAAACAACCTGCACTGCCATCAGTCTTCACATTATAACATTAAACCAGGACATTAAACAACCTGCACTGCCATCAGTCTTCCCATTATAACATTAAACCAGGACAGTTAAACAACCTGCACTGTCATCAGTTCTTCCCATTATAACATTAAACCAGGACATTAAACAACCTGCACTGTCATCAGTCTTCCCATTATAACATTAAACCAGGACATTAAACAACCTGCACTGTCATCAGTCTTCCCATTATAACATTAAACCAGGACATTAAACAACCTGCACTGTCATCAGTCTTCCAATTATAACATTAAACCAGGACATTAAACAACATGCACTGTCATCAGTCTTCCCATTATAACATTAAACCAGGACATTAAACAACCTGCACTCTCATCAGTCTTCCATTATAACATTAAACCAGGACATTAAACAACCTGCACTGTCATCAGTCTTCCCATTTAACATTAAAACCAGGACATTAAATAACCTGCACTCTCATCAGTCTTCCCAATATAACATTAAACCAGGACATTAAACAACCTGCACTCTCATCAGTCTTCCCATTATAACATTAAACCAGGACATTAAACAACCTGCACATGTCATCAGTCTTCCCATTATAACATTAAACAGGGACATTAAACAACCTACACTGTCATCAGTCTTCCCATTATAACATTAAACCAGGACATTAAACAACCTGCACTGTCACCAGTCTTCCCATTATAACATTAAACCAGGACATTAAACAACCTGCACTGTCATCAGTCTTCCCATTATAACATTAAACCAGGGCATTAAACAACCTGAACTGTCGTCAGTCTTCCCATTATAACATTAAACCAGGACATTAAACAACCTGCACTGTCATCAGTCTTCCCATTATAACATTAAACCAGGACATTAAACAACCTGCACTGTCGTCAGTCTTCCCATTATAACATTAAACCAGCACATTAAACAACCTGCACTGTCGTCAATCTTCCCATTATAACATTAAACCAGGACATTAAACAACCTGCACTGTCGTCAGTCTTCCCATTATAACATTAAACCAGGACATTAAACAACCTGCACTGTCATCAGTCTTCCCATTATAACATTAACCAGGACATTAACAAACCTGCACTGTCATCAGTCTTCCCATTATAACATTAAACCAGGACATTAAACAACCTGCACTGTCATCAGTCTTCCCATTATAACATTAAACCAGGACATTAAACAACCTGCACTGTCATCAGTCTTCCCATTATAACATTAAACCAGGACATTAAACAACCTGCACTCTCATCAGTCTTCCCATTATAACATTAAACCAGGACATTAAAACCTGCACTGTCGTCAGTCTTCCCATTATAACATTAAACCAGGACATTAAACAACCTGCACTGTCATCAATCTTCCCATTATAACATTAAACCAGGACATTAAACAACCAGCACTGCCATCAGTCTTCCCATTATAACATTAAACCAGGACATTAAACAACCTGCACTGCCATCAGTCTTCCCATTATAACATTAAACCAGGACATTAAACAACCTGCACTGTCGTCAGTCTTCCCATTATAACATTAAACCAGGACATTAAACAACCTGCACTGTCATCAGTCTTCCCATTATAACATTAAACCAGGACATTAAACAACCTGCACTGTCGTCAGTCTTCCCATTATAACATTAAACCTGGGTGAGTAAGGGAACGATGGGGGGGGGGTTAAGAGGAGAGAGGTCAGGATGATGGGTAAGAGGATGAAGGGAAGGATGGTGGGTAAGAGGAGGGAGGGAAGGATGGTGGGTAAGAAGAGGGAGGGGAGGATGGTGGGTAAGAGGAGGGAGGGAAGGATGGTGGGTAAGAAGAGGGAGGAACGATGGGGGGTTAAGAGGAGGAGGTAAAGATGGTGGGTAAGAGGAGGGAGGGAACGATGGGGGGTTATGAGGAGGAGGGAAAGATGGTGGGTAAAGGAGGGAGGAGAACGATGGGGGTTAAGAGGAGGGAGGGAAAGATTGGTGGGTAAGAGGAGGGAGGAAGATTGGTGGGTAAGAGGAGGGAGGGAAGGATGGTGGGTAAGAGGAGGGAGGGAAGGATGGTGGGTAAGAGGAGGGAGGGAAGGATGGTGGGTAAGAGGAGGGAGGGAAGGATGGTGGGTAAGAGGAGGGAGGGAACGATGGGGGGTTAAGAGGAGGGAGGAAAGATGGTGGGTAAGAGGAGGGGGGGAAAGATTGGTGGGAAAGAGGAGGGAGGGAAGGTGGAAATGTAAGAGGAGGGAGGGGAGGATGGTGGGAAAGAGGAAGGAAGGGAAGGATGGTGGGTAAGAGGAGGGAGGAAAGGATTGGGTTTAAGGGGGGAGGAAGATGGGGGTTAAGGGGGGGGAAAAGGTGGGGGGTTTAAGAAAAGGGAGGAAGGGATGGTGGGAAAAGGGGGGGAAGGAAAGGGATGGTTAAGAGGAGGGGGGGGAAGGTGGTGGGAAGAGGAGGGAGGAAGGGGTGGTGGGTAAGAGGAGAAAGGATGGGGGTAAGGGGGGGGGGGGGGAAGGAGGGGGTAGGGAGGGAGGGAAGGATGGTGGGAAGGGAGGGGGGGAAAAGGGGGTTTTAAAGAGGAGGGGGGGGGGGAGGGTGGGAAGGGAGGGAGGGAAAGGGTGGTGGGTAAAAAAAGGGAAGGGGCGGGGTAAAGGAGGGAGGGAAGGATGGGAGGAAAGAAAAGGGAGGGAAGGATGGGGGGAAAGGAGGGGGGGAAGGGGTGGGGGGTTAAGAGGGGGAGGGAAGGAGGGTGGGAAAGAGGAGGGAGGGAAGGATGGTGGGTAAGGGGGAGGGAGGGAGGTGGGGGGGGAAGAGGGGGAGGGAAGGGGTGGGGGTAAGGGGAGAAGGAAGGATGGGGGGTAAGGGAGGGAGGGGGGTGGGGGAAAGGAGGGGGGGGAAGGATGGTGGGAAGGGAGGGGGGGGAAGGGGTGGTGGGTAAGAGGAGGGGGGGAAGGATGGGGGAAGGAGGGAGGGAGGGTTTGGTGGGGTAAGAAGGGAGGGAAAGGATGGTGGTAAGGGGAGGGAGGAAGGATGGGGGGTTTAAGAGGAGGGGGGGAAAAGGATGGTGGGAAGAGGGGGGGGGGAAGGGGTGGGGGGAAAGAGGATGAAGGGAAAGGAGGCGGGTAAGAGGAGGGGGAGGAGGGGGTAGAGGGGGAGGGAAGGATGGTGGGCCAAGGGAGGGGGGGAAGGGTTGGGGGTAAGAGGAGAAGGAAGGAGGGGGGGAAAGAGGGGGGGAAAGGGGGGAAGGATGGGAGGTAAGAGGGGGAGGGAAGGATGGGGTAAGAGGAGGGAGGGGAAGAGGTTTGGAAAGAGGGGGAGGGAAGGGGTGGTGGGAAAGAGGAGGGGGGGGAAAGGATGGGGGTAAGAGGGGGAGGGAAGGATGGTGGGTAAGGGAGGGGGGAAGGATGGTGGGAAGAGGAGGGGGGGAAAATTTGGGTTTGGAAAAGGGGGGGGGGGGAAAAGGTGGGGGTAAGAGGAGGGGGGGAAAGGGGGGGTAAAGGGGGAGGGAAGAGGGGGGGGAAAGAGGAGGGGGGAAGGTGGGGGGGTAAGGGAGGGGGGGAAAGGAGGGTGGGAGGGGAGGGGGGGAAAGGAGGGGGGTAAGGGGAGGGAGGGAGGTGGTGGGTAAAAGAGGGAGGGGGGGAAGGAGGTGGGTAAGAGGGGGAGGGAAGAGGGTTTGGAAAAGAGGAGGGAGGGAAGGTGGTGGGTAAGGGGAGGGGGGGGAAGGAGGGGGGGAAAGAGGAGGGGGGGAAGGGGGTTTAAAAAGAGGGGGGGGAAGGTGGTGGGGGTAGGGGAGGGAGGGAAGGTGGTGGGTTAAGAGGAGGGGGGGAAAGGATGGTGGGAAAGAGGAGGGGGGAAGTATGGTGGAAAGGGAGGGGGGGAAGGATGGTGGGGTAAGAGGGGAGGGAAGGATGGGGGGTTTAGAGGAGGGGGGAAGGATGGTGGGTAAGGGGGGGGAAAAAGGATGGGGGGAAAGAGGGGGGAGGAAGGAGGTGGGGGAAAAGGAGGGGGGAAGGAGGGTGGGTAGGGAGGGGGGAGGAAAGGATGGTGGGAAAGAGAGGGGGGGGGGGGAGGGTTTGGAAAGAGGGGGGGGGAAAGGAGGGGTGGGTAAGAGGAGGGAGGGAAGGTGGTGGTGAGAGGGAGGGAAGGTGGTGGGAAAAGTAGGGAGGGAAGGATGGTGGGTAAAAAAGAGGGAGGGAAAAAGGTGGGAAAGGGGGGGGGGAAAAGGGAAAGGTGGAAAGAGGGGGGCGGAAGGTGGTGGGTAAAGGGGGGGAAAGGGGAAGGTGGGGGAAGAGGAGGGAGGGAGGGTGGGAAAGGGAGGGGGGGAAAGGATGGTGGGTAAGAAAGGGGAGGGGGGGAAAGGTGGGGGTGAAGGGGGAAGGGGGAAAAAGGAAAAATGGTGGGAAAGAGGAGGGGGGGAAGGTGGGGGGAAAGAGGGGGGGGGAAAGGATGGTGGGAAAGAGGGGGGGAAAAGATGGTGGGAAGAGGGGGGGGAAAGGAGGTGGGAAAGGAGGGAGGGAAGGTGGGGGGGAAAGAGGAGGGAGGGAAGGGGTTTGGGAAAGAGGGAGGGGGGGAAAGGGGGTGGGGGGAGGAGGGAGGGAAAGGGGGGGTAAGGGAGGGAGGGAAGGATGGGGGGTAAAGGGGGGGGAAAAGAGGTTTGGAAAGAGGGGGGGAAGGATGGGGGTAAAAAGGGAGAGGGAAGGGGGGGGAAAAGAGGGGGGGAGGAAGGAGGGGGGTAAGAGGAGGAGGAAAGGAGGTGGGAAAAGAGGAGGGAGAGAAGGAGGTGGGAAAGGGGGGGGGGGGATGGGGGTAGGAGGAGGGAGGGGGGGGTGGGGGGAAAGGGAAAGGGAGGGAGGATGGTGGGAAAGGGGGGAAAGGGGGGAGGGAAGGATGGGTGGGAAAGGGGGAAGAAGGGGTGGAAAGGAGGGGGGGAAAGGGATGGTGGGAAAGAAAAGGGAGGGAAGGATGGGGGTAAAAAGAGGGAGGAAAAGGGAAAGGGGAAAAAGAGGAGGGGGGAAAAAGGAAAGGTGGAAAGAGGAGGGAGGAAGGATGGTGGGTAGAGGAGGGGGGAAAGGATGGGGGGAAAAAGAGGGGGAGGGGGGGGAAAGAGGGGGGGGGAAGATGGTGGGGAAAAGAGGGGGGGAAGGAGGGTGGGTAAGGGAAGGGGAAGGAGGGTGGAAAGAGGGGGGGGGAAAGGATGGTGGGTAAGGGGGAAAGGGGGGGGGGGGGAAGGAGGTGGGAAAAGGGAGGAGGAAGGATGGTGGGAAAGGGAGGGGGGGGAAAGGAAGGTGGGAAAGGAGGGGGGGAAGGAGGTGGAAGAGGAGGGGGGAAAAAGGTGGTGGGTAAAGAGGGGGAGAGGGATGGGGGGAAAGGGGAGGGGGGGAAAGGATGGGGAAAGAAAGGGGGGAAGGATGGTGGGTAAGAGGGAAGGAAGGAGGTGGGAAGGGGGAAGGAGGAAGGGAGGGGGGGGTAGGAGGAGGGGGGAAGGATGGTGGGGAAGGGAGGGAGGGGAAGGATGGTGGGAAAGAGGGGGGGGGGTGGGGGAAGAGGAGGGAGGGAAGGTGGTGGTAAGAGAGGGAGGGAAAAAGGATGGGGGGAAAGGGGGGGAAGGGAAGGATGGTGGGTAAAAAGAGGGGGGGAAAGGATGGTGGGTAGAGGAGGGGGGGAAGGAAAGGGGAAAGAGGAAGGAGGAAGGGATGGGGGTAAGAGGGGGGAGGGAAGGGGGGGGTTTAAAGAGGAGGGGGGAAGATGGGAGGTAAGAGGGGGGAGGGGTGAAGGTGGGGGGAAAAGAGGAGGGGGGGAAGATGTGGGAAAGGGGAGGGGGGGAAGGATGGTGGGTAAGAGGGGGAGGGAAAAGAAAGAGGTGGGAAGGGGGGGGGAAAAGGATGGTGGGTAGAGGGGGGGGGAAGGATGGTGGGAAAGAGGAGGAGGGAAGGATGGGGGTAAGAGGAGGGGGGAAGGATGGGGGAAGGGGGGGAGGGAAGGATGGTGGGAAAGAGGAGGGAGGGAAGTGGGGGTAAGAGGAGGGGGAGGTGGGGGAAGAGGGGGGGAAGGATGGGGGAAAAGAGGAGGGGGGAAGGAGGGGGAGAGGAGGGGGGGAAGGTGGGGGGTTTAGGAAGGGGGGGAAGGATGGGGGAAAGAGGGGGGGAGGAAGGATGGGGGGTTTGGGGAGGGGGGGAGGTGGGGGAAGAGGAGGAGGGAAGGATGGTGGGTAAGGGGGGGGGGGAAAAAGGATGGTGGGAAAAGGGGGGGAGGGAAGGTGGGGGGTAAGAGGGGGAGGGAAGGATGGTGGGAAAGAGGAGGGGGGGGGAAAAGAGGGAGGTGGGGGAGGGGGGGAAGGAGGTGGGTAAGAGGGGGAGGGAATGATGGGGGAAAGAGGGGAGGGAAAGGATGGTGGGTGAGGGGGGGGGAAAGGGGGAAGAGGGGGGGAAGAGGAGGGGGAAGGGGGGGAAAAGGGGGGAAGGGGGGGGGAAGGATGGTGGGTAAGAGGAGGGGGGGAAGGGGTGGTGGGAAAAGGGAGGGGGGGAAGGGATGGTGGGTAAGAGGAGGGGGGGAAGGATGGTGGGGGAAAGAGGAAGGGGGAAAGGGAGGGTGGGAAGGGGAAAAGAAGGAAGGATGGGGAAGAGGAGGGGGGAAAGGGGTGGTGGGGAGGGGAGGGGGGGAAGGAGGGGGAAAGAGGGGGGAGGGAAGGATGGTGGGAAAGGGGAGGGAGGGAAGGATGGGGGGTAAGAGGAGGAGGGAAAGGGATGGTGGTAAAGAGGAGGGAAAAGGATGGGGGAAAGAGGGGGGGGGGAAGGATGGTGGGAAGAAGGGGGGAAAAAGGATGGTGGAAAGAGGGGGGGGGAAAGGATGGTGGAAAGGGAGGGGGGAAAAAGGATGGTGGGAAAGAGGAGGGAGGGAAGGATTTTTGGTAAAAGAAGGGGAGGGAGGGAGGATGGTGGGAAAGAGGAGGGGGGGAAAGGATGGTGGGTAGAAGAGGGGGGGGAGGTGGGGGAAGAGGAGGGGAAAGGGTGGGGGAAAGGAGGGGGGGGGGAAGGATGGTGGTAAGAGGGGGGAGGGGGGGTGGGGGGAAAGAGGGGAGGGAAGTGGTGGGAAAGGGGGGAGGGAAGGATGGTGGGAAAAAAGGGGGGATGGAAAGGGATGGTGGAAAAGAGGGGGGGGGGAAGGATGGTGGGTAAGGGAGGGAGGAAAGGAGGGTTGGAAAGAGGGGGGGGGATGGGGGGGAAAGGGGGGAGGGAAGGTGGTGGGTAAGAGAGGGGGGGAGGATGGGGGGTAAGAGGAGGGGAAAGGAATGGGGGGGGAAAGAGGAGGGGGGGAAGGATGGTGGAAAAAGGGAGGGAGGGGAAGGGAGGTGGGAAAGAGGAGGGGGGAATGATGGGGGGGGAAAGGGAGGGGGGAAGGTGGGGGGAAAGAGGAGGAGGAAAAGGATGGGGGGGAAGAGGGGGAGAGGGGTGGGTAGAGGAGGGAGGGAAGGATGTTGGGGAAAGGAAAAGGGAGGGAAGGTTTGGTGGGAAAAAAGAGGGAGGAGGTGGTGGGAAAAGAAGGGGAGGGGAAATGGTGGGGGGGAGGGGGGGAGGTGGGAAAGAGGGGGGAGGAAGGATGGGGGGTAAGAGGAGGGGGGGGAAGGAGGTGGGAAAGAGGAGGGGGGGGAATGTGGGGGAAGAGGGGGGAGGGGAAGGATGGGGGGGAAGAGGAGGGGGGATGATGGGGGTTTTAGAGGGGGGGAGGGAAGGATGGTGGGTAAGAGGGGGGGGAAGGAGGGTGGGTGGAGGGGGAGGGAAGGATTGGGTGGGAAGGGGGGGGGGAAGGTGGTGGGAAAGGGGAGGGAGGGAAGGTGGGGGTAAAGAGGGGGGGAAGGATGGGGGGGAAAAAAGGGAGGGAAGGTGGTGGGTAAAGGAGGGGGAAGGATGGGGGTAGGAGGAGGGGGGAAGGATGGTGGGTAAGAGGGGGAGGGAAGGATGGTGGGAAGAGGGGGGAGGAAGGTGGTGGGTGTGGGGGGGGGGGGTGGTGGGTGGGGGAGGGGGGAAGGGGTGGGAAAGGGAGGGAGGGAAGATGGGAAAGAGGAGGGGGGGAAGGTTGTGGGTAGAGGAGGGAGGGAAGAGGGTGGGTTAAGAGAGGGGGGAAGGATGGTGGTAAGAGGGGGGGGGGGTTGGGGGGGAAAGGGGAGGGGGAAAAAGGATTTGGGAAAGGAAGGGGGGAAGGATGGTGGGTAAGAGGGGGAGGGAAGGGGGGGTAAGAGGGGGGGGGAAGGAGGGGGAGAGGGGGGGGGGGAAAGGAGGTGGGAAGGGGAAAGGGGGGAAGGATGGGGTAAGAGGAAAAAAGGAAAGGATGGGGGGAAAAAGGGAAAGGGGGAAGGTGGGGGGTAGGGGAGGGAGGGAAGGAGGGTGGGTAAGAGGAGGGAGGGAAGGATGGGGGAAAGAGGAGGGAGGGAAGGATGGTGGGTAAGGGGGGAGGGAAGGAGGGTGGAAAAGAGAGGGAGGGAAAGGATGGTGGAAAGAGGAGGGAGGGAAAGGATGGGGGGTAAGAGGGGGGGGAAGGGGGTGGGAAAGAGAAAGGGGGGGAAAAGGATTTTGGAAAAAGGAGGGGGAAAGGATGGGGGGAAAGGGAGGGAGGGAAGGTGGTGGGTAAAAAGGGGGGGGAGGATGGGGGGAAAAGAGGAGGGGAAAGGATGGGGGGAAAGAGGGGGAGGGAAGGGGATGGTGGAAGAGGAGGGGGGGGAAAGGGAAATGGGGGGGAAAGAGGGGAGGGAAGATGGTGGGAAGAGGAGGGAGGGAAGGATGGTGGAAAAAAAGGAGGGGGAAGGATGGTGGAAAGAGGGGGGAGGGAAGGATGGTGGGAAGAGGGGGGAGGAAGGATGGGGTAAGGGGGGAGGGGGGGGGAAGGAGGTGGGAAAGAGGAGGGAGGGAAGGTGGGGGGTAAAAAGAGGGAGGGAGGAGGGTGGGAAGAGGAGGGGAAAGGAGGGTGGGAAAAGGAGGGGGGAAGATGGGGGAAGAGGGGGAGGGAAGGATGGGGGGGAAAGAGGGGGGAGGGAAGTGGTGGGGAAGGGGGGGAGGGAAGGATGGTGGGAAAGAGGAGGGAGGAAGGGGGGTGGAAGGGGGAGGGAGAGGATGGTGGGTAAGAGGGGGGGGGAAAAGGATGTTGGGTAGAGGGGGGGGAAGGTTTTGGGTGGGAAAGAAGGGGGGGGGGACGGAAGGATGGTGGGAAAGAGGGGGAGGGAAGGTGGGGGGGAAGAGGAGGGAGGGGAATTAAGGGGGAGGAGGAGGAGGGGGGAAAGGATGGTGGGGGAAAGAGGAGGGAGGGAAGGGGGTGGGAAAGAGGGGAGGGAAGTGGGGGAAGAGGGGGGAGGAGGTGGGGGGAAGAGGGGGGGGAAGGAGGGTGGGTAAAGGGGGGGGGGAAAAGGGTTTTGGAAGAGGAGGGAGGAAGGATGGGGGTAAGAGGGGGAGGGAAGGTGGGGGAAAGGGGGGAGGGGGAATGATGGGAGGAAAGAGGAGGGGGGGAAAGGATGGTGGGAAAGGGGAAAGGGGGGAAGGGGGGTGGGAAAGGGGGAAAGGAAGGAGGGTGGTTAAGAGGAGGGAGGGAAGGATGGGGGAAAGGGAGGGGGGAAAAGGATGGTGGGTGAGGGGGGGGGAAGGATGGTGGAAAAGAGGGGGAGGGAGGATGGTGGGTAAGGGGAGGGAGGGAGGGGGGAGGAAGGGAGGAGGGAAAGGGTGGTGGGTAAGGGAAAAGGAGGGAAGGATGGTGGAAAAAGGAGGGGGGGGAGGATGGTGGGTAAGGGGAGGGGGGAAGGAGGTGGGAAAGGGGGGGGAGGGAAAGGTGGGGGGTAAGAGAAAGGGAGGGAAGGATGGTGGGTAAGAGGAAGGGAGGGAAGGATGGGGGGGAAAAGAGGGGGAGGGAAGGAGGGGGGAAAAGGGAGGGGGAAGATGGGGGTAGAGGGGGGGGGAAGGTGGTGGGTAAGAGGGAGGGAAGGATGGTGGGAAAAGAGGAGGGGGGAAGGGGGTTAGAGGGGGAGGGGAAGGATGGTGGGTAAGGAGGAGGGAAGATGGGGGGTTTAAAAAGGGGGGGGAGGGAGGGAAGGTGGTGGGAAGAGGAGGGGGGAAATGAGGGGGGGGTAAGAGGCGGAGGGAAGGATGGGGGAAAGGGGAAGGGGGAGGATGGGGGTAGAGGAGGGGGGGGAAAGGTTTGGGGGGGTAAGAGGAGGGGGGGGAAAAGGAGGGGGGGTTAAGAGGAGGGGGAAAAGGAGGTGGGTAAGAGGAAGGAGGGAAGGAGGTGGGTAAGGGGAGGGAGGGAAGGAGGGTGGGAATGAGGGGGGGGGGATGGGGGGTAAGGGGGGGGGAAAAGGATGGTGGGTAAGAGGGGGAGGGAAGGAGGGAGGGAAAGAGGGGGGGAAAAAGGTGGGGGTAGAGGAGGGGGGGAAGGATGGTGGGAAAGAGGGGGGGGAAAAGGTGGTGGGAAAGGGAAAAGGGGGGAAGAATGGGGGGTAAGAGGGGGGGGAAAAGGATGGTGGGTTTTGAGGGGGGGGAAAAGGATGGGGGAAAAGAGGGGGAGGGAAGGATGGGGGGGAAAAGAGGAGGGAGGGAAAGGGATGTGGGTAAGAGGGGGGGGGGAAGGATGGTGGAAAGAGGAGGGAGGGAAGAAGGGTGGGTAAGAGGGGGGGGGAGGAGGTGGGTAAGAGGGGGGGGGGAAGGATGGGGAAGGGGAGGGAGGGGGATGGTGGGTAAGGGAGGGAGGGAAGGGATGGGGGAAGGGGAAGGGGGGAAGGTGGTGGGTAAGAGGGGGAGGGAAGGATGGTGGTAAGAGGAGGGGGGGAAGGAGGGGGGTAAGAGGAGGGAGGGAAGGAGGTGGGTAAAAAAGGGGGGGGGAAGGATGGTGGGTAAGGGAGGGGGGGAAGGTGGTGGGAAAGGGGAGGGGGAAGAATGGTGGGTAAGAGGAGGGAGGAAGGTGGGGGGTTTGAGGAGGGGGGGGAAAGGTGGTGGTAAGGGGGGGGGGAAAGGATGGGGGAAGAGGAGGGGGGAAGGATGGGGGTAAGGGAGGAGGAAGGATGGTGGGAAAGAGGAGGGAGGGAAGGGGGTGGGTAAGAGGGGGAGGGAAATTTTTGGGGTAAAGGGGGGGGGGAAGAGGGTGGTAAGAGGAGGGGGGGAAGGTGGGGGGGAAAAGAGGAGGGAAAAGGTGGTGGGTAAGGGGGAGGGAAGGATGGGGGAAAGAGGGGGGGGGAAAAGGATGGTGGGGAAAGAGGGGGAGGGAAGGATGGTGGGTAAGAGGAGGGGGGGAAGGAGGTGGGTAAGAGGGGGAGGAAGGATGGTGGGTAAGAGGGGGGAGGGAAGGTGTGGGAAAGAGGGAGGGAGGGAAGGATGGTGGGAAAAGGGAGGGAGGGAAGGATGGGGGGAA
Organism: Cherax quadricarinatus; assembly: GCF_026875155.1. Lineage (NCBI taxonomy): Eukaryota > Metazoa > Arthropoda > Malacostraca > Decapoda > Parastacidae > Cherax > Cherax quadricarinatus. Next base: position 71,133,491 of record NC_069404.1, read on the forward strand.
AGAGGAGGGGGGGGGAAAAGGATGGGGGGGGAAAGGGGGGAGGGAAGGATGGGTGTAAGAGGGGGGGGAAGGATGGTGGGTAAGGGAGGAGAAGGATGGTGGGAAAGAGGGGGAGGAAAGGATGGGGGAAAGAGGGGGGGAAGGATGGTGGGTAAGGGAGGGAGGGAAGGATGGTGGGTAAGAGGGGGGGGGGGGAAGGATGGGGGTAAAAAAGGAGGGGGGGGGAAGGATGGGGGGAAAGGGAGGGGGGAATGGGGGGTTTAAGAGGGGGGGAGGGAGGAGGTGGGAAAAGGGGGGGGAAAGGATGGGGGGTAAGAGGGGGGGGAAAGGATGGGAGGTAAGAGGGGGGAGGGAAGGGAGGGGGAAAGAGGGGGGGGGGAGGATGGTGGGTAAGAGGAGGGAGGGGGGAGGACAGGCCCGGAATAAATGGGAGTAATGAAAGGGGAATTAAAACCCCCCCCCTTTTTTTTTTTTTTTTAAAAAAACCCCCCGTTTTAACCCCCCCCCCCCTGCCAACCCTTGTTTTCCCCCACCCTTTTTTTCACCCTTTTTTTAACTCTTTTTTCTCCCCCTTTTTTTCCCCTTTTTTTTCCCTATTTTTTTTCCCCACCAACCCTTTTACCCCCATTTTTTCCCCCACCCCTCCTTTTTTTTCCCCCCCCAATTTCCCCCCTTGTTTTCACCACCCCTCCCTTGTTTCCACCATTCCCCTTTGTTTCCCCCCCAACCCCCCTTCCCCCCTTGTTTTCCCCACTATCCCTTGTTTCTACACCCCATCCCTTGTTTCTCCCCACCCACCCCTTGTTTTAACATCACCCCTTGTTTTCCCCACCCACCCCTTTGTTTCTAACCATCATCCCTTGTTTTCACCACCCCACCCCCTTGTTTCTCACACTCCTTTTCCTTTTTCCCCCTCCCCCCTTGTTTTCACCATCCATCCCTTGTTTCTAGACTCCACCCCTGTTTTCATCTCCCCCCTTGTTTTCACCACTCCCCCTTGTTTTACCCTCCACCCTTGTTTCTCACCACCCCACCCCTTTTTTCTCACACTCACCCCTTGTTTTCACACCCCCTTTTTTTCTAAACACTCCCCCCTTGTTTCTCACCACCCCTTTTCTTGTTTCTCACACTCATCCCTTTTTTCCACCCACCCCCTTTTTTTCTCACCTTCCTCCTTGTTTTCAACCCCACCTTGTTCTAAACCCCTTCCTTGTTCTACCATCCCCCCTTGTTTCACCACTTCCCTTTTTTTCCCCCACCCCAACCCTTGTTTCTCACCACTCCATCTGTTTCTCACCATTCCTTTTCTTATTTCTCCCCACCCCACCTTGTTTTCCCCACTCCATTTTGTTTCTCGTACCCCCCTTGTTTCCACCATCCCCCCTTTGTTTCTCACCACTCACCCCTTGTTTCTCACCATCCATCCCTTGTTTCTCACCACCCCATCCCTTTTTTTCCCTCACCATCCACCCTTTTGTTTTACCATCCATCTTTTATTTCTCCCCACCCCACCCCTTGTTTCTCCCCACTCCTTCCCTTGTTTCTCAACCCACCCCTTTTTTTCCCCACCCCTTTCCCCTTGTTTCCCCCACCCCATTTTTTGTTTTCACCATCCCCCCTTGTTTTCACCACCCCACCCTTGTTTCTCACCACCCCTCCCTTTTTACCGCTCCACCCCTTTGTTTTCCATCCCCCCTTGTTTTCCCCACCCACCCCTTGGGTTTTCACCATCCCCCAGGGTTCACCACCCTTTCCCTTTTGTTTTCCCCTCCTTCCCTTGTTTTCCCCCACCTTCCTTGTTTCTCACCTCATCCCTTGTTTCTCACCACCCCATCTTTGTTTCTAAACACCCCACCCCTTGTTTTCCCCACTCCACCCCTTGCTCCCACCTTCCTTTTTTTCCAACTCCCTTTTCCCCTTGTTTCCCACTCATCCTTGTTTTCACCACTCCCACCCTTGTTTCTCCCCACCCCCATCCTTTTTTCCCACTATCCTTGTTTTCACCACTCCCCCTTGTTTCCCACCCCTTTTTATTTCTCACCATCCCCCCTTGTTTTCACCACTTTCCCTTGTTTCTAACCCCACCCCTTGTTTTCACCATCCCCCCTTATTTTACATCATCCTTTTTTTCTCACCACCCCATTCTTTTTTTCAACCAACTCCATCCCTTTGTTTCTCTCCTCCTTTCCCTTGTTTCTCCCACTCAACCCCCTTTTTTTCACTATCCCCCCTTATTTTCACCACCCCTGTTTTTTTCCAGGACTCACCCCTTATTTTCCCCATTTCCCCCCTTATTTATCACCATCCTCCGTTGTTTTTAGGCTACCCCCTTGTTTCTACCCCCCTTTTTTTTTTCCCCCACCCCTTCCCCCTTATTTTCACACTCATCCTTGTTTTTCCCCATTTCCCTTGTTTTCCCACTCCCCCCTTGTTTTCACCACTCCATCCTTGTTTTCCCACTTATTTGTTTCTACAACCCCTTTTTTGTTTTAAAAATTTCCTTGTCTCTCACACTCCATCCTTGTTTCTCCCCATTCCCTTTATTTCTCACCACCCACCCCTTGTTTTAATTTTCATTTATTTTCCCACTTTCCCCCTTTGTTTTCACCACTTACCCCTTTTTTTCCAATTACCCCTTTTTTTCAACTTATTTTGTTTCTCCCCACCCCACCCCTTGTTTCTAACCCCTCCTTATTTAAATTTCTTGTTTTCAACCCCTTTTGTTTTCACCACTCCACCCCTTGTTTCTCCCCCTCTATCCCTTTTTTCCCCCATTATATCTTGTTTTCCCCCCCACCCCTTTTTCCCACCACCCTTCCCCTTTTTTCTAAACCCCTTTTTTTTTTTCCCACCCCACCCCTTTTTCTCACCACCCCATCCCTTGTTTTTACACTCCCCCTTGTTTTCAACTCCACCCCTTTTTTCCCCCACTCTATTTGTTTTCCCCCTTTCTATATTTTTTTTACCCCCCCCATCCTTGTTTTCCCCACCCCTTTTTGTTTCCATCCATTCTTTGTTTTCCCCATTTTATTTTGTTTCTCATACTACCCCTTGTTTTCCCCACTCCTCCTTTGTTTCTACATCTTTTCTGTTTTCATACCCCATCCTTTTTTTCACACCCCCTACTTTGTTTTCACACTTATCTTTGTTTTCCCCCCCCCCATCCTTGTTTTTCAATCACCCCTTGTTTTCCCATTATTTTTGTTTTCCCCATCCACCCTTTTTTTTCCCCCCACTTCCCTCTGTTTTTCCCTCTACCCCTTGGTTTTCACACTCCATCCTTCTTTCTCCCCATTTAAACCCCTTGTTTTACCATTCCCCCCATTTTTTTACCAATGTTCCCCACCCAGACAGTTCCTTCGGGGGGGGTATCAGTGTGGAGGGTGGGGGGGGTTGTGGTGGTGGGGTTGTAGTGGGGTGGTGGGGGGGGTGTGGGGGTGTGGTGGTTGTGGGAGGGGGTTGGTGTTGTGGTGGTTGGTGGTGGGGGGTGGTGGTTGTTTTTGGGGGGGGTTGTGGTGGGGGGAGAGGGTGGGGGTGTGAAGTGGTGGTTGGGGTGGTCGGTTGGGTGGTGTGGGGGTGGTTGTGGGTAGTGGTGTGTAGCGGTGTGGCTGTATTTTTGGGTGATGGGGGTTTTGGTGGGGGGTTTTTGGGGTGGTAGTTTTGGGTGTTGTGGTGATGTGGTGGAGGGTGGTGTGGTGGGGTGGTGGTGGGGGTGGTGGTGTGGTGGGGTGGTGGGGGGGTTTTTGTGATGGTATGGGGGTGGTGGGGTGGTGGTGTGGCGGAGTGTGGTGGGCGGTGGGGGGAAAGTGTGATGAGGGGAAAGTAGTGTGGCTTTGGTGGTTGGTGATGGGGGTGTATGGTGGTGGTGGTTGTGGTGTTGGATTGGTGGTGTGATGATGGTTTTGTGGTGATGGTGGTAGTGTGGTGATGGCGGTAGTGTGGTGATGGTGGTGTGATGGTGGTGGTGGTGGTGATGTGGTGATGGTGGTAGTGGTGGTGACGGCGGTAGTATGGTGATGGCGGTAGTGTGGTGATGGCGGTAGTGAAGTGATGACGATAGTGTGGTGATGGTGGTGTGATGGTGGTGGTGGTGTGGTGGTGGTGTGGTGATGGGGGTGATGTGGTGATGGCGGTAGTTGTGGTGATTGGTGATGTGATGATGGTGGTGTGATTGCGGTATTGGAGATGGTGGTGTGGTGTTGGTTGTGGTTTGATGGCGGTAGTGTGGTGATGGTAGTGTGGTGATTGTGGTTGTGATGGTGGCGGCGGTGGTGGTGGTGGTGGGTGTGGTGGTGGTGTGGTGATGGTGGTGTGGTGATGGTGGTGTGACGGTTGTGGTGGTGGTGTGGTGGTGGTGGTGTGGTGATGGTGGTGTGGTGATGGTGGTGTGAGGGTGGTTGGTGTGATGGTGGTGTGGTGTTGGTGGTAGTGGTGGTGAAGGTGGTAGTGTGGCGATGGTGGTAGTGTGGTGATTGTGGTGTGGTTTTGGTGGTGGTTGTGTGGCGGTAGTGTGGTGAGGGTGGTGGTGTTGGTGATGGTAGTGGTGGTGTGATGGTGATGTGGTGGTGCTGTGGTGGTGTTGGTGGTGTGATGGGGGTGTGGTGATGGTGATGGTGGTGGTGGTGTGGTGTGGGTGATGATGTGGTGGTGGTGTGGTGGTGGTAGTGGTGGTGGTGGTGTGGCCGTAGTGTGGTGTTGGTGGTATGGTGTGTGAAGGTGGTAGTGTGGCGATGGTGGTAGTGTGGTGATTGTGGTGTGGTTTTGGTGGTGGTTGTGTGGCGGTAGTGTGGTGAGGGTGGTGGTGTTGGTGATGGTAGTGGTGGTGTGATGGTGATGTGGTGGTGCGTGGTGGTGTTGGTGGTGTGATGGGGGTGTGGTGATGGTGATGGGGGGTGGTGGTGTGGTGTGGTGATGATGGTGGTGGTGGTGTGGTGGTGGTTTAGTGGTGGTGGTGGTGTGGCCGTAGTGTGGTGTTGGTGGTGTGGTGATAGTAGTGTGATGGTGGTGAGGGTGATGGTGGTAGTATGGTGATGGCGTCAGTGTGGTAATGGCGGTGGTGTGGTGATGACGGTAGTGTGGTGATGGTGGGGGGTGGTGGTGGTGTGGTGATGGCGGTAGTGGTGGTGATGGTGGTAGTGTGGTAATGGTGATAGTGTAGTGATGGTGGTGTGGTTCTGGTGGAGTTGTGTGGCGGTAGTGTGGTGAGGGTGGTGGTGGTGGTAGTGGTGGTGTGGTGGTGATGTGGTGTGGTGGTGATGATGGTGATGGGGGTGGTGGCGTGGTGGTGGTAGTGGTGGTGGTGGTGTGGCGGTAGTGTGGTGTTGGTGGTGTGGTGATGGTGGTGTGATGGTGGTGATGGTGGTGGGGTTTGATGGTGGTAGTATGGTGATGGCGGCAGTGTGGTGATGGCGTTTGTGTGGTATGATGGGCGGTGGGGTGTGATGGAGGCAGTTGGGTGATGACGCGGGGATGTGCGTGATGGCGTAGCGTGGTGATGGTGGTGTGGTGATGGTGGTGTGGTGATGAGGTGTGTGATGGTGTGTGTGGTAGTGTTGTGGTGGTGTGGTGTGGTGGTTGATGGTGGCTGTGGTGGGGTGGTCAGTGTGGTGGTGATGGTGGGTGAGATGGTAATCTAGTGGTAGGCAGTGGTGGTGTGGTGTGGCGGGGAGGGGGGGGGGTGATAGTCGGTGTGGTGATGGTGGTGGTGATGATGGTGATAGTGGGGGGGGGGGAGGGGATGATGGTGCTGTGGTGTGGTGTGGGGGTAGACTGGTGGTGTGCGTGTGGCGATAGTGTGCATTTTGGTGGTGTGGTGATGATCGTGTGATGGTCGTGATGGTGGTGGTGGTGATGGTGGTGGTGGGGGGGGAGGGGGGTGGTGATGGTGGTGTCTGAGACTGGTAATGTGGTGTGGTAGTCGGTGGTGGTGTGCGTAGGGTGGTGTTTGTTGGTGTGGTGATGATGGTGTTGATGGAGGTGGGGCGGGGTGGGGTGGTAGTCGGGTGATGCGGCGTGGTGTGGTGATGGACGGTGGTGGGGGGCATGGAGGAAGTGTGGTAATCGGCGTGGAGAGGTGATGGCGGTAGGGGTGGGGTGGGGTGTGGTGGTGTGATGGTGGTAGGTGGTGGTGGGGTGGTGTATGGTGGTGGGTGGACTTATGGTATCGGGTAGGGAGGGGTGATGGTCGTAATAGGGAGTGACTGGTGGTGTGGTGTTGGTGGTATGATAGGTGGTGGTGTGGTGGTGCGTGTGGTGAAGGTAGTTGGTAGGTACACGGGGGGGGTGATGGTGGTAGTTCAGCTGATTGGCGGTGGTAATGTAGAAGGTAGTGTGGTGAGGCTGTAGTGGCTGTGATTGAGTGGTGGTGCGGTGATGGTGGTAAGTTGTGTTGCGTGTAAATGGTAAGAGGTAGCTTGATGGTGATGCTGGTCAGGGCTGTGATTGTCGGTGGTGGAGATGGTCGGTAAGTTGTGTTGCGGGGTATGTAGAGGTAGTGTGGTGATGCTGTAGTGGCTGTGCATTGTGTTGGTGGTGATGGTGGTAGTTGTGTTGCGGTGGTAATGTAAGAGTTAGTGCGGTGATGGTCTGGTAGTGCTGTGATTGTGTGGTGGTGTGTGGTAGTGTGTTGCGGTGGTAATTCGTAGAGGATAGTGGCGTGCGTGATGCTGGTAGCGTGGCTTGATTGTGGTCGTTGGTGATGGTGCAGTGGCTGTGATTGTGGCTGGTAGTCGTCGTAGTCTTTAAACTTATACTCTAGTTCTTATCATAATCAGTGTGTGTTATAGATCTATAACTCTTCACTTGTATTATTCCAAGTCTACGTCTGTTTGCAGCCTGTGTCTGCAGCCCTGTGTCTGCAGCCTGTGTCTGCACCTGGTGTCCCTGCAGCCTGTGTCTGCAGGATGTCTTCAGTGATGTGTAATTCTTGTTCTACAACCAGTGTCTGCAGCCTGTCTTCATGCGTGTGTACTCTTGTGTCTGTCAACCAGAGTGTCTGCAGCCTGTCAATCTCATAGTGTGCGTACTCTTGGTATCTCATGGTGATCTGATACTCATTGAGTCGCAACCAATATCTGCAGCCATATCTTCATAGTGTGTACTCTTGCATCTCATGGTGGTGTACTTCTTGAGTCTGCAACCATTGACTCTATAGCCTGACTCAATGGTGGTGTACTCTTGTGTCTTGCAAACCAGTGGTCTGCAGCCTGTTCTTCACGTAGCTGTGTACTCCTGTGTGCTGCAACGCAATATCTGCAGCCTTATCTTCAATAGTGCTGTACTACACTTGTATCTCATGGTGTGTACTCTTGTGTCTGCAACCAGTGTCTGCAGCCTGTCTGCATATGCGTGTACTCTTGTGTGGAATCTTGTGGTCACGCAAATCATCCGGTGTCCTAGCTGTCTGGGGGAACTTAGCGTTATCGAGCACCATGGGCTTGCTGTAGTGTTTTGGAATCTCAGGTAACAAGTGTCTAAAGAGTGAGGTTCTACTTTTTCCAGGAGAGAAAATCAGAAACTGAAAATTCGCCTACATGGATATGCGGATTGTGAGAAGGTGGAGACTCGGTGTGGAGGAAAACGTTAAAACAGTGAGTTGAAAAGTGGCAACAGCTCAAGTGCAATGTGTCCTCTACTACACAAGCTAAACTCATCAGATAAGGACAGCTTAATAGAACAAGATTCACAGGTAAGGAAATCGATTCTCTCGTTTGAAGTGGGTAGTGACGGTTAAAGGTACCACTAACCGTCCTGCTAAACAACAGTAAACACATTCTGGTTGTGGGTGACTCATCAGTATGATAATATGGACTGTGCTTTCAAAAATGTAAAGATAGGCGAACGCTAGACAGACAGCTGTGCTTCCCGATAGCTTGGTGTTGACGACAATAGTGAACAGGTGGCTAATATTCTACTGTCAGGTACACTGGGAAGCAAGCCCACAATCTGTCTTTAGTGCCGGTGGAAATGAGCATCCGGAAGGGCAGAGAAAACAGCAATGCTTGATAAGGTACTAGTCTGACCTAAAATGTAATTAGGTCTAAAGGGAGGGGTCTCCAATCATATGTAAGACCATCTTTGCCTAGAAAGGAATGGGCATTGACATTCGAAAAACATTTTTTTTGTTTACACTTTTTTTTTGTCTTGGTAATTAGTGTAAATTGCTGGCTAGACCAGGTACTGCACTGAATTTGCAATCTACATTCATTGATGAACTGGGACACAATCTTTAATGGCAGGATGGGTACATTCTCTCAAGGATGGAGTGGTTGAGCATTAGCCAACTCGATTGCACGGGGCCTTTGCTGATTGTCTAGGACTTTCTTTAACTAGACAACAAAAGACAAGACAATCACAGGTACGAGTGGTGATGTGGGAAACAGTCAAGCTCAGTACAAGGGTTGCGAAAACAGTAGATATTACCAGGATACCTCACGGATATGTTTCATAGACAATATTCAAATAAGTTGCTTGTAAAAGGCAAAGCAATTCAATCACAAACAAAGAAGATAGGGGATGGAGGGGGGTGTGGGGGGATGACTGGAGCCTCTTAAGGTATACTATACCTAAATTCAGAAGTCTGAAGAAATAAGATAGATGAGCTCAGATTGGCAGGTGATATAGATATATTGGTATAAACAGACACCTGGTTCAACCTAAAAGATCAGAGACAAATATGCTTTTTGAAGCTGCATACAAGGCTATAATCTATTCCTCACTAACAAGGGTCCAACAGGAGGGTGTGAGGAGCTGGCGATGTATGAGTCAGAGATAATTTCAAATAGTTGTGTTAGACAAGTAATACAGATTAGAAGCATTGACACAGACCATCGTGTTTGCTAACAGTTTCTCGAGGATCGTGACAAATCTAATTTTGGGTGTGGATTTATAACCCCCCAAATCTTTTTACATAGCAGGCGTGACAGTTCTAGCTTCGAATCTATCAAACCAATAAACCTTCACCTCCAATCGGAAACAATATGGAATCAATAACTGCCGAGGCAATTCGTAGCAATCTTATAAAGCATAAATTGCATTAGTGAATCTCACACACGTTTTACAAAGGCGCGTTCCGGCCTTACGAACATTACTAACCTTGTTTTCAACCCAAGGTATTTAATGAGGTAGATCTAGCGTAAAGAATAATGATATTTGTATATGGACTTCAGTAAGGCTTTTGATAGAGTTCCACATCAGAGGGCTATTGATGAACAATTAAGACACACGGAATAAGGCGAGGAGAATTTTTTCCTGAGTGGGAGGCGGTCTATCAGATAGGCAGGCAGAGAGTTTTGCATCAATGGGCAGAAATCAGAGAAGATGCACTCACAAGTGGTGTTCCATAGGGTCAGTTTGGGCCCTTTTTTGTTCACAATTTATAAACGACATTGATCAGGTGGATAAATATGACATATCGCAATGTTTGCTGATGACACCAAAAATAGGTCGCCTAATTCATTCTAATCGAGGACATAGAGCACTCCCAGGATGATCTAATAGACTGATGCATGATCGGAGAAGTGGCAGTCTGCAACTAATATAAACAACATAAACATTGCCAGAAAATTCCATCGCCACATATAAACAAATAATGTTTATCTATAATATTACTGATTGCAAAAAAGATTTGGAGCTCTGGTTAGCAGTAATCTAAAACCAAACAACAGTGCATAAGTGTTACCGCAGTAAAGCGAACAGACTTTGGCTCATATCAAAAACACAAATAACACAGAGTCCATCAGGTTATTCTTTCAACAACTATCTATCCTTGTTAGCCTCATTAGATTATCGCTGCTCAGTTCTGGGTCACCGTAATACACACATGGATATTAATGCACTGAAAACGTAAAAAGAACAGAAGAAAAAGTTTGATCCCATAAGCAAAATCTCCTATGCAGGATAGACTGAGGACCCCTGACTGCACTCTACTAGAACAGGCGTAGAATTAAAGGGCGGCTATGTTGCGAGGTGTGTAAATCGAACAATCAGGAATAAATAAAATGAAACTGTAAACAGCATGATAAAGCATCTAGCCAAGACAGGATTCGCAACCAATGGTTTCTTCAAGTTGGAAAAAATCCGGATTCAGGAAGGACATAGGAAAGCATTGGTTTGGTAACTAGAGCTTGTTAGATGAGTGAACAAACATCCCGAGTACCGTCATGAAGAAGCTAAGACGTTGTATAATCTTTTAAAATAAGGTGGAAAATACATGAGGGGAGTGTGGTGAGATGTGAGTTGCGACCTGACTAGCTTGTGCTAATTAGGCGATGCCGTATTCCTTAAGTGCTTGAATCTGACTGACCCAGGTTGGTCACTGGTTTAAACACGAGAGCGGTGACCATGGACCTTCCCACATAGCCTGGCTGCAGTGTTCTTCTCTTATGTTCCTTAGTGTTGAACCAGTGTCTGGCGAGCCTGTCTCTTCATGGTGTTTACCTCTTGTGTCTGTTGACGTAGAAAGCAAGTCTAGACATTCCAGAAGTGGAACGACCAATGGAAATATAATTTCTGAGACTGACCGACCGCTCCCTGAGGCAAGAGACTACTTTAATTAACACGTCTATATGGGCTGTTTTGAGGCACCAAACAAAATAAGTCGAGGTTGCTAATAATTTTTTTTTCTTATGTCTCCTACATTTTTTTCTTACTTATATTGCTATTTAATATTCTTCTTCGGAAATTGTAAAAGCTTCCCCTTGACCTACCAGCTGTGTGATTATTACCCCCCTTCCCCCCTACTACTTCTTCCCCCTCCCCCTTCCATCCCTACCACCACCTCCACGCCTCCTCCCACCACCCCCTTCCACCACCACCTACCTTCTCCTCTTCGCCAACTTACCTTTTTTTCTCTCTCTCACCTCCGCTCTTAGATCTCGCCTTCCCCTTCCCCCTCCCTCACTTCCTCCCCTCCCTCTCTTCCCCTTCCCACTTCCCCTTCCCTCTCCCCTCTCCTTTTCTCACCTCCTCCCGTCAGGCCACTCATTAGATACTCACCTACATCCGGGTACGAACCTCAGCTCCTGGTCCCCCATCTCTTCACTCTGAATGGAAGTATTTCCACCCCCCCTCTGTCCCCTCGAGTACTTATCGAATTCTCGAAATCTGTCTCTGGGTACTTCTGTCTCCCCGTCTATCTCTTGAGACAGAGTGAATCTCCTGTTCCTATATGCCTGTCATATTTCATCACTGTCTACCCTGTAGACAGCTGTACTGTCAGTACACAACAGCCTAGCTGTCTGTCTTTCTGACTAGTTCATATTTTCAACGGCATTTAAGTGCTGCCTCTGTAGGCCTCACCCAGGTCAGTCGGGAGCTAGCAGCCCATTTGCTCTCACATCCTAGGCCGACCCACATTGATAGACACAAGTGCTCCCCCCTCCACGGACTGGCTTGCGTCACACTCCTCACACTGCCCATTGTATACTCAATCTTCTATCCAATATAAAACTCAACCTATCACCACACGAGGCTGTACATTGCTACCACCCAATACGCTAGACCTTCATCGGCATCAAACCACAGTTCACAGCAAGGAACAAGCAATAACTGTGGTAGACAGCAAGTCACGGCATTGTGACCTCTCAGGGTGGAGGGATACGTGACGAGCCCGTCAACACCATCGGATCGACAGCCAGTCACATCATACCGTCGTCCTCTCAACGCACATCTGCTTGGACCTAAGATAGAGTTATCTGTTACTCCCAGCGTCTTGACGTGGCCTCTGAGATAGATCTTCGTCGAGTCTTTTTCCCACAACATCTGGACATAGGCCACGGCATCATCTCCCAGCCTTAGCAGTCACCGTTTCAACCCCCCCCTTCATCACGCCTCACGTCGTCATACAGCCCTTCAACACGAGCACACACCAATCTCCTCCTGCCTCCTACAGGCATCCCTATCGCCCTTCTTCAGCTACAAAGAGGCCAGTCAAGGTGGCGTCGTTTAGCTGTGTTGCTTAAGTAGTGGCTCCACGGTGACCACGGAGGCAGTCTCTCGGGTTGGTTGATACTAGTCAGCGTGTAAACACAACCGAGCCGTCCTCTAGCTATGCAACTACGTCCATCTCGTGCCGTCCATGGTGTTGGTTCTTGTTTTCCTTCCCTAGTGTTCCTCCAAGAAGTCTACCATGGCTTAACACACGTGTGAACGCCAGTTGGCCTACCCCTAAGCCGGCTTAGTTCAGCCCCCACACCGTCTACAGCAGCTCGTGACTCATCATTGTGTCTACAACTAAACTAAATCAGACGTCCTAACGTATCTACCAGCCAATCGTGCAGTTTTTATTTTTACTTGTGTTGCCCTTTTAAAACTTTTTCCTCCCTTGCTGTTACATTCCCATTTCTCATCACCAGTTTTGCGGATTTTCACCCCAGCGATTGTTACAGTAAAACCACTCTCGTAAAACGATTCATAGTTTCACCATAAGTTTGTTTTTATAGCACTTTCGAGTATTGCAATACATGTTTGTTCTCCGTGTCCGCTGAAGACCGCAGCCAGTCAGTCGCGCCCAGACTGCTTTCCGTTGCAGTTATTTTTCTGAAGACCTGTTTCGAACTACTCGCGATATATAAGGTCTTTTCAACTCTTGAATCTCATCAGGGTTCTGGCAGACAACCCCCTCGATGATGAGAGCAACAGAGATGATCAAGCTTTCTCTATGCACAACTGGTCACAATTTTACTCAGTTCAGGAGGTATAGCCCTCGCTGTGCGCGGAGCTCAATCACGTTAGTACGTTTGATGAGGAACTAATTCTTCGTACCTCCTAGTGGCAAGCTCATCGGGTCTACCTAGACAGATCTCCATAGCGTCATCGTTTGCAAGATGTCCACAACAACATCTGGAGAAACTTGACAGGTATTGACAGGCTTGCTCTCAGGTAAACCTAAGTCAAAGATCCTCCAAATGTCATTTCTCCAGAAGGAACACAACATTTCTGGGTCACAGTAGTGACTCAGAACTGGACATAAAGATCGGACGAGTCTAAATCTTGGCCATGCAGAAACCCAGACCCACGATGGCCGGATGCAGTCCCAGTCCTTCATTAGGCCTGGCGCAGTTTCTATTCTCACCTTATCCAGGTATACTCCACCATTGGCATGCAACCCCCTGACATCACACTCTTACTCAAGAAGGATGCCCTTTTGAGTGGACTGTGTGATCCAGACAGCGAGCTTTTGTTCATTCTTAAGAACAAATTACATCAGCCCAACCCCAGATTCCCTGATTTTCACCAAGTCAGATGGCACAAAGGTTGGCGTATCGGCTGCAGTCTTATGTCACACAGGAACTCTAATGGTAAGCAACAGCCTATTGCCTATGCAAGCTGTGTCCTTACTAAAGCGGAAGTCCATCTTATCTCAGTGACAGAGCTAGAAGCATTAAGCCATGTGTATGGGAACCTTGAGTCATTTCCTCTGGGAATATCATTCTATCCCATTATCCTTATCAGAATTACACAGATCATACCTACCCTTGATTGCGCCCTTTTTTGCAATAAGAACCTCTCGGAAAGCATGCTCGTGTCGCTCAACGTCAAGAGACACAACCCTGAAATTTGCTATGTCCCAGGTAAGCAAATGTTAACTGATGCACAGCTGTTGAGGCATTATAGCATTCGTGAGTGTCGGCAACTCGTTTCTCTGTTGAGGACTCGAGAGACCCAACGACAGGACCAGCCTGTGTGATGGTCTCCAGTCCTGTCGTTTCTGACCAAATGGAGCCCTGTCTGACTTACCAGGTTCAAGTCTCCCATTCACCACTTTTGGGGGGGGGAAAGCGGATTTGGTGCGCAACCAAGGAGTACTGTCGCAGTGTTTCAGCAGATGGTGTGACCACCGCAGAACCATACAACCAACTGGTGATACCGCAGTCCATGCTACCAGCTATCTTAGTTTTGCATCACGATGCACCCCAGTGTAGCGCACACCTGGGACGGACCGACAGCAGTATACAAACAGGCTCGAATGAAATAGTTCATGGCCATATAGATCGGGCAGCGGACATGCCAAGCATGTAACACCAATGTGATTTTTTTGCCAACAGCCACAAGGTACCATTACAGGTCCTAACCCCATTCTAAAGCTAACATTACAAAGGACCCTGGAGACGAACTTCTGTCCGACCTGTTGACACAACTTCCTCGACGCTCGGAGAAGGGAAATAAGGCACCTGCGTTGTAATGGTCAAGATAAACTTGACCGGTACAGTGAATTAGTACCCATTCCTGATGAAACCGCCGAAACGGTCGCTAGCTGCTTTTCCGTGAGGGCAAGTTGTTTCTTCGTCATACTTGTCCCCCACATGTCCTTCTGTCAACAATGGGCTGATTCATACAATGGCATAATGCAGGATCTTTGCTTCCAGATTTCAACATTCACCAAAGCGTCAGAAGCGTCCATGCAACCCTGCGAGTAATGGTCTTGCTTCAGACGTACACATCGCAACAGTCTGGAGGTGCTCAGGGTAACCGTTAACCCAAGTTGTACTACCTGGGAATGAGTCGCGTATCCATATGATACCAGTGTACATTAAATCTCCTCCCTCACAATGCTCGATCGGTGAGACACCTCATTTTGCCTTGTATGGCTATGAACAATGCGCTTACCATAATTCAAATTCTGTTTGCTCCACCTAGACTCATACTTATGATACTGATACACCCCAAGTGGTAGTAATAGATGCGGACAATGCAGCTTTGTCTTTGCCAGCAGGGGTGGGGGTTACGAGAAACCTTACTGAAAGCATACTGATAGGTTCACGTCTGCGAGCGAAATCCCGCAACAAGCCAGGAAAAGCAAAACTGGAACCATACTGCAAAGTTATGTCTGCTCAACCCAGCGCAAGAACCCCAGGTATGCACCAAACTATGGTCCCGAAAATCGTGGGTCCCTTACCGTGTCCACCAAACAGCTTCCACGGGAATATGTTCGAGGTGAGTCGGAAATTGCTACTGGAACGTATCAAAGAACGCCCACCTTGATCACATGAAATTATGTGACCATGTGCAGAGTCCGAAGCAGAGCTACAACGTTGAGCCATGGAGGTCGTGTGCGTTGGGCAGTGCACAATTCAGACCATCGCTAGGGACAACCCTCACCACCTTCTCTCCCCACTACTCTGTTACTGAAGACGGCCGCAGTAAGGGCTCCATACTTTATGGCCTGTGCCCAGGACAACAGTAATTACTCTGTGACCATTGACGTACCTACTACTTGTCTGGCTCCTACGCAGTTATGCTATACTGTTTGCTTGCAGAAATTGGTAATAAATGCAGCACCACATTTTATAGCTAGTTGAAACACCTGGAGTCAGGGTGGACAATCATCAAGTAATTAATGTAAATACTATTAGAAGCGGTACCCAAGTTGTAAATGATTTCCATGGATATAGCATTTTGTAGGTAATGTGCACCCCATATTTTTTATAAAAAAAGCCTGTTATTATGGGCAGGGCAGTGCTGCCCTCTATCGACATTCCATGTCACACCTTAGGAACATGCTCCTGTCAGTCATGGTTTGCAGATGTGAGGGCAACACCGTTCATAGACTACGTGGTCAACTGATGTTCAGCTCCCTGCGGAACCCATAACCTGTCAGATACGAAGATATTTTAGTTCCAGTCGCTGATGTCTCCGGACTCCGCCCCTCCCCCTACCCCCTCTCTCGATAACAGCATGGGCAAACCCAGTTTTCCTCTTCCCCTGCGATGGTGAGACGTTATTTTTTTTTTTGCCTGTTTGCTTTTTATGTCTCCATTTTTTTTATTTACAAGCGAGGGCGAAAGCCAGTCCCTCTTCTAGGGACGTTCTAGTGTACAGTAATTCCTATATAACCTACGAGGCCCACGGGCCAGATATTGTCGCGTCGGGTTGACGTGAGGTGCGTGCCGACGCAATGGTAGACAGCCTGTACTGTCCAGATCACACAGCCTTTGCCGTCTGTCTGCAGGTTTCATATTTCGACGGCATTTAAGTGGCTGCCACTCGTGTAGGATCACCCCGGTCATCGGGAGGCTTTGTAGCCGCAGTTCACTCTCATCCTAGGAGAGGCCGACGCCAACTCGATAGCACACAAGTGCTCCCATCCCACGGACTGGCTTGCGTCCACTCCCTTCAGCACTGCCCGTTGTGTACTCACTCCTATCCAATTAAAGCCAAACTAGTCAGTGGCCTACACATTCGCTACCTTTACGCATACCTTCACGGCAACTACTGCTGTTCATAGCAGCAAAGAACACGGCAATAACCATCCTTTCGTACTCACACTAGCGCCTAAATCACAAGCCACTATTCACAGAGATATTAAGGACAAGCACTTGATTTTCAGCTTCAGGGCAGTAGGCAAGAGCAATGAATCTACAGAATGCTGGAAATGTCCTGAGAGGACTGACTTCATATGCACGTGATAAGAGTGGGTATAATGCAGGTAGGGGGTGGGTCAACGGCAAAGCAGATATGGCAGGGCCAGGAAGTTAGGCAGTCATATCTCTCTCTCTCTTTACGTCTCTCTCTCTCCTCTCTCCAGTCCTCATCTCTTCTCTTCTCTCTACTCTCTCTCAATTCTCTCTCTACTCCTCTCTCTCACTCGAATTCATCACACTTCTCTACCTCCCATCTCATTCTCTCCCTTCTCCGTCTCACTCTCTCTCTCTCTTCTTCATCGGGATCTCTTCTTCTCTTCTCTCTGCACATCCAATCTCTTCTCTCTCATCTCCTCACCACACCCACCATTTTTTTTTACCTAGCCTATTGTCTAGTTTTCCCTTGTCTGCAGTGTGTCAAGGCACTCAAAGGAGTCTTGTCCATTCCTTTGCCACGATTAACCACTCCCCCCTCACTCTGCAGCATTACCCTCATTCTAGAAATCATATATACTATATATATATATATTATACTATATATATATATATATATACTATATATATATATAACTATATATATATATATACTAAATACTACATATATATATATACCATATATATTATATACTACATATAAAAATAACTCACTATATATATCATATACACTATATTTATATAATTATATCATATAGTCGTATAGTCTATTACTCTATATACTAATCGTAATCTATATATATACTATATATATATAATACTATATATATTCTACACTATATATATGTATACATATATCATATATATATATATCATACATATACTATATATATATAATCATGTTATATATCAGTATATAATATATATATACTATACATATACTATGTATATATATATAACCAAATAAAACACTAGTATATACATATATATGTATATGTATATTTACATACCCTATATATAATCATATTATACATATATAATAGTCGTATATATACTAATATATATATATATATATATGCAGCGTGGGGATATAGTTTTGGAGTGGTTGCGGTGCAATTATTTAATAAATTATGCGGGGGGGGGGTAGGAAAGGCGGGGGGGAAGGTCTACCTAGGGATTGGCAGAGAGCATGCTTATTCCTGTTGTATAAAGGCAAAGGGACAAAAGAGAGTGCAAAACATCTATACGGGATAAGTCCTGTTGAGTATACCTGGTAAGGTATTGGTAGAGCTTATTATTGAAAGAATTAAGAGAAAGACGGAGAATATGCATAGCAGATGAACAAGGCAGTGACTAGGAAAGGTCTAGGGGGTGTGTGGACTCAAGTGTTTACAGTGAACCATAGAAGTGAACAGTATGTTAAGGATAAGGCTAAAGAGGGCTTTGTGGCATTTATGGATTTGGAAAAGGCGTATGAGACCAGGGTGGATCAGGGGGGGCAAATGGTGGGCAGATGTTTGCCAGGCTGTATGGTAGTAGGAGGATAGGTTATCTGAAGCAGCTGAAATGTGTTACGAGGAAGTGCGAGGCTCATAAGTTCTAGAGTATCGTAGGAAAGAGGAAATTATTTCTAGCTAAATACATACGCCTTCAGACAAGGATGTATGTGATGGTCACATCGAGCGTGGTTGTTTAATATATTTATGATGCGGGTATGGTAAGGAGGGGAGGTGAGATGGGTGGGGGAGGGCGGGCAAGAGCGTGAGTTAAAAGATAAAGAATCACCACATAAAGTGCAGTTCGTCCAGTTGGCTACTTCTGATGACACCGTGCTCTTGGAAGATCTGAAGAGAAGTGCAGAGATTGCGGTCGGCATGACTATTTGGTAGGCGTGTGCAAAGAAGCAAAATTAAACAGTGAATACAGGAAAGCATAACACCAAAAAGCATTAGTTGAGAAAGAACTTGCTATCACATTGGCAGGAAAGAGTATGGAGGCAGGTGAATGTATTCATATATTTCTGGGGAGATCTGAACGTGTCGAGCTGGATCTATGAACGAATGAGGTGAATCATAAGTTGATGAGGGAAAACGGTGATGGTGCACATGGAGTCTGTGGGAGCCAAGAACTTTGTCCTGGAGCAAAGAGCGGGAATGTATGAGAGTATAGTTTTACCAACGTTCTTATATGGGTGTGAAGCATGGTGATGAGTGTTGCAGCGATGGAGAAGGCGAGGCAGTGGAGATAGCTTCAATGTCTGAGCAAGGTGGGTGGCGGTGAAGTCTAATGAAAGAGAATTCGTATTTTGAGAAGTTAGCAGGCGAGATGCGGATTACCAAAACTGTGTCCCAGAGGCTCGGAAGCGGTGTTGAGGTGGTTCGGACATGTAGAGAACGTGGAGCGAAACAGAGTGACTTCAAGAGTGGTACTCAGTCCTGTAGTGAAGGAAGGCGGGTAGGGTTTGCCTAGGAAAGGTTTGGAGGGAGGGGTAAAGTAGGTTTTTGTGTGCGAGGGGCTTGGACTTCCAGCAGACAGGCGTGAGCGCAGTTTGACATAGGAGTGAGACTGGAGACAAACGGTTTTTAATACTTGACGTGGCTGTATGGAGTGTGAGCATACTCAACATTTCTATAAAGGCATTCAGGGAAACCGCAGGCCGGACTTGAGCCTGGAGATGGAAGCACAGTGCACTGCACTATGAAGGAGGGGTCGTTACAACTTTGCAGCTTATAAAAACTGTAAGTGTAACAGCCCATCTGGCAAGACAGGTGATGGAGTGAATGATGGTGAAAGTTTTTCTTTTTCGGGCCACCCTGCCTGTGGGAAACCGGCCAGTGTGATTAAGAAAAACAATAATAAATAATAAATATATATATATATTATGTATATTACATATATATTAGGTAATACTTATATATATATATATATATCGTAGCTACGGCTGGATCCCTTAATTTAACTATTTTTAACAACAATTGTGGTTTATGTTGAGTATGCAACAGAAGGGGAAGCTACCAAGAACCTACGATGGTTTTTAAAAACTGGTTTTGGGTGGGGATGGTGGTGTTGTGGTGATGGTGGTGGTGGTGTGGTGGTGGTGGTGGAGTGATAGTGAGTGGTAGTAGCGGTGATGGTGGTAGTGGTGGTGGTAGTGATGGTGGTGAGGTGGTGGTGGTAAGTGATTGTGGTGGTGGTGGTTTTGGTGGTGGTTGGTGATAGTGATTTGGTGGTAGTAGTGGTGATGGGTGGTAGCGGTGTGGTAGTGTGGTGGGAGTGGTGGTGGTAGTGGCGGTGGGAGTGGTGGTAGTGGTGGTGTGGTAGTGGTGGTGGTGGTAGTGGTGGTGGTGTGGTGGTGGTGGTGGTAGTGCGGTAGGGTAGTGCAGTAGGGGTGGTAGAGTGTTACATATCTTGGCCAGCTGATGAGAGGGGAGGGATAAAGGCCATAAAGTGATGGCCAGGGAAAGAGGAAGTAGAGGAAGGCATAAAGTAATTTAGAGAGGAGTAGGAGGGGGGGTTATATGAGATTTTGCACCGAAAAAAAATATAGAGGTGAGGGAGGAGGCTAGAGGAAGGAGAGAGACGGGAGAGATGACAGTTGGGAGGGAAGGGAGAAGGTTAAGGGGGAGGAGTAGGGTAGAAAGGGAGGGAGGGATGAAAAGAAAGGTTGAAGGGGGAAAGTGAGCCACCCACTGTGTTCATTGTACTGATGAGGTGCAGGGTGGGAGGAAGGGAGAAAGGGAGGGATTCGGAGAGCAAAAGGTCAGAGTGAAATGGAGAGAGGGAGAGAGACAGAGAGACAGAGAAACAGACAGACAGACAGAGACAGATGAAAATAGGATACCACAACAGAAGGAAGGCTGTCTCCCTGCCTTCCCTGTGACCGTCAGTCTCCCTGCCTTCCCTGTGACCGTCACACAACACCTGTGACCGTCACACAACACCTGTGACCGTCACACAACAAAGCTTCCCTCGATATCTAAGTAGAAACGTTGAAGTTATGTTTACACTTGTTAAAATAATACTTCTTCCTGATCAGCATAATGCACGTAGCTGTGAAGGTGTCATCATCAAATACAACTTCAACATAAGAACATCAACTGGGACCAGGTGAACCATGTCGTAAATGAAACATGTTGGGAAGATTTCGTAAATAACATGGATCCATACCAGTGCCTTAAAAGGATCAACTACCTGGCAGCTGAAGTATGTTCAAGGCATATTCCCCTAAGAAAGAAGAAGAGTAGTAAACTGGAGAGAGAAAGACGCTACCTCTATAGAAGACGACGAAGAATCACTGAGCTCCTCAAGAACGCTACATTATCAGATGCACAGAAGGAAGTGCTGACCAGGGAAGTGGAAAGTATCGAACTTAAGTTCAAGGACTCATACAGGACCCAGGAGAGACAGGAGGAGCTGAAAGCGATTAGTGAAATTGAAAGAAATTAGAAATATTTCTTTTCATAGGCCAAAAACAAGGCAAATACCACATCTAGTATCGGGCCCTTGCTCAGAGAAGATGGACTTACGCAGATGACAACAAAGAAAAGAGTGAGATACTGAAATCCCAATACAACTCTGTTTAGCGAGCCACTAATCAGTCTAAAGATTGACAATCCAAATTATTTTTTCATAAATGAGCCTCAAAATTCCATCAATGTATGCCAGATTTCTTACATTACCTTAACTCCGACAGACATTGAGAAAGCCATTGACAACATGCCCATGCACCCAGCCCCAGACTCAGACTCGTGGAACTATGT
This sequence comes from Cherax quadricarinatus, assembly GCF_026875155.1. Classification (NCBI taxonomy): domain Eukaryota; kingdom Metazoa; phylum Arthropoda; class Malacostraca; order Decapoda; family Parastacidae; genus Cherax; species Cherax quadricarinatus. The sequence continues at coordinate 71,154,546 of NC_069404.1, forward strand.
GTTCATTAAGAACTGCAAGAAACCCTTCTGCGTGCCCTAAGTTTACTATGGAGATGGAGCTTAGACATGGATGAAATTCCACAGTCACTAAAAACAACGGATATAGCCGCACTCCATAAAGGAGGCAGCAATGCATTAGCTAAGAACTATAGACCAATAGCTGTAAAGTCCCACATCACGAAAATCTTTGAAAGAGTGCTAAGAAGCGCATTTGCAAACCACTTGGATTCCCAAAAACTGCACAATTCAGGACAACATGGGTTCAGGGCAGGTCGCTCCTGCATCTCACAACTACTGGATCACTATGATATGGTCTTGGATGCACTGGAAGAAAAACAGAATGCAGATGTAATATACACAGACTTTGCAAAAGCCTTTGACAAGTGCGATCATGACGTAATAGCACACAAAATACGTGCCAAAGGAATAACTGGCAAAGTGGGGAGATGGATCTTCAACTTTCTACCCAATTGAACACAAAGAGTAGCGGTAAACAGAGTTAAATCGGAGGCTGCCATAGTAAAAAGCTCTGTTCCACAAGGCAAAGTACTCGCCCCATCCTGTTCCTCATCTTTATATCAGACATAGACAGAGATGTAATCCACAGCACAGTGTCATCCTTTGCAGACGATACTAGGATCTGCATGAGACTGTCATCTATAGAGGGCACGGTTAACCTCCAAGAAGATATAAACCAAATTTTCCAAAGGGCAACGAAAAATAATGTGATGCTCGATGAACACAAATTCCAACTACTCCGCTGTGGAAAACTGGAGGAGATAATAATTTGAACTGAGTATACTACAAACTCTGATCATACAATAGAGCAATACAATAATGTGAGGGACCTGGAAGTGGTAATGTCTGAGGATCTCACTTTCAAGGATCACAACAGTGCCATGATCACAACTGCCAAGAAAATTGTAGGAAAGATAATGAGAACGTTCCAAACAAGACATGCCAAGCCAATGATGATCCATTTCAAATCACTTGTTCTCTCTAGGCTGGAATATTTCTGTAAAATTAACATCTTCGTTCAAGGCAGGTGAAACCCGCAGATCTAGAGAGTGTACAGAGAACCTTTACTGCACATATAAGTTCCATCAAACACCTTAACTACTGGGAACGCTTGGAAGCACTTGACTTGTACTCACTGGAGCTCAGGCGAGAGAGATGTATATCATAATCTACACTTGAAAAATCCTAGAAGGAATGGTAAACGAATTCGGCACAAAGAAATAACTTCCTACGAAATTAAAAGACTGGACAAATGGTGCAAAATACCCCCAATAAAAAGTAAGGGCAACGTTGGTACACTGAGAGAAAACATCATAAGTGTCTGGGGCCCAAGACTGTTCAACAGCCTCCCACCATGCATAAGGACAATTACCAATAGGCCCCTGGCTGCCTTCAAGAGGAGTGCAGTGCCGGATCAGCGAGGCTGTGGTTCGTACGTTGGACTACGTGTGGCCAGCAGTAACAGCCTGACTGATCAAGCCCCGATCCCCAGTAAGGCCCGGTCGTGGACCAGGCCGCGGGGGCGTTGATCCCCGGAATACCCTCCAGGTAGACTGCAGGTAGACCACCACTATTAATTCTATTGGTATTAGTGTTGTCTACACTGTTATTACCACCACTACTGCTATGCTCCGTGTGATCCATGGTCAACTATCTGTTGCAGTACTGAAGCTATGATAATACACGTATGTATAGAATGTAGTATACACCGACACGGAATTTCTTTTCGTCATGTATTACACGTCAACATACATCCTGCATGGTGGTTAACGCTCTCGCTTCACACGGTGAGGGCCTGGGTTCGATTCCCAGCCAGAGTAGAAACATTGGACGTGTTTCTTTCCACCTGTTGTCTATGTTCCCCATCAGTAAAATGGGTACCTGGGTGTTAGTCGACTGGTGTGGGTCGCATCCTGGGACACTGACCTAAGGAGGCCTGGTCACAGACCGGGCCGCGGGGGCGTTGACCCCCGGAACTCTCTCCAGATAAACTCCAGATAATACTCAGCTTAAAAGTATGGTGCTGCTGCGAGTGAAAGAACTCTCACTCAGTTACAGGAGTAACTATTATGTGTACATGTCAGAGTGAGGGGGGGGGAGTAAACTACAGTCTAGCTTACCCTGTAACTAGAGTCAGACCTGGAAGTCAGTTCCTCGTCTCCTTTCAGCTGACTGATACATACTAGAGACATCTGTTCTCTGCATAGGTAAATAAGCTGTAGCCAGTGAGGGTATTTATTCCTGTTCTCTGTCTCTGTCCCTCTGTCTCTCCGTCTGTCAGTCTATCTCTCCGTCTGTCAGTCTGTCTCTGTCTGTCTCTGTCTGTCTGTCTGTCTGTCTGTCTCTCTCTCTCTCTCTCTCTCTCTCTCTCTCTCTCTCTCTCTCTCTCTCTCTCTCTCTCTCTCTCTCTCTCTCTCTTTTACACACGGTTTGACAAGGTTAGGTTAAGGATCCCTAGCTTTATTGACAAGCTATTTACAGGTTAAGAATTCCTAACTTTATTGACAAGCTAAGAGCTGCTACCTACATCAGCTCATTTGAAAGCAATTTTAATGTTATGAGACATACAAGTAGGGAACAGGATGAAGTTGGAGCCATCTGTGGGCCAGCATTTTCATCTGATCAACTGACCTTATCTTGTTGTCATCACAATGCTGTATGAATGTGTTCCATACTCGAGTCATCCTGGGTATATATGATCTCAGATGGAGTGATGTTCTGGAGAAGGGTACAGCCAGAGTGAAGCTGCTGCTTTCTGACCGTCTTGTGGTATAGAAGCTTGTTTCACGCTGCCCTCGAAGTGGATCCAAGTGTGGTACTTTGACAATATTGGCCTTGTACATAACAGTAAGGCCACCCACATCTTTCCTATGTTGAAGGCTGTGCTGAAATGACAGATCTATCCAGGATTGGTCCAGGCGAGAGATGAGACGTCTTGCTCTGTTCTCTACTCTGTCAAGCAGTCGCAGATGATAAGGGGGGCAGCGAACTAAGAAAGTGGAGCATACTCTCTCTCTCTCTCTCTGTCCCTCGTAACATACTTCTATTATGCTGTCTGACAAAGTTATCTGAAAGTACTATAAACAATAACTCAAAAATAGCAAGCATCAAGTACATTCTATACTCCATAAAATTTCTTTACTGTACATTGCTTGGTCCTGACCAGGTACAATAGGCCTTGGAACACTGCCTATGGTTTTAATATAGGTAAACAAGGCAAAAAAAATCATTTTAATGAATTCACCATTAAAAAATAATTAAAATTTATTAAATAATTCGAAGTTTTAGGGCTATACAGTGAAATTCTATGAATTACTTTTATAACAATCACTAGTTTACGTCAGCACTGACAAAAATCAATGATATAATCACTGATCAAGATTATATACACCGCGTGTTGTATTTCCCTCTGTGTATATAAAGTGAGGTGTTAATTTAGTCCCAGTTTTAGGGATTAAAGTTTACCTGATTAGTGAACAGCCTTAATGAGCCTCGGGTTAGCTGACAGAGTTTAATGACCATCCTGTAGTTGAAAGGCTTCGAACCCAATTCATTACTGGAATTTTAACTGGAGGTGGGAAGTACAGTGCCTGGACTCTGAAGGAGGAGGTAAACTCTGAAAGAGGGGGTAAACTCTGAAGGAGGAGGTAAACTCTGAAAGAGGGAGTAAACTCTGAAGGAGGAGGTAAACTCTGAAGGAGGAGGTAAACTCTGAAGGAGGAGGTAAACTCTGAAGGAGGGGGTAAACTCTGAAGGAGGAGGTAAACTCGAAGAGGAGTAAACTCTGAAGGGGAGAAAACTCTGAAGGAGGGGGAAAACCTCAAAGGGAAAAAGGGTAAACTCTGAAGAGGAGGAAACCCTTTGAAGGGGTAAACTCTAAGGAGGGGTAAACTCTGGGAGGGGTAAACTCTAAAGGAGGGGGTAAACTCAAAGGGGAGGTTAAACTCTGAAGGAGGAGGTAAACTCTGAAGGGGGGAGGTAAACCTAAGAGGAGGTAAACTCTGAAGAAAAAGAAACTCAAGGAGGGGGTAAACTCTGAAGGAGGAAAACTCAGGGAGAGGTAAATCTGAAGGAGGAGAAAACTCTGAAGGGGGAAAACTCTAAGGAGGGTAAACTCTGAAGGGGGGGAAAACCTGAAGGAGGGGGAAACTCTAAAGGAGGGGGTAAACTCGAAGGGGGAGGAAACCTGAGGAGGAAAACTTGAAAATAAAACTAGGGAAAAACCAAAAGGGGTAAACCAAGGGAGGGGGGTAAACTCTGTGGGGGGGTAAACTTTGAAAAGGGGAGAAAAAATTTTAAAGGGGAGGAGGTAAACTCGAGGAGGGGTAAACTCTAAAGGGAGGGGTAAACTCTGAAAAGGAGTAAACCGGGAAGGGGGGGGAAATTTTTTGAAAGGGGAATAAACCTGAAGGAGGGGGTAAACTCGATGGGGAGTAAACTCTAAAAGGGGGAGGTAAACCTGAAGGGAAGGGGGAAAACTCTGATGGAGGAGTAAACTCTAAAGGAGGAGGTAAACTCTGAAAAAGGAGGTAAACTCTAAGGAGGGGTAAACTTGAAAGAGGAGATAAATTTTGAAGGAGGGGGTAAACCTAAAGGGAGGGGAAACCTGAAGGAGGGGAAAACCTGAAGGGGGCAAACTCGGAAGAAGGAGAAACTCGAGGGAGGATAAACTCAAAAGGAGGGGGGTAAACTCAAAAGGGGAGGGGGAAAACTCGAAGGAGAGGAAAACCAAAGGAGGAGGTAAACCTGAAGAGGAGGTAAACTCTGAAGGGGGGGGGTAAACCTGAAGGAGGAGGTAAACTCAAAAGGGAGAGGGTAAACCTAAAGGAGAGAAAAACCGAAGGAGGGGGTAAACTCTAAAGGAAGAAAAACTCTGAAGGGGGGGTAACTCTAAAGGGGGAGGTAAACTCTGAAGGGGGGGGGGAAAACTCTGAAGAGGAGGTAAACCAAATGATGGGTAAATTTGAAAGGGGAATAAACTCTAAGGAGGGAAAACTCGAAGGAAGAGCTAAACCTAAAAGCAGTTGGCTGGGAAAGGGGATGTGGGGGATGTTGCAGATCGGAGGTCATTTAATTGTGATACTGCGCAAGGAGCTTTGAATGAAGAGGGTTAATGTGCTTCCTTGCCCTTCGGGGTCAGCTTCAGCAGGAAAACGGCTGAGTTTTACCCCCCCCCCCCAAAAAAAAAAAATCCTCTCCAACCATCAAAGCGTTTTCTGTGAACCCCCTTGAAGTTCCAGTCACTCTTTTATTGAATTACAGCAGTAGTATAGTAGTAGTGTTGCTTAAGCGCTGAAAACCCTATGGGTCATTCAGGGGAACGCTTGATTAAGGCTGCGTGTCACCTTACAAAACCCCGGCCCGGGGGGGGTTGACCCCCGGGGAAATCCCCCAGTAAAATCCGGTAACCTTCATTCCTAAAATAGGGATTAAAATATAATTTTAGCGTACTGGTTTCGAGATACATGCTGAGACACGCAACAGACATACATACATCCTATGCATGTATACACTAAGTACACACCCTCTATCAGTATACACTAGAGTACACACCTTCAGCATTATACACTGAGAGATACACACCTCCATGCATTATACACTGAGAGTAACACCCTCGGGGAATACATACCCAAATAAAACAACCGATGTTGCATATCCTTCTTGCATGGTAAATCTCCTTTTTTTTTTTTGTTGGGGAGGTCAAGTCCGTACATTAAATTTAAAAAGCACAACACTGAGGTTTTTATTTCGCACACAGGTTTTAACACCTCTTCACTCCCAAAATTAATTCAAAAACACTCTGCCACCTTTGCAAGGACTAGAGTATACTACCTACCTGATTTAGGGTTTGGGGCAGGGAACAGTACAAGTTTTTTTGCGCGGGCTTAGTCAATGACGACCCCGCACTGGAGTTTTTTGGTCATCCGACCGAGGCTTATTACCGGCTAAACCCTTTAAAAATTAAAAACCAATTTGGTTGAATCCATACCAACTGTCTGTGATAACTCTAATTCCCTCCACCCACAAGGTTAATTCATTTTTTTTTTTCCCCTTGCCACAAGAGAGGGGAGGCCTTGATGCGTGTTGCGACGGGCCCGGGAGCCCGAACTCCACCCCACGCCAATAGTTAAAAGGGGAGGAAGGGAGGAAACCCAAAAAAGGGGAGGAGAGAGAGAGGAAGAAGAAGATGGTGGGCCAGGGAACTTTAAAGGGGAAAGGGGGTAGAGCCAGAAGAGCTAGAAAGAATGATGGAGCCAGGGGGAAATGGGGCACTACATCAAAACCCTCAAGGGTTCCATGGAAAAACGAAAGGAAGGAAATAGAAGAGAGGACAGTATTTTCGAGATCTAAAAGTCACAGAATGAGAAAATGAGAAAACGAAGTACACTGACACCA
>NC_069404.1:71165959-71168236 GCF_026875155.1 Cherax quadricarinatus
TGCTGCATACTCCAGTAGGGCCTGACGTAGATGGTGTACAGAGTCTTAAACGAATCCTTAATGAGGTATCGGAACGCAAATCCGTAGGTTTGCCAGGCGCCCGTATGCTGCAGCAGTTATCTGATTGATGTGCGCCTCAGGAGATATGCTCGGTGTTATACTCACCCCCAGATCTTTTCCTTGAGTGAGGTTTGCAGTCTTTGGCCATCTAAACTATTTTGGGTGTTGCGGTCTTCTTTGCCCTTCCCCAATCTTCATGACTTTGCATTTGGCAGGGTTAAATTCAAGGAGCCAGTTGCTGGGCCAGGCTTGTAGCCTGTCCAGATCTCTTTGTAGTCCTGCCTGATCCTCGTCCGATTCGATTCTTCTCATTAACTTCACATCGTCTGCAAACAAGGACACTTCTGAGTCTATCCCTTCCGTTATGTCGTTCACGTATACCAAGAAACAGCACAGGTCTAGGACTGACCCCTGTGGAACCCCGCTTCTCCCCAGGCGCCCACTCTGACACCTCGTCGCGTACCATGACTCGTTGTTGCCTCCCTGTCAGATATTCTCTGATCCATTGCAGTGCCTTTCCTGTTATGTGTGCCTGGTCCTCATAGCTTTTGCAGTAACCTCTTGTGAGGAACTGTGTCGAAAGCCTTCTTGCAGTCCAAAAATACGCAGTCGATCCACCCCTCTCTCTCTTGTCTTACTTCTGTCACCTTGTCATAAAACTCTAGTAGGTTTGTGAGACAGGATTTTCCTTCCCTGAAACCGTGCTGGTTGTCAATTATACACTTGTTTCTTTCCAGGTGCCCCACCACTCTCCTCCTGATGATCTTCTCCATGACTTTGCATACTATACACGTTAGTGATACAGGTCTGTAGTTTAGTGCCTCATTTTCTGTCTCCTTTTTTTAAAATTGGGACTACATTTGCCATTTTCCATACCTCAGGGAGTTGCCCAGTTTCAAATGATGTGTTGAAGATCTTTGTTAATGGCTCACACAATATCTCTGCTCCTCTTTAAGGACCCATGGAGAGATGTTGTCTGGTCCCACCGCCTTTGAGGTGTCAAGTTCGCATAGCAGCTTCTTCACCTCCTCCTTGGTTATATGTACCTCATCCAGCACTTGCTGGTGTGCCCCCCTGTTCTGATTTCTTGGAGTCCTACTGGTTTCCACTGTAAATACCTCTTTAAATCTTGTGTTGAGCTCCTGACATACCTCTCGGTGTCGTTTCTTCGTGAATTCCCCATCACCCTTCCTCAGTCTGATTACCTGGTCCTTGACTGTTGTTTTCCTCCTGATGTGGCTGTACAACAGCTTCGGGTCAGTCTTTACTTTTGATGCTATGTCATTTTTCATATTGTCTCTGAGCCTCCCTTCTTATCTGTGCATATTCGTTTTCTGGTTCTTCGGCTGATTTCTTTATTTTCCTGAGTTCTCTGTCTTCTGTACCTTTTCCATTCTCTAGTACAACCTAGTTTTTGCCTCCCTACACCTTTGGGTGAACCAAGGACTCGTTCTGTTCCTTCCCATTATTTCTGTTTCCCTTGGGAACAAACCTCTCCTCAGCCTCCTTGCATTTTGTTGCTACATAGTCCATCATTTCTTGTACTGGTTTTCCTGTCAGTTCCCTCTCCCACTGAATGTCTTGAAGGAAGTTCCTCATGCCTGAGTAGTTCCCCCTTTTGTAGTTTGGTTTTTCCCAGCCTATTCCTGCTACTCTCTCCACTTGGAGCTCAACTATGTAGTCGAAGCACAGAACCACATGATCACTAGCTCCCGAGGGTCTTTCATACGTGATACCCTCGATGTCCGAACTACTCATGGTGAATACAAGGTCCAACCTTGCTGGTTCATCCTCTCCTCTCTCTCTGGTAGTGTCTCTAACATGTTGATGCATGAGGTTCTCCAGTACCACATCCATCATCTTGGCTCTCCATGTTTCGGGACCCCCATGGGGCTCCAGGTTTTCCCAGTCAATCTCCTTGTGATTGAAATCATCCATAACTAGTAACTTTGCTCCCCCCATGTGTGCTCTCCCGGCCACCTCGGCTAGTGTGTTGATCATTGCTCTATTGCTCTCATCGTATTCTTCTCTTGGCCTCCTGCAGTTCTGTGGTGGGTTGTACATTACTGCAATTATCACCTTATGTCCCTCAGACTGGATTTGTTCCTACTAAGTAGTCCCTTTCGCCCATGCCATCCATTCCTTCCTTTTTCTCAAAAAAACCCCCCTGGTTTTTAATGAGCAGTGCAACTCCTCCTCCCCCTTCCTCCCGTTTCC
>NC_069404.1:71168736-71192200 GCF_026875155.1 Cherax quadricarinatus
TTTTTTTTTTTTTTTTTTTCCCCCTTTATTGGTACAGCAACCGCCCAGGAGGTACTACGTCCTGCCAAGTGAGTGTAAAACGTAAGCCTGTATATTGTTTTACACGATGGTAGGATTGCTGGTGTTTTTTCTGTCTCATAAACATGCAAGGTTCAGGTACGTCTTGCTACTTCTGCTTACACTTAGGTCACACTACACATACATGTACAAGATATGTTATACACACCCCTCTGGGTTTTCTTCTATTTTCTTACTAGCTCTTGTTCTTGTTTTATTTCCTCTTATCTCAATGGGGAAGTGAACAGAATTCTTCCTCCGTAAAGTATGCGTTTGTAAGAGGCGACTAAAATGCCAGGAGCAAGGGGCTAGTAAACCCCTTCTCCTGTATATATTATACTAAATATGAAAGGAGAAACTTTTGTTTTTCCTTTTGGGCCACCCCACCTCGGTGGGATACGGCTGGTGTGTTGAAAGAAAGAAAGATATATATATATATATAATATATATATATATATATATGAAATGTATATTTATATATATATATATATATATTATATATATATATATATTATATATATATATATATATATATATATATATGCAGGTGGGGATATAGTTTTGGAGTGGTTGGTGCAATTATTTAATAAATGTATGGAAGAGGGTAAGGTACCTAGGGATTGGCAGAGAGCATGCATAGTTCCTTTGTATAAAGGCAAAGGGGACAAAAGAGAGTGCAAAAATTATAGGGGATAAGTCTGTTGAGTATACCTGGTAAAGTGTATGGTAGAGTTATTATTGAAAGAATTAAGAGTAAGACGGAGAATAGGATAGCAGATGAACAAGGAGGCTTTAGGAAGGGTAGGGGGTGTTTGGACCAGGTGTTTACAGTGAAACATGTAAGTGAACAGTATTTAGATAAGGCTAAAGAGGGCTTTGTGGCATTTATGGATTTGGAAAAGGCGTATGACAGGGTGAATAGGGGGGGAAATGTGGCAGATGTTGCAGGTGCATGGTGTAGGAGGTAGGTTACTGAAAGCAGTGAAGAGTTTTTACGAGGATAGTGAGGCTCAAGTTAGAGTATGTAGGAAAGAGGGAAATTATTTCCTAGTAAAAGTGGCCTTAGACAAGGATGTGTGATGTCACCGTGGTTGTTTAATATATTTATAGATGGGGTTGTAAGAGAAGTAAATGCGAGGGTCTTGGCAAGAGGCATGGAGTTAAAAGATTAAAGAATCACACATAAAGTGGGGGTTGTCACAGTTGCTCTTTGCTGATGACACCGTGCTCTTGGGAGATTCTGAAGAGAAGTTGCAGAGATTGGTGGATGAATTTGGTAGGGTGTGCAAAAGAAGAAAATTAAAAGTGAATACAGGAAAGATAACAAAGAGATTAGGTGATGAAAGATTGGATATCAGATTGGAGGGAGAGAGTATGGAGGAGGTGAATGTATTCAGATATTTGGGAGTGGACGTGTCAGCGGATGGGTCTATGAAAGATGAGGTGAATCATAGAATTGATGAGGGGAAAAGGGTGAGTGGTGCACTTAGGAGTCTGTGGAGACAAAGAACTTTGTCCTTGGAGGCAAAGAGGGGAATGTATGAGAGTATAGTTTTACCAACGCTCTTATATGGGTGTGAAGCATGGGTGATGAATGTTGCAGCGAGGAGAATGCTGGAGGCAGTGGAGATGTCATGTCTGAGGGCAATGTGTGGTGTGAATATAACGCAGAGAATTCGTAGTTTGGAAGTTAGGAGGAGATGCGGGATTACCAAAACTGTTGTTCAGAGGCTGAGGAAGGGTTGTTGAGGTGGTTCGGACATGTAGAGGAATGGAGCGAAACAGAATGACTTCAAGAGTGTATCAGTCTGTAGTGGAAGGAAGGGCGGGGTAGGGGTCGGGCTAGGAAAGGTTGGAGGGAGGGGGTAATAGGAGGTTTTGTGTTGCGAGGGGCTTGGACTTCCAGCAGGCATGCGTGAGCGTGTTTGATAGGAGTGAATGGAGACAAATGGTTTTTAATACTTGACGTGCTGTTGGAGTGTGAGCAAAGTAACATTTATGAAGGGGTTCAGGGAAACCGGCAGGCCGGACTTGAGTCCTGGAGATGGGAAGTACAGTGCCTGCACTCTGAAGGAGGGGTGTTAATGTTGCAGTTTAAAAACTGTAGTGTAAAGCACCTTTCTGGCAAGCAGTGATGGAGTGAATGATGGTGAAAGTTTTTCTTTCTCGGCCACCCTGCCTTGGTGGGAATCGGCCAGTGTGATAATAAAAAATAATAAATATATTATATATATATATATATATATAATATATATATATATATATATATATTTATATATATATATATATATATATTATATATATATATATATATATACGTAGCTACTGGCTGGATCCTTAATTTAACAATTTTAACACAATGTGTTATGTTGATGTGTGCAACAGAGGGGAAGCTGACCAAGAACCTACGATGGTTTTTGAACTGGTTTGGGTGGTGGTGGTGATAGCGGTTTTGGTGATGGTGGTGATGGTGGTAATGGTGGTGGTTGTGGTGATGGTGGTGGTTGTGGTGGTGGTGGTGGTGGTGATAGTGGTGGTAGTAGTGGTGATGGTGGTAGTGGTGGTGGTGGTGATGGTGGTGATGGTGGTGATGGTGGTGGTGGTAGTGATTGTGGTGATGGTGGTTTTGGTGGTGGTGGTGATAGTGGTTTGGTGGTAGTGTGGTGATGGTGGTAGCGGTGGTGGTAGTGGCGGTGGGAGTGGTGGTGGTAGTGGTGGTGGGAGTGGTGGTAGTGGTGGGTGGTGGTAGTGGTGGTAGTGGTGGTGGTGGTAGTGGTGGTGGTGGTGGTAGTGGTGGTAGTGGTAGTGGCAGTAGGGGTGGTAGAGTGTGTACATATCTTGGCCAGCTGATGGGAGGGGAGGGAGGTAAGGGCCATAAAGTGAGGGGCAGGGGAAGAGGGAAGTAAGAGGAAGGCATAAAGTAATTTAGAGAGCAGTAGGAGGGGGGGTATAAGATGTTTGCACCAAAAAAAAAATAATAGAGGTGAGGGAGGAGGCTTAGAGAGGAGAGAGGACGGGAGAGAAGACAGTTGGGAGGGAGGGAGAAGGTTAAGGGTGGAGGAGTAGGGTAGAAAGGGAGGGAGGGATGAAAAGAAAGGTTGAAGGGGGAAAGTGAGCCACCCACTGTGTTCATTGTACTGATGAGGTGCAGGGTGGGAGGAAGGGAGAAAGGGAGGGATTCGGAGAGCAAAAGGTCAGAGTGAAATGGAGAGAGGGAGAGAGACAGAGAGACAGAGAAACAGACAGACAGACAGAGACAGATGAAAATAGGATACCACAACAGAAGGAAGGCTGTCTCCCTGCCTTCCCTGTGACCGTCAGTCTCCCTACCTTCCCTGTGACCGTCAGTCTCCCTGCCTTCCCTGTGACCGTCAGTCTCCCTGCCTTCCCTGTGACCGTCAGTCTCCCTGCCTTCCCTGTGACCGGGCAGTCTCCCTACCTTCCCTGTGACCGTCAGTCTCCCCGCTTCCCCGTGACCGTCAGTCTCCCCGCCTTCCCTGTGTACCGTCAGTCTCCCTGCCTTCCTGTGACCGTCAGTCTCCCTGCCTTTTCCCCGTGGACCGTCAGTCTCCCTTTCCCTTCCCCGTGACCGTCAGTCTCCCTGCCTTCCCTGTGACCGTCAGTCTCCCTGCCTTCCCTGTGACCGTCAGTCTCCCTGCCTTCCCTGTGACCGTCAGTCTCCCTACCTTCCCTGTGACCGTCAGTCTCCCTGCCTTCCCTGTGACCGTCAGTCTCCCTGCCTTCCCTGTGACCGTCAGTCTCCCTGCCTTCCCTGTGACCGTCCCGTCTCCCTGCCTTCCCTGTGACCGTCAGTCTCCTGCCCTTTCCCCGTGACCGTCAGTCTCCTACCTTCCCTGTGGGCCCTCAGTTTCCCTGCCTTCCCTGTGACCGTCAGTTCCCTGCCTTCCCTGTGACCGTCAGTCTCCCTGCTTCCCTGTGACCGTCAGTCTCCCTGCCTTCCCTGTGACCGTCAGTCTCCCTGCCTTCCCTGTGACCGTCAGTCTCCCTGCCTTCCCTGTGACCGTCAGTCTCCCTGCCTTCCCTGTGACCGTCAGTCTCCCTGCCTTCCCTGTGACCGTCACACAACACCTGTGACCGTCACACAACACCTGTGACCGTCACACAACAAAGCTTCCCTCGATATCTAAGTAGAAACGTTGAAGTTATGTTTACACTTGTTAAAATAATACTTCTTCCTGATCAGCATAATGCACGTAGCTGTGAAGGTGTCTTCACCAAATACAACTTCAACATAAGAACATCAACTGGCACCAGGTGAACCATGTCGTAAATGAAACATGTTGGGAAGATTTCGTAAATAACATGGATCCAAACCAGTGCCTTAAAAGGATCAACTACCTGGCAGCTGAAGTATGTTCAAGGCATATTCCCCTAAGAAAGAAGAAGAGTAGTAAACTGGAGAGAGAAAGACGCTACCTCTATAGAAGACGACGAAGAATCACTGAGCTCCTCAAGAATGCACAGAAGGAAGTGCTGACCAGGGAAGTGGAAAGTATCGAACTTAAGTTCAAGGACTCATACAGGACCCAGGAGAGACAGGAGGAGCTGAAAGCGATTAGTGAAATTGAAAGAAATTAGAAATATTTCTTTTCATAGGCCAAAAACAAGGCAAATACCACATCTAGTATCGGGCCCTTGCTCAGAGAAGATGGACTTACGCAGATGACAACAAAGAAAAGAGTGAGTTACTGAAATCCCAATACAACTCGTTTGCGAGCACTAATTCAGTCTAAAGATTGACAATCCAAATTATTTTTCATAAATGAGCTCAATTTCCATCATATGTATGCCAGATTTCTTACATTACCTAAACTCGACAGGACATTGAGGAAAACCAAGTTGCGACAACATGCCCATGCACTCCGCCCAGACTCAGACTCGTGGAACTATGTGTTCATTAAGAAACTGCAAGGAAACCCTTCTGCGTTGCCCTAAGTTTATATGGAGAGGAGCTTAGACATGGATGAAATTCCACATTCACTAAAACAAAGGATATAGACGCCACTCCAAAAGGAGGCAGCAGTGCATTAGCTAAGAAACTATTGACCAATAGCTGTAAAGTCCCACAACACGAAAATCTTTGAAGAAGGAGTGCTAAGAAGCGCATTTGCAAACCATTTGGATTCCCAAAAACTGACATTTCAGGACAACATGGGTTCAGGTCAGGTCGCTCCTGCATCTCAACTATGTGAATCACTATGATATGGTCTTGGATGCCACTGGAAGAAAAACAGAATGCAGATGTAATCTACACAGACTTTGGCAAAAGCCTTTGGACAGGTGCGATCATGAGTAATAGCACACAAAATACGTGCCAAAGGAATAACTGGCAAAGTGGGGAGATGGATCTTCAACTTTCTACCCAATTGAACACAAAGAGTAGTGGTGTAAACGAGTTTAAACGGAGGCTGGCCATAGTAAAAAGCTCTGTTCCAACAAAGGCAAAGTACTCGCCCATCCTGTTCCTCATCTTTATATCAGACATAGACAGAGATGTAATCCACAGCACAGTGTCATCCTTTGCAGACGATACTAGGATCTGCATGAGACTGTCATCTATAGAGGGCACGGTTAACCTCCAAGAAGATATAAACCAAATTTTCCAAAGGGCAACGAAAAATAATGTGATGCTCGATGAACACAAATTCCAACTACTCCGCTGTGGAAAACTGGAGGAGATAATAATTTGAACTGAGTATACTACAAACTCTGATCATACAATAGAGCAATACAATAATGTGAGGGACCTGGGAGTGGTAATGTCTGAGGATCTCACTTTCAAGGATCACAACAGTGCCATGATCACAACTGCCAAGAAAATTGTAGGAAAGATAATGAGAACGTTCCAAACAAGACATGCCAAGCCAATGATGATCCATTTCAAATCACTTGTTCTCTCTAGGCTGGAATATTTCTGTACATTAACATCTTCGTTCAAGGCAGGTGAAACTGCAGATCTAGAGAGTGTACAGAGAACCTTTACTGCACATATAAGTTCCATCAAACACCTTAACTACTGGGAACGCTTGGAAGCACTTGACTTGTACTCACTGGAGCTCAGGCGAGAGAGATGTATATCATAATCTACACTTGAAAAATCCTAGAAGGAATGGTATCGAATCTGCACAAAGAAATAACTTCCTACGAAATTAAAAGACTGGACAAATGGTGCAAAATACCCCCAATGAAAAGTAAGGGCAACGTTGGTACACTGAGAGAAAACATCATAAGTGTCTGGGGCCCAAGACTGTTCAACAGCCTCCCACCATGCATAAGGACAATTACCAATAGGCCCCTGGCTGCCTTCAAGAGGATCAGTGCCGGATCAGCGAGGCTGTGGTTCGTACGTTGGACTACGTGTGGCCAGCAGTAACAGCCTGACTGATCAAGCCCCGATCCCCAGTAAGGCCCGGTCGTGGACCAGGCCGCGGGGGCGTTGATCCCCGGAATACCCTCCAGGTAGACTGCAGGTAGACCACCACTATTAATTCTATTGGTATTAGTGTTGTCTACACTGTTATTACCACCACTACTGCTATGCTCCGTGTGATCCATGGTCAACTATCTGTTGCAGTACTGAAGCTATGATAATACACGTATGTATAGAATGTAGTATACACCGAGCACGGAATTTCTTTTCGTCATGTATTACACGTCAACATACATCCTGCATGGTGGTTAACGCTCTCGCTTTCACACGGTGAGGGCCTGGGTTCGATTCCCAGCCAGAGTAGAAACATTGGACGTGTTTCTTTTCCACCTGTTGTCTATGTTCCCCATCAGTAAAATGGGTACCTGGGTGTTAGTCGACTGTGTGTGGTCGCATCCTGGGACACTGACCTAAGGAGGCCTGGTCACAGACGGGCCGCGGGGGCGTTGACCCCCGGAACTCTCTCCAGATAAACTCCAGATAATACTCAGCTTAAAAGTATGGTGCTGCTGCGAGTGAAAGAAACTCTCACTCAGTTACAGGAGTAACTATTATGTGTACATGTCAGAGTGAGGGGGGGGGAGTAAACTACAGTCTAGCTTACCCTGTAACTAGAGTCAGACCTGGAAGTCAGTCCTCGTCTCCTTTCAGCTGACTGATACATACTAGAGACATCTGTTCTCTGCATAGGTAAATAAGCTGTAGCCAGTGAGGGTATTTATTCCTGTTCTCTGTCTCTGTCCCTCTGTCTCTCCGTCTGTCAGTCTATCTTCCGTCTGTCAGTCTGTCTCTGTCTGTCTCTGTTGTCTGTCTGTCTTCTGTCTTTTTCCTCTCTCTCTCTCCTTCTCTCTCTATCTCCCTCTTTTTCTCTCCTCTCTCTCTCTCTCTTTTACACACGGTTTGCAAGGTTGGTTTAAGGATCCCTGTTTTTATTGACAACTTTTACAGGTTAAGAATTCCCAAAACTTTATTGACAAGCAAGGGTGCTACCTACATCAGCCATTTGAAAGCAATTTTAATGTTATAGAATACAATGGGGGAACAGGATGAAGTTGGAGCCATCTGTGGGCCAGCATTTTCATCTGATCAACTGACCTTATCTTGTTGTCATCACAATGCGTTGAATTGTTCAAAACTCAGTCACCGGGGGTATATAGGTTCAGAGGGTATGTTCTGGAGAAGGGTACACCAGAGTGAAGCTGTGCTTTCGGGACCGTCTTGGGTTAAGAACTTTTTTTCCACGCTGCCCTCGAAGTGGATCCAAGTGTGGTACTTTGAAAATTTTTGGGCCTTGTAATAACAGAAAGGCCACCCACTCTTTCCTATTTGAAGGCGTGCTGAAATGACAGATTACCAGGATTGGCCCAGGCGAGAGATGAACGTCTTGCTCTGTTCTTACCTGTCAAGCAGTCGAGATGATAAGGGGGGAGCGAACTAGAAAGGGAGCATACTCTCTCTCTCTCTTTGCCCCTGTAACTACTTTATTATGCTGTCTGACAAAGTTATCTGAAAGTACTAAAAACAAAACTAAAAAATAGCAAGATCAAGTACATTCTATACTCCTAAAATTTCTTTTACTGTACATTGCTTGGTCCTGACCGGGTACAATACCCCTTGGAACATGCCTATGGTTTTAATATAGGTAACAAGGCAAAAAAAATTTTTTAAATAAATTCACCATTAAAAAAAAATTTAAAAATTTATTAAAAATTGAAGTTTTAGGGTATACGGGAAATTTTGAATTACTTTTATAAAAATCACTGTTTTAGTCAGCACTGACAAAATCAATGATATAATCACTGATCAAGATTTATATACCCCGCGTGTTGTTTTTCCCCCTTTTTATTAAAGTGAGGTTTTTAATTTAGTCCCAAGTTTTAGGATTAAATTTAAACCTGATTAGTGAACACCTTAATGAGCCTCGGGTTAGTGACAGATTTTAAATGACCCCTGTTTAAAGGGGCTTCGAACCCAATTTATTACTGGAATTTTAAAAATGGAGGTGGGGGGAAATACAGGCCTGGACTCTGAAGGAGGAGGAAAAATCTGAAAGAGGGGGTAAACTCTGAAGGAGGAGGTAAACCTGAAAAAAGGGAAAATAAACTTGAAAGGGGGAGGTAAAATAAGGAGGAGGTAAACTTGAAGGGGGGAGGTAAACTCTGAAAGAGGGGAAAAACCTTTTAAAAGGGGGAGGTAAACTTGAAGGAGGAGTAAAAATCTGAAAGGGGGAGGTAAACTCTGAAGGAAAAGGGGGTAAACTTGGGAAGGGGAAAGTAAAAAACTGAAGGAGGAGGTAAAAAACCCGAAGGGAGGGGGAACTTGAAGGGAGGGAAAACTCTGAAGGGGGAGGTAAACTCTGAAGGAAGGGGAAAATCTGAGGAGGAGTAAACTCTGAAGGAGGAGGTAAACTCTGAAGGAGGGGTAAACTCTGAAGGGAGGGGGTAAACCTGAAGGGAAAGAAACCTGAAGGAGGAGGTAAAAATCTAAGGAGGGGTAAATCTGAAAGGGGGGAGGGGAAAAAATTGAAAAGGAGGTAAACTTGAAAGGGAAAGTAAAAATCTGAAGGAGGAGGTAAACCTGAAGGAGGGGTTTTAAAATCTGAAGGGGGGAGGGAAAATTGAAAAAAGGGGTAAAATCGAAGGAGGAGGGGAAACTCTGAAGGAGGAGGTAAACTTGAAGGAGGGGTAAAAACCCGATGGGGGAGGTAAACTCTGAAAAAGGGGTAAACTCTGAAGGAGGAGTAAACTCTGAGGAGGGGTAAACTTTTTTAAGGGGGGATAAAAACTTTGAAGGAGGAGGTAAACTTGAGGAGGAGGAAAAAACTGAAGGAGGAGGGAAACTCTGAAGAAAGGTTTAAACTCTGAAGGAGGGGGGTAAACTTTTGAAAGGAGGATAAACTCTGAAGGGGAGGTAAATTGAGGAGGGGGTAAACTCTGAAGGGGGGTAAAATCTGAAGGAGGAGGTAAACTTAGGAGGGGGGTAACTCGAAAGGGGAGGTAAACTCTGAAAGAAGGGAGGTAAAAAAATCTGGGAAGGGGGGGGGGTAAACTTTGAAAGAGGAGTAAACTTTGAAGGGGAGGTAAAAAAACTGAAAGGGGGGAGGTAAACTCTGAAGGAGGGGTAAAAATTGAGGAGGGGTAAACTCTGAAGGGAAAAGGGGTAAACTCGAGGGGAGGTAAACTTGAAAAGGAGGAGGTAACTCTAAAGGAGGGGTAAACTTGAAGAGGAGGTAAAAATTTTAAGGGGGGAGGTAAAAAAATCTGAGGAGGGGGGGTAAAAAAATTGAAAGGAGGGGGGTAAAAATCTGAAAGGGGGAGGGGGAAACTTAAAAGGGGGGTAAAAAATTGGGAAAGGGGGAAATAAACTCTGAAGGAGGGGGTAAACTCTGAAGGAGGAGGTAAACTCTGAAGGGGGGGGTAAACTCTGAAGGAGGAGATAAACTCTGAAGGAGAGGGTAAACTCTGAAGGAGGAGGTAAACTCTAAATGATGGGGTAAACTCTGAAAGAGGAGATAAACTCTGAAGGAAGAGCTAAACTCTGAAGCAGTGGTTGGACTCGGAAGGAGGATGTGAGGGATGTTGCAGATCGGAGGGTCATTTGAATTGTGATATCTGCGCAAGAGAGCTATTGAATGAATGATGGTTAATGTGCTTCCTTGTCTTCTGGGTCAGCTTCATGCAGTGGAAGACGGCTGATGTGTTAACCCCCCCAAAAAAAAAAAATCCTCTCCAACCATCATAGCGTATTCTGTGGAACCTGCCTTGAAGTGTCCAGTCACTCTTGTTATTATGATTACTAGCAGTAGTAGTAGTAGTAGTGTTGCGTTAAGCGCTGAACCAGTATGGGTTATTCAGGTGAACGCTTGATTAAGGCTGCGTGTCACCTGTACACCACCAGTCATCTATACCTTAATTCCTAAAATAGGGATTAAAATATAATTTCAGCATACATGCTTTGCGAGATACATACTGAGGCACGCAACGAGACATACATACATATCTATGCATGTATACACTGAGAGTACACACCTCTCTATGCATGTATACACTGAGAGATACACACCTCTCTATGCATGTATACACTGAGAGATACACACCTCACTATGCATGTATACACTGAGAGTACACACCTCTCGGAGAATACATACCGAGAGATACACAAATCTGAGTGTTGCATATCCTTGCTTGCATGGTAAATCTCCTTTTTTTTTTAGTTGGGTAGGTCAAGTCTCGTACTATGTAACTTTAACAGCATCAACACTGAGGTTCATTTCGACACACATGGTATTTAACACCTCTTCATCTCCTCATGTACCCAATTATTAATATACAAAATCACTCTGCCACACTTTTGCAAGGACTGAGAGTATACTATCCTACCTGATTTAGGTTAGGTCAGGGAACAGGACAAGTGTTTTTGACGCGGGTCTTAGTCATATGACGACCTGCAGCTGGAGTTTTTGGTCATCCGACCGAGGGCTTATTACCGGTCTACCCCTTTAAAAATTATGACCAGATTGGTTGAATCCATACCAGACTGTCTCAGTGATAACTCTAGAGTTCCCATCACCCACATGAGGGTAATTCATTGTTTTCCTCTTGCCATCAAGAGAGGGTAGGCCTTGATGCTGTGTTGCGACGGCCAGGAAGTCAGAACTCCACCCCACGCCAATAGTTAAAGGAGAGGAGAGGGAGGACCAAAAAAGAGGGAGGAGAGAGAGAGAGAGAAGAAGAAGAATGGTTGGGGCCAGGGAGACTTAAGGAGAGGAGGTAGAGCCAGAAGAGGCTAGAGTAAGAATGATTGGAGCCAGGGAGAGAATGGGACACTACATCAAGACCAGCTCAAGGTTCCATGGAAAAACGAATAGTGAAGGAAATAGAAGAGAGGACAGTAGTTTTCGAGATCTGAAATGTCACAGAAGTGAGAAAATGAGGAAGACGAGAGTACACTGACACCATCAACCCTGTCGTAAACTAGAGTACAAACACTAACACCACCTACCCTATCGTAAGAAGAAATTTGGGCAAGGAGGAGGGGACGCCCAGGGAAAATGGGGAGATAAACTCTTTCTCTCCCTACCACCTGCATTCACGTACACGCCATCTACCACGTACATTCAATTGCACACCGTCTGCCACGTACATCCACTTGTACGCCGTCTGCCATGCACATATAAGTGTTGGCTGTCTACCGTGTTAAGTTATCCCACAGACCCCTGGCTTTTTAGTCTTTCACTGTTTACATGTTGATTTTAGGGAAGGGAAGAAGAGGGAAGAGTGGACATGGAGATAATTAGAGGCGAGAGATGAGAAAGGAAGAGAGAGAGAGAGAGAGAGAGAGAGGGTAGAGACGAGAAGAGAGATGAGAGAGAGAGAGAGAGAGAGAGGAGAGAGAGAGAGAGAGAGAGAGAGAGAGAGAGAGGGAGGAGGGAGGGAGGAGGGAGGGAAGAGAGAGTAAATAATCGGAAGACTAGGAGGCAAGGAAGGAGGAAGAATCATAAACGGTTGAGAGGCAGGAATTAAAAAGGAGTGAAGAGGAGGAGGGGAAAGAAGGGTAGGATAAGTGTGGGGAGAAGAGGTAATGAACGGAGGTGGGGGAGACAAGTGGAGAGAGGTGAAACGAGAGAGAGAAAGAGAAAGACAGACATGAAGATTCTCTCTCTCTCTCTCTCTCTCACTCACTCTTTATATATATATATATATATATATATATATATAATATATATAAATATATATATATATATTATATATATATATATATATATATATATATATATATTATATTATATATATATATATATATATATATATATTTATATATATATATATATGATTCTATTCAAGACTGATGGACTGAACACTATAGTGTATGCTGGAGAGTTGTGTATGCATGAGTGTGGTCCTGATCTTGTTTTAGTGGTTACATCTTGGAGATTGTCTCTGAGTGTGCATCCGTGCGTGAGACTGTGTGAAGGAGAGACAGACAGACGGACAGACAGACGGACAGACAGATGGACAGACAGATGGACAGACAGACGGACAGACAGATGGACAGACAGATGGACAGACAGATGGACAGACAGATGGACAGACAGATGTAGTGAGAGAGAAAGAGAGAGTACGGGTCGAGATTGAAACTGAGTGTGTGTGTGTGCGTGTTACGGTGTTAGTACTCACCTGATTGTGGTTGCAGGGGTTATTTCATAGCTCCTGGCCCCTCTTCTTCACTGGTCGCTACTAGATCCATTATCTCCCTGTTCCTTGAGCTTTATTATACATCCCTGTGATTCATCTGAGTCTTCAACTTCCAATTGTGACCCATTGTTGCTGTGTCCCATCTCTGGAACATCCTGTCTCTGTCCACCTTGTCAATTACTGTCAGTATTTTATATGTCGTTATCATATCCCCCTATCTCTCCTGTTCTCCAGTGTCGTCAGGTCGATTTCCCTTAACCTCTTCTCTTAGGACATACCCCTTAGCTCTGGAACTAGTCTTGTTGCAATCCTCTGCACTTTCTCTAATTTCCTTACGTGCTTGGCTAAGTGTGGGTTCCAAACCTGTGCTGCATGTTAGGTAAGACACATATGCAACAGTTAGGTATCTTTATTTCGAATATTTCGATATAAAGATACCTAACTGTTGCATATGTGTCTTACCTAACAACCTGTCGGTATTTTATACCATTTTAATGTTCAATCTGTGCTGCATACTCCAACTTAGGCCTGACATACACGGTGTACAGGGTCCTGAACGATTCGTTATTGAGATGTTGGAATGCTGTTCATAGGTTTGCTAGGCGCCCATACGCTGCAGCAGTTATTTGATTAATATTCGCCTCAGGAGATGTGCCTGGTGTTATACTCACCCCAAGATCCTTTTCCTTGAGTGACGTTTGTAATCTCTGGCCCCCCTAGACTGTACACCGTCTGCGGTCTTTTTTCCCTTCTCCAGTCTTCATGACTTTGCACTTGCTGTGGTTAAACTCCAGGAGCCAATTGCTGGACCAGGTCTGCAGCCTGTCCAGATCCCTTTGTAGTTCCACCTGGTCCTCGTCCGATTGAATTCTTCTCATGAACTTCACATCATCTGCAAACAAGGACACTTCTGAGTCTATTCCTTCCATCATGTCGTTCACATATACTAGAAACAGCACTGGTCCTAGGACTCACCCCTGTGGAGCCCCGCTCGTCACAGGCGCCCACTTTGACACCTCGTCACGTACCATGATTTTCTAATGTCTACCCGAAAGGTATTCTCTGATCCATTGTAGTGCCTTCCCTGTTATACCTGCTTGGTCCTCCAGCTTATGCACTAATTTCTTATGTGGAACTGTGCCAAAAGCCTTCTTACAGTCCAAGAAAAAGCAGTCTACCCACCCTGTGTGTGTGTGTGTACTCACCTAATTGTGGTTGCAGGGGTCGAGACTCAGCTCCTGGCCCCGCCTCTTCACTGATCGCTACTGGATCCTCTCTCTCTCTGCTTCCTGAGCTTTGTCATACCTCTTCTTAAAACTATGTATGGTTCCTGCCTCCACTACTTCACTTGCTAGGCTATTCCACTTGCTGACAACTCTATGACTGAAGAAATACTTCCTAACTTTCCCTGTGACTCGTCTGTGGGGTGTGTGTGTTGTGTGTGTGTTTTGTGTGTGTGTGTGTGTGTTTTGTGTGTGTGTATGTGTGTGTGTTGTGTGTGTGTGTGTGTGTGTGTGTGTGTGTGTGTGTGTGTGTGTGTGTGTGTGTGTGTGTGTATGTGTGTGTGTATGTGTGTGTGTGTGTTGTGTGTGTATGTGTGTGTGTGTGTGGGGTGTATGTGTGTTATGTGTGAGTATGTGTGTGTATGTGGGTGTGTGTGTTTACTCACCTAGTTGTACTCACCTAGGTTGAGGTTGCGGGGGTCGGTCCGAGCTCCTGGCCCCGCCTCTTCACTGTCGCTACTAGGTCACTCTCCCTGAGCCGTGAGCTTTATCATACCTCTGCTTTAAAGCTATGTATGGATCCTGCCTCCACTACATCGCTTCCCAAACTATTCACTTACTGACTACTCTGGGCTGAAGAAATATTTCCCTAACATCCCTGTGATTCATCTGTGTCTTCAACTTCCAACTGTGTCCCTTGTTACTGTGTCCAATCTCTGGAACATCCTGTCTTTGTCCACCTTGTCAATTCCTCTCAGTATTTTGTATGCGTTATCATGTCCCCCCTATCTCTCCTGTCCTCCGTGTGTCAGGTTGATTTCCCCTTAACCTCTCCTCGTAGGACATACCTCTTAGTCTGGAACTAGTCTTGTTGCAACCTTTGCACTTTCTCTAGTTTCTTTACGTGCTCGGCTAGGTGTGGGTTCCAAACTGGTGCCGCATACTCCAATATGGGCCTAACGTACACGGGTACAGGGTCCTGAATGATTCCTTATTAAGATGTCGGAATGCTGTTCTGAGGGTTTTCTAGGCGCCCATATGCTGCAGTGTGTGTGTGTGTGTGTGTGTGTGTGTGTGTGGTGTGTGTGTGTGTGTGTGTGTGTGTTGTGTTGTGTCGTGTGTGTGTGTGTGTTTTTCTGTTGGTGTGTGTGTGTGTGTGTGTGTGTGTGTGTGTTGGTGTGTGTGTGTGGTGTGTGTGTCTGTGTGTGTGTGTGGTCTGTCTGGCTGTGTCTGTGTCTGTGTGTGTGTGTGTGTGTGTGTGTGTGTGTGTGTGTGTACTCACCTAATTGTACTCACCTAATCGTGGTTGCAGGGGTCGAGGGCTCAGCTCCTGGCCCCGCCTCTTCCCCGATCGCTACTGGATCCTCTCTCTCTCTGCTTCCGAGCTTTGTTTATACCTCTTCTTAAAAAATATGTATGGTTCCTGCCTCCACTACTTCACTTGCTAGGCTATTCCACTTGCTGACACTCTATGACTGAAGAAATACTTCCTAACGTCCCTGTGACTCGTCTGAGTCTTCAGCTTCCAGTTGTGTGTCTGTGTGTGTGGTGTGTGTGTGTGTGTGTGTGTGTGTGTGTGTGTGTGTGTGTGTGGTGTGTTGTGTGTGTGTGTTGTGGTCGTCTGGCTGTGTCTGTGTCTGTGTCTGTGTGTGTGTATGTGTGTATGTGTTGTGTGTGTGTGTGTGTGTGTGTGTGTGTGTGTGTGTGTGTGTGTGTGTGTGTGTGTGTGTATGTATATATATATATATGTGTGTGTGTATATGTGTGTACTCACCCAGTTGCTCTCATGGGGGTCAAGTTTCATCTGATCACTGATGTTAGGTCCTAGCTCTTGTACTCCTGTCATACATAACCTTGAAACCAAGTCTTTAATTATCTTCTTTCATTTCCTCTTCCAGTTCACTACACTTTGTCTTTCACTTCCGTTATATTTATAAGAATTTCTTACCCTTCCTGTGGTTCACTTTGCCTTTTCCATTTTCATCGTCGCGAACTTGTATCAGTCCCTCTCTTTGCCAATAGTTTCTCCCCATATACCTTGTTATTCTCGCTGAGTATTTTGTATGTCGTAAACGTGTCTTCCGTGGATCTTCACTATTCTTAGGATGTAAATTTAGTTCCTTTAATCTCTCCTCACAATATATTTCGCTTCTTTCCGGAAGTAGGTTGCGATCCCGTAAAATGTAAATTCCTGTACCAGCTTGATCGGGGACAAATTCCACAATTTGTTCCGTAATTAATGATTGGCTTGACATTATGTTATGTACATTATCTTAAATATGTTTTATATAAGTTGATGGGTGATAATGGGTGAGGGTGCGAGCAGGACCTGCCTAGCTTACCCCTTGAAGCTGAGAGAGTGACTGCTGTTGTTTGTGAAGCTGCTGTGTGCCTCAGGTGGAATGTTCGGTGTGATATAGACTCTCAGGTCATGCTATAGATTTTGCAGTTTCAACAAGTGTTGAGTCAACATTGTCACTACTCTTTCATTAGCTCTCACTAACTCAAGATACACTTGTTTAATTTCTTCCACCCTCTTATTTGTGTTTCACTCGCTGCTAGAACATCCGGCTTCTCATCATAATAATAACATTCAGAGTTCTCTGAATAAACACACTACATCTACGCACTTTTATAACATCCACGTAACATTCATGCCTCTCATGAAAGTCGTGTTACATCCACACACCGCCAAAAACCAGACCCTTATTAGAAGTACTTTACCAGCCCTCGACGACTCTCGGCAAGTAAGTAAAGGATTCTAACCCATTCTTCCGAAACAAATTATGAAGGAAAAATATTAAAAGACTTAAGAACGATTCGGAAATACACCCAAGTGAAAAAAAAGGTTCATAACAAATAAGTGAAACACAAGCCATCGTGCCAGAGTGTCAAACGTTTAAACTGGCTTCTCTATTTCTCACTTACAAGACAAGTTTTTTCCTGGGTGGTTGCTGTACAGAATGATGTAACACCGCCATCACGTCCTGCTCTCGTGCCTTCATAAAAGTGAGAAGAAACATAAAAAATACACATACAGATATGAATGTGTTCGTGTCTGTGTGTATAGAAACCGAGAGACGCAGGAGTGGCCAGTCATTAGCAGGAGAGAGGCACAAAGAGAAAGACAGAGATAGAGAATGAATATATATATGAATACATATATATATATTTATATATATATATATATATATTATATATATATATATAATATATATATATATATATATAATATAATATAATATATATATATATATATTATATTAAATATGTTAACACATCGGCCTTTTCCCACCAAGGCAGGGTGGGCGGAAAAAGAAAAATTTTCATCACTGTCTTGCCAGAGGTGTGCTTACACTACAGTTTTTAAACTGCAACATTAACACCCCTCCTTCAGAGTGCAGGCACTGTACTTCCCATCTCCAGGACTCAAGTCCGGCCTGCCGGTTTCCCTGAACCCCTTCATAAATGTTACCTAGCTCACACTCCAACAGCACGTTAAGTCCTAAAAACTATTTGTCTCCATTTGCTTCTGTTTAACACGCTCACGCATGCTTGCTGGAAGTCAAAGCTCCTCGCACACAAAACCTCTTTTACCTCCTCCCTCCAACCTTTCCTAGGCCAACCCCTACTCTGCCTTCCCTCCACTACAGATTTATACACTCTCCAAGTCATTCTATTTTCTTCCATCCTCTCTGCATATCCGAATCATCTCAACAAGCCCTTCTCAGCCCTCTGGACAATAGTTTTGGTAATCACACACCTCCTAATTTCCAGACCACGAATTCTCTTCACAGTATTCACACCACACATTGCCCTCAGACATGACGTCCCTACTGCCTCCAACCTTCTCCTTGTTGCA
Organism: Cherax quadricarinatus; assembly: GCF_026875155.1. NCBI lineage: Eukaryota > Metazoa > Arthropoda > Malacostraca > Decapoda > Parastacidae > Cherax > Cherax quadricarinatus. The sequence goes on from NC_069404.1 coordinate 71,186,524, forward strand.
ACATTCACTACCTATGTTTCACACTCATATAAGAGTGTTGATATAACTACACTCTCATACACTCCCCTCTTTGCTTCCTTGGACAAAGTTCTTACTCACCACAGACCCCTACGTGCACCATTCACCTATTTTCCCTCATCAGTTCTATGATTCACATCATCTTTGATAGACCCATCTGCTGACACGTCCACTCCTAAATATCTGAATACATTCATCTCCTCCATACTCTCTCCCTCCAATCTGGTATCCAATCTTTCGTCACCTAATTTTTTGTTATCCTATCCCCTGCTCTTTTATATTCACTTTTTTTTGTTTTTTACATACCTAAAAAATCATCCCAACCTCTGCAACTTTCTTAGAATCTCCCAACAAAAAGTGTCATCAACAAAGGCAATGTGCAACCCCCATTTGTTTAGTTTTTTATTTTTTAAACCCCAAACCCTCATGTCAAACCCGGCATTCATTTCTTACAACCCCATCTTTAATTATTGAACAACCACAGTGACATCACACATCCTTGTCAAAAGGATACTCTTACTGTGGAAAAATCCCCATCCCCACTCTCTGACTTGAGCTCACTTCACGTAAAAAACTCTTCCGTTTCAGTAACCCCCCCCCTCCCATTCCATAAATTTACATCCCCAATTTCCCCCCCCAACACCCTGTCTTACGCCTTTTCTAAAACCCTAAATGCCAAAAAAACCCTCTTTACTCTTATTAATACAGTTCACCAAAGTTTCACTGTAAAACTTGGCTCAACCCACTACCCTTTCCCAAAGCCCCCTTGTTCATTGCTTCTACTCTCTGTCTTACTTTAATTTTTCAAAAATAACCCCACCTTAACTTTACCAGGATACCCCCAAAAACTATTCCCCCATAACTTTTGCACTCTCTTTTGCCCTTTTGCCTTTATACAAAGGAACTAGTCTCTTGCCAATCCCTGGTACCTTACCCTCTTTCATAATTTTTTTATAAAACAACATCCAAAACTTTCCCCACCCCGCTTTTAACATTTCATTTTTATTCATCAATCCTAGCTCCTTTACCCCCTTTTATTCTACCCCCTGCCCAGCACTTCCCACACTCACAACTGGTCTTTCCCCATTCCCACAAAATGTTATTCCTCCTTTTCCTATACACGAAATCACGCTTCCCCATTATATCAAATACCCCCTATCTTCCCCATACCTTGCCCAGTTGTAACTTCCCCGTATTTTTAATATCATATTATATTATAATATATATATATTATATATATATATTATATATATATATATTTATATATATAATATATTTATATATATTATATATATATTTTATATATATGTTATATTCGGGTTTCGGTCATGCTGACTGCAAATTCTTGATATATCCCCCCCCCCCTTTTTCCGCGTGGTACATTATATAAAAATACTTGTGAGGTCAGAAATACAGGAGGAGATTGAAAACCTTGAAACCCTGTTGAGGCTGACGGGTGTTCCCGGGGGGAAGAAACATGGTTTTAAACAAAGCTGCCCAGGTTTTGAGGCAATTGGGCAGTGGTCGGAGCGTCACTTTGTTAACTTTTGCGAGTTTCCCCCTGACGTGGTTTCAATCCTGCTGACTGTGATCTTTCTGTATATATATTTATATTTTATATATATATATATTTTTATATATATATATTTATATATATTTATATATATATATATATATATATATTATATATATTATTATATATAGATATATATATATATATATATATAATATATATATATATTTTATATATATATTATATATTTATATATATAATATATTTATATTTTATTATATATATATATTTATATATATATATATATATATGTTCTACCCACTGTCTTACCGAATAGGTAAAACTGGTCAGTTAGCAAAAACTCATTTAAAGCTAGGTCTTTTCTAAAAATTTCTCCTATATGTTTAAATATAGATAGATTTTTTTCACTCATGTTAATGTAAAAATTAATATTTTTGTACCAAGAGAGCCTTAGAAAACTTACCTAACCTTATTATATCAAGCGCAATTTATCTTAGCCTAATCCAACTAAATATATTTTAGATAAGTTTACAATAATTTATTAATAAACAAACACAATGAATTTATTTATTTATTTATTTATTTATTTATTCATTCATTTATTTATTTATATAGTAAGACCATCTTAAATGAGATTTTGAGAATGGGAATAACATATTACTTGCAGGGCATCACTATAATCATAGTCTAAACACTTTACAGGTATCACGTTTTCTGTGCATAAATTAATACCGCTGCTGGCAATGAAATTGAGCAGGATAATATGTTACTGGATTAGTAGGAGAGATGAAGAACTTCTGGTAGGTACAAGATAAGTACTGAGTAGCACTAAACAGGATACCAATAAGTCTCTCTTAGAGAGCTTACCAGAAATATATGAAAGATGGCAAACTAAAGTAGACACAGGTTACAGAGATAGTTAAAAACATGTTTGAGGAACAACAATGATAGACTTCAGTCTTGATGGAAAGTAGTGATTCTCTAACACGAGACGAAGAGACGACTATGTCGTACATAAAACAGGACAACATGGCTGCAGCAGCCATAGAAAAAAGAGCAGTGAAATATGTAGGTGCTACGACAGGGGGATCTGGAAATTTAGAATAAGATGAAAATGCCCACACATCCGAAAATGTTCCAATATGTGACAGAAGAGACAGTGTGGTCTCCATTAAGACTGTAGGTATTTTCACTTTTAGACGTGTAAATCATGTCAGCAAATGTGAAAATGATATGACTGAAGTTACCCAAAATTCCACGAGAAAATAACACAAGGCTACAAAAAATACCTATCAAAAAATAATTGTATGGTAAACGAAATCACTTTTTTTAGCAAAAAAAGAAATCTATATGAAGTACGGAATGGGAAAGATGATGAAGGATTGTTTTTCATGAAAGTGTGTGTTGTGTGGACGTAATTTACGCCACTCTTACAAGATGATTACCAGAGAAGCATTACAGTTTGAGTTTTCTTACAGGATACAACCCTTGTTTATTTTCTTCATCGGATTTGCTTTTAAAAGACAGTAACAGTTTTGTGTTCTGTGCTCTCTCTCTCTCTCCAATTTGTCTTCAAAAATAAATTGTATTGAACTGAAAGAATTATACTGCAAAATAAATAAATGTAATATTCATAGGGATGCGCTAAACCTGTATGTGTCACACAGCGCCTGGGGGAATGCTAGATAATCAAGTTTGATCCAAGAAAGAGATGGGTAGATGTAATTTCATAGATTAAGAGGCCTTTTCGAGATCAGGGTTCACTTCCTAGCTTGAAGAGACAACCATACTCAACATACTCAACATACTCAACATACTCAACATACTCAACATACTCAACATACTCAACATACTCAAGATGTGGTCTACCTAATACCTACAGATAGTCAGTATTATTTATGGTATGTTATAATTATAATATGTTCCGTTATATTCAAAATATCTGGCTATGAAAATCCGAATATTTTGCTAACTCATGTTTAGTTGTATTATAATCAAAGTGAATTATTTAACTCGTTTATATATTTGTAATGCGTCAGTGAGTCTAGTTCCTTCATCCAACTATCATACTGAGACTCAAATGCCGAGATTTTTCCATAATTTTGCGCTGTCAACGAGTTTTTAAGACCGTTACGGGAGAGCTGTTTCCACGTGACTTAACAGATTACAAAGAGAATGAGATAGAAGGCTAATCCTTGAGGTAACCCACTTGTAACACTCAGTCACCTGGGTGAACCCACTACTTCTTCTTCTGTCACCTCATTCCACTACTTCACGACTGGACAATTGAAGTATTTTCTTACATCCTCGTGGCTCATCTGTGGTTTTCGCTTACATCTATGCCCTGTAGAGCTGCCACTCTCATGTTTTTTGTTTCATTATCCATTCTGTCATATCTTCTGAAGATCTTGAACATCATAATCATCTTGTCCCTGGCTCTAAGCGTTTTAAGGACGATGTGTTCATTTTCATTGGACTTTCCTCATGGTGTGTCCGTCTCAGTTCTTAAATTGGAATGAGAACGAATCTTTGTATATTCAAGAGGTCTTCTATAGACTTAAACAGATGTGGGTTCCATGTTGGTGCTGCATACTCTGTTGCAAGTGATGCATGCAGCGTGGCTGTCTCTATAACCACACATTCGAATAAATATTTTTTTTTTTGTCACTTTTCTTGTCCGATATAAACAGTTGCTTCACTCCTGGTCTCTTCTCTGTCTCAGGTCTTCCTCCCACCCCTTTCCTTTTTTCAAGACCGCTAGTGCTGAACTTCATTAGGCACTTTTATAATTATCTGGCAGCATATTAGTCTTCCTGCTGACCTGCCTGTTAATGGAACCAGTGGGTCATCGCCGCTGTGGCCCAGTTTTAAATGAGGCTCCTTGTGTGTAGTCGTTCCCAATCATCCTCTGATCGAATTCTCCACGCTAGCTGCACGTCACCTGCAATCTATAGGATTGCATGTCCTCTGGTAGTTCACATACGCATATCAGTCATGGTATAGCCAGTAGTATTTATCCATTGGAGACTTAGGTCATGTCCCTATTTTGTATTTCTCTAGGATTTGTATGTCCTTGAGACCATTGTAAAAAAAAAATCTGGATGTTTTGTACCCAAAGCCCGAACTTAACTTACTAACCATCTTATGGAACAACATTGGTGTCCCGTAGATCAATTGCTAGCGCACTCAGCTTACAATTTGTGATCCATGGTTCGATACCCGGAACGGCTGGAAACATTAGGACGTATTTCCTCCTTAAGACACCTGCTGTCCCTCTTCAAGTATCAGTAAAACAGGTACCTGGGTGCTTGTCGACTGGGACAAAACTGACCTAATTTTCCTGATGTCAGCTCGACCTGTATACTTTGTACATATACCTGTAGAAAATTTTACTAATATTATTATTATTATTATTATTATTATTATTATTATTATTATTATTATTTTATTTTTATTATTATTATTATTATTATTATTATTATTATTATTTAACATGAAGCCATTAAGTGGACCAGCTTGTGAGAACCTGCTTGTGACTCGTCACTATCTTCGCCCCAGGTCCTATTGCCTCTCTCGTAATAACTCTGTTATAAGTCACTTCAGATATTCCTTAGGCCTCCGAATCAGGTTTCTTTGTGCTTCCTTGCCAGTGGATCAGTAGCTGACGGAGCAGCGTGGTAGAGGCTTACCTGTAGTCAAAGAATACCGAGGCAGCCCACTATTCTTTGCCTCTCTCTCTCTCTCTCTCTCTCTCTCTCTCTCTCTCTCTCTCTCTCTCTCTCTCTCTCTCTCTCAAATGATCTATGTGTTTCATAATAGTTTAATACTGTAAGTTGGTTGAGACTAAATTTTCAGTTTATGAAGATAAGAAAACTTTCAGAAAGTTCTCTCTCACAAGATGGTCTCAGACTGCGTGTTTTTTTTTACTATTCTTTCCAATACTTTGGACAGTATGAATGTCGGTGATGCTGGTCTCTAATTTAGTGCCTCCTTGTTTCCCTGCTTCTATATTGGAACCATTTTTGTGTGTGTGTGTGTGTGTGTGGGGTGTGTGTGGTGTGTGGTGTGGTGTGGGGGGGGGGGGGGTGGGGGGGGGGGGGGGGGGGGTGGGTAGGGGGGGGGGTG
>NC_069404.1:71192700-71208107 GCF_026875155.1 Cherax quadricarinatus
GTTGTGTGTGTTGTGTGTGTTTTTTTTTGTGTGTGTGTATGTTTTTTTAGTGTGTGGTTATGTGGTATCCCCCAGTTGCTCTCATGGGGGTCAAGTTTCATCTGATCACTGATGTTAGGTCCTAGCTCTTGTACTCCTGTCATACATAACCTTGAAACCAAGTCTTTAATTATCTTCTTTCATTTCCTCTTCCAGTTCACTACACTTTGTCTTTCACTTCCGTTATATTTATAAGAATTTCTTACCCTTCCTGTGGTTCACTTTGCCTTTTTCATTTTCATCTTCGCGAACTTGTATCAGTCCCTCTCTTTGCCAATAGTTTCTCCCCATATACCTTGTTATGCTCGCTGAGTATTTTGTATGTCGTAAACGTGTCTTCCGTGGATCTTCACTATTCTTAGGATGTAAATTTAGTTCCTTTAATCTCTCCTCACAATATATTTCGCTTCTTTCCGGAAGTAGGTTGCGATCCCGTAAAATTTAAGTTCCTGTACCAGCTTGATCGGGGACAAATTCCACAATTTGTTCCGTAATTAATGACTGGCTTGACATTATGTTATGTACATTATCTTAAATATGTTTTATACAAGTGGATGGGTGATAATGGGTGAGGGTGCGAGCAGGACCTGCCTAGCTTACCCCTTGAAGCTGAGAGAGTGACTGCTGTTGTTTGTGAAGCTGCTGTGTGCCTCAGGTGGAATGTTCGGTGTCATATAGACACTCAGGTCATGCTATAGATTTTGCAGTTTCAACAAGTGTTGAGTCAACATTGTCACTACTCTTTCATTAGCTCTCACTAACTCAGATACACTTGTTTAATTTCTTTCACCCTCTTATTTGTGTTTCACTCGCTGCTAGAACATCCGGCTTCTCATCATAATAATAACATTCAGAGCATTCTGAATAAACACACTACAGCTACGCACTTTTATAACATCCACGTAACATTTATGCTTCTCATGAAAGTCGTGTTACATCCTACACACCGCCAAAAACCAGACCCTTGTAGAAGTACTTACCTGCCCTCGACGACTCTCGGCAAGTAAGTAAAGGATTCTAACCCATTCTTCCGAAACAAATTATGAAGGAAAAATATTAAAAGACTTAAGAAACGATTTGGATACACCAGTGAAAAAAAAAAGTTAGTAACAATTGGTATCATGATTTAGCTGTCATATTAAATGTTCAAGACACAGTGAGTGAAACACAAGCCATCGTGCCAGAGTTGTCAAACGTTTAAACTGGCTTCTCTATTTCTCACTTTACAAGACAAGTTTTTCCCTGGGTGGTTGCTGTACGAATGATGTAACACCGCCATCACGTCTGCTCGTCCCTTCATTAAAAGTGAAAAGAAACATAAAAAATACAATACAGATATGAAATGTGTTCGTGTCTGTGTGTTAGAAACCGAGAGAGCAGGATGGGCCAGTCATTACCCAGGAGAGAGGCACAAAGAGAAAGGGACAGAGATAGAGAATAAATTATATATGAATCCCTTATATTATATATATATATATATATAAAATATTTATATATATAATATATATATTAATATATATATTTATATATATTATAATAAACTAATATATTATAATATATATATATATATATTTATTTATATATATATATATATTTATATATATATATGTATACATATATATATATATTATATATATATATATATATATATATATATTATATATATATATATATTATATATATATATATATATATATATATATATATATATATATATATATGTAAACATCGGCCTTTTCCCACAAGGCAGGGTGGGCGGAAAAAGAAAAATTTTCATCACTGTCTTGCCAGAGGTGTGCTTACACTACAGTTATAAAACTGCAATATTAACACCCCTCCTTCAGAGTGCAGACACTGTACTTCCCATCTCCAGGACTCAAGTCCGGCCTGCCGGTTTCCCTGAACCCCTTCACAGCACGTTAAGTCCTAAAAACTATTTGTCTCCATTTGCTTCTGTTTAACACGCTCACGCATGCTTGCTGGAAGTCAAAGCTCCTCGCACACAAAACCTCTTTTACCTCCTCCCTCCAACCTTTCCTAGGCCAACCCCTACTCTGCCTTCCCTCCACTACAGATTTATACACTCTCCAAGTCATTCTATTTTGTTCCATCCTCTCTGCATATCCGAATCATCTCAACAAGCCCTTCTCAGCCCTCTGGACAATAGTTTTGGTAATCACACACCTCCTAATTTCCAGACCACGAATTCTCTTCACAGTATTCACACCACACATTGCCCTCAGACATGACGTCCCTACTGCCTCCAACCTTTCCTTGTTGCAACATTCACTACCTATGTTTCACACTCATATAAGAGTGTTGATATAACTACACTCTCATACATTCCCCTCTTTGCTTCCTTGGACAAAGTTCTTACTCACCACAGACCCCTACGTGCACCATTCACCTATTTTCCCTCATCAGTTCTATGATTCACATAATCTTTGATAGACCCATCTGCTGACACGTCCACTCCTAAATATCTGAATACATTCATCTCCTCCATACTCTCTCCCTCCAATCTGGTATCCAATCTTTCGTCACCTAATTTTTTGTTATCCTCATCACCTAGCTCTTTCGTATATTCACTTTTAATTTTCGTTTTTTACATACCCTACCAAACTCATCCACCAACCTCTGCAACTTCTCTTCAGAATCTCCCAACAGCACAGTGTCATCAACAAAGAGCAACTGTGACAACTCCCACTTTGTGTTAGATTCTTTATCTTTTAACCCCAAACCTCTTGTCAACACCCGAGCATTCACTTCTCTTACAACCCCATCTATAACTATATTGAACAACCACAGTGACATCACACATCCTTATCTAAGGACTACTCTTACTGTGGAAATAATCTCCATCTCTCCTACATACTCTGACTTGAGCCTCACTGTCCACGTAAAAACTCTTCACTGCTTTCAGTGACCTACCTCCCATTCCATAAATTTACATCTGCCACATTGCCTCCCTATCCACCCTGTCATACGCCTTTTCTAAAATCCATAAATGCTACAAAAACCTCTTTACTCTTATCTAAATACAGTTCACCTATAAGTTTCACTGTAAACACTTGGTCTACACACCCACTACCCTTCCTAAAGCCTCCTTGTTCATCTGCTATCCTACTCTCTGTCTTACTCTTAATTCTTTCAATAATAACCCTACCTTACACTTTACCAGGTATACTCAACAGACTTATTCCCCTATAACTTTTGCACTCTCTTTTGTCCCTTTTGCCTTTATACAAAGGAACTATGCATGCTCTCTGCCAATCCCTAGGTACCTTACCCTCTTCCATACATTTATTTCATAAAAACACCAACCACTCCAAAACTATATCCCCACCTGCTTTTAACATTTCTATTTTAACTCATCAATCCTAGCTCCTTTACCCCCTTTCATTCTACCCACTGCCCCACGCACTTCTCCCACACTCACAACTGGCTCTTCCTCATTCCTACAAGATGTTATTCCTCCTTGTCCTATACACGAAATCACAGCTTCCCTATCTATATCAACATATTCCCTCTATCTTCCCGATACCTCTGACTCTCCAGTTAGTAACTCTCCTCTCTATTTTTAACTATCATATATATATATATATATATATATTATATATATATATATATATATATATATATATATATATATATTATATATATATTATATATTATTATATATATATAATATATTTTTAAATAGTAAAATTTTTCGTGGTTTGAGTCATGCTGACTGCAAAAATTCTTGTAACCCCCCCCCCTTGTTTCCCGGTTTCATTCTTTTAAAAAATTACTTGGGGTCAGAACATACGGGGAATTTAAAATCCTTAAAACCCCATGCGGGGGGAAAAAAGGGTTTGAAAACCTGGGTTTGGGCTTGGGCATGGTGAAAAGGATTTTGAATTTTGGGTTTTTGCGGGGTTTTCAAGCGTTTTATTTTTTTGTTTTAATTTTTAATTTATTTTAATTTAATTTAAAAATATATATTATAATATATTTATATATATATTAAATATATATATAAATTTTTTTATAATATATATATATAAATATTTAAAAATATAAAAAATTTATTAAAATATATAAAAATATATTATATATATATTATTTATTATATATATATATATATATATTTCTACCACTGTCTTACCGAATAGGTAAAAAATGGTCGTTAGAAAAAACTCTTTTAAACTGGGTCTTTTCTAAAAATTTCCCCTAATGTTTAAATAAGATAGTTTTTTTTCACTCATGTTAATGTAAAAATTAATATTTTTGTCCAAAGAGACCCTTAAAAAATTCCTAACCTTATTATTCAAGCGCAATTTATTACCCTAATCCAATAAATATATTTTAGAAAAGTTTACAATAATTTTTTAAATAAACAAAAACAATGAATTTTTTTTTATTTATTTATTTATTTTTTATTTTTTCATTTATTTTTTATATATAAGCCATCTTAAATGAGTTTTGAAAAGGGGAATAACATATTATTTGCAGGGCATCACTATAATATAGTCAAAAACTTTACAGGTATCACTTTTTTGTGCATAAATTAATACGCTGCTGGAAAATAAAAATTGAGCAGGATAAATGTTACGGTTTATTTAGGAGAGATAAAAACTTCTGGTGGGTACAAGATAAGATGAGTACCAAAACGGGATACCAATAAGTTCTCTTAGAGAGCTTACAAAAATATATGAAAGAGGCAAACAAAGTAGACACAGGTTACAGAGATGTTAAAAACAGTTTGAGGAAAAACAATGATGACTTCAGTCTTGTGGAAAGAGTGATTCTCTAACCGAGCGAAGAGAACTATGTCGTACATAAAACAGGACAAATGGCTGCAGCAGCTAGAAAAAAAAGCAGTGAAATATGTAGGGGCTACGACAGGGGGACGGAAATTTAGAAAAGAGGAAATGCCCCCAAACGAAAATGTTCCAATATTGAAGAAGAGACAGTGGGGTCTCCATTAAGACGTAGTATTTTCACTTTTTGACGTGAAAAACAGTCACAAATTGGAAAAAGATATGACTGAAATTACCAAATTCCCCGAGAAAAAAAACACAAGGCTACAAAAAATCCCACAAAAAAATAATTGTATGGTAAACGAAATCATTTTTTTAGAAAAAAAAAAATCATAAAATACGGGAAAGGGAAAAAAGGATGAAGGATGTTTTTTTGAAAATGTGTTTGTGTGGAGTAATTTACGCCACTCTTACAAGATGATTTCCCCAAAGTTACAGTTTGAGTTTTTTTACAGGATACAACCCTTGTTTTTTTCTTCATCGGATTTCTTTTAAAAGACAGTAACGTTTTTGTTCTTGCTCCTCTCTCTCTCCCAATTTTTCTTCAAAATAAATTTTTTTTTGAATGAAAGAATTATACGCAAAATAAATAAATGTAATATTATAGGGGTGCGCTTAAGAGAAAAAACCATACCAACATACCAAAACTCAACATCCCAAAATACTCAACATACCAACATACTCAACATATCAAGATGTGGTCTACCTAAAAACCTACAGATAGTCAGTATTATTTATGGTATGTTATAATTATAATATGTTCCGTTATATTCAAAATATCTGGCTATGAAAATCCAAATAATTTTGCTAACTCATGTTTAGTTGTATTATAATCAAAGTGAATATTTAACTCTTTTATATATTTGTTAATGCGTCAGTGGTCTAGTTCCTTCATCCAACTATCATACGAGACTCAAATGCCGAGATTTTTCCATAATTTTGCGCTGTCAACGATTTTTTTAAAGGACCGTTACGGGAGAGCTGTTTCCACGTGACTTAACAAAATACAAAGAGAATGAGATAGAAGGCTAATCCTTGAGGTAACCCACTTGTAACATTTAGTCACCTGGGTGAACCCATACTTCTTCTTCTGTCACCTCATTCCACTACTTCACGACTGGACAATTGAAGTATTTTCTTACATCCTCGTGGCTCATCTGTGGTTTCGCTTACATCTATGCCCTGTAGAGCTGCCACTCTCATGTTTTTTGTTTCATTATCCATTCTGTCATATCTTCTGAAGATCTTGAACATCATAATCATCTTGTCCCTGGCTCTAAGCGTTTTAAGGACGATGTGTTCATTTTCATTGGACTTTCCTCATGGTGTGTCCGTCTCAGTTCTTAAATTGGAATGAGAACGAATCTTTGTATATTCAAGAGGTCTTCTATAGACTTAAACAGATGTGGGTTCCATGTTGGTGCTGCATACTCTGTTGCAAGTGATGCATGCAGCGTGGCTGTCTCTATAACCACACATTCGAATAAATATTTTTTTTTTTGTCACTTTTCTTGTCCGATATAAACAGTTGCTTCACTCCTGGTCTCTTCTCTGTCTCAGGTCTTCCTCCCACCCCTTTCCTTTTTTCAAGACCGCTAGTGCTGAACTTCATTAGGCACTTTTATAATTATCTGGCAGCATATTAGTCTTCCTGCTGACCTGCCTGTTAATGGAACCAGTGGGTAATCGCCCCTGTGGCCCTTTTTTAAATAGGCTCCTTGTGTGTAGTCTTTCCCCAATCACCTCTGATCGAATTCTCCACGCTAGCTGCACGTCACCTGCAATCTATAGGATTGCATGTCCTCTGGTAGTTCACATACGCATATCAGTCATGGTATAGCCAGTAGTATTTATCCATTGGAGACTTAGGCATGTCCCTATTTTTATTTTCTAGGATTTTTATGTCCTTGAGACCTTGAAAAAAAAAAAAAATTGGATGTTTTGTACCCAAACCCAAAATTTAACTTACTAACCTCTTATGGAACAACATTGGTGTCCCCGTAGATCAATTGCTAGCCACCAGCTTACAATTTTTGATCCAGGGTTCGATACCCGGAACGGCGGGAAAACTTTAGGACGTATTTCCCCTTAAGACACCTGCTGTCCCCTTAAAGTATCAGAAAAAAACGGGGCCCTGGGTGCTTGTCCTGGACAAAACACCAAATTTTCCCTGATTCACCGACCTGTATACTTTGTACATAACCTGTAAAAAATTTTTTACTAATATTATTATTTTTTTTTTATTATTTTAATATTATTATTATTTTATTATTATTATTTTTATTATTTTTTATTTTTAAATTATTTTTATATTAACATGAAGCCTTTAAAGTGGACCAGCTTGTGAAACCTGCTTGTGATCGCACTATTTTCCCCCAGGTCCTATTGCCCCTCGTAAAAACCTGTTATAATCACTTCAGTTTATTCCTTAGGCCTCCGAATCATTTTTCTTTGTCTTCCTTCCAGGGGATCATACTGAGGGAGCGCGTGGTAAAGGTTTACCTGTAGTCAAAGAATTACCGAGGCAGCCCACATTCTTTGCCTCTCTCTCTCTCTCTCCTCTCTCTCTCTCTCTCTTCTCCTCTCCCCTTCCTCTCTCTCTCTTCAATGATCTATTTTTTCAAATAGTTTAATACTTAATTGGGTTGAGAAAAAATTTTCATTTAGAAGATAAGAAAATTTTCAAAAATTTCTCCTCAAAAAGATGGCCCCTAAACGGGTTTTTTTTTTTTTACTATTCTTTCCAATACTTTGGACAGTAGAATGTCGGTGATGCTGGTCTCAAATTTAGTGCCCCTAGTTTCCCTCTTCTATTTTGGAACCATATTGTGTGTGTGGTGGTGTGTTTTGGGTTGTGGTGTGGTTGTGTGTGTGTGGTGTGGTGTGTGGGGTGTGTGTTGTGTGTGTATGTGTGTGTGTGTGTGTGTGTGTGTGTGTATGTGTGTGTTGTGTGTGTGTTGTGTGTGTGTAGGGTTGTGTGTGTGGTTGTGGGGTTGTGTGTTTTGGTGTGGTGTTGTGTGTGTGTGTGTGTGTGTGTGTAGTACTCACCTAATTGTACTCACCAAATTTGGGTTTGCGGGGGTCAGATAGCTCCGGGCCCCGCCTCTTCACTGATCGCTCGACCCTCTCCTCTCTGCTTCCGAGTTTTGTCATACCTCTTTTTAAAAACATGTATGGTTCCTGCCCCCACTTTTCCACTTGCTGGGCTTTTCCCACTTGCTGACAACTCTAGACGAAGAAAAATTTCCCTAACGTCCCTGTGACTCGTCTGGCTTCACTTCCAGTTGTGACCCCTTGCCCTGTGTCCCCCCCTTGGAACACCCTTTCTGTCCACCTTGTCTATTCCCCGCAGTATCTTGTAGTCGTTATCGTCTCCCCCTGCCCCCTTCTGCCCTTTCCAGTGTCGTCGTCCGATTCCCTTAACCTTCCTGTAGACTTTCCCCCTTGAGCTCGGGACTACCCTTGTTGAAAACCCTTTGTATTTCTCTAATTCTTGACGTGCTTGACCAGGTTGGGTTCCGAGGTGCGCATACTCCAGTATGGCCTGACATACACAGTGACAGTGTTTTGAACGATTCCTTTTTTGAGTACGGAACGCTTTTCCAGGTTTGCCGGCGCCCTATGCTGCAGCGGTATTTGGTTGATGTGTGCCTCCGTGATGTACCGGTGTTATGGTCACCCCAAAGGCTTTCTCCCTGGTGAGGTCTGTAGTTTTTGCCCACCTAGCCATATTCTGTCTGCGGTTTCTTTCCCCCCCCCAAATCTTCATGACTTTGCTTTTGGGGCTGGTTTTAATTCGGGGACAGTTACTGGACCACATGCCCCGCCTTCCAGGTTCTTTGCAGCCCTGCCATCCCGTCCGATTAATTCTTCTCATAAACTTCACTCACTGCGCAGGGACACTTCAAGTTTTTCCTTCCCACATGTCTTTTTCCATATATCAAAATACATGGTCTAGAACACCCCGGGGGACCCCGCTTTTTAACAGGCGCCCACGTGATATTTTCTTCACGTCCCATGATCTTGCTGCCTCCCTGTCAGGTATTCCCTTATCCATTGCAGTCCCCCTTCCTTTTATGTGTGCCGATCCCCAGCTTCTGCACTAATTCTGTGGGAATGTGTCAAAGGCCTTCCTGCATCTGGGAAAAACGCAATCTCCCCAACCCTCTCTTCGGCTTACTTCTGTTACCTTGTAAAAAAACTCCAGGGGGTTTTGTGATACAAGATTTGCCCCCCTAAACCCCAGCTGGTTTTCATTTATAATCTTGCCCCTTTCCAGGTGTTGCCCATCCCCCCTGATAATCTTCTCCATGACTTTGCACACAATACATGTCAGAGAACCGGGTCGTATTTTTGTGCCTCGTTTCTTTTTCCCTTTTTAAAAAAGGGGGACACTTTAGCGCTTCCTTTCTCAGGTAGTCCCCATTTTAAAAGGATGTGTTGAAGATTGTGGTTTAGGGCCACCAGCATCTCGCTCCTTCTCAAAAGGACCCAGGGATTTTGTTGCCCGGTCCCAGCCTTTGAGGTGTCAAGGTCATTTTAAGAGCTTTTTCACCTCCCCCAGTTTTTCGTATGTCTCAACACTTGTTGGTTATTCCCTCTTGATGTTCCCTTCTGTGCTGTTTTCCCAACCCTTCCTGTCCTACTGTAAAAACTTCCTTAAATCTCCTGTTATCCTCACTTTTACCCCCTGATCATTTCTTGGAGTTCCCCACCTTCTTCCTTAATCTGATCACCGGGTCTTTGACTGTTGTCTTCCTCCATGGGCTATACAACGTTTGGGGTCAGTCTTGATTCTCATCTATGTCTTTTCATCTGTCGCGGGGCCCCCCCCTTACCTGTGCGTACTCATTCCGGGCTCTGCGACTGTTTTCCCCCTTTTTTCGTGTGTTCCTGCCCCCCTGTATTTTTTTTTTTCCATTCCTATTGCACTTTGTTTTTCCCTCCTTAAAAAACCGTGGGGTAAACCGGGGGGCGTTTTTTGGGTCTCCCGTTGTTACTTTTGCCCTTGGGAATGAACCTTTTCCCACTCCCTCCTTGCTTTTTGTTGCTACATATTCCATCATTTCATTTACTGGCTTTCCTGCCAGTTTCTGTCCCATGGACCTCCCGCATGAATTTCCCCTTAAACCCCTATGTAGTCCCCTCTTTTATAGTCAGGTTTTTTCCCATTCACTCCGTTATTCTCTCCACTTGCAGCCTACTTGTATTCAAAGCACAAACCATGGTCGCAGTCCTGGGGGACTCTCATACTTGACCTCAATGTCTGGCTGCCCGGGGAACAAAAGGGTCCAATCTTGCTTTTTCCATCCTCCCCTCTACTCGGTTGTCCTTAACATGTTGGTGCATGAGGTTTTCCAGCCCCACTCCAAATCCTGGCTCTCCATGTTTCGGGACCCCCATGTGGTCCAGGTTTCCCAGAATCTCCCTGGGGTTGAAATCCCCCAAACCAGAACTTTGCTCTGCTGGAGTGAGCTTCTTCCCACCTCACAAGTGTGCCCACCTTGCTCTGTTGCTCCTTCATATTCCTCTTTTTGGCCCCGCAGTTTGGGGTGGTTTATACATCACTGCAATGACCATTTGTGTTCCCAGACTGAAGTGTACCTGCTATGAGTCTCTTTTCCTGTCTCATCTATTCCTTCCTTTCCAAATTTTCCCATCTTTTTTTTACGACAAGCACCCCCCCTCCCCCCCCCCCCTTCATCTTTCCTCATGATTGGTACCTGGTGGGAAGTTTGCATCGTTTTTGTCTCCAGAGTTTTGTTTCTGTACGCTATGATGTCTGGGGACTTCTCTTGTTCTTTTTTCCCTTCCCATGTTTATTCGTTAACCATCTGCATTTTGTGTACCAAACCTTCAACTTCTGTTCTAATACTGAAACTTGGTGCGGGGGGGGAAAACAGAGGGATCGGGTGTGATGGTTGGTTGGGAAAGTTCTTGCCCTTTGGGGGGGTCGTGGGTGGGGTCCTTCTGCAGGTGTTTCTGGGGGGTGCGCTTGTCCTTTCCTTTGTCCTGGGTTATTCTGCTCTCCCTTTTTTTTTCCTCCCCTTTCTCCTTTCGTTTTTTAACCCCTCTTTTCATTTTCTTCCTTTTGTCCTGTGTTTGTCTCGGGCGAGGTACCACTCCGAACCCCTGCTTTTCCTCTCAGCCCTGCTTTCTCCTGCAGGGTCAGGTTCGGGTTGATTTTGCCTTGAAATTATTTAGAGGCCGATTCCTTTTCTTTTTTAACCACCCCAATTTTCCGAAAATTTGCCACCTGGGTCATGTCCCCCTCGCCTATCACCTTCATGATTCTTCAATCGCTTTTTTCTCCCCTGCTTTCTTTTATCATAATTTCCCCTTTTGCTTCGTCTAGCCATAGACAAACCGGATCTCTCCCTTTCCCCCTCCCCCGGGCTCCCATTCATCCCCCTGATGTGTTTTAGTTCCCTTTCCCCTGGAGTGTTTCCCTTTCCCTTTAGTCCCCTTCCCCCGTTATGGCCCTATGCTTCTTGGTTTTTCCTTCCTGTCATTGCTCCGGCCCCCACAGGGATCTGGGAAGGTCCTTGACAGGGCCTAGTTCCATCAATGTCTTCCAACCTCTCTTTCGTCCCCCAAAAGTGCTCCCGTCTTTGTTTTTTGGGCCCCCGTTTGGGTTTTTACAGGACCTCGCATCATTTTAGTTTCCATGCTTTTCCCTTTGGACCTTTTTCTGGTTCGATGTGCCATTGCCCATGCTACTTCTGTAATATCTTTGTTCTGTGCTGTTTAGATGTCTAGCTCCTCTTTTAATCCTCTATCTTGATTTCTGCTGCTGTGGGGCCCGTTTTTTTCCCCTTTTGCATTCTGCTCAACCCCCCTTTTCCATCTTCCTTTCCAGCTCTCTAGTCTCCTTCCCCGTTTCCTCCCTTTTTTGAGCTCATTTCCCCTTCCCCTCTCAGATTCGTCCTTGGAGCCCCTTGTCCTCATCCTGGTTAGGGGGGGGGAAAAGACGGGTTTGGGGAGGGGTGGATGGTTGTGGGGGAGGGGGAGGGTGGTTATTGGAGGGGGGAGATAGTTGGGGGAGGGAGTTAATGTTTGGGGGGGGGAGTTTAAAGGGGTTGGGGGGGGGGGGAGGGGATGGGTGGTTATGGGGGAAGGGGAGGATGGTTATTGGGGGGGGGAGGGTTTTTGGGCGGGGGGTTTGACGGTTTGGGGGGGGGTTAGGTGGTTTGGGGGGGGGTAGGGGCTAAGGGAAGGTGTCAAGTGGAGGGGGTTGGTGTGTGTGTGGGTTGTGTGTGTGTGTGTGTCGTGTGTGGTGTGTGTGTGTGTGTGTGTGTGTGTGTGTGGTGTGTGGTGTGTGTTTGTGTGTGTGTTTGAATGTGTGTTGTGAATGGTTTGGAATGTGTGTGTGTGGTTGTTTTTTGTGTGTGTGTGCGTGTGGTGTTGTGTCGTGTGTGTGGTGGTGTATGTGTAGTGTAGTGGTGTGTGTGTTTGGTGTTTTCTATGTGTGTGTGTATGGGTTTTGGGGGGTATGGTTTTATGTTGTGATGTGTGTGTTTGTGGTGTGTGCTTTTGTGGAGGGAGGGAGGGTTAGGGGGGGGGGGGGGTTTAAGGCCTCGTGTAGGCACAAATTTAGTCTCATTTATCTTTCCCAATTATGCTACTCTCTCCACTTATTGCCCTTTCGGGTTTACGTGTTTTGTTTGCTGGTTTTTACATTTTCCTTGTTCAATTTAGAGAGGATTCCTAGCTTCCCAATATTCTTATTTCTAATAAATACCGTAAAACCCCTTTCTTTTTTATTTTTTTTTTTGTGTTGTGTTGGTGGGGGTGTTTTGTGTGGGGTTGGGTGGGGTGTGTGTGTGGTGGGGGGTGTGTGTGGTGTGGGGTTTTTTGTGTGTGTGGTGTGTGTGTGGTGTGTGTGAGAGTCTTGTCGGTGTAAAAACTGGGCCCCAAATTTTGTGACCTACTAAACCCCCCTGGGACCCCCCAGCACCGTCTTACCCTGTTGCCTTAAAAGCTTTTCCCACCACCTTCTCACACTCGTCAACACTATATTCTCTAATCTATGCTATTTCATTTTAATTCTGGTAATAGCTTGCAGGAGGGTGACCATTATCAAACAATAAAAAAAACAAAAAAACGGGGCAATAACCGGTTACTTCCCCCTTTACCCACCAAACCCTTTTTAACCCCACCCCCAAATAACCAAATTTCCCCCCCCCACTTTACCCAAGGAGCCACCTTTAAACATAAACCCAAATTTTTGGGAAAACTTGCGTGACGTTTCCAGGCCAGTGAAGTGGCCAGGCCTAAACCCCCCCCGGTTTCCTTTGGGGAAAAAAATTTTTTTCGCTTTTCCCCTTTACTTTCTTTAACTAATAACTTTTAATTATCACTTATATTGTTAGGCCCCCACCACTGTTACTTTTAGTGTATTACGCGCCTTTTAAACCCAAGGGTTTTTGGGCCTTGTTAAGTTTCACCCCAACCCCCCCCTTTTCTTTTTTTTTTTTTTTGTTTTGTTTGGTTTTTGTTATTTGTGTTTTGTTGGGTTGGGTTTGGGTGTTATGTGTTTTGAAGTGTGTGTGTGTGGTGTGTGTGTGTGTGTTGTGTGTGTTGTGTGGTGTGTGTTGTGTGTTTTGTGGTGGTGTTTTGTGTGTGTGTGTGTGTGTGTGTGGGTTTGTGTGTGTTGGTGTATTGTGGTGTGTGTGTGTGTTGTGTGTGTGTGTGTGGTTTTTGTGTTGTGGGGTTTTGTTGTTGTTGTGGTGTTGTTTGTGTGTGTGGTGTGGTGTGAGTGTGTGTGTGGTGTGTGTGTGTGTGTGTTGGGGTGGTGTGTGTTGTGTTGTGTGTGTTGTGTGTGTGTGTGTGTTGTGTGTGGTGTTGTGTGGTGGTGTGGTGGTGTGTGTTGTGTGTGTGTGTTTTTGGGTTTGTGTGTGGTGTGTGTGTGTGTGTGGTGTTGTGTGTGTGTGTGTGTGTGTGTGTGTGTGTGGTGTGTGTGTGTGTTGTGTGTGTTTTGTGTGTGTGTGGTGTGGTTATGTATGTGTGTGTGTGTGTGTTTGTGTGTGTTGTTTTTGTGGTTGGGGTGGGTAGTTTGGGTTTTGGTTGGTTTTTTTGTTTGGTTTGTTCCTTTTTTTGTTGGGTTTGTTTTTTTGTGTATTTGTGTTTGTGGTTTTGTTGTGTGTTAGTCTTTACTATTGTGGTTTTCCCCGGGTTGGGAAATCATTCCTGCCCCGCTTTCCCCTTATCGGCTTTTCTGTCCCTCCCCCCCTTTTGCCTCCTTGAGCCTTTCCCAACCTTTTTCTTTAAAATTTTGGTTCGCCTTTTTCCCTTTTTTCCTCTAAATTCCACTTGCCGGGGTTTTTCCAATTGGGGTGCAACCTAGGGCCCAAAAAAACCAAGTTACTTCTGAAGTTCCCTTATTAAGGGTTGGAACCCCTTTTCTGTGTTTTGGTTTTTGTTTGTTTTGGTTGTTTTTGTGGGGTTTTCCCCTTTTTCCCCCTATTTGGGGTTCAGGGGGCGTTCCCGTTTCCCCCCCCTTTAACCTTTCCTCTCCTTCCCCTTTGGCTCTTAATACCCCGTTTAAAAAAAATTTATTTCCCCCCCAACTTTTCCCCTGCTTTCCAGGGGGGGGGGGGGGGGGGGGGGGGGGGGGGGGTGGGGGGGGGGGGGGGGGGGGGGGGGGGGGGGGTTTCCACGACACTTTACTAAAAAAAAACCCCTTTTTTATTACTTCAATTTTGGGACCTTGTTCTGGTCCCTTTGGAAAATCCGTCTTTTTCCACCCTTTTCTATTCCCAGCAGTTTTTTTTCGTTATCATGTCTCCCCTGACCCTCCTGTCCTCCAGTGTCGTCAGGGGCCCATTTCCCCCACCTTTTTCGTAGGACAATCCCCCTAGCTTGGGACAGTCTTTTTACAAACCTTTGCACTTTATCTAAAAATTTACGTGCTTTACTAGGGGTGGATTCCAAACTGGTGCCATACTCCAGTATGGGCCTGACGTAAATGTAACAGATCTTAAACGAATCCTTACTGAATATCGGGAAAGCTATCCGTAGGTTTCCAGGCGCCCGATGCTGCAGCAGTTATCTGATTGATATGGCCTCAGGGGATATGCTCGGGGACTAAGAAATCGTAATGACACGTTGCAAAAAAACCATACCCCCGGCCGGGGTTGAACCCCCGGTCATAGAGTTCAAAACTCCACCCGTCGCGTTTGCCACAGACCAGCTAGCCCAAAATTTTGAGACTCTTGACCCCGGGGTTTAATCCCGGGCCCGGGGGGATGGTTTATTTGCTCGGTGTTATACCACCCCCAGATCTTTTTTCCCTTTAGTGAGGTTTGCAGTCTTTGGCCATCTAAACTATATTGTGTCTGCGGTCACTTTTGCCCTTCCCCAATCTTCATGACTTTGCTTTGGCAGGGTTAAATTTAAGGAGCAGTTTTTCTGGGACAAGGCTTTTAGCCTTCCAGGTCCTTTTTTAGCCTCCTATCCTCACCGATTTGATTCTTTTCATTAACTTCGCATCTCTGCAAAAAAGGACACTTCTGGTCCCACCCCCTTTTGTTATGTCGTTCCATATCCAAGAACAGCACCCCC
>NC_069404.1:71208607-71228878 GCF_026875155.1 Cherax quadricarinatus
TTTTTTATTTAAAACACCCTATCATTTTCCCCCTAATTCTACGCCTTTCTAAAGAGTGCAGATTCAGGGCCCTCAGTCTATCCTCATAGGGAAGATTTCTGATACATGGGATCAACTTCGCCATCCTCCTTTGTACGTTTTTCCAGTGCATTTACATGTATATCCATTTTGTAATACGGTGACCAGAACTGTGCAGTATAATGTAGATGAGCCTAACCAAAGATATATAGAGTAGAAAAACAAGCTGAGGACTTCTGTTATTTATACTTCTTGATATGAAGCCAAGGATTCTGTTAGCTTTATTACGAACACTTATGCACTGTTGTCTTGGTTTCAGGTTACTGCTAACCAGAATTTCTAAATCCTTTTTGCAATCAGTAATATGTATTAAGATCTACATTATTTAGTTTATATGTGGCATGGTTATTATCCTTTCCAACATTTAGAACTTTGCATTTGTCTATATTAAACTGCATCTGCCACTTCTCCAACCATTGCGTCAGTCTATTTAAATCATCCTGGAGTCCTCTGATGTCCTCATTAGAATGAATTGGACAGCCTATTTTGGTGCCATCAGCAAATTTGCTTATGTCACTTAAATTACTGTGTGGGATAATAATCAAGAATTTTCCTGGCTAGAGACTCGTCTGTGTTCTAGTAGCTGTTGTTTTGGTTGAAGTTGTTTGATGTACTGATTCCTGATAATTCCAGAGTCTTGCATTTTGAAATGTCTTTCTCTTTGACAATGAGTTGTGTGCTCTGGTAAAGTGGTTTTGGGATTTTCCCTGTGAAACAGACTTTCATGTGGTCCATTCTGCTGGCATATTCAGTTCAGTAATGTTTGTATGGAGGTCTCTTCATGTTTCTCCCACATATATTTGGTCATAGTTGTTGCAAAGGATTGTGTATACCCCTGCCATAGTTTGACCTTGTTGGTGTATCCCTTAGTGGTCATGTTCCTAATTGTTGCGGAGGTAGTAGTGGATACCTGGAATTTGATACTAGAGACGTGTTTAACCCGTAAACGGTCCAAGGAGATCTACGTTCACATGTGTAGTGTTACAAAAGTAGATTACGTTTTTTTTTACGTATTTTCAAATATAACAAAAAAAAAAAGTAGATCAAAGTTTTTTTTTACACATTTTCAAATGTAAAAAACAAAAAGAAGATCTACCTTTTTTTACATACTTTCAAATGTTGAAAAAACGTATATATACGTTTGGACCGTTTATGGGTTAAGAGTAGAGTTGTTATGGTGGACTATGTATCTTTTTTTGATGGTGTCTCATCTGTGTTAGTTAAAAATTTTGTGTACATAAAGCTTGCATTCTCTGATAAAATGAACAAGGTTGTTGTGTGAAGGCATTATCTCACCTTTCAAGGGTGGTGACTAGTGCCTTGATGTTTCTTAAGAGCTGTTAATTCAATGAATTGGAGCTACCTTCTTCCTAGGGTTGAACTTGATTAGCTCCCATTCTCTGGGGGCTGCATACCCTTACAGGTTTAGTATTTTCCCAGAAATACAATAATAATATTAATAATAATAGCATTTTTCTCAAAAGTAATTATTTTGAATTGTAGAGTACACTATATTTTTGTATTATTAAAAAGTTGTTTCTGTACTTAATGAACATTTGTTAGTTTTTTTAGAAATGTGAAAAAGATGCTTATCCTCCAGATAAACAGAAGTAAATCTGCTGTTAAAATTTCTTTTTAAGTGTAATTGATTAACTATTGCAAAATAAAATGACTAATTATTGTATAAGTGACTTATACCTAAGACTGAAGTGCCTAATATGGTTAGAGCTTGGGAAAAAAATAGAAAACACCTCAAATTGATATTTTAAATCAAACATAAGGTTAAAAGTTAGCAGTGTTCAATCATGCACTGCTTGGGGCAGGAATTTGCTTTATACCCTGCAAATCCACTGTACAGACCGATTCTCTCCGCATCTTGACTAAAACTCCAGGTAAACCCCAGCAAAATTTGAGGGTACTATGATTTATGATGCAACACTGACTCCAATAACTTAGATCTAAAACAAAGTAAGAGGACACAAGTGCAACTAAAGTTGCACATGTGTTGATGTAGTATACACAGACTTTACAAAAGCCTTCAACAAGTGTAACCAGGGGTAATAGGCACAAAGTGCGTGATAAAGAAATAACAGGAAAAGTTGATAGATTCATCTATAACTTACTAACAAATAGAACACAAATAGTAATAGTAAACATAAAGTCTGAGGCAGCTACGGAGAAACGCTCTGTCCACAAGGCACAGTACCCCGCTCCCATCCTATTCCTCATCCCCATATCTGACACAGAGATGTAAGCCATAGCCTGTGTCTTCCTTTGTGGATGACACCTGAATTGCCATTGACAGTGTCCTCCATTGAAGACACCTCAAGACTTCAAGCAACCCTCAAGCAGATCTTCAAATAGGCCACTCAAAACAAAATGAAGTTCAATGAAGAGAAATTTTAACTACTCCCGATATGGAAAACTTGAGGGGAAATTAAAACTGTATCAAGGTATACAGCAAATTCTAACCATACAATAGAGCGAAAAAGTAATGTGAAAGACCTGGGAGGGATAATGTCAGAGGGTCTCACCTTCAAAGACTACAACAATGTATCTACCACACCTGCTACAAAATGACAGGATGGATAATGAGAACATTCAGAACTAGGGGCACCAAGCCCATATGATTCTTTTCAAATTACTTGTTCTCTCTAGGCTTGAATACGCTTTTCACAAACTGCCCCCTTCAAGGGCGGGCAAAATTGCAGACCTGGAGACTTTTTCCAAGAACTTTAAATGGTACACAAAAGTACAAATGAAGAAACCAAATTTAACGGGAAAAGGGAATTAAGGGCCCTTAAATTTGTATTCCCTGGAAGGGTAGGCGAGAGAGAGGGCAGGGATGATACTTTAAAAAATTTGGGGAAAAATCCTAGGGGGAATTAGAAACCAAACTTGCACATGAAAATCACCCCCCCTATGAAAGAAAAAGACTGGGCCCAGGAATGCAACATTCCCCCAATAAAAGCAGGGGTGCCATGAGCACATCGGAGACAATACAATAAGTTGGGAACCCAAGACTGTTCAGCTGCCTCCCAACATACATAAGGGGGTTTAAACCAAATATCCCTGGTGTCTTCAAAAAGGGGCGGGGACAGGCACCTAAAGCAACCCTAACCAGCCGGCTGTAGTTCGTACCCCAGTTTGTGTCAGCCAAGGGGTAACTGCCTGGTTGATCAAAAACCCCCGATCCACCACAAAGGTCTGGTCTCAGATCGGGCCGGGGGGGCCTTGCCCCCCAAAAACCCCCTCTCCAGGTAAAACCCAGGTAATTGAAATTTTTATTTTGGCACTTTTTTCAGTCTCCAGAACTTAGTAAAGCCTTTTAAACAAAGCCCCCGGGAGAGTGAAATTTGCCAAATAAAAAAACTTATTAGCTAAACGGTGCCCTTTTTACTTAACAATTGTGGGAAATTTTTGTCTTTATTGAGTAAAAAAACTAGAAAAGAGACACTGAAAGTGTTAACAGATACAGGGGAAACCCCCCGAATTTCATTTTTAAATTTTCGTTCCAGAAGGCATTCTAAATCTGAAACGAAAAGAAAACCAAAGTAATATTTCCCATAAAAAAATTTAATTAAATCCAATAAATTTCCATACCAAAACCCCCAAAAAATTTTCCCACAAAAAATTCTTTTTTTTAAAAGAAAAAACTATTTTTACAATACAGAAAAATGAAAATAAATATAAATCACTATTTTTTAAAGATAAATAAAACATTACATACCTCTGTTGAAAAACTCTTGCTGGCATATTGAAGAAGGCAAGAAGAGGGGAGAGAGTTGGGGTTTTATTTTTGGAAGGGGAACCCCCCCTCCATGGGCTTCGGGGTATCAAAGCCCCTTTTGGGGTTTTTATTTTCCCCTTCTTTGTTTTTTTAACTGGAAACTGGACCCCCTGTTCACAAAAAAATCTGCCCCAGAGAGCTTTTTTTTTTCTGGCGCCCTTTTTAAGATTTGCCAAAAAATGGGCCCAAGGGTTTTGCCCAGTGAAAAATTTTGGCAGAAAAGGGCTTGTATCACTATGTCAGGGTGACTTTTTTCCAACAAAATTTAAAAAAACATTCCCCCTTTGTACACATGTCCTTAATCACTGAAAAAGGGGCCACCTTATCCTCTCCCCTCATTTCCCCTCTGAACAATTTCCTCACTCGGGCCCTTTTGCTGCCCCAGATGAAGGTTTGCAGCTCTTAAGTGGTTACTCTTCCCCGTGGGCCCCCCACCAATTCTTCCACATCCTGGCCACCACCTCCAACCCCATGGACTTCCCCAAAAACACAATACATTTCCCCACACCATAGGTTTTACAGGGTCACCTCAAAAAACCCCTTTAAAATCTTTTTCGAGGGCACATTCTTGCCACAATTTTCTCCAAGCAGATTCAAAGTCCTTGGGAAATCACTTTCCCGGCCCTAAGGCTTATGCCCAAAGGAGAATTGAAGTGATCCCTCCAGAACTGGGCTTAGGGTCAATTCAGTGGGCCGAGGTCACTTTAGAGCAAACCCTTTTAAAAATTGCTTTGTGGAGAGTTTTTTGAAATTTTGAAATGACATGATGGTCCATGGGCTGGAGAGAGGAGTGGTGTTAGGAGGGAAGAACTACCCCTTTTTACGAAAAATGAAGTCCCTAAATAATTGTTTCCCCCGTCTGGAGGATAGCAAAGCATTGTCCATTTCCCGGAGGCACTTTGAGTGACAATTTAAATTTTTCCCGGGGGTTTTTTTTCACACTCGGGCCAAACACTTCATGGACCCCCCGGCAATGAAAAATTTTCCTCGGCCCATGCTTTTAAATTTTTAGCTTTCCACAACAAAGCAAAAAATTTGCTCTTGATGACATTTTTTTTTCTTAAAAACACTGGATTTTCGAAAGGAAAACACCAGTAAAGGCTTTACTTTGAAATACCCCCCCAGTGTTTTCCACAGAACAAAAGAGTTAGCCTATTCTTCATAGGGTTGTGTCCTGGGGAGTGCCTTTTTCCCCCCCTGATGATGTAGGTCCCCCTTTAAAATTTTTTTCCAAAAGAGGCCGTTTTGTCAAAATTTTATCACTTGTTTTAGGGAGGAATCCCTTCCCCCTTTTATGTACCCTTTTAAATTTATTTAAAGAAATTTTTTTCGGCACCACTTTGTCTGAAAATTTTGGGAGCCTCACCAAAAGCCCTTTCAATAAATGTGAAGCCAAATATCTTCTTTAATCTGTCGAACCAGCGTCTGCTGGGCCCTTAAAATTTCCCAAAAAGCATACTCAATTTTTCCCGGGGATTTTTTTTTAAAGAGAAACCCATGAACGGGCCCTTTCCTTTTTTGCAAATGACGACCCCTTTTCCCCCAAAAAAATTTGGGTTTTTCCCCCTAAATTTTTTCCCGTTGATCCCCCAAACCCAAAAACAACTTTTTTCCCCATCTTTGATCATTTGCATCCTGCTTTTGTTGGGAAATTTTTTCCCTTTTCGCAACTTTAGCTTTCCTTTATTTCTACACACTTTGCCAGGGGAACGACTGTTGAAATTTTTACTTCCCATCCCCGGCAAACTTGGCTTTAAAAGTACAAACCCCTTTTGTATTTCTCAAAAATCTCTTTTTTGAATTCTATCATGTTTTTCACTTTTTTTACCAAAGGGCTGGCACTAGGAACTTTCTTTGGGCCCATGGTGGCTTATTTCAAAGTCACAATCAATAAACAAGCACAAAAATTGCGAAATGTTTTGGAAGAATGCTCACTCAACCAGCGACAAAGCCAGACTGACGCCATTCCCTGGTGGGCAGACGCATCTCATACGCACGATTCCCGGGACAAGGTACGAAATCTGGAACAAAATTTTGCCTAGAAAAGTGTTCTAAATCCAAAATGTCCGATATCCAGTTCATACGAAATCCTGGGTTCCACTGTATCTTGATTGCTTTCAAGGATTGAAGATGTTAAAGAGTTACTTGAAATTTATTAAAAAAAATTCCTCATCCTAGAATGGCTATTACAAGGTTATTTTAATTTTTCTTCTTGCTTGCACTGGGAAATATGTGGCAAGAATAATGATTACCGTACCCAAACTATTACAGTAAATAGAAGTGGAGAAAATAGGAATATAGAAAGAGGAAAAGACAGACAACTTCAGGTAACAAAATTAAATTGCTGTAAACACTATCTGTTCATATTCTGTATGAGAAATAATCTTTCCTTATACAGTGGACCCCCGCATAACGATTTTAATCCGTGCAAGAGGGGTAATTGTTATGCGAAATAATCGCTATGTGAATGAATTTTCCCCATAAGAAATAATGGAAATAAAATTAATCCGTGCAAGACACCCAAAAGTATGAAAAAAAAAATTTTTTACCACATGAAATGTTAATTTTAATACACACAAACTGAAAAAGGCATGCACACTTACATGACGCTTACTTTTATTGAAGATCTGGTGATGATTGATGGGATGGGAGGAGGGGAGAGAGAGTGTTAGTGTTTAGAAGGGGAATCCCCTTCCATTAAGACTTGAGGTGGCAAGTCCTTTTCTGGGGTTACTTCCCTTCTTCTTTTAATGCCACTAGGACCAGCTTCAGAGTCACTGGACTTCTTTCGCACAACATATCTGTCCATAGTGGCCTGTACCTCTCGTTCCTTTATGACTTCCCTAAAGTGTTTTCACAACATTGTCAGTGTAATAATCACCAGCACGGCTTGCAATAGCTGTGTGAGGGTGATTTTCATCCATGAAGGTTTGCGCTTCAAGCCACTTTGCACAGATTTCCTTTATCTTTGTAGTAGGCAACTTCTTCAATTTCTCTCTCCCCTCCTCTGAACCATTTTCCCTCAGGTCTGGCCTCTTGCTGTTGAAGTTGATCTATCAGCTCATCAGTGGTTAGTTCTTCATTGTCCTCCTCCACCAACTCTTCCACATCCTCCCCACTAACCTCCAACCCCAAGGACTTTCCCAATGCCACAATGGATTCCTCAACTGGAATAATCCTCTCAGGGTTAGCCTCAAACCCTTCAAAATCCCTTTTGTCTACACATTCTGGCCACAGTTTCTTCCAAGCAGAGTTCAAGGTCTTCTTAGTCACTCCCTCCCAAGCCTTACCTATAAGGTTTACACAATTGAGGATATTAAAGAGCTCTCTCCAAAACTCTCTTAGAGTCAGTTGATTTTCTGAGGTCACTACAAAGCACCTTTCAAACAGAGCTTTTGTGTACAGTTTTTTGAAGTTTGCAATAACCTGCTGGTCCATGGGCTGCAGGAGAGGAGTGGTATTAGGAGGCAAAAACTTCACCTTAATGAAGCTCATGTCCCCATAAAGTCGCTCTGCCACGTCTGTAGGATGACCAGGGGCATTGTCTAACACCAGGAGGCACTTAAGGTCTAATTTCTTTTCAGTTAGGTAATCTTTCACATTGGGGGCAAATGCATGGTGTAACCAGTTATAGAAAAAGTCCCTAGTGACCCATGCCTTACTGTTTGCCCTCCACAGCACACACAAATTATCCTTGAGGACATTCTTTTGCCTGAATGCTCTGGGAGTTTCAGAGTGATACACTAATAAAGGCTTAAAATTTGCAATCACCACTAGCATTGGCACACATCAACAAAGTAAGCCTGTCTTTCATAGGCTTATGTCCTGGGAGTGCCTTTTCCTCCTGAGTAATGTAGGTCCTGCTTGGCATTTTCTTCCAGAACAGGCCTGTTTCATCACAATTAAACACTTGTTCAGGTTTCAGTCCTTCACTGTCTATGTACTCCTTGAATTCCCGCACATATTTTTCAGCCGCTTTGTGGTCCGAACTGGCAGCCTCACCATGCCTTATCACACTATGGATGCCACTACGCTTCTTAAATCTCTCAAACCAACCTTTGCTGGCCTTAAATTCACTCACATCATCACTAGTTGCAGGCATTTTTTTAATTAAATCCTCATGCAACTTCCTAGCCTTTTCACATATGATCGCTTGAGAGACGCTATCTCCTGCTAGCTGTTTTTCATTTATCCACACCAATAAGAGTCTCTCAACATCTTCCATCACTTGCGATCTTTGTTTCGAAAACACAGTTAAACCTTTGGCAAGAACAGCTTCCTTGATTGTCTTTCTGGTGCCCACAATAGTAGCGATGGTTGATTGGGGTTTCTTGTACAACTTGACTAGGTCGGCGATACGCACTCCACTTTCATACTTATCAATGATCTCTTTCTTCATTTCAATTGGAATTCTCACCCTTATTGTGTACGGTTGGCACTAGAAGCTTTCTTGGGGCCCATGGTCACTTATTTTCCAGAAACAGCACCGAAAACACTGTAATAATACGAAATATTCCGAGTGTATGCTTGGATGTTACCGCGGAGGCTGGCTGGTAAACAATGGCACGGGCGGCACATGTGAGGCTGGCTGAGGGCGCACATTGGACGCGTCTCGGACGAAAATCGGTGAGCGGGTTTTTAATCGGTATGCGCGGCAAAATTTTTGCGATTAAAGCAAGCGGTATGCGGATTAATCGCTATGTGATGCCATCGTTATGCGGGGGTCCACTGTATGCCTTGAAATGTTGAAAACTTGAATCCTTGTAGTTTTAGCCAATTTATTTAATTTAAAAGTATAATTTTTTAATGAAAGTGATTTGGCATTATTAGTGTACCTAACAAATATGTTAAATTATTTAAAATGTTAACATTTCTTTGTGAATGTCTTCCTGCATATAATTTTTACTGTACAGTATTATTAAATACAGTGGAACCCTGGATTTTGGCCGTAATCCGTTCCAGAAGGTTGGCCTATATCCGAAAAGGCTGAAAACCGAAGTTATATTTCCCATGAGAATTAATGTAAATACAATTAATCTGTCGCAGACACCCAAAAATATTAACAAAAAATACATTTTTTAAAGATTTTCTATAGTTTTACATACAGAAAACAATGAGAAATAAACATAAAGCACAAATTTTAATGATAAATGAACATTATGTACCTTTATTGAAGACTCTTGTTGGCATATTGAAGAAGGTGAGGAGAGGAGAGGAGAGGAGAGGGAGTTGAAGATATTGTTTGGAAGGGGACTCCCCTTCCATAAGTACTTCAGGTATCAAGTCCCTATCCAGAGTTAATTCTCTTCTTTGTCTTTTACTGGCACTAGGACCAGCTTGAGAGTCACTGCACCCCTGTCGCACAAAAAAACTGTCCAGAGAGGTCCGTTTCTGGCGTCTCTCTAAGATTTGCCTGAAGTGAGACAAGGCTTTGTCACTGAATTCTATCGTGTTTCTCACTTTCTTTACCAAAGGGCTGGCACTAGGAACTTTCTTTGGGCCCATGGTGGCTTATTTTGCAGACGCACTCGATGAACAACCACAAAAAACAATGGATTATAACGAAATGTTTGGGTGAATGGGTGGAGTGTTGCTCACTCACCCGGAGACATAGCCAGACTGACTCATGAATGTGGCGGAGTGGCGGACAGATGCATCTAATACGGCTGATTTCCGAGTTGCCGGCCAAAATCCAGGGTAGAATTTCGGCCATAAAAGTGGCCAAAATCTGATTTGGCCGATATCCACATCGGCTGATGTCCGGGGGTCCACTGTATACGTAAACTTATCGTAATAAAATAGTTCATTTATTTATTTATTTCATTTTGAAAATTATCTTTTTTAATTATTCTAACTTTGTAAATAATTTGTTCTTACAGTTTAAAAAATATTATTATTATTATTATATACTATTTTTTGTTAGGATGAACGTGACTTAATTATTCACTAACTTTATTGGCTGCTCAAAAATTTCAAATAGTTTAATCTAAAAAGTAATATTATTTTGAGTATTGTCTTAATCATTATTTTTTTTTAAATTGTGACTCAGCCCTTACATCAACATTCTATTTCCAGTATGGAAATTCCAGTTTACATTGTAGACCTTGATCTTCCTCCGCTCCAGCGCTGGGCACCACTCATGAAAGATAAGGGCCCTCTGGTAAGGAAGTGGCACTTTTAAATAAATTATCATTTTATCTTTTTATAATACAGTAGGCAGTCAGATAACATGCAATCTGTTAGCACGTTTTCAGTAAAGTACAGTTGCAAAATTGTGGCGTATTTTCAATGACCATGCCATAAAAATCAGTTTACGTGTGGGAAATACGTGTAGGGGAAAATGTGCTGGGTGTTGTGTTCTTTCGCATCCATCTCACTGTGAGGCTAGTGGGTGGGAGTGTGAGAGCCAGTGAGTGAAGACAGGATACAAGGTGAAGAAGGGTGAGTGATGTTCCAAGAGTAGGGGTGAGAGTGGTACACAGGGGCATGCTGCTACTGCTGCTCCACATTCTTTTCACCTGTTTTATGTATCATGTGGCACTGGTGTGGGGATGGGTAGAGGCAGGTGGATGATCACCACCTACACCAGGCCGCTAACAACCATGTCTTTCACTTGCACAACTTCCCTACAGCTTTTGACCCACATAACTCACTTCTACACCCTTCCCATTCTTTCACTTACACCACTTCCTCACAGCTTCTAACTCACAAAACCCTACTCCCACACCTTACCCATACTTTCACAGATCACAGTTCCTAACACAACACTTACACACCTATTCATGTAGCCACTCACCACCCTAATCACCACCCACCCAGTCACCATCATCCACACTGCTATCCACACCACCACCCACACTGGGCCAACAACACTGCCGCTCACATGATCACTATATCACACCGCTTTGTTGCTTCCAGCCTCCAGCTCCACACCCCTCTACTGGCCAACATCCTTCACTTCCCAATACCATTCTTTAGTTCCTGCCTCCACCCCTCCATCATTTGGTCTCCACCTTCCAGAACAGCAGTCCTCTAATCCCCTCCCTTCCCATTGTTCCCCACCCTAACACTGAACCCACTCACCCCAGCCACTATAACTCCTTCCATGGACACCCCAACCTCTCTAACCCCTTCTTTATAACCCTTTACAGTTCAGTGCACAGGACAACTAAACAATCTGTCTGCTATCACAGATGTAGGTGCAATCTTTGATTGATGCTTATCACTACATTAACCTACATTTACATTATCATTTTTTTTTTAAATTTTGAGACCTTTAAAAATATTTGGATGGCATTTTTGTATGGATCCAGTGACCATAACCTTTTTTCCCATATGTTCTGCAGTTCAGTTTACGTGCATTATCTGACAGTCAACTATGATTCTAAATATTTAGGATGACTAAACACAGTTTGTGTGTATCTGTGTTCTTAAACAGCTTTAGATGCTCCCTCATAATTATGATGCACTAATCATAGCTGTATTCATTCACTGTGTCCTGATCTCCAATCTTTTTCACAAATTTTTTTTTCAGAAGTCCTGAGAAACCACAGCATTTCTCCCTTCACCTTTTCACACACCTCAGACATTATTTTCATACTCTGTTTAAATAATGCTTCTTAAAGACAAAACTACCAAATAATCTGTTGTGTTGATAGAAAGGAGAGTGACAATGAACAACATAGGTCCTCTCCAGAAAATAGTTTTACAACATAAGAAATGAAACACAAGGAGTATATAATACACAATGACTTGGATTTTTTCAAATACATTGTTTATCGTGCAGTCTTTTGCATGGTATGTTCACCTCAGAAGAACAAAAGATATGATAGAAACATGAGCTGAGCACTTGGGCCATTAGCAATGCAGTTCAACTTTAGAACAAACACATCAGTGAAGCCATATTTTATTAACACATCAGCCATTTCCCACCGAGGCAGGGTGGCCCAGAAAAGAAGAAACACTTTCACCATGACTCACTCCATCACTGTCTTGCCAGAGGTGCATTGACACTACAGTTCAAAAACTGTAACACATCTCCACCTCTCCTTCAGAGTGAAGCTACATGATCCCTTAACCCTTAAACTGCCCAAACGTAGATCTACGTTTGCGCATGTAGCGCTCCGACCTTGATTTTCTCCATAAGAAACAATGTAAAAAAATGTAGATCTATGTTCGGAGCGCTACGCAAGCAAACGTAGATCTATGTTTGGACAGTTTAAGGGTTAAAAAGGTTGAGGTGTTCCAAACCTGCTTGTAAAAGTTCTATGTTGGTTAAAAATTAATAGAGTAGAAAGTGGGTGGCTTGCAATATCATGTGAGAGGTCAATTTAGATAACATCTACTGTAATTTGCAGTGCTGAATGACCCCCTCATAGTTTTACCCCATTTTTAATATAATAATAATTTACTGCCTAGGTAGTAGGATGGTAGACAGCAACCACCCAGGGAGGTACTACCGTCTTGCCAAGTGAGTGTGAAACTGAAACCTGTAATTGTTTTACATGATAGTAGGATTGCTGGTGTCTTTTTTTCTGTCTCATAAACATGCAAGGTTTCAGGTATGTCTTGCTACTTCTACTTACACTTAGGTCACTCTACACATGCATGTACAAGCATATACGAGTTTAATCCATTCCGTGACCTTGCTCGCATCTGTATTTGCTCGTTTGCAGAGTCAATTTTCCTCATTTAAATTAACTGAAATGCAATTAATCCATTCCCGCCTCTCAGGAGGCATGACAAGATACAGTGGACCCCCGCATAGCGAACTTAATCCGTGCAAGAGGGCTGGTCGTTATGCGAAATGTTCGCTATGCGAATTAATTTTCCCCATAAGAAATAATGGAAATAAAATTAATCCGTGCAAGACACCCAAAAGTATGAAAAAAAAATTTTTTTACCACAAAAAAATGTTAATTTTAGTACACACAAACTGAAAAAGGCATGCACAATTACATGACACTTACTTTTATTGAAGATCTGGTGATGATTGATGGGATGGGAGGAGGGGAGAGAGAGTGTTAGTGTTTAGAAGGGGAATCCCCTTCATTAGGACTTGAGGTAGCAAGTCCTTTTCTGGGGTTACTTCCCTTCTTCTTTTATGCCACTAGGACCAGCTTCAGAGTCACTGGACTTCTTTCGCACAACATATCTGTCCATAGTGGCCTGTACCTCTCGTTCCTTTATGATTTGTCTAAAGTGGTTCACAACAGTGTCATTGTAACAGTCACCAGCACGGCTTGCAATAGCTGTGTGAGGGTGATTTTCCATCAAAAAAGGTTTGCACTTCAAGCCATTTTGCACACATTTCCTTAATCTTTGAAGTAGGCAATTCCTTCAATTTCTCTCTCCCCTCCTTTGAACCAGTTTCCCCAGGTCTGGCCTCTTGCTCTTGAAGTTGATCTATCAGCTCATCAGTGGTTAGTTCTTCATTGTCCTCCTCCACCAACTCTTCCACATCCTCCCCACTAACCTCCAACCCCAAGACTTCCCCAATTCCACAATTGATTCCTCAACTGGTATACTACTCCTCTCAGGGTTAGCCTCAAACCCTTCAAAATCCCTTTTGTCTACACATTCTGGCCACAGTTTCTTCTTCCAAGCAGAGTTCAAGGTTCTCTTAGTCACTCCCTCCCAAGCCTTACCTATAAGGTTTTACACAATTGAGGATATTAAAGTGATCCTTCCAAAACTCTTTTAGAGTCAATCGAGTGTCTGTGGTCACTTCAAAGCACTTTTGAAACAGAGCTTTTGTGTACAGTTTCTTGAAGTTGGAAATGACCTGCTGGTCCATGGGCTGCAGGAGAGAGTGGTATAGGAGCAAAAACTTCACCTTAATGAAGCTCATGTCCCCATAAAGTCGCTCTGCCACGTCTGTAGGATGACCAGGGCATTGTCTAACACCAGGAGGCACTTAAGGTCTAATTTCTTTTCAGTTAGGTAAACTTTCACATTGGGGGCAAATGCATGGTGTAACCAGTTATAGAAAAATTCCCTAGTGACCCATGCCTTACTGTTTGCCCTCCACAGCACACACAAATTATCCTTGAGGACATTCTTTTGCTGAACGCTCTGGGAGTTTCAGAGTGATA
Organism: Cherax quadricarinatus; assembly: GCF_026875155.1. Taxonomy (NCBI): domain Eukaryota; kingdom Metazoa; phylum Arthropoda; class Malacostraca; order Decapoda; family Parastacidae; genus Cherax; species Cherax quadricarinatus. The sequence continues at coordinate 71,222,570 of NC_069404.1, forward strand.
CACTAATAAAGGCTTAACTTTGCAATCACCACTAGCATTGGCACACATCAACAAAGTAAGCCTGTCTTTCATAGGCTTATGTCCTGGAGTGCCTTTTCCTCCTGAGTAATGTAGGTCCTGCTTGGCATTTTCTTCCAGAACAGGCCTGTTTCATCACAATTAAACACTTGTTCAGGTTCCAGTCCTTCAGTTTCTATGTACTCCTTGAATTCATGCACATATTTTTCAGCCGCTTTGTGGTCCGAACTGGCAGCCTCACCATGCCGTATCACACTATGGATGCCACTACGCTTCTTAAATCTCTCAAACCACCCTTTGCTGGCCTTAAATTCACTCACATCAATCACTAGTTGCAGGCATTTTTTAATTAAATCGTCATGCAACTTCCTAGCCTTTTCACATATGATCGCTTGAGAGACGCTATCTCCTGCTAGCTGTTTTCATTTACCCACACCAATAAGAGTCTCTCAACATCTTCCATCACTTGCGATCTTTGTTTCGAAAACACAGTTAAACCTTTGGCAACAACAGCTTCCTTGATTGCCGTTTTCTTGCCCACAATAGAAGCGATGGTTGATTTTGGTTTCTTGTACAACCTGACCAGGTCGGTGATACGTACTCCACTTTCATACTTATCAATGATCTCTTTCTTCATTTCAATGGGTATTCTTACCCTTTGAGGTGTAGGGTTGGCACTAGAAGCTTTCTTGGGGCCCATGGTCACTTATTTTCCACAAACAGCACCGAAAACACTGTAATAATACGAAATATTCCGAGTGTATGCTTGAATGTTACCGCGGAGGCTGGCTGGTAAACAATGGGACGGGCGGCACATGTGAGGCTGGCTGAGGGCGCACATTGGACGCGTCTCGACGAAGGTCGCTGAGCGGGTTTTTGTCCACTATGCGGGCAAAATTTTAGCGAACAAAGCGTTCGCTATGCGGATTGTTCGCTATGCAAGGCGTTCGCTATGCGGGGGTCCACTGTACTTCAAAACTTCGCTAATATCATCTATACGGCTTATTTATCTGTCACAATTCATCTAATATGACATAATAAACAATGTATTAAAAGAAACCTGATATATACTCTAGAATGAATAAAATGTGTCATTCATGTAGTGGTATGGGCGGCGTCGGCAGTGGATGAGAGTTTGTCTGGAGACAGGACAAAATACTCCTTGAATAATTTCGTTAATATCAACTCTACGGCTTATTTATCTGTCACAATTCATCTAATATGACATAATAAACAACATAAATAACATAGAAACTTGATATATACTCTAGAATGGATAAAATATGTCATGTGACAGGTGGAGGTGGCCACAACCACTCCCACATTGTTGTGGTAAACACTGCCATCTAGTGACGGCCTTTTGAAGCCGTCTATTATTATAATTATTATTATATAGTGCGTTATTATTATACATGTATTATTTTTTTTTTTAACAAGTCAGCCGTCTCCCACCGAAGCAGGGTGACCCAAAAAGAAAGAAAACCCCTAATAAGAACATACTTTGATCACCATTCAGCACTTTCACCTCGCTCATATGTATATGCTTCTAAACTGTTGTATTCTGAACACCTCTGCAAAAACAGTGATTATGCTGTTTTTCCAGAGGTGCTCAGAATACAACAGTTTAGAAGTTTTTTTTTTTTTTTGTTTTAACAAGTCGGCCGTCTCCCACCGAGGCAGGGTGACCCAAAAAGAAAGAAAATCCCCAAAAAGAAAATACTTTCATCATTCAACACTTTCACCTCACTCACACACAATCAGTGTTTTTGCAGAGGTGCTCAGAACACAACAGTTTAGAAGCATATACGTATAAAAATACACAATATATCCCTCCAAACTGCCAATATCCCAAACCCCTCCTTTAGAGTGCAGGCATTGTACTTCCCATTTCCAGGACTCAAGCCCGGCTATATAAAAATATCTGGTGTCCCTGAATCCCTTCACTAAATATTACCCTGCTCACACTCCAACAGATCGTCAGGTCCCAAATACCATTCGTCTCAATTTGTAATTTTTATTCACACAAAAAATAGAAGATTTACTTTTATGCAGACTACTGCATTATTGTAATAATTGTATAAATAATGTCAAACCATTTATAATTGCATATTAGAAAGGACAGTGATGTCATTTGTTTACTCTTGAACATTGCCAAAGAATCTAACATTTCTGCTACTTTGAGCTCAATTTCTAGGTACTTTTCATTGTGAAACCAATCAAAATTATATCTATTTTTGTAATGTATCTTCCATTCTATCAACTGAGACCATAAAAACCATACGATAATACTGCTAAGTGGCAGCTAATTGCCGAGAAGTGAACTCCATTATTTATGGTCTGATTTCTTTCATTTTTGGTGTACGTTAAGAAGCATCTTTCCATCATACATTGCCCAAGTTTCAATAAGATAGTTTAACAAACAAATGAGATCCACTTCCCTAGATCAAGAGCAAGAGCCCCTCACCAGTGTCAAGAAACCTCCCTTGAGGCCTGCTTGCTTGTGGTAATTTCTCTCGTGTATGGAAACAAAAAATAGACCAATCAACTGCAAGTATTTGGAAAAACTCGCACGTGGATGCGCTTGCAAGTGGAGGTTCCAATGTACTTGAACTTAATTCATTCCAGAAGTCTGTTTGAGTGCCGATCTGTTTGAGCACTGAACAGATTTTTCCTTACCAATTTTCTTTTTGGTTGGCTGTTATCACTAATCTTCTTAGGCCCCATGGTGACTTATTTATACAGAAAATATAAAAATATCACCAAAAAATATGAAGAAACAAGAAATAGTTTACAGCGAAGTCCTAGCAGTCGTGTTTGTTTGATCGAATGCCAAGCAAACAGTCAACTACTGAGTGATTTATTTTACTTAACAAAGCATTTGAATACTGAAATGTTCGAGTAGGGAGCTGTTTGAGTACTGAGGTTCCACTGTATATACATAGCCCATTGTGTTTTCTTCTATTTTCTTACCAGTTCTTGTTCTTGTTTATTTCTGCTTATATCCATGGGGAAGTGGAACAGAATTCTTCTTACATATGCCATGTGTGTCGTAAGAGGCAGCTAAAATGCCGGAGCAAGGGGCTAGTAACCCTTTCTCCTGTATATTTTATTAAATTTAAAGAGAAACTTTTGTTTTTCTTTTTGGGCCACCCTGCCTCTGTGGAATATGGCCAGTTTGTTGACGGAAGATAATTTGCTGTAATTCAGTTTCAGCAATGTTTGTTTACATTATTTTTCTAATGTGCTCTGTGTTTATTAAATTAAGATAGAAAATTTTTCAGCTTGTTGATTTGGTAGATGATGTCAAGATGCTCATCACGTCCCTAGTGGGAGAGAGAGTATTTGAGATAATCTTCAATAGTCTCTCCAAGGTAACTATCAGTGCACAGTTTCATGCATTCACATGTATAGTAATGGATTTTTCATAACAAAAATTATTTATAAGATCAGTTTTAATTATTATTTTTTTTTTTTTTTTGAGTAAAGATTGCTTCCTATTATTATACTGCATATTACAGCATATGTAAAATCTTAATGGGAAATATTGTATAGGATTGGATAGCAGTATAATGTATGCATATAAACAATCTCCTGATGGATAATTTTTGTTTTTGTTTCAATAGGTGGCTACCACCCTACCATATCCCTTCTATGAGGAGCTGGTAGGAATATCTGCATTCTCAGAATTGCCATTGAGCATTGTCACATTGTACAACATTTTCTATGAAGCATTAACACTCTGCACTTCTATTATTGCTCAGGATCCTAATGGGCAGTTGTATCATGGTAGAAATCTGGATACTGGAGTATTTCTGGGGTTTGTATTCTGTATTTCATTTTGTCTCTGCTACATTACTCAGTTAAAAGTTAGGCGCTGTATCACCACCAGATGTGTCCTCTGGTTGCATCCTCTGGATATGAAAGAAAAGTACTAGCTGCATTCTTTCTTTTGTAAAAAAAACTTCACACTCTTTACACTTTATAAGTAAAGAATTGGGCATTTTCAAAAATGTAATGGATAAGAAATAAAATATACATTTATATGAAATATACCAAAGTGAAAATAGGAAATAAAACCTGAGCACTTTCATGTGCTTACATGCACATCTTCTGAAGGTGAGTGTGTAAGCACATGAAAGTGCTCAGGTTTTATTACCCATTTTCACTGTTATTTTTTCATATTTACAATTGCATGTTTTATTGTGATTTCTTCCGTACAGTGTATATGTACAGTATGTATACATGTTCAATGCACTGTATTGTAAATGTATAAATATGCACTATTGTTGAAGTGTCCTTCAGTTTATGAGATCCATGCATTCCAGGCCCATGGCAGCTGTACTAAGCTCACTTCAGTGAGGTCAGTGTATGCAGTCTCATTGGTTGCATACAGTGAGTGTATAGTGTACCTGTATACATTTATACTATGTAAATGTGCTATACAGTACATATATGGTTGTTAGGGAAACAATTGAAAAATACTTATCTGATTAATAGAAAGGTAAAAAATTTATATTTAAAAAGTAAAATTGTGTACAGTATTGAATTTTTATATAATACAGTAGTCCCCCCATATCCATGGGGATACATTCCAAGACCTACTGTAAATGCCCAAAACTGCAGATAGTGGCAAACTATGATAGTTTTATTGATAAATTATGCACAATAAGTTGAGAATTAGGACTTTCACTGATGGGAAGCATCACTACTTTTGCTCTTTGGGGGCCATTATTAAGCAAAGTTAAGGGTTATTTTTTGCCACAGTAAACTGCAGATAACTGAAACTGTGGAAACTGAATCCACTGATATGGGGGTTCTACTGTATGTATATAAAAAATGAATGGAAAAAAAGAGGTGGGTGGGGGGTCATACAGTTAATCTTCTGATAGTATAGTAAAACTTTGTTAATTATGGGGAATATGTCCTCAAAGCCAACTTAGTAATGTAGCAAAAAAAAAAATAGTTTAAATATTCTAAACCTATAATGATGAGGCAAAGTTGTCCAGATAGCCGTAGCGCATATGATGTAATGCATTGATGACTTGTTAAAGTCATATTATTCGGGCCTTGATGCATAAGAGTTGACACCAAACAAAGACAACAAGCTCACTTTTTCAACCAACTTTCTCCTGCTCACCTTCCCTGCTATTCTTGTGCTTAGAAGACATGATAGTTGAGCAATAACCAAGGATAACACAGTAATTTATGTACAACTTTACACCTAAAGCAGTTAAATCCTTGTGTGTGGAACAAAATAATGTATCCACTATAGCAAATTAAAACAAGGCCAGGTCATCAGAGAGCAGTCTATTGCTCTGGGGTTTATATTGCAGGCATGGAGAAATATACAATGTGGCTGGTTTTTCCTAAATTGTTAAAATTTCATGTGAAAAAATATAAAATACACCACTACGGTACTTTATTAATATAGTGCATAACTGGCTACCCTCAGGACCTATGATCTGTGAAAAGTTTAAACATTTTGGGTCCAGTTTCTGTGAGGGCTTGAATTGCAGTTAAATACTGTATGTGGCTAATAATAAGGTTGTGCTGTACTTAAACTAAAATTCTACAGCACTTTTGTGACAAGAGTACTCACAGTCTTAATTGTCAGATGGGACAAGAAGAACCACACTTGGAAAGTTGCTGAGAAGTTGAAGCCACTGACAGTTGAGCTGGACTGGAAGAAAAATGGATCAACACTCTTCCGTTCTGTGAGCTTCGCTGGATATGTTGGTGTGCTGACAGCTGTGAAGCAGGTACTGTGTGGCTAAACATGTAATACTGCTTGCTACTGATAACTTCTAGTGAATGAACAAAACACTTTTACTAACACTATTAACCCTTTGACTGTTTCGGTTGTATGTATACATCTTATGAGCCAGTGTTTTTGACGTATTTATACTCCAAAATTCTAGCTGCTTCAAATCAAGTGGGAGAAAGCTGGTAGGCCTACATATGAGAGAATGGGTCTGTGTGGTCAGTGTGCGCAGTATAAAAAAAAATCCTGCAGCATGCAGTGCAGAATGAGAGAAAAAAAAATTCTATGTTTTTGGATTAAAACGCCGACTTTGTGGTGTATTTTCATATAGTATTCTCGTTTTCATGGTCTTACTTGATAGAATGGAAGACATTACAGAAATGGAGATGATTTTGATTAGTTTCACGATAAAAGGGCCTTGAAATTAAGTTCAAAGTAGCAGAAATGTTTGATTTTTCCTGATGTTCAAGAGTATACAAATGACATCATTGTCCAGTTAGCCATTCTAATACACAGTCACAAATGGGTTG
>NC_069404.1:71229378-71261878 GCF_026875155.1 Cherax quadricarinatus
AATTTTTTATATCCCTGTGCCTACATCAACATACATAACAATGCTTCATCTGTGTATGCATAATGATAACTAAAATACCACATACCTCTGTTTGTAGTTATCAAAGAGAATCCATTCGAGCAATCCCATGAACCCTCCATTCAGAGCAAATCTTTTGTCCAAGGAGAATGTAAACTTGTCCTATTTAAGAAAAGATTAGATATGTACAGTACATTATACAGTTCATTGTAATAAAAAAAATTACAATGATATTAGTCCTTTGACTGTAGCGACCCCAAATCCTAAAATGTCTCTGTGTCGCAAAATTTTCGACAAAAAAAAAAATTATTTTGCCTTATGAAATGATAGAGAATCTTTTCTCAATGTTGATGACACCAAAAGTTTGAAATTTGATGGAAAACTTACGAAATTACACTTTCGCGAAGTTAGCGATCATGGCGATATTTACACAACAGCGATTTCACTCACTTTGAGCCCTATTTTCGGCCAATTCCATTGCTCCAGTCAACCAAATTCATAGCTATTTCTTTAGAGCTCCATTTGTTCTATGGATTGAGTACAAGAAACTGCCCATTTACTGATTTCAGCTACTCAATAAAGCAGTCAGAATTTGGTAATTTCACCAATTTCATGAAAATTAAAAAAGATGCCAATTTCAAATTAGGGTCCAGAATGAACAATGCAGACATTCCTGGCACTAAAATAACATTTTCTCTGTTCATCAGTCACACCTCCAGGCCCCTCTTATATTACTCTTACTTTTTATTTTGAATTTTTATTCACACAAAAATTAGAAAATTTACTGTTATGCAGACTACTGCATTATTGTAATAATTGTATGAATAATGTCAACCCATTTGTGACTGTGTATTAGAATGGCTAACTGGACAATGATGTCATTTGTATACTCTTGAACATCAGGAAAAATCAAACATTTCTGCTACTTTGAACTCAATTTCAAGGCCCTTTTATCGTGAAACTAATCAAAATCATCTCCATTTCTGTAATGTCTTCCATTCTATCAAGTAAGACCATGAAAACGAGAATACTATACGAAAATACACCACAAAGTCGGCATTTTAATCCAAAAACATAGAATTTTTTTTCTCATTCTGCACTGCATGCTGCAGGATTTTTTTTTATATTGCGCACACTGACCACACAGACCCATTCTCTCATATGTAGGCCTACCAGCTTTCTCCCACTTGATTTGAAGCAGCTAGAATTTTGGAGTATAAATACGTCAAAAACACTGGCTCATAAGATGTATATATACAACCGAAACAGTCAAAGGGTTAATAGTGTTAGTAAAAGTGTTTTGTTCATTCACTAGAAGTTATCAGTAGCAAGCAGTATTACATGTTTAGCCACACAGTACCTGCTTCACAGCTGTCAGCACACCAACATATCCAGCGAAGCTCACAGAACGGAAGTGTGTCGATCCATTTTTCTTCCAGTCCAGCTCAACTGTCAGTGGCTTCAACTTCTCAGCAACTTTCCAGTGTGGTTCTTCTTGTCCCATCTGACAATTAAGACTGTGAGTACTCTTGTCACAAAAGTGCTGTAGAATTTTAGTTTAAGTACAGCACAACCTTATTATTAGCCACATACAGTATTTAACTGCAATTCAAGCCCTCACAGAAACTGGACCCAAAATGTTTAAACTTTTCACAGATCATAGGTCCTGAGGGTAGCCAGTTATGCACTATATTAATAAAGTACTGTAGTTGTGTATTTTATATTTTTTTCACATGAAATTTTAACATTTAGGAAAAACCAGACACATTGTATATTTCTCCATGCCTGCAATATAAACCCCAGAGCAAGACTGCTCTCTGATGACCTGGCTTGTTTTAATTTGCTATAGTGGATACATTATTTTGTTCCACACACAAGGATTTAACTGCTTTAGGTGTAAAGTTGTACATAAATTACTGTGTTATCCTTGGTTATTGCTCAACTATCATGTCTTCTAAGCACAAGAATAGCAGGGAAGGTGAGCAGGAGAAAGTTGGTTGAAAAACTGAGCTTGTTGTCTTTGTTTGGTGTCAACTCTTATGCATCAAGGCCCGAATAATTTGACTTTAACAAGTCATCAATGCATTACATCGTATGCGCTACGGCTATCTGGACAACTTTGCCTCATCATTATAGGTTTAGAATATTTAAACTATTTTTTTTTTTGCTACATTACTAAGTTGGCTTTGAGGACATATTCCCCATAATTAACAAAGTTTTACTATACTATCAGAAGATTAACTGTATGACCCCCCACCCACCTCTTTTTTTCCATTCATTTTTTATATACATACAGTAGAACCCCCATATCAGTGGATTCAGTCTCCACAGTTTCAGTTATCTGCAGTTTACTGTGGCAAAAAATAACCCTTAACTTTGCTTAATAATGGCCCCCAAAGAGCAAAAGTAGTGATGCTTCCCATCAGTGAAAGTCCTAATTCTCAACTTATTGTGCATAATTTATCAATAAAACTATCATAGTTTGCCACTATCTGTAGTTTTGGGCATTTACAGTAGGTCTTGGAATGTATCCCCATGGATATGGGGGGACTACTGTATTATATAAAAATTCAATACTGTACACAATTTTACTTTTTAAATATAAATTTTTTACCTTTCCATTAATCAGATAAGTATTTTTCAATTGTTTCCCTAACAACCATATATGTACTGTATAGCACATGTACATAGTATAAATGTATACAGGTACACTATACACTCACTGTATGCACCAATGAGACTGCATACACTGACCTCACTGAAGTGAGCTTAGTACAGCTGCCATGGGCCTGGAATGCATGGATCTCATAAACTGAAGGACACTTCAACAATAGTGCATATGTATACATTTACAATACAGTGCATTGAACATGTATACATACTGTACATATACACTGTACGGAAGAAATCACAATAAAACATGCAATTGTAAATATGAAAAAATAACAGTGAAAATGGGTAATAAAACCTGAGCACTTTCATGTGCTTACACACTCACTTCAGAAGATGTGCATGTAAGCACATGAAAGTACTCAGGTTTTATTTCCTATTTTCACTTTGGTATATTTCATATAAACTGTATATTTTATTTCTTATCCATTACATTTTTGAAAATGCCCAATTCTTTACTTATAAAGTGTAAAGAGTGTGAAGTTTTTTTTTACAAAAGAAAGAATGCAGCTAGTACTTTTCTTTCATATCCAGAGGATGCAACCAGAGGACACATCTGGTGGTGATACAGCGCCTAACTTTTAACTGAGTAATGTAGCAGAGACAAAATGAAATACAGAATACAAACCCCAGAAATACTCCAGTATCCAGATTTCTACCATGATACAACTGCCCATTAGGACCCTGAGCAATAATAGAAGTGCAGAGTGTTAATGCTTCATAGAAAATGTTGTACAATGTGACAATGCTCAATGGCAATTCTGAGAATGCAGATATTCCTACCAGCTCCTCATAGAAGGGATATGGTAGGGTGGTAGCCACCTATTGAAACAAAAACAAAAATTATCCATCAGGAGATTGTTTATATGCATACATTATGCTGCTATCCAATCCTATACAATATTTCCCATTAAGACTTTACATATGCTGTAATATGCAGTATAATAATAGGAAGCAATCTTTACTCAAAAAAAAAAAAAAATAATAATAATTAAAACTGATCTTATAAATAATTTTTGTTATGAAAAATCCATTACTATACATGTGAATGCATGAAACTGTGCACTGATAGTTACCTTGGAGAGACTATTGAAGATTATCTCAAATACTCTCTCTCCCACTAGGGACGTGATGAGCATCTTGACATCATCTACCAAATCAACAAGCTGAAAAATTTTCTATCTTAATTTAATAAACACAGAGCACATTAGAAAAATAATGTAAACAAAACATTGCTGAAACTGAATTACAGCAAATTTATCTCTGTCAACAACTGGCCATATTCCACAGAGGCAGGGTGGCCCAAAAAGAAAACAAAAATTTCTCTTTAAATTTAATAAAATATACAGGAGAAAGGGTTACTAGCCCCTTGCTCCGGCATTTTAGCTGCCTCTTACGACACACATGGTATATGTAAGAAGAATTCTGTTCCACTTCCCCATGGAGATAAGCAGAAATAAACAAGAACAAGAACTGGTAAGAAAATAGAAGAAAACACAATGGGCTATGTATATACAGTGGAACCTCAGTACTCAAACAGCTCCCTACTCGAACATTTCAGTATTCAAATGCTTTGTTAAGTAAAATAAATCACTCAGTAGTTGACTGTTTGCTTGGCATTCGATCAAACAAACACGACCTGCTAGGACTTCGCTGTAAACTATTTCTTGTTTCTTCATATTTTTTGGTGATTTTTTTTTATATTTTTTGTATAAGTAAGTCACCATGGGGCCTAAGAAGATTAGTGATAACAGCCAACCAAAAAGAAAATTGGTAAGGAAAAATCTGTTCAGTGCTCAAACAGATCGGCACTCAAACAGACTTCTGGAATGAATTAAGTTCAAGTACATTGGAACCTCCACTTGCAAGCGCATCCACATGCGAGTTTTTCCAAATACGAGCAGTTGATTGGTCTATTTTTTGTTTCCATACACGAGCGAAATTACCACAAGCAAGCAGGCCTCAAGGGAGGTTTCTTGACACTGGTGAGGGGCTCTTGCTCTTGATCTAGGGAAGTGGATCTCATTTGTTTGTTAAACTATCTTATTGAAACTTGGGCAATGTATGATGGAAAGATGCTTCTTAACGTACACCAAAAATGAAAGAAATCAGACCATAAATAATGGAGTTCACTTCTCGGCAATTAGCTGCCACTTAGCAGTATTATCGTATGGTTTTTATGGTCTCAGTTGATAGAATGGAAGATACATTACAAAAATAATATAATTTTGATTGTTTCACAATAAAAAGTACCTAGAAATTGAGCTCAAAGTAGCAGAAATGTTAGATTCTTTGGCAATGTTCAAGAGTAAACAAATGACATCACTGTCCTTTCCAATATGCAATTATAAATGGTTTGACATTATTTATACAATTATTACAATAATGCAGTAGTCTGCATAAAAGTAAATCTTCTATTTTTTGTGTGAATAAAAATTACCAAATTGAGACGAATGGTATTTGGGACCTGACGATCTGTTGGAGTGTGAGCAGGGTAATATTTAGTTAAGGGATTCAGGGAAACCGGTTATTTTTATATAGCCGGACTTGAGTCCTGGAAATGGGAAGTACAATGCCTGCACTCTAAAGGAGGGGTTTGGGATATTGGCAGTTTGGAGGGATATATTGTGTATTTTTTATACGTATATGCTTCTAAACTGTTGTGTTCTGAGCACCTCTGCAAAAACACTGATTGTGTGTGAGTGAGGTGAAAGTGTTGAATGATGAAAGTATTTTCTTTTTGGGGATTTTCTTTCTTTTTGGGTCACCCTGCCTCAGTGGGAGACGGCCGACTTGTTAAAAAAAAAAAAAAAAAAACTTCTAAACTTTTGTTTTCTACACCCTGGAAAAACAGCAAAATCACTTTTTTTTTGCGAGGTTTCAGAATAAAAAGTTTAGAAGCATATACAAATGAGCGAGGTGAAAGTGTGAATGGTGATCAAAGTATGTTCTTTTGGGGGTTTTCTTTTTTTTTTGGGTCCCCCTGCTGGGTGGAGACGGCTGACTTGTTAAAAAAAAAAATACTGTATAATAAAAACGCACAAAAAATAATTAAAATAATAGAGGCTTAAAAAGGCCGCACTGATGGCATTTTTTAACCACAACAATGGGGAGGGGTTGTGGCCACCTCCACCTTCACATAATGACATATTTTACCCATTCTAGAGTAATATCAATTTCATTATTTATTTTTTATTAGTCATATTAATAATTGTGACAGATAAATAAGCCGTAAGTTGATATTAAAAATTATTAAAGGGAGTATTTTTCCTGTCTCCAGACAAACTCTCATCCACTCCCGACCCGCCCAACCACTACATGAATACATTTTTTTTATTCTTTTGAGTATATATCGGGTTTCTTTAATACATTGTTTATTATGCATTTTAGAGAATTTGCAGAAAATAAGCCGTATAATGATATTAGCGAATTTTTGAATACCCCTTGTCGTGCCTCCTGAGAGGCGGGAAGGGATTAATTGCATTTCAGTTAATTAAATGAGGAAAATTGACTCGGGGCAAACAGAAAAACAGATGCCAGCAAGGTCAGGGAATGGATTAAACCTAATGCTTGTACAGCATGTGTAGAGTGACCAAGTGTAAGTAGAATAGCAAGACATCCCTGAAACCTTGCATGTTTATGAACAGAAAAAAAGACACCAGCAATCCTACTATCTTTAAAACAATTACAGGTTTCAGTTTCACACCATTTGCAAGACGGTATACCTTCCCGGGGGTTGCTGTCTACCATCCTCTACCTGGGCATAAATTATTATTAATTAAAAATGGGTAAAACAAAGAGGGTCATTCACACTGCAAATTACAGTAATGTTTTCTAAATTTACCCTCACAAAGATATTGCAAGCCACCCCCTTTCTACTCTATTAATTTTTTAAACCAAAAAAGAACTTTTACAAGCAGGGTTTGGAAAACCCCAACCTTTTTAACCCTTTAAACGTCCAAACATAGATCTAGTTTGCTTGCGAGCCCCCGAACTAGATCTACATTTTTTTTTCATTGTTTCTTTTGGAAAAATCAAGGTCGGAGCGCACATCGCAAACGTAATCTACGTTTGGGCAGTTTAAGGGGTTTAAGGGCATGTAGCTTCACTTGAAGGGAGGTGATGTGTTACAGTTTTTGAACGTAGTGTCAATGCACCCTGCAAGACAGTGATGGGGTAGTCTGGTGAAAGTTTTCTTTTTTTTTGGGCCCCCCCGCCTCAGTGGGAAAAGGGTGATGGGTTTTTAATAAAATAGGCTTCAAATTGGGTTTTTTCTAAAGTTGAACTCATTGCTAAGGCCCCAAGCTCACTCATGTTTCTATCATACTTTTGTTCTTCTGATGAACATACCATGCAAAAGACTGCACGATAAACAATTTTTGAAAAAAAACCAATCATTGTGATTATATACTCCTTTTTTTCATTTCTTTTGTTTAAAACTATTTTTTGGAGAGGACCCGTTTTTCATTGTCACTCTCCTTTCTATCACACAACAATTATTTGGTATTTTGTCTTTAAGAACATTTTTTAAACAAGGGATGAAAATAATGTCTGAGGTGGTGAAAAGGGAAAGGGGGAAATCTGTGGTTTCCAAAGGACTTCTAAAAAAAATTGTGAAAAAATTGGGGATCAGGAAAAAAGGGGAAAGAATACAGCTAGGGTTAGTGCATCATAATTAGAGGGGGGCATCTAAACTGTTTAAGAACACAGATACACACAAACTGTGTTTAGTCATCCTAAATATTTAGAATCATAGTTGACTGTCAGATAATGCACGTAAACTGAACTGCAGAACATATGGAAAAAAAGGTTATGGTCACTGGATCCATACAAAAATGCTGTCCAAATATTTTTATAGGTCTCAAAATTTAAAAAAAAAAAAATGATAATGTAAATGTAGGTTAATGTAGTGATAAGCATCAATCAAAGATTGCACCTACATCTGTGATAGCAGACAGATTGTTTAGTTGTCCTGTGCACTGAACTGTAAAGGGTTATAAAGAAGGGGTTAGAGAGGTTGGGGTGTACATGGAAGGAGTTATAGTGGCTGGGGTGAGTGGGTTCAGTGTTAGGGTGGGGAACAATGGGAAGGGAGGGGATTAGAGGACTGCTGTTCTGGAAGGTGGAGACCAAATGATGGAGGGGTGGAGGCAGGAACTAAAGAATGGTATTGGGAAGTGAAGGATGTTGGCCAGTAGAGGGGTGTGGAGCTGGAGGCTGGAAGCAACAAAGCGGTGTGATATAGTGATCATGTGAGCGGCAGTGTTGTTGGCCCAGTGTGGGTGGTGGTGTGGATAGCAGTGTGGATGATGGGTGACTGGGTGGGTGGTGATTAGGGTGGTGAGTGGCTACATGAATAGGTGTGTAAGTGTTGTGTTAGGAACTGTGATCTGTGAAAGTATGGGTAAGGTGTGGGAGTAGGGTTTTGTGAGTTAGAAGCTGTGAGGAAGTGGTGTAAGTGAAAGAATGGGAAGGGTGTAGAAGTGAGTTATGTGGGTCAAAAGCTGTAGGGAAGTTGTGCAAGTGAAAGACATGGTTGTTAGCGGCCTGGTGTAGGTGGTGATCATCCACCTGCCTCTACCCATCCCCACACCAGTGCCACATGATACATAAAACAGGTGAAAAGAATGTGGAGCAGCAGTAGCAGCATGCCCCTGTGTACCACTCTCACCCCTACTCTTGGAACATCACTCACCCTTCTTCACCTTGTATCCTGTCTTCACTCACTGGCTCTCACACTCCCACCCACTAGCCTCACAGTGAGATGGATGCGAAAGAACACAACACCTAGCACATTTTCCCCTACACGTATTTCCCACACGTAAACTGATTTTTATGGCATGGTCATTGAAAATACGCCACAATTTTGCAACTGTACTTTACTGAAAACGTGCTAACAGATTGCATGTTATCTGACTGCCTACTGTATTATAAAAAGATAAAATGATAATTTATTTAAAGTGCCACTTCCTTACCAGAGGGCCCTTATCTTTCATGAGTGGTGCCCAGCGCTGGAGCGGAGGAAGATCAAGGTCTACAATGTAAACTGGAATTTCCATACTGGCAATAGAATGTTGATGTAAGGGCTGAGTCACAATTTAAAAAAAAATAATGATTAAGACAATACTCAAAATAATATTACTTTTTAGATTAAACTATTTGAAATTTTTGAGCAGCCAATAAAGTTAGTGAATAATTAAGTCACGTTCATCCTAACAAAAAATAGTATATAATAATAATAATAATATTTTTTAAACTGTAAGAACAAATTATTTACAAAGTTAGAATAATTAAAAAAGATAATTTTCAAAATGAAATAAATAAATAAATGAACTATTTTATTACGATAAGTTTACGTATACAGTGGACCCCCGGACATCAGCCGATGTGGATATCGGCCAAATCAGATTTTGGCCACTTTTATGGCCGAAATTCTACCCGGGAAATTTTGGCCGGCAACTCGGAAATCAGCCGTATTAGATGCATCTGTCCGCCACTTCCGCCACATTCATGAGTCAGTTTGGCTATGTCTCCGGTGAGTGAGCAACACTCCACCCATTCACCCAAACATTTCGTTATAATCCATTGTTTTTTGTGGTTGTTTATCGAGTGCGTCTGCAAAATAAGCCACCATGGGCCCAAAGAAAGTTCCTAGTGCCAGCCCTTTGGTAAAGAAAGTGAGAAACATGATAGAATTCAGTGACAAAGCCTTGTCTCACTTCAGCAAATCTTAGAGAGACGCCAGAAACGGACCTCTCTGGACAGTTTTTTGTGCGACAGGGGTGCAGTGACTCTCAAGCTGGTCCTAGTGCCAGAAAAAAAGACAAAGAAGAGAAATTAACTCTGGATAGGGACTTGTACCTGAAGTACTTATGGAAGGGGAGTCCCCTTCCAAACAATATCTCCAACTCCCTCTCCTCTCCTCTCCTCGCCTTCTTCAATATGCCAACAAGAGTCTTCAATAAAGGTACATAATGTTCATTTATCGTTAAAATTTGTGCTTTATGTTTATTTCTCATTGTTTTCTGTATGTAAACTATAGAAATCTTTAAAAAATGTATTTTCTGTTAATATTTTTGGGTGTCTGTGACAGATTAATTGTATTTACATTAATTCTCATGGGAAATGTAACTTCGGTTTTCAGCCTTTTCGGATATAGGCCAACCTTCTGGAATGGATTACGGCCAAAATCCAGGGTTCCACTGTATTTAATAATACTGTACAGTAAAAATTATATGCAGGAAGACATTCACAAAGAAATGTTAACATTTTAAATAATTTAACATATTTGTTAGGTACACTAATAATGCCAAATCACTTTCATTAAAAAATTATACTTTTAAATTAAATAAATTGGCTAAAACTACAAGGATTCAAGTTTTCAACATTTCAAGGCATATAAGGAAAGATTATTTCTCATACAGAATATGAACAGATAGTGTTTACAGCAATTTAATTTTGTTACCTGAAGTTGTCTCTCTTTTCCTCTTTCTATATTCCTATTTTCTCCACTTCTATTTACTGTAATAGTTTGGGTACGGTAATCATTATTCTTGCCACATATTTCCCAGTGCAAGCAAGAAGAAAAATTAAAATAACCTTGTAATAGCCATTCTAGGATGAGGAATTTTTTTTAATAAATTTCAAGTAACTCTTTAGCATCTTCAATCCTTGAAAGCAATCAAGATACAGTGGAATCCAGGATTTCGTATGAACTGGATATCGGACATTTTGGATATAGAACACTTTTCTAGGCAAAATTTTGTTCCAGACTTCCTACCTTGTCCCGGGAATCGTGCGTATGAGATGCGTCTGCCCACCAGGGAATGGCGTCAGTCTGGCTTTGTCGCTGGTTGAGTGAGCATTCTTCCGAAACATTTCGCAATTTTTGTGCTTGTTTATTGATTGTGACTTCGAAATAAGCCACCATGGGCCCAAAGAAAGTTCCTAGTGCCAGCCCTTTGGTAAAGAAAGTGAGAAACATGATAGAATTCAATAAAGAGATTGTAGAGAAAATACGAAAGTGGTGTACATTTAGCCAAGCTTGCCAGGATGGGAAGCCCAAATCAACAGTCTGTTAATCCGGGCAAAGTGTGTAGAAATCAAGGAAGCAAAAGTTGGGGAAAAGGGGTTTAAATATGCTAACAACAGAGATCGCAAATGATCAAAAAAGTGGAAAAAATTTGTTTTTGGGTGTGGATCAATGAGAAACAATTTTTGGGAGACGGTGTTGGGGATCGATCATTTGCGAAAAGGAAAGGGCATTTGGGCATCGGATCTCGTAAAAAAAAATCCCGGGAATGAGTGCTGCGTTAGTAAATTTTAAAGGGCCCCAAGCAAAAACGCTGGTTCGACAGTTTCAAGAAGCATAGTGGCATACCAGTTTTGAAAAGGCATGGTGAGGCTGCAAGTTCAGACAAACGTGGTCCCCAAAAATTTCGTTGGAATTCAAGGATTTTACATAGAGGCGAAGGATTCCCCCCCAAACAAGGGATTTTTTGTGACAAAACGGGCCCTTTCTTTTGGAAGAAAAGTAAAAGGACCTAAATCAGGGCAGGGGGAAAAAGGGCACGGGGCCAGGCACAAGCCTATAAGAATGGGTTTAACTCTTTTGTTCTGGGGTTTAACACTAGGGGGGGTTTTCCCAAAGTGAATTTTTTTAAGGTGTTTCACTCTAAAAAACCCCCAGTGTTTTTAAAGAAAAACAATGTCATCAAGAGAAAATTGTGCGGGGTTGGGGGAAAGCTATTAAAAAAGCAGGGGCACAGGAAAATTTTCTTTTGACCGGGCCCAAAAGTGTTTGGCCCAAAAGTGTGAAAAAAATTTCCTCCGGGAAAATAAATTGTCACTAAAAGTGCCCCCTGGTATGGACAATGCTTCTGCTCATCCTCCGACTTGGAAGACCAATTTTTTAGGAACTTCAGTTTGGGAACAGCATAGTTCTTGCCTCCTAACACCCCCTCTCGCCGGGCCCTGGACCATCATGTCATTTCAAAATTCAAAAAACCTCCACGAAAGAAAATGTTTCAAAGGGGGCTGAAGTGCCCTCGGACCAAAATTTTACCCTAAGAGGTTCGGGGGGGATAAATTTCTTTTTCCCCCTTTCCTAAGCCTTTTGGCAGGAAGGGGACTTCCGGGACTTTGAACTCTGCTTGGAGAAAATTGGGGCAAAAAGTGCCCCTCGACAAAGATTTTAAAGGGGTTTGAGGCGGTTCCTGTAAACCCTTTTGGCTTTTGTGGAAGGTATTGTTTTTTTGGGGGGAAGCCCCCAGGGGGTTTTGGGGGTGGTGGGGGGGGTTGTGAAGAATTGGTGGGGGACCCAGGGAAAGCAAAAACCACTTAAGAGCGGAAAGACCTTCATCTGGAACAGCAACAGACCAGGGGAAGGAAATTGCTTCAAAGGAGGAGGGGGAAAAGAAAAGAGAGGAAAAAAGGTCCTTTTTTAGTGTTTAAAGGGACATGTGTACAAAGTGGAAGGGATTTGAAACCCTTTTTTTGAAAAACGTCACCCTGACATAGCGGGATAAAAAGCCGTATCTCCCAACATGTTCCCCTGAAAAAACCTTGTCCCATTTTGGGGCAAATTTTAAAAATTGCCCCCGGAAACAGGCTCTCTGGAAGATTTTTTTAGTGAACGGGACCCCAAGTGCCAGTAAAAAAACAAAAAAGGGAAAAGAAACCCCCAAAGAGGGCTTTGATACCTGAAGTCCTTGGGGGGGGTTTCCCCTTTCCAAACAATAACCTCCAACTCTCTCTTCTCACCTTCCCTTCTTCAATATCCCCAGAAGGGGCCCTTCAACAGAGGTAGGGGGGTAAATGGTTCATTTATCTTAAAACTAGTGATTTAAATTTAAATTTCTTCATTGGTTTTCTGTTTTAAAAAAAAACGATTTAAATTTCTTTTAAAAAAGAATTTTTTGTGAATTTTTTTTGGGGGGTCGGGTTTGGGGTTTAATTGGTTTTACATTATTTTTTATGGGAAATTTTTCTTTGGTTTTCTTTACGTTTCAAAATTTAAAATGACCCTGGAACAAATTTTAAACATAAAAATTGGGGGTTTTCCCCCCTGAAACTAGTTAACATTTTCAGTTTCTCTTACAAAAGTTTTATACTACAATAATGAAAAATTTTCCCCAAACAGTAGTTATGAAAAAGGGGACCCCGTTTAGCTAAAAAAAAATTTTTTAAATTCTGGCAAATTTCACTCTCCGGGGAGCTTTGTTAAGAGGTTTGACAAGTTAAGGAGACTAAAAACAGTCCCAAATTTAAATTGTCACATTAAATGGAGATCCCTGGAGGGGGGTTTTGGGGGTTTCAAGGCCCTCAGGGCCCCGATCTGAGTCCAGCCCCTCTGGGGATAAGGGTCTTTAAAACCGGGCAGTTACCATTGGTTGCACAAAAAACGACGTACGAATTTCACCCAAAGGCTGGTCAGGTGTTGATTTTTGGTCCCTGTCCAGCCCCATTTTTGAAGACAGCCGGGGATAATTGGAAAATCCCTCTTATGTATTTTTGGGAGGCAGCTAAACATTTTTGGGGCCCGACACTTATTGTTTTGGGTTCTCGATGGCACCCCTGCTTTTCTTTGGGGGGAATGTTGCATCTCCTCCCGAGTCTTTTGCTTTAAAAGGGAGTTTTTTCATGGGGCCAAGTTTGGTACTAACCCCTCTAGGTTTTTCCCAAAGTGTATCCCGGTATCATCAGCTTCTCTTTTGGGCCTACTTTCCCAAAGGGTTTAAAAATCAAGGGGTTTGAATCGTTCCCAGTAATTTAGGTGCTCATCGTACTTATTTTTTCCCAATGAAATTTTCTTGGAACATCTCCAGGTCGGAAATTTTTGGGCCTGGTTTAAGGGGGGGCAGTTTTTTAAAAAGGGCAGTATTCAAGCCTAGGAGAACAAGAAAATTTGAAAAAAATTTTAAATTTTTGGCTTGGTGCCCCTATTCTGAATGTTTTCATTATCCCCCCGTAAATTTTTGTAGCGGGTTGGGGTAGATCATTTTTTTGTAGTTTTTTGAAGGTGAGACCCCTGAAAATTTTTCCCTCCCAGGTCTTTCACATTACTTTTTCGTTTCTATTGTTGGTTAAAATTTTTCCCTGTTTTCCTTGATACGTTTTAAATTTCCTCAATTTTTCCAAATATCTGAGAAATTTAAAAAATTTCTCTTCTTTGAATTTTCTTTTTTTTTTTTGAGGGGCCTATTTAAAAGATCTGTTGAGTCTGCTTGAAGTCTTGAGGTGTCTTCAAGGGAGGACACTGTTTAATGGGAATTCAGGTGTCATCCAAAAGGGAAGACACAAGGGGGGGGGGGCTATTGGGTTACAAACTCTGTGTAAAATATGAGGTGAGGAATAGGATGGGAGCGGTTTTCTGTGCCCTTTTGGACCCGAGCGTTTCTCCTAGCTGCCTCAGACTTTTTCTGTTTATATTACTCTTTTTTGGGGTTTTATTTGTTGTAAGTTATTGAGAATCTATCAACCTTTTTTCCGTTATTTTTTTTATCACGCCCCTTTTTGCACTATTTTCACCATGGTTACCCTTGTTGAAGGCTTTTGTTTTAAAATCTGTGTATACTACTTTAACACATGGGGGGGCAAAAAAATTAGTTTCCTTTTTGTCCTCTTCCCTTTTTTTTAGACTAAGTTAAATTGGAAATTTTGTGTTGCATCCCTTAAAACATTGTACCCCCAAATTTTTTCCCCGTGGGGTTTTCCTGGAGTTTTTGTCCCGATGCGAGAGAATCGGGCTGTAATGGAGTTGAGGGTAAAAAAAACAAAATTTCCCGCCCCAAGCATGCAGGGTGAACACTGCTAACTTTTAAAATTTTGTTTATTTAAAATATCAATTTTGAGGTGTTTTTCTATTTTTTTCCCCAAACTCTAACCATATTAGGCACTTCAGTCTTTGGTATAAGTCACTTATACAATACATTATCATTTTATTTTGCCCAAAAGTTTAATTTAATTACACTTAAAAAACAATTTAAAACAGCGATTTAAATTATGTTTATCTGGAGGTTTAACATCTTTTTCAAAATTTCTGAAACTAACAAATGTTCATTAAATACAGAAACAACTTTTTAATAATACCAAAAAAAAAAGTGTACTCTACAATTAAAATTTAAATTTCTTTTGAGAAAAAAAAGCTATTATTATTTAAAATTATTTTTGTATTTCTGGGAAAAAACTAAACCCGAAAAGGGATGCAGCCCCCCGAGAATGGGAGGTAATTTAAGTTCAACCCAGGAAAAAGGTTGCTCCAATTTATTGAATTAACGCTTTAAGAAACATCAAGGCACTAGTCACCACCCTTGAAAGGGGAGATAATGCCTTCACACAACAACCTTGTTCATTTTATCAGAGAATGCCCAAGGGTTTATGTACCCCAAAATTTTTAACTAACACAGATGAGACAAACCTTTAAAAAAGATACATAGGCCACCATAACAACTCTACTCTTTAAACCCCTAAACGGTCCCAAAGTATTATACGTTTTTTTTAACATTTGAAAGTATGTTTAAAAAAAATAGATCTTTTTTTTGTTTTTTTTAAAATTTTAAAAAGTTTTAAAAAAAAAAATTTAAACTCTTTTTTTTTTTTTTTTAAAATTTGAAAATACTTTAAAAAAAACGTAATCACTTTTGTAACACCAAAATGTGAACGAGATCTCCCTTTGGGCCGTTTACGGGGAAAAAAACGTCTTAGTATCCCAAAATTTCCCGGAAACCCCTAAATACCCCCCAAACAATTAGGAAAATGAACTAAGGGATACCCAAAAAGGTCCAAAATATGGCAGGGGTATACAAATCCTTTCAACAACTATGACCCAAAAATATGTGGGGGAAAAAATGAAGAGGGCCTCCATACAAACAATTTCGAACTGAATATGCCGCCCGAATGGGCCAAAATGAAAATCCCGTTTCACAGGGAAAATCCCCAAAAACCCCTTTACCAGAGGCCCCCACAACTATTGTCAAAAAGAAAAACCCTTTCAAAAAGCAAGACTCTGGAAATTTTTAGGGAAAAAAATACAAACAAACAAATTCAACCAAAAAAAACAGCTACTAGAAAAACGACGAGCTCTAGCCAGGAAATTCTTGTTTTTTATCCACACGTTTTTTTAAAGTGACTAAGCAAATTTGCTGATGGCACCAAAATAGGTGGGCCCAAATTTATTCTTAAAGGGACCCCAGAGGGGCTCCCCGGATGATTTGAAAAAGCAGGGTGCAATGGTTGGAGAAGTCAGGCAGTTTAATTTTAAAAAATGCAAAGTTTTAAATGCTTGGGAAAAGGAATAATAACCATGCCCTTTTAAACTAAATTAAAGTAGATCTTAATACATATTACTGTTACAAAAAGGGGTTTAGAAATTTTGGTTTGCAGTAACCTGAAACCAAGACCCCAGTGCATAAGTGTTCGTAATAAAGCAACAGAAACCCTTTGGGTTCATATCAAAAGTATAAATAAAAAAATCCCCCCAGCTTTTTTTTCTATCATATATCTTTGGGTTTGGCCCTTTATTACATTATACTGCCCATTCTGGGCCCGTATTACAAAAAAGGGTATTTCCCTTTTAAAACAAATGGGAAAAAAGTACAAAGGAGGATGGCGAAGTTGATCCCATGTATCAGAAATCTTCCCTATGGGAAAAGGACATGAGGGCCCTGAATCTGCACTCTTTAGAAAAAGGGGAGAATTAGGGGGGATATGTAGAGGTTATTTAAAAAAAAAAAGGAATAAATAAAGAGGATGTATATAGCCTGCCCGAAAATTTCCAGCCAAGACAGGACCCGCAGCAAGGGGTTTTAAGTTGGGAAAAATTTAGAATTTAGGAAAGGGTTTAGGGGAAAACAAATGGTTTGTTAAAAGAGAGGGGGATGAGTTGGGGGCAAACTTTTGGGGTACGTCATTAAAAGGCTAAGAACCCTTTTGGGGTTTTTAAAAATAGGTTAGATAAATCAAAAATAAGTGTGGGTGGATTTTGAGTTGGAAACCCGACTAGCTGGGGCTACGGGGCAACTGCCCGGGCCCCTTTCCTTTTTGAAGGTGTCCTGTGGGGGGGGGCCATTGGTCTAAGCCCGGGTTGCATGGACCTGCCCCCCATGGGCCAATAGGCTGCGGGATGTTCCTTTTTTTTCATTTAAAAACATAAGAAAAGGAAAAAACACTGCAGCAGGCATGTTTGGGCCCTATAGGCAGGTCCTTTTCAAATTTATCCCACTGACAAAACATCTGCCCAACCCAATTTTTTAATGCTACCCAAAAAATAAACCCCCCCTGGGTGTGAAAAATCCCCTCAAAAACCACCCCGTTTACTATGTTTTTTAAAAACCCAAAAAAAAAAAAAAAAAAAAATTTGAAACAAACCCCAAAAACCTTGCCCCCCCCCCCAAAAATTCCAACCCAAAGGGAGACTTTTTCCCCTTTTTCAACTTCCCATTTTCAAACCAAAACTTTCCTATGTCCTTTCTAAAAACTAAACTTTTAAATTTTTAATTTAAATCCATTACTGGGGTTCCTCTTGGAGAGATATCCTCAAAAACCTTTTTAATACCCCCTTTTTTAATACCCATTTTTTTCCACTTATTTAAATTTGATCAAGTTTTCCCCTCATTTTTTCGGGCTAACAAGTGAATGTAATTTAAGAGTCTTCAATCTTTCTTCATAAGGAAGATTTCTAATGCTATGTATTAATTTAATCATCCTTCTTATGTTCTTATACAACCTATGTACATCATGGAATAAGTATTCTTGGGCAAATTTTACTTTTGGACATACTGTATTAATGAAAATCAAGTAGTAGACTGAAACTTATGACGACATTTCTGTCCAACTTGGACCATTAACTAGTCACACAGAAGTGCAAAGGCAAGAAAGCCAGAATATATATAAGAGAGGGCAAGGTTAGCAGTAGTATACTGAGAGGTGAGAACAGTATTGTGGTAGCACATGATGTAAACCTTGGTAATTGATATCAACAAATTGGTTTAAAAGACATGTGAGCAAACACTAGGACATATTTATTAAAACCGCTTCAGTCCTGGGACCCTGACCAAGGTCCCAGGACTGACACATTTTCTAATAAACATGTTCTATCATTTGCCTGGTATGAATAGATAACATTAGGGCATGTTTCCATAAGACACCTGCTGTCCCTGTTCACCCATAATAATAATAATAATAATAATAATAATAATAATAATAATAATACAGTGGATCCCTCGATACTGGCCGGTGGGGATATCGGCCGAATCGGATTTCGGCTGCTTTTTTGGCCGAAATTCTATCCTGGATTTCAGCTGGCAACTTGGAAATCAGCCGTATAGGACACATCCACCCGCCACTCCGCCGAATTCCTGAGTCAGTCTGGCTGTGTCTCTGGGTGAGTGAGAAATGCTCCACCCATTTATCCAAACATTGCGTTATAATCCATTGTTTTTTGTGGTTGTTTATTGAGTGCGACTGCAAAATAAGCCACCATTGGGCCAAAGAAAGTTTCTAGTGCTAGCCCTTTAGTAAAGAGAGAGAGAAAAAAAACATGATAAAATTCACTGACAAAACCTTGTCCCACTTCAGGAAAATCTTAGAGAGATGTCAGAAATAGACCTCTCCGGACAGTTTTTTGTGCAACAGGGGTGCAGCGACTCTCAAGAAGGGAATTAACCCCGGATAGGGACTTGATACCTGAAGTCCTTATGGAAGGGGATTCCCCTTCCAAACAATAACCCCAACTCCCACTCCCCTCCTCGCCTTCTTCAATACGCCAACAAGAGTCTGCAACGATGAGAAATTTCAATTACTCTGATATGGTAAACATGAGGAAATTAAAACTTCATCAGAGTACAAAACAAATTCTGGCCACAAAATAGAGCGAAAAACCAACGTCAAAGACCTGGGAGTGATCATGTCGGAGGATCTCACCTTCAAGGACCATGACATTGTATCATTTGCATCTGCTAGAAAAATGACAGGCTGGATAATGAGAACCTTCAAAACTAGGGATGCCAAGCCCATGATGACACTCTTCAGGTCACTTGTTCTATCTAGGCTGGAATATTGCTGCACACTAACAGCACCTTTCAAGGCAGGTGAAATTGCTGACTTAGAAAATGTACAGAGAACCTTCACAGCACGCATAACGGAGATAAAACACCTCAATTACTGGGAGCACTTAAAGTTCCTGAACCTGTACTCCCTGAAACGCAGGCGGGAGAGATACATGATTATATACACCTGGAAAATCCTAGAGGGACTATTACCGAACTTGCACACGAAAATCACTCACAACGAAAGCAAAAGACTCAGCAGATGATGTTACATCCCCCCCAATGAAAAGGAGGGGTGTCACTAGCACGCTTAAAGAGACAATACAATATGCGTCAGGGGCCTGAGACTGTTCAACTGCCTCCCAGCATATATAAGGGGGATTACCAATAGACCCCTGGCTGTCTTCAAGCTGGCACTGGACAAGCACCTAAAGTCGGTACCTGACCAGCCAGGCTGTGGCTCATACGTTGGATTGCGTGCAGCCAGCAGTAACAGCCTGATTGATCAGGCTCTGATCCACCATGAGGCCTGGTCACAGACCGGGCCGCGGGGGCAGTGATCCCCCGAACTCTCTCCAGGTAAACTCCAGGTAAATAAAGGCATGTAATATTCAAATCAGTGACATACTACTACATATTACCTGGAGTTTACCTGGAGAGAGTTCCGGGGGTCAACGCCCCCGCGGCCCAATCTGTGACCAGGCCTCCTGGTGGATCAGAGCCTGATCAACCAGGCTGTTACTGCTGGCTGCACGCAAACCAACATACGAGCCACAGCCCGGCTGATCAGGAACCGACTTTAGGTGCTTGTCCAGTGCCAGCTTGAAGACTGCCAGGGGTCTGTTGGTAATCCCCCTTATGTATGCTGGGAGGCAGTTGAACAGTCTCGGGCCCCTGGCACTTATTGTATGGTCTCTTAACGTGTTAGTGACACCCCTGCTTTTCATTGGGGGGATGTTGCATGGTCTGCCAAATCTTTTGCTTTCGTAGTGAGTGATTTTCGTGTGCAAGTTCGGTACTAGTCCCTCTAGGATTTTCCAGGTGTATATAATCATGTATTTCTCCTGCCTGCGTTCCAGGGAATACAGGTTCAGGAACCTCAAGCGCACCCAGTAATTGAGGTTTTTATCTCCGTTATGCGTGCCGTGAAGGTTCTCTGTACATTTTCTAGGTCAGCAATTTCACCTGCCTTGAAAGGTGCTGTTAGTGTGCAGCAATATTCCAGCCTAGATAGAACAAGTGACCTGAAGAGTGTCATCATGGGCTTGGCATCCCTAGTTTTGAAGGTTCTCATTATCCATCCTGTCATTTTTCTAGCAGATGCGATTGATACAATGTTATGGTCCTTGAAGGTGAGATCCTCCGACATGATCACTCCCAGGTCTTTGACGCTGGTGTTACGCTCTATTTTGTGGCCAGAATTTGTTTTGTACTCTGATGAAGATTTAATTTCCTCGTGTTTACCATATCTGAGTAATTGAAATTTCTCATCGTTGAACTTCATATTGTTTTCTGCAGCCCACTGAAAGATTTGGTTGATGTCCGCCTGGAGCCTTGCAGTGTCTGCAATGGAAGACACTGTCATGCAGATTCGGGTGTCATCTGCAAAGGAAGACACGGTGCTGTGGCTGACATCCTTGTCTATGTCAGATATGAGGATGAGGAACAAGATGGGAGCTAGTACTGTGCCTTGTGGAACAGAGCTTTTCACCGTGGCTGCCTCGGACTTTACTCTGTTGACTACTACTCTCTGTGTTCTGTTAGTGAGGAAATTATAGATCCATCGACCGACTTTTCCTGTTATTCCTTTAGCATGCATTTTGTGCGCTATTACGCCATGGTCACACTTGTCGAAGGCTTTTGCAAAGTCTGTATATATTACATCTGCATTCTTTTTGTCTTCTAGTGCATCAAGGACCTTGTCGTAGTGATCCAAAAGTTGAGACAGACAGGAGCGACCTGTTCTAAACCCATGTTGCCCTGGGTTGTGTAACTGATGTGTTTCTAGATGGGTGGTGATCTTGCTTCTTAGGACCCTTTCAAAGATTTTTATGATATGGGATGTTAGTGCTATCGGTCTGTAGTTCTTTGCTGTTGCTTTACTGCCCCCTTTGTGGAGTGGGGCTATGTCTGTTGTTTTTAGTAACTGTGGGACGACCCCCGTGTCCATGCTCCCTCTCCATAGGATGGTAAAGGCTCGTGATAGGGGCTTCTTGCAGTTCTTGATGAACACAGAGTTCCATGAGTCTGGCCCTGGGGCAGAGTGCATGGGCATGTCATTTATCGCCTGTTCGAAGTCATTTGGCGTCAGGATAACATCAGATAGGCTTGTGTTAACCAAAGCCGCTTGTTATGCAGAGCATTTTTCTGGCAAATTGGGTCAGTTTTGTCCCAGAATGTGACCCACACCAGTCAACTAACACCCAGGTATCCATTTCATTGATGGGGAACATAGACAACTGGTGTAAAGAAACATGCCCAATGTTTCTACCCTCGCCGGGAATCGAACCTTGACCCTCGCCGAGTGAAGCGAGAGCTTTAGCCGCCAGGCCACGGGGCACCCATCAGTGTAAAATGGGTACCTGGGTGTTAGTCGATTGGTGTGGGTCGCATCCTGGGGCAAAACTGACCTAATTTGCCCGAAATGCTCTGCATAACAAGCATACTATCATATAGTATGTCACTGATGTCAGCTGGGACTGTATACCTTGTACATGTACTTGTAAAATTAAAATTATTATTACTATTATTATTATTATTATTATTATTATTATTATTAATGGCAGTATATGGAAGAATGGGAGACAATCAGGTATGATCCGAGGAAGAGGTGGATACACCCAATTCTCTGGATCAAGAGCCCCTCACAGGCTTCAAGGAGCCTCCTCCCAGGATTATTATTATAATAAAAAAGAAGCGCTAAACCACAAGGGTTATACAGCCTCCCACCAGGAGCTCCAGGTTTTAATGATCCAATTAAAATGTCTTTTCGCCCACACATTCATAAAATAACTTATAATCACAATTCTCTCTCTTACACGCTCATGAAGACGGACTAACCTGTTGACCCTGGGCTAATATGGAGAAATATAAACAAGTAACAAAGGCAAGAAATGGAGAAAGCTTCATGGTGGCTGATGTGAGGTTGTAGTGGGTGTGTGTTTATCAGCTGTTATCTCACCTGTTGACTAAGTCAGCTGGCTTCACACGCGCCATTTTTAAATACTCCCTATATACCAGCTGTATAGCCCTTGTGGCTTAGCGCTTCTTTTTTTATTATAATAATAATCCCTATATACCAAAAGTTTTATATGTTCAATTTGTTATAAATGGTTTAAAAAACCGGCAAGTTAAAGACATCAACTATCTCACCTATGGAATTTGTGCATGGGGCTCAACAACAAGTAACCATCTCAGACCACTAATTACCCAACAAAAGGCTGCAGTTAGAATGATAACAAATTCTCACTATAGGCAGCACACTCCACCAATATTCAATACACTAAACCTCCTCACCATACAAAACATCCATACTTACTACTGCACCTATTACATATGTGGAAAATTTTTTGATTTTCCGAAACTATAGTGCCTAATAGGTGTTTAATGTGTCTATATGGGTCAAAAATGTATTTGAAAATAAGAGTAGAACCAAGAGTTTCCCTTTAGCGCATGCGCGGATGTGCGGGGGGGAGAGGCGCGTATTGTTTTGAATGGTGGTGAAGAAGCTGAGAAAGCATGGAACCACGAAATTGACGTTCACGGCGGCCTAAGGATTAATATAGGCCTCATTCATTAATAAGAAGTTCGTAACTGTTCCTGGTGGAGAAGTGAAGGAACGTGATTTCGGGACCTCGGTAATAGAGAGTAAAATGAGTGTTTAAGAGTAGGAGCGGGGGGCAGGTGAAGGCCATGGTGGTGAGTATCCAGGGGACATACCCGTGTGCTTAATCCTCGCTCATCGGCCTCAGATCTCAATGGAGTGACTCCTAATTTGTGTAATAGTTATGAGACGTTAAATCGTCTTGTGAATGGGTAATGTAATCGTGATAATAACATTGAGTTAAGAGTGAATATGTTGAAGATGAAATAAGTCGTTTGCTCCGCAGTGAACACGCATTTTAGACCTCGTTTTAACGAGACGAGAAAGGGAAACTCCTTGAGTCACGACGTCTAAGTGTGTGGACAAACCAGGGATACCTCGTTTCCTGCTGGAATGAGAATCGTGGTCGGTGTAGCAGGACATCGAAATGGAGATGGTGAATCAAAGAAGAAATGAGGAATATCAATCACCCACAGTTAAGTAACCCTTCTAGTTATAGCAACCTCTTAGGACTGGCCAGTAGTGGTATGTTATAATTAGTATAGGTTACGAGTGATCCAGCTACCTCAATGTGATCACCAGGAACATCTGGTAAAAGTGGGGGATTATGTAAATGTTTTTCCTTGAATGGATGTATTCCTGGTGTATTCTCTCCCCTCCCCTTCATTCAGCTAAACTAATATAATCTATCAGTCCACAATTAATTAGTAGCACCGTACTTGTGGGTGCTACCCAATCCATACTGGTCTCGGATAGATATTAGATAAGATTGTGGGTCGAGGGGACCCACTTGGTGCGACCAGGGGTGGTTAAGTTTTCCTCACATGTCTACACGGGGTTGACTACGGTAAAAACAATATGATTGTCTCCCAAATGTAGATTACTGGTATGTATATAAATGTTGAGGTACATACAGGTAGCACCCTAGAAAATTTTCCATATATGCCCGTTGGATCCTTCGAGAACAGGGTGCAATCAGTGAAAAAAATTAATTGAATTAATTACTTTAATAATTAAGTGACTGATTGAAGGAAGTGGGTCTGTAGGAGTGCCACAAGTTTAATCGATCGTGTGATGGATGACAATTAACCCAATTAATTGCTAGCACTGTGTGGCCTAGGTATTTATACAAGAGTAAAGTGACCAAGAATTACTTTATCAGGCGCCTACTTAAGTTGTATATCAGTTGATTAATAATTCTCTTAACATGACTGGATCTAATGGAGTTAATGTGGCTGACAAGTCCGTGATTGTAGTGTGTTAATGAAAGCATTATTACAGCTATTAAAGCATGTGATCCGAAGGCATTTGATTTAGTGAATACAAAGAACCGTGACCCTAATGAATTAAAGTTATATTTAGATGCTTTAGAGAGTGAGAATTTGATTGGTACAAATTGTGGTTTTTAAGGACTGTGAAAGAGATCTGCTGGAGAATTGTGCAGATGGAATGGAAATGAATGTTTTTAATTAATCAACATTACGAATTGGAAGAAAAAACTGTCTTGATAAAAGTAAGGCTTTGAATAATTAAAGGGTGTGTAAGCCACGGCAGTTGATCAACCTATTAATTGCAAAGGTGGGTTTGTCCAAAAACACCTCCATAGTACGGTCATGAGGAATCAGACTAGGTCGGCAGGAATTAATTGTTCAATTGCAGACCAGCCAGCAAACAGTTTCTAAGGATATAAAACATAATGACGCTGAAGTAATCTGTCAAGTCTCAAAAGGGAAATTAATCCCAGTGGTATAATCATAGTTAAGAGTTAAATAGGCACATATCAAGTCAGGAAATCAGATAATAGTGGTTCTCACATCAGGTAAGAGGAATAATACTACTCGGTTAAGTGTAACCCAGTTAATAAGAGGTCAGGCAAGGAAAGAGAGGACTGCTCTTCTGCCAGCGTTACTCATTTCACTAAAAATTGTATGCCTGTTAAATTCATGGATATATTAAGTGGAAAAGAATGAAAGAAACTAGGACAGATTTTATCAGATGTCGAGACAAATAAAAATATCCATAATGCTAGGATTGTCATACCAAATTGAACAGTTGCTATCAATGCAACAAGGGAAAGCAACATACAGTTATGTTGCAGGTTTTTATGTGATTCTTATAATAAATGGTGGACAATTAAAGGATAATGTTAATAACCCTGGACACTACAGTGATGATGTAAAGGTTGCAGCTAATGGCAATAATGTTGGCCTAGCTGAGGTAGCCTTGC
Organism: Cherax quadricarinatus; assembly: GCF_026875155.1. Classification (NCBI taxonomy): domain Eukaryota; kingdom Metazoa; phylum Arthropoda; class Malacostraca; order Decapoda; family Parastacidae; genus Cherax; species Cherax quadricarinatus. The sequence continues at coordinate 71,254,163 of NC_069404.1, forward strand.
GAGTGTTGGATGTAAAAATTCAGGATAAAGGGCATAAACCCAAAACCATACGGTTGTCAACTCTCCTCACACTGGTACGGGCCATGTAATATATGGGCAGACTACTCGGCTCCTGGTAATAATGACTAGAGGAAGGTAGTGAATACGGTCACGGTGTCTTACTCATGAAAGGTCAACCCAGTACAAGTATTCTTCTATCGAGAATGATGTTGAACCAGTCTAATTTGTGGGAGCTGGACAGCATAGGATTATGTAAATGAGGAAGTCCAAATGATTTCCTTTACTAGGACAATACCTGGAAGGTGTTAAATGTGATTCTGGACATTACTGGGTGCGACTTCCGTGGAAGCGTGACCGTCCAGAATTACCTACTAATTATTAGGATGGCGTATATGGACAGTTATAGGGCCCAGCTCTGCCGAACGGAGCAAGACACCAAAATTGTTGACTGCCTTATAATGATATAATTTATAAGCGTTTTAAATAATAATTGTTCTTATCAGCGACGATAAATGCACACCTTAATGCACAGGCGGGTCCACTGAGCGAGTAATTGGGTAAATAATCTTATGTGGACAATTTCGGGTTTGACGTCAACTGAAGAGGAACTAATGAGGATATTGAAGGGGTTAATGAAAATAATGAAGAAATGTGCTGGGACTGACTTGGGATAAATGAGAGACTTGTTATTGTTAAAGTCTCAAAAATTCCAGTTTGCCAATAAATTAATCCAGGGAGCATAGGCTCTATGCCTGGAGAGAATGGTACACTAATTAGTCCATTTTGAGGGATCAATAAATATAGATAGGCCATGATGTTGAGTGCCTATATGCATTAATGTGCTGGGGCTCTTGACTTGGGATTATTGAGGAGACTTGTTATTGTTAAAAGTCTCAAAATTCCAGTATGCCCAATACAATTAATCCAGGGAGCATTAGGCTTATGCCCCTGAGAGAATGGAACACTAATTAGTCCATTTTGATGGATCATAAATATAGGGATGGCCAATGAGTTGATGCCTATATGCAAGTAAAGTGCTGGGGTGCTGACTTGTGGATACTGAGAGACTTGTTTTGTTTAAGTCTCAAAATTCCATGTATGCCAATAAATTTAATCCAGGGAGCATTAGGCTTATGCCCCTGAAGAATGGAACACTATTAGTCCATTTTGAGGGTTCAATAAATATGGGTGGCCAGTGAAGAATGGGGAAAATTGTACTCCACATTATGTAAGTCGGTCTAGCATACGACATCCGCCGGCCGCAGTGTGGAAAATTTTTTGATTTTCCGATACTATAGTGCTATAGGTGTTTAATGTGTCTTATGGGTCAAAAAATGTATTTGAAAATAAGAGTAGATAGGAACCAAGAGGTTCCCTTTTGCGCATGCGGCGGGATGTGCGGGGGGGAGAGGCGCGTTTTGTTTGAATGGTGGTGAAGAAGCTGAGAAGAAAGCAGGAACCACGAAATTGACGTTCACGGCGGCCTAAGGATTAATATATGCTCATTTCATAAAAAAATAGAAGTGTCGTAACTGTTGCTGGTGGAGAGTGAAGGAACGAGATTACGGGACCACGGTAATAAGAGTGGTAAAATGAGTGTTAAAGAGTAGGAGGACGGTGGCAGGGTGCACGGCCAGGGAGGTGAGTGTCCAGGAGGACATACCCGTGTTGTTAATCCTCGCTCATCGGCCCTCAGATCTCAATGGAGTGACCTTAATTTGTTGTAATAGTTATGAGACGTTAAATGTCTTGTGAATGGTAATGAATCAGTGATAATACTTGATGTTTAAGAGAATATGTGAAGTGAAAAATAAGTCGTTTTGCTCCGAGTGTGAACAGCTTAGACCTCGTTGTTAACGAGACGAGGAAAGGGAAAACTCCTGAGTCACGACGTCTAAAGCAGGAAAACAGCGGATACCTTCGTCTGCTGGAAAATGAGATCGTTGTCGGTGTAGCAGGACATCGAAAATGAGATGGTGAATCAAGAAATGAGGAATATCAATCACCCACAGTTAAGTAACCCTTCTTGTTATAGCAATCCTTAGACTGGCCAGTTATGGTATGTTATAAATTAGATAGGTTAGAGTTATCAGCTACCTCAAGTGATCACCAGAGAACATCTGGTAAGTGTGGGATTATTATGTACAAATGTTTTTCCTTGATGGATGTATCCAGTGTATCCTACTCCCCTCCCCTATCATTCAGTCTAAACTAATTAATCTATACAGTCCACAATTAATTAGTAGCTCCGTACTTGTGGGTGCTACCAATCCATACTGCGTCTCGGAATAGATATGGGATAAGATTGTGAGGTCGAGGGGACCATTGGTGCGACCAGGGGTGGTTAAGTTATTTTCCTCCATGTCTACACGGGCGTGATACGGTTAAAACAATATGAGTCTCCCAATGAGATTACTGGTATGTATAATTAATGTTGAGGTACATAAGGTAAGCACCCTAGAAAATTGTTCCATATCCATACATAGAACACTTAACTCTGATATTAACCCTCCCACTCAAAACATCTCTTGAAACCTCCAAAAGAACACATGACCATAACACAAGGGCACAGATCACTCTTTGATGTTTACCTCGTGGTCCATCTCACACTATTGTAAAAAACTCAAATGCACATAAAGGCCCTAAAATCTGGAATTCATTACCTGTAATATAAAACGAAAACACTACCTGTTTATAAATTCAAGTCTCTTCTCAATAAGATCACTTACTCACCCAATACCAAATAAATTACTGAATAACTGAACCTTTATAAAATTGTATTCTTAAATAAGTTTTCTCACTAAATTATTCACCATAAATGTTAAGCCTAAAACCCATCTAAACTTTATATTCTTTTAAATACACTACTAAATCAAGAATATCCATTCACTGAATGTACAAACAATGCATTCAACAATATGACCTTGTCTTCGTAAATACTCACTTGTGCTTTATTGTATAACCTGTTTACATTATGTTTTATCACTGATTCATCATTGCTTAGTTAATCTTAAGTAATTTTAAGCCAGCCCGTGAGTGCTATGCATAGTATAAGTGGCTTTGCATACTGCTCTTACCTGTATTTGTTGAACCTCTGTATGTGTGCTCAAATTTTTAAATAAATAAATAAATAAATAAATAAATAAATAAACTCCAGGCTGAGGGGCTGATTACTCCTCCTTTCCTTACCCTTTTTTTGCTTTGTATTGGATGATGAAGCCACTGTGTGGCGAACGTTTCCTTAATAATTATTCCTAGTGTTGCATAGTGTCTCAATCTTCCAATATTCGATTTAATATTTTTAATACTGCTTCAATAAAATTTTGCAATGATTGCATTAATTAACTATGATTATTATAGGTATACAGTGGTTGCTAAATTATGGCGTTTTGACATAGAGTGTCGAAATAATGCTTAACAAAAGTTAATAGAATTCTTGGCTTCACATCTCAAAATTATAAATAATAGAAGTTCTAAGGTTATGCGTCAACTTCATGTATCTTTTGTAAGGCCCTCATTCACATTACAGTGCTCATTTCTGGTCTCCATGATGCAGAGTTGGACATGAGTGCACTGAAAAAATACAGAAAAAAATGGGATGATGTAGTTAGTTCAGTGGGTTTTCTTACCATCAAAATGCAGTGTTGCAATATTTTCCAAGTTGCTAGTTTATTTTTCTCTCCTGCCTCTCCATTCGGTATTTGTGTCAGGCATCTCGTAACTTCCGTGGCCAATAACTTGACTTTTGTCATCCTTGGTGATTAATTCATAGTCCATTAAGGTGGGAGGGTGCAATGGCAAACTCAGCATAATCACTGAATCAGTTCGGTCACATATGGCCGCCAGTGTGAGGAGTCTTCGTTCTGTTCTGAGAGCTGCTGGCAGTCAGAATCATCAAGACATAGTCAGCAACAGTATCGACAGAAAGGGCTATCTCTGGCATTCTTTTGAATTATTGTCAGAATCAGAAACTTCTCAGCTGGATGGTTTCACTCTGTCTTTCCTAAGCTGCTTCCTGGCTCTGGCTGCATCCTGCTCCTCTTTTTGCCGTCACTGTGTCCCACTCCTCTTTACTGTTATGTCAACACAGCCAATTTTCATCTTCTATGGCCCTCTGGTCAGAAGAAAAACTGTATCCACATTTGGAACTTTCACCATCGCAATTACATCCAGGTGATATCCGTTCACAATATTTTTCCACCCACATACTTAACAGGTGCTAGGGAGGATAGGAATAAGACAGGGAAACATGCACCAACGGGAATACAGTCACAGAAACCAAGGCACAAACCGGAAACAAGCCTGTGCACATACTATGCACTTGGTATCTTGCAGACATGGGAAAATCTGGTAAACAGATGGGACGTGCAACTATGACCACCCTAGAAAATGCCTGCCCTAATGACAACAGGAAAAAATGCAAAACTCCCTTCCTGTAAGTTTTTCACCCTGAACTGTGTACCTCTTCAGTAAGGAAAGAATGTGCTATAACTTAAAATTGCCCAGCATACCATCTAAGGGGAACAAAAAGATACAAAACATCCAGACCATGGGGAAAACCTGGGTAGCCACAGCCACTCAAGAGGGAGAGGTTTTTTAGTGCCAGGAAGGAAAAAAAACTGGCAGGAAATGGCAGAAATCGTACACCAATCCAGTCATCTGGGTGGAATCACAGAGTACTTGGTTTGCACCAAGAATGCTTAATGGCCTTCAATGAGTAGTGGAAGTTTTAGCAGTAAAGGTGAGAACCAAAAACCTAAGTCATTGTGGTAGTCTACAGCCTCGGATGCAACATCCCAGCAATTCCAGGAACAGCTGTTAAAATTGACCACTGTCTAGAAAATCTACCAGCTCCTGACCCACGTCTTGCTCCTGGGGGATTTCAAATTCTTAAGGCACCTAAAATGGAGGAATATAGCAAATAATATTGTTGCAGTTAATAACACCAGGAGCAAGCTCTGATGAAAAACTCCCACTCACTCGAGCTTTTAAAATCTATGCCCAAAATTCAATTTAAACCAGCAAATAATAGGGGCCTACTGACTGGAGAATACACTAGACCTCATCTTCACTAACATAATATGATCTGATAAGAAATGTCCATAATATACAAAAACAATTATACTCGATCACAAATAATTGAGGTTTCAGACATGTATGCGTGGAGCCCCCAGACCGACATAATGAGGACTAGTCACGAGGAGCATTCACCGGATTCAACTTTCAATAACAAAAACATAAAGTGGACAAGTAACCATGTCCTAACGATATAAGCTGGGAGACTATACTAAGCAACACAGACCCCAACTGATTGCTAGAACAGATTACTCGTGGCAACTCGATGTATGCACAACAGGTTTATTCCTCTAGAAAAAGGACGGGAGTAGGAAGGAGTAGATGTAAATAGAAAGAGACAGGCGCTCCCTTTACAGGCGACGGAAAAAGAATAACAGAGCGGCTATAAAAAGAGGTCATATATCTGAAATGCGTAAGGGGAGACATGGTCAGAGAAATAGCAAGCATCGAAACTTAAAGCTAAAAACGGAGTCAGGAAATCGCGGGGGAAGAACTAAAAGCCATAAATGAAATCGAAAGAAACAAAGTATTTCTTCTTCCTATGCCAAATCAAAATCGAGAAACAACGTCTCCAGTATTGGGCCCTACTTCTATACAAGGATGGGTATCTACACAGATGGACCGCAAGGAAATATGTGAGCTACCAAGTCCCAATATGATCAGTTTATTAGCAAGCCGACTAACCAGACTGAGAGTCGAAGATCAAAATGAATTTTTTATGAGAGAGCCACACAAAATTTGATTAACACAAGCTATCCGATGTTGTATCCTGATGCCAAATGACTTCGAAAGGCGTAAATGAATGCCAAGCACTCTGCCCCAGGGCCAGGAATCATGGAACTCTGTGTTCATCAAGAACTGCAAGAAGCCCCTATCACGTGCCTTTTTTCCTATTCTATGAGAGGGAGCATTGGAACGGGGGTCGTCCCACAGTTATAAAAACAACAGACATTGCCCCACTCCACAAAGGGGGGCAGTAAAGCAACAGCTCAAGAACTACAGACCAATAGCACTAACATCCCATATCATATAAAATCTTTGAAAGGGTCCTAAGAAGGCAGATCACCACCCATCGAGAAAACCCACATCAGTTACACAACCCAGGGCAACATGGGTTTAGAACAGGTTCGCTCCTGTCTGTCTCAACTATGGATCACTACTGACAAGGTCCTAAATGCACTAGAAGACAAAAAAGAATGCAGTGTAATATATACAGACTTTGCAAAAGCCTTCGGACAAGTGTGATCCCATGGCGTAATAGCGCACAAATGCGTGCTGAAGGAATAACAGGAAAAGTCGGTCGATGGATCTATAATTTCCTCACTACAGAAACACAGAGAGTAGTCGTCAACAGAGTAAGTCCGAGGCAGCTACGGTGAAACTCTGTTCCACAAGGCACAGTTACTCGCTCCATCTTGTTCCTTCATCCTCTATCCGAACATAGACAGGATTCAGCACAGCACGTGTTCTTCCTTTGCAGATGACACCGAATCTGCAGACTGTGTCTTCCATTGCAGAACACTGCAAAAGCTCCAGGCGGACATCAACCCAAATCTTTCAGTGGGCTGCAGAAAAAATATGAAAGTTCACGATGGAAATTTCTTATTACTTCAATATGTAAACATGAGGAAATTAAAATCTTCATCAGAGTACAAAACAAATTCTGGCCACAAAACTAGAGCGAAAACACCAACGTCAAAGACACCTTGGGAGTGATTATGTCGGAGGATCTCACCTTCAAGGACCATAACCATTGTATCAATGCAATCTGACTAGAAAAATTGACAGGATGTATAATGAGAACCTTCAGAACTAGGGAAGGCCAAGCCCATGATGACACTCTTCAGGTCACTTGTTCTATCTAGGCTGGTATATTGCTGCACACTTAACAGCACCTTTCAAGGCAGGTGATAATTTGCCGACTAAGAAAATGTACAGAGAACTTTACACGGCGCGCATTAACGGAGATAAAAATCACCTCAATTACTGGAGCGCTTGAGGTTCCTAAACCTGTATTCCCTGGATCGCAGTAGGGAGAGATACATGATGATATAACCACCTGGAATCCTAGAGGGAATATTAGTTTATACCGATTCTTGCACACGAAAATCACTCACTACGAAAGCAAAGACTTGGCAGACGATGCTCCATCCCCCCAATAGAAAAGAGGTGTATCACTAGCACGCTATAGAGACCATCAATAAGTGTCAGGGGCCGAGGACTGTTCAACTGCCTCCCAGCAACAACATAAAGGGGGTTACCAACAGACCCTGGCGTCTTCAAGCTGGCATGGACAAGCACCTAAGTTCAGTTCCTGATCAGCCGGGTGTGGCTCGTACGTTGGTTTGCGTGGCAGCCAGCAGTAACAGCCTGTTGATCAGGCTCTTGATCCACCAGGAAGGCTGGTCACAGACCGGGCCGGGGGGCGTTGACCCCCCGGAATCTCTCCAGGTAAACTCCAGGGGTAAACAGGGAGCCAGCAGGACAGAAACACTACATATATCAAACAACTCGTTCATTTCTTCTTGAAATGTAGCCTTTTTTTTGAGGTATTTTTGTTCTTATTAAGTTCTATTCCTCTACTGTACAATGTTCACAATCTTTCTCAACCAGTAATCTGGTCTGAGAACAGGAAATGTC
>NC_069404.1:71266878-71394378 GCF_026875155.1 Cherax quadricarinatus
TCCCTCTTCTCCCCTGTTTTTCAAGTTTTCCTATGTATGGACTGATAAACCACTGTGGGGCGAAACGTTTTTTTAAAAAAGATACCAAGAGTTGCAATGTTTAATTTAAAACATGTCATTTCTTTAAACCATTCATCTACAACCCTGTAGCCATGCAACTTTTTGGGGATCAAATTATTGGGAATTTTTCCCCTTTGCCAAACCCCTTTTGGGCACGACCTATTTCCAATTGAACAATGTACCCCACTCCCACTGCTGCCCCTTTCCCCTACCTGGGTTTATAACTGTTCTCCTCATATCCCGTATTCTATTCAGGGGGAAATCTGGAAAAAAAAGATGGGACGTCAATTTGACCACCAGAAAATGCCGTGCCATAGACACGGAAAAAAAGAAAAAACCCCTTTCCCCTGAAAGTTTTTTCCCCCAAAATGTTACCTCTTCGTACAGGAAAAGACTGTGCTATAATTAAAATTGCAGGCAACCATCAAAAGGGGGAAAAAAGTAAAAAACTCCAGGCCATGGGAAAACGGGGTAGCCACAGCCACTAAAGGGGAGGGGTTTTTTTAGTGCCGGAAAGGGAAAAAAAAAATGGAAGGAAATGGCAGAAATTGAAACCCCAAAATCCATCTTTCCTGGAGTGGAACCTCAGTCGATGGGCCCCACTCCAAACCAACAGATAAGATACAAAATGCCGGAAAAAAAACCCCCCCCCCAGTAAAACAATACCACCAGTCCATAACATTTTTTCTTTGAAATATACGGGTAAAAAGCCAAACAAACAAAAAAATCCCTTTTTCATCCTTTGATGCTTGAGAGGCAAAGCATTGTTCGCGGTTTTCACTGAGCCCCACAAAAAGGATCATTTGGACAACGAATTGGATCCCGGGTTAAACCCATACAGATGTGACAGAGTAACAGGCAAAAGGGGGGGGGGGGCCTGTACTTTGCAGTCATTGTTTGCACAGAACTGCCTCAAATGATGAGGGAAGTTTTACAGTAAAGATCGAAACCAAAAAACCTAGTCATTGTGGTAGTTACAAGCCCCGGAGCAAATCCCGAAATTCCGGGAAAGCTGAAAAAAATTTGACCACTGTCGGAAAATTTTCCCAGCTCCTGCCCCCAAACATCTTGCTCCTGGGGGATTTAAACTTAAGGCACCAAAAAGGGGGAAAATATAGCAAATAATATTGTTGCAGTAATAACCCCAGAACCCAGCCTGATAAAAAAAAAAAACTACATCACACGAGCTTTTAAATCTCTGCACAAAATTAAATTTTAAACCAAAATAAGACCTACTAAAAGGGAGAATACATAGCCCTCATCTTCACTAAAAATGATGATCTGATAAAAATGTCACCATACCCAAAAAACAATATACTCAGATCAAACATAATTGAGGTTCAACAGTATGCGCGGAGCCCAACCGCAAAATGAGATTCACGAGGGAGCGTTCACCAAATTCAACTTAAATAACAAAAACAAAAAAGTGGCCCAAGAAACCCAAAGCCCAAACCGATTAAGCTGGGAAGATATACTAGAAACCCAAAACCCCCAAATTATGCCTAGAAAAATTTAAACTTGGTGGCATTCGATGTATGCCAAAAATTATTTTCTAAAAAAAAGGAGGAGTAGAGTAAAATAGAAAGAGACGGGTTTTCTCCCTTTACAGGGAGGGAAAAGAATAACAGGCGGTAAAAAGGTCCTATCTAAAATGCGAGGGAGACACTGGTAAAGGGAAATAGCAAACCCCAAACTTAAGCAAAGGGAATCTTATAGGAGTCGGGAAATCGCGGGAAGAACTAAACCCATAAATTTAAATCAAAAAAAACCCAAAATATTTTTTCTCCTAGCCAAATCAAAGTCGGAACAACCCCGTTTTGGGCCCTTACTTTAAAAAAGAGGATCCTACACAGATGACACAAGGAAATGATGAGCTACTCAAGTCCCAATATGCTCAGTTTTTGCAAGCCCTAACCAGACTGAGAGTCAAAGACAAAATAAATTTTTATGAGAGACCCACAAAATTTTGGGTTTAACACAACCTATTATTTATCCACGCCAAATGACTTCGAAAGGCGATAAATGACAGCCCAGCACTTCCCCCGGGCCGACCATGGAACCCGTGTTCATCAAGAACTGCAAAAAGCCCCTATCCGACCCTTTTTACACCTATGGAGAGGGAGCAGGGAAGGGGGGTCGTCCCAATTTTATAAAAAAACAGACATAGCCCCCACCCCAAAAAGGGGGGCAGTAAAGCAACGCAAAGAACCAGACCGATAGCAATTCCCCTATCATAAAAATCTTTGAAAGGGTCCTAAGAAGCAAGTCACCCCCCATCTAAAACCATCATTTACAAAACCCCGGGCAAACAGGGTTTAAAACAGTCGCTCTGCGTCTCAACTATTGGTTTTAAATACGACAAGGTCCTAGACACTAGAAACAAAAAGAATGCAGAGTAATAATCGATTTGAAAACCCTTCGAAAAGTGTGCCATGGCGAAATGGGCGCACAAATGCGTGCTAAAAAAATAACGGGAAAAGTCGGTCGATGGATCTAAAATTTCTCACACAAACACAGGGGTAGTAGTCAACAGAGAAAAAGTCCAGGCAGCACGGTGAAAAGCTCTGTTCCCCAAGGCACATACTCGCTCCTTTTGTTCCTATCTCATATCTGCATAGAAAAGGGAGTCAGCCAGCACCGTGTTTCCTTTCCCGTGACCCCCAAATCGCTGACAGGTTTTCCCTTGCAGACATGAAAGGGCCCCAGGCGGACAAACCCAAATCTTTCAGTGGGCTGAGAAAACAATATGAAGTTCAACGATGAGAAATTTCAATTACCAATATGGAAAACCCGAAAAATTTAAATCTTCTCAGGTAAAAAACAAATTCTGGCCCACAAAATAAAAGGAAACACCAACTCAAAGACCGGGGATCATGTCGGGGGGATTCACTTTCAAGGACCATAAATTGTTAAATCGCATTTCTAAAAAAATGACAGGATGGATAAGGGAAAAACCTTAAAAACGAGGGATGCAACCCCATGATGACACCTTCGGTCATTTTTCATCTAGGCGGAATTTGCTGCCCCTAACAGCACCTTTCAAGGCAGGTGAAATTGCTACCTAAAAAATGAAAGGGGGGAAATTTTCAGGCGCGCATAACGAGATAAAACACCTCAATTCTGGGAGCCTTGAGGTTCCTGAACCTGTATTCCCTGGAAGCGGGCGGGAGAGATACTGTTAATCACCGGAAAAAACCTGAGGGTATACCGAACTTCAAAAGAAACCCTCACTAGAAAGCAAAGACTGGAAACATGAACCCCCCCAATGAAAAGCAGGGGTGTCCTAGACTTTTAAGAGACCAACAATAAGTGTCAGGGGCCCGAGACTGTTCAACTGCCCCCCGCACATAAGGGGGATACCAAAGACCCCCGGGATTCTCAAACTGGCACGGACAAGCACCTAAAGTGGTTCCGACCCCGCCGGGTGTGGCTGTTTTCGTTGGATTTCGTGCAGCCAGCATAACAAGCCTGGTTGTCAGGCTCTGTTCCCCGGGGGCCTGGTCACAGCGGGGGCCCCGGGGGGGTTGACCCCCCCAACTCTCTCCAGGTAAACCCAGGTAAACTGACACTTTTGACTCAAGGTTGAGGGACCCGATTACCTCATTCTCCTCCGTTCTTCAATTTCTCCTAGGGATGGCTGATGAAACCACTGTTTTGGGGGAAACGTTTCCTCAATAAAGATACCCAAGAGTTCAATGTGCAATTTTTAAAAAAGTCAGTTTTTAACCCTTCTCTACAATTTTTAAATATATATATATATAAAATTTTTAAAATATTTATTATATATATATTTATTATATATATTTTATTATATATATAATTTAAAATATATAAAATATTTTATATAAGTATTTGCAAAAAGAAAGTAAAAGGGGATTAAATTGGAAAACAAACCCTGAAAAAAGAAAATAACACTTTGTGATACTCCCAAAACAAAAATGAAAGTAAAATAAGGGGTATATAAGGGGTCAGCCAAGCCCTTGTCCAAAAAACAACATAACGGAATAAAAAAAAACATTTAGGGAAAAGGGCCCAAAAGACGGTCCCTTCCAAAAACCCAAAAAATATTCCCCAAGAAATAAAATTTTAAAAATTTATTTTAATTTTTTTAAATTTTAAATTTTTAATTAAAAGGGATCAATTTATAAAACCTTAAAATTCAAATTCCAAAAAAAGCTTTTTATGAAAAAAAGACATAAATAAGTGTAGGGGCCCCAAGTTAAATGCCTAGCAACATAAGGGGGAATTACAAACGCCCCTGGCATCTTCAATCAAAGGGGCCTAAAGCGGTTTTATCAGTCCCCTGTGGCCGATTGTTTCGTCACCAAGTAAAACCTGGGATCGGTTATAAAAGGGGGTGGTAAGAGGGGGGCGGGGGCTTGGACCCCCAGAATCTGCCAGGTAAAAGGGTTAAAATCTTAAGAAAAAAATGGGGATGGAATTTGTGTTTAAAAGCAATTTAGGTTTTTTTTAATCTTAGTTAGATTTTTCCAGTTTTACCGTAATAAACTTTACGCCAAATTTTACAACGAATTTAGGAAATCACCCAAAAGGGTTGGAATTTTTCTTTCCCTTTACGTTTTTTGTTTTTATTAAATTTAAATTTTATAAATTAATTTATAATTTAATAAATTTTTTAAATTTATCACAAAATAACCTGTAAAGAATTTTAAAAATTTAATTTTAATTAAATATATTAAAAAATATTTAATATATTTTTAAATATATATATATAAATTATATTTAATTTAAAATTATTATTTAAAAAAGATTACTGTTTCCCCCTACTTCCTCTCAAACCCCTTCCCTCTTTGAGGCTTGTTTATTTGGGCTTTTGTACATGGTTTTAAATTTCCCCCCGGAGGGGCCAGGGGCGAAAAGGGGGGGCAGAAAACCTTTTCAGGGTTTTCTGCCAATGAACCCGATTAAGGGGGTGGGGAACGGAACCCCTACAGGTCACACCACAACAAACATAAACCCATAGGATAAAAATCAAAATACCCATTCATTTATTAAGGCAAAAAAAAAAAATATTCCTTTAGAAAAACGCCAAAAAAAAAACATACATGTGGCAGGGGAAAAAAAAAAAAATCCAAAGGGGGGGTGTGCAAAAGATATGGTCCAAGCGGGGCTTTGGGGGGTGTCACGCACACCTTTTCCCGCCCTTGGGAAAGATCGCAACCCCAAAAGGGGACATTTGTGCAGTAGCTGTGTTAACGGGGTTGGTCCTCCTCTGGAACGGCGAACAGTTTGTATAGTCGCTACAGGGTTCACTCAACCTGGGGCAAACAACCTGGGTGCCCTAAACTGAGGATCATTTCTTTCTCAGGGCAACGGGCCGGGAAACTTTTTTCCTGGGTAAGTGACTCAAAGGGAGGGCAAAAAAATTTTTGGGGTGGTACTGTTTGCTGGGGCGTCATGCCACGAGAGTGAAAAAAAGAGTCGTAGAAGGATGCTTTAGGCAAAACATCTGGGGGAGTCATTAAAAAAAGCTTACCCCATAACTGAAGAGCGGGTAGGCAGTGATAGTGACAAAACATCTTTTTTGCAGGGGTTCCCCACTGAAGTGTGACACGGCAGACAGTCACCTGCCCAAGGGGGTCTGGCTTGATGTTTTTACCTCCGACAGCTGGGGTCTGTGAGGGTTTTGTTAAAGAGTCCTCGAATGGTTTTCTCCAAAAACTGCACTCTGACGGTCAGGTGGAGTGAAACGAGTCCCCAATGGGGGGTCATTAGGGCGCTCGGCTGGGGTCTTGAGTGTGAGGGTGTCTTTTGTCATGGGGGCTTAAACCCTTTTAAAATGAGCCTGGACCGATTTTGAGAAGGGGAACAGTCACAATGGGGGGCCATGTAACACGAGGATGTTACCAAAGGGGCTGGGCTCAGACCACACATTGGGGAAAATGGAAAACTGCATACCCGTCTCACTGTGGTTACAACATGGTGCATAGCAAATGAGTTTTTTCATGCAAAAATCGACACTAGACTACAAAACATGTGAGAAACATGATGAGAGAAATTAAAATGGTTATCTTCTCTCAGTCATTTTCGACTATAAATACAAATTGCTCAGTGAACTAACACGTCGATGGGCATATGTAAATTTTGGTGTGGTGTCGTGAGGTGTTGTGGGGTGACTCGCGAGATGTCAGGGGAGACGTCCCGGGGGACACTCAAAGGTGAGTCGAGCAGGCATTCTGGTGACGTCTGGAGTGACGTTGGCAATGGTGCACATGCAGCACGGTGACATCATGGGGGGTGTTTGGGAGATTCGTGAGGTTACATCCTGGGGGGGGGACATTGGACAGCATTTTTGGTGACATCGGGGGAGACACCAGGGGGACGTCGCAAGGTGAAATGGGCAGCGCCTTGGGTTTATGTCAAAAGTGATGCCAGGGAGCAGACAAAAAGATTTGGGTTTGGACATCTGGCTTTGGGAACCCCGTGGTTTTAGATCCCCGTGACCTTACCCCACGTGGTTCGTGATCCCATGGTTTTTTAGTGCCTCGGCCACCCGGGTACACAGCTTTGGTGAGAATCACCTAAATTCAGATAAAACCAGAAGGGAAAGGGAATGAGTAAAGTAGAATGGGGTGGTGGTAGTGGCGTGAGGGAGCATGGGTGGCGTGTAGTGGGGGACCGGGCCCCTTCCCTTTTTCCTCACCAACACATGTGGATAAGAATGAAGTCGATCACCCTGGATGCAGAACACCACCATAACTCACCACTGACTTGTTGAAATAGTCGTGCTGAGCTGAACAACAGCAAAACCATATAAGTGACGCTGAACTTGTGACTGAAGAACAGCATGGGATGCTGTGAACACCCAGGTAACACCACAAAGATTTCTTGAGGAAAATTCAGCAAATTTTGACCTAGATCCTGCTGATCATGTGGCTGACTGATGAAACTTGCAGACACGACTTCAGGACAACTCGCAGAGAGACGGATGTTTTTTGTACGAAACGATAAAGTAGTCAACATCTTCGGCTTCTTTCCTCTCTCCGGGCAAACAGACTAGCTGCGACCACGGCTTCCACCATTTATCGTCAAAGTATTGCGGTGGGTGTGCAAGCCAGGATCAATAAAGGCTTTGAAGGCAGCATTATTTTATTTGGGTTCTTGGTACACAGGCAGTGTGTTTAAGTGCCCCGAAATATTATCTTCTAATGCTTCTTCTTCTTCTTCTTCTTCTTCTTCTTCTTCTTCTTCTTCTTCTTCTTCTTCTTCTTCTTCTTCTTCTTCTTATTATTATTATTATTATTATTATTATTATTATTATTAATAATTATTATTATTATTGTTATTATTATTATTATTAATTTATTTTTATAATATTATCTTGCAGATTGGACAGTGAATTAAAATTTTGAAAACTAAAACTCTGCATATGCAGTATGTTTTAAATAAGTGACCCACTGATCAAATCAGACTGGTTCCGAACCCTCGACTGGTCCGAACCCTCGACCGATTTCAAACAGTTTCGTTGGACAATAAAGCAGACTGTAAACGGATGGGGTTGTAGGCGCCCTTATAAACACAAACAATAAATAAAAAAACAGGAGCGCACTCCGGTAAGCTGTCCTAACATACAAGTACAGTTAGAAATACAAATACAAATAGCTAGAGCTTCACTTTAAGGAGGTTATTAATAGAGTATTCAAGAGGTTGCTAGTAGAATTACTGTAATTCAACCATTCAAATCATTATGAAGCCCTGTGTAGTCTGCAATCAATCAAACAAACGGGCTTCCACATGGATAAATTGTCATTTTTGTGGAAATTGGTGTCACGCCCCTTGTGCAAATATTTCCCAAAAACTAGCTACAAGAAGTATTAAAAACAGGGAGTGTTTTTGGGTAGTCCAAATGAATAAATCTGTGGACTAATATCACATTGGTATTAAAAGAGGATAAAAATCAAAGCTGCTTTCATAGACAACCTGGAAGCTTTCTACAACGATGGGAACATAAAAAGTCTGGGCTGGATGGTACTGCCTTGATGCTGGTCATGTAGACAGAAACTGTAAGGCTGGAGGTGATGTCCTGGTTGTCAGAAAATGTGGGACTGATAGTGCTGTCCCGGTAGACAGTAATGGGTGAAGCTAGAGGTGCTGTCCTGGGAGACAGTAATGGTGAAGCTGGAGATTTTGTCCAGGTAGTCGAGAAATTTTACGCAGGAAGGAATGCATATAAATGACCTCATGGGAGACAGGAGCCGTAGTGGGGAATCAAGTGTAGTCAAAGATAAGATAAAACCAATATTGCAAACTAGAAATCCACAGGAAATAGCAAACAAGGGGACTCCACTGCATAGTGAGGATTATTCCCAAAAACAACTGGGGGAGCTCCTTTGTTGGTGCTAGGGAGGATAGGAATAAGACAGGTAAACACACCAACAGGGAATACAGTCACAAAAACCCCAAGGCAAAAAAGCATAACGGGAATAAGTCACAAAAACCCCAAGGGCAAACAGAAACCAACCCTGTGAATTTACTATCACTTGGGATTGCAGGGTGGGAAAACTGGGGAAAAAAAGATGGGGCGTCAACTATGACCACCCCAGAAATGCGTGCCCCATGACAACAGGAAAATGAAACTCCCCTTTATGTGCTTTTTCACCCCCGAAATGTGTCCCTCTTCAGTACAAAAAATACTGTCTATAACTTAAAATTCCAGGGCACACTATCTAAAGGGGGAAAAAGAACAAAACACCAGGCCATGGGAAAACCTGGGGAGCCAAACCACCCAAAGGGAGGGTTTTTTATGCCGGAAAAAAAAAAAAAAAATGGGAGGAAATGGCAGAAAAGAAAACCAATCCGTCATTCCTGGGGGTGGAACTACAGTCGATGGCCCCCCCTCCCAAAACCAACAGATACAGATACTAATGCTGGAACCCCCCCCCCCCCCCCCTTCATACCAACAATACCACCAGTCCGATTACATTCTTCTTTGCAAATATACAGGGTCTAAAGCCAGCAACAAACAACAAAATACCTTTCATCCGTGGACTGCTTGCAGAGACAAAGGCAATGTTAGCGGCTTTCACTGAGACCAACATAAAGGATCACTTAGACAACGAAATATGGATCCCAGGTTACAACCTATACAGATGTGACAGAGTGAACAGGCAAAAGGGGGGGGGGTTGGCCTGTACATTGCAGTCACTTGTGTGCACAGAACTGCTGAATGCCTCAAATAATGTAGTGGAAGCTTTACCAGTAAAGATCGAGAACCAAAACCTCGTCATTGTTGTAGTCTGCAAGCCTCCGGATGCAACATCCCAGCAATTCCAGGAACAGCTGTTAAAAATTGACCACTGTCTGGAAAATCTGCCAGCTCCTGCACCCAACATCTTGCTCCTGATGGATTTCAACTTAAGGCACCTAAAATGGAGGAATATAGCAAATAATATTGTTGCAGTAATAACACCAGGAGGCAGCTCTGATGAAAACTCACACTCACACGAGCTTTTAAATCTGTACCTGGAGTTTACCTGGAGAGAGTTCCGGGGGTCAACGCCCCCGCGGCCCGGTCTGTGACCAGGCCTCCTGGTGGATCAGAGCCTGATCAACCAGGCTGTTGCTGCTGGCTGCACGCAAACCAACGTACGAGCCACAGCCCGGCTGATCAGGAATTGACTTTAGGTGCTTGTCCAGTGCCAGCTTGAAGACTGCCAGGGGTCTGTTGGTAATCCCCCTTATGTGTGCTGGGAGGCAGTTGAACAGTCTCGGGCCCCTGACACTTATTGTATGGTCTCTTAACGTGCTAGTGACACCCCTGCTTTTCATTGGGGGGATGGTGCATCGTCTGCCAAGTCTTTTGCTTTCGTAGTGAGTGATTTTCGTGTGCAAGTTCGGTACTAGTCCCTCTAGGATTTTCCAGGTGTATATTATCATGTATCTCTCCCTCCTGCGTTCCAGGGAATACAGGTTTAGGAACCTCAAGCGCTCCCAGTAATTGAGGTGTTTTATCTCCGTTATGCGCGCCGTGAAAGTCCTCTGTACATTCTCTAGGTCGGCAATTTCACCTGCCTTGAAAGGTGCCGTTAGTGTGCAGCAATATTCCAGCCTAGATAGAACAAGTGACCTGAAGAGTGTCATCATGGGCTTTGCCTCCCTAGTTTTGAAGGTTCTCATTATCCATCCTGTCATTTTTCTAGCAGATGCGATTGATACAATGTTATGGTCCTTGAAGGTGAGATCCTCCGACATGATCACTCCCAGGTCTTTGACGTTGGTGTTTCGCTCTATTTTGTGGCCAGAATTTGTTTTGTACTCTGATGAAGATTTAATTTCCTCATGTTTACCATATCTGAGTAATTGAAATTTCTCATCGTTGAACTTCATATTGTTTTCTGCAGCCCACTGCACAAAATTCAATTTAAACTAGCAAATAATAGAGCCTACTAGACTGGAGAATACACTAGACCTCATCTTCACTAACAATGATGATGTGATATGAAATGTCACCATATCAAAAATAATATACTCAGATCACAACATAATTGAGGTTCAGACATGTATGTGCGGAGCCCCAGACCGACATAATGAGACTAGTCACGAGGGAGCATTCAGCAAATTCAACTTCAATAACAAAAACATAAAGTGGGACCAAGTAAACCAAATCCTAACGGATATAAGCTGGGAAGATATACTAAGCAACACAGACCCCAACTTATGCCTAGAACAGATTAACTCGGTGGCGCTCGATGTATGCACAAGGCTTATTCCTCTAAGAAAAAGGAGGAGTAGATGTAAAATAGAAAGGGACAGGCGCTCCCTTTACAGGCGATGGAAAAGAATAACAGAGCGGCTAAAAGAGGTCAATATATCTGAAAGGCGTAGGGAGACACTGGTCAGAGAAATAGCAAGCATCGAACTTAAGCTAAAGGAATCTTATAGGAGTCAGGAATCGCGGGAAGAACTAAAAGCCATAAATGAAATCGAAAGAAACCCAAAGTATTTCTTCTCCTATGCCAAATCAAAGTCGAGAACAACGTCCAGTATGGGGCCCCTACTTAAAAGAGATGGGTCCTACACACATGACAGCAAGGAAATGAGTGAGCTACTCAAGTCCGGATATGACTCAGTTTTTAGCAAGCCGCTAACCAGACTGAGAGTCGAAGATCAAAATGAATTTTTTATGAGAGAGCCACAGAATTTGGTTAACACAAGCCTATCTGATGTTATCCTGACGCCAAATGACTTCGAACAGGCGATAAATGACATGCGCATGCAGTCTGCCCCAGGGCCAGACTCATGGAACTCCGTGTTCATCAAGAACTGCAAGAAGCCCCTATCACGAGCTTTTACCATCCTATGGAAGAGGGAGCATGGACACGGGGGTCGTCCCACAGTTACTAAAAACAACAGACATAGCCCCACTCCACAAAGGGGGCAGTAAAGCAACCGCAAAGAACTACAGACCGATAGCACTAACATCTCATATCATAAAAATCTTTGAAAGGGTCCTAAGAAGCAAGATCAACACCCATCTAGAAACCCATCAATTACACAACCCAGGGCAACATGGGTTTAGAACAGGTCGCTCCTATCTGTCTCAACTATTGGATCACTACGACAAGGTCCTAGATGCACTAGAAGACAAAAAGAATGCAGATGTAATATATACAGAGTTTGCAAAAGCCTTCGACAAGTGTGACCATGGCGTAATAGCGCACAAAATGCGTGCTAAAGGAATAACGGGAAAAGTCGGTCGATGAATCTATAATTTCCTCACTAACAGAACACAGAGAGTAGTAGTCAACAGAGTAAAGTCCGAGGCAGCTACGGTGAAAAGCTCTGTTCCACAAGGCACAGTACTCGCTCTCATCTTGTTCCTCATCCTCATACCTGACATAGACAAGGATGTCAGCCACAGCACCGTGTCTTCCTTTGCAGATGACACCCGAATCTGCATGACAGTGTCTTCCATTGCAGACACTGCAAGGCTCCAGGCGGACATCAACCAAATCTTTCAGTGGGCTGCAGAAAACAATATGAAGTTCAACGATGAGAAATTTCAATTACTCATATATGGCAAACACGAGGAAATTAAATCGTCATCGGAGTACAAAACAAATTCTGGCCACAAAATAGGGAGAAACACCAACGTCAAAGACCTGGGAGTGATCTTATTGGAGAATCTCACCTTCAAAGACCATAACATTGTATCAATCGCATCTGCTAGATAAATGACAGGATGGATAATGAGAACCTTCAAAACTAGGGATGCCAAGCCCATGATGACACTCTTTAGGTCACTTGTTCTATCTAGGCTGGAATATTGCTGCACACTTACAGCACCTTTCAAGGCAGGTGAAATTGCTGACCTAGAAAATGTACAGAGAACCTTCACGGCGCGCATAACGGAGATAAAACACCTCAATTACTGGGAGCGCTTGAGGTTCCTAAACCTGTATTCTCTGGAACGCAGGAGGGAGAGATACATGATTATATACACCTGGAAAATCCTAGAGGGACTAGTACCGAACTTGCACACGAAAATCACTCACTACGAAAGCAAAAGACTTGGCAGACGATGCAACATCCCCCCAATGAAAAGCAGGGGTGTCACTAGCACGTTAAGAGACCATACAATAAGTGTCAGGGGCCCGAGACTGTTCAACTGCCTCCCAGCACACATAAGGGGGATTACCAACAGACCCCTGGCAGTCTTCAAGCTGGCACTGGACAAGCACCTAAAGTCAGTTCCTGATCAGCCGGGCTGTGGCTCGTACGTTGGTTTGCGTGCAGCCAGCAGCAACAGCCTGGTTGATCAGGCTCTGTTCCACCAGGAGCCCTGGTCACAGACCGGGCCGCGGGGGCGTTGACCCCCGGAACTCTCTGCAGGTAAACTCCAGGTAATATAATTTTCTAATAAACTTTACGCGATACATAAACTCTCTCTGTGTCTGTCTCTCTCTGTGTCTGTCTCTCTCTGTGTCTGTCTCTCTCTGTGTCTGTCTCTCTCTGTGTCTGTCTCTCTCTGTGTCTGTCTCTCTCTGTGTCTGTCTCTCTGTGTCTGTCTCTCTCTGTGTCTGTCTCTCTCTGTGTCTGTCTCTCTCTGTGTCTGTCTCTCTCTGTGTCTGTCTCTCTCTGTGTCTGTCTCTCTCTGTGTCTGTCTCTCTCTGTGTCTGTCTCTCTCTGTGTCTGTCTCTCTCTCTGTGTCTGTCTCTCTCTCTGTGTCTGTCTCTCTCTCTGTGTCTGTCTCTCTCTGTGTCTGTCTCTCTCTGTGTCTGTCTCTCTCTGTGTCTGTCTCTCTCTGTGTCTGTCTCTCTCTGTGTCTGTCTCTCTCTGTGTCTGTCTCTCTCTGTGTCTGTCTCTCTCTGTGTCTGTCTCTCTCTGTGTCTGTCTCTCTCTGTGTCTGTCTCTCTCTGTGTCTGTCTCTCTCTGTGTCTGTCTCTCTCTGTGTCTGTCTCTCTCTGTGTCTCTCTCTGTCTGTGTCTGTCTCTCTCTGTGTCTGTCCCTCTCTGTGTCTGTCTCTCTCTGTGTCTGTCTCTCTCTGTGTCTGTCTCTCTCTGTGTCTGTCTTTCTCTGTGTCTGTCTCTCTCTGTGTCTGTTCTCTCTGTGTCTGTCTCTCTCTGTGTCTGTCTCTCTCTGTGTCTGTCTCTCTCTGTGTCTGTCTCTCTCTGTGTCTGTCTCTCTCTGTGTCTGTCTCTCTGTGTTTCTGTCTCTCTCTGTGTCTGTCTCTCTCTGTGTCTGTCTCTCTCTGTGTCTGTCTCTCTCTGTGTCTGTCTCTCTCTGTGTCTGTCTCTCTCTGTGTCTGTCTCTCTCTGTGTCTGTCTCTCTCTGTGTCTGTCTCTCTCTGTGTCTGTCTCTCTCTGTGTCTGTCTCTCTTTGAGTCTGTCTCTCTCTGTGTCTGTCTCTCTCTGTGTCTGTCTCTCTCTGTGTCTGTCTCTCTCTGTGTCTGTCTCTCTCTGTGTCTGTCTCTCTCTGTGTCTGTCACTCTGTGTTTCTGTCTCTCTCTGTGTCTGTCTCTCTCTGTGTCTATCTCTCTCTGTGTCTGTCTCTCTCTGTGTCTGTCTCTCTCTGTGTCTGTCTCTCTCTGTGTCTGTCTCTCTCTCTCTGTGTCTCTCTCTGTGTCTGTCTCTCTCTGTGTCTGTCTCTCTCTGTGTCTGTCTCTCTCTGTGTCTGTCTCTGTGTCTGTCTCTCTGTGTCTGTCTCTCTGTGTCTGTCTCTCTCTGTTACTCTCTCTGTTACTTTCTCTGTTACTTACTCTCTCTGTTACTTACTCTCTCTCTTACTTACTCTCTCTCTTACTCTCTCTCTTACTTACTCTCTCTTTTACTTACTCTCTCTCTTACTTACTCTCTCTCTTACTTACTCTCTCTGTTACTTACTCTCTCTGTTACTTACTCTCTCTGTTACTTACTCTCTCTGTTACTTACTCTCTCTTTTACTTACTCTCTCTGTTACTTACTCTCTCTGTTACTTACTCTCTCTGTTACTTACTCTCTCTGTTACTTACTCTCTCTGTTACTTACTCTCTCTGTTACTTACTCTCTCTGCTACTTACTCTCTCTGTTACTTTCTCTCTCTGTTACTTTCTCTCTCTGTTACTTACTCTCTCTGTTACTTACTCTCTCTGTTACTTACTCTCTCTGTTACTTACTCTCTCTGTTACTTACTCTATCTGTTACTTACTCTATCTGTTACTTACTCTCTCTGTTGCTTACTCTCTCTGTTACTTACTCTTTCTGTTACTTACTCTCTCTGTTACTTACTCTCTCTGTTACTTACTCTCTCTGTTACTTACTCTCTCTGTTACTTACTCTCTCTGTTACTTTGTCTCTCTGTTACTTTCTCTGTTACTCTCTCTGTTACTTTCTCTCTCTGTTACTTACTCTCTCTGTTACTTACTCTCTCTGTTACTTACTCTCTCTGTTACTTTCTCTCTCTGTTACTCTCTCTGTTACTTACTCTCTCTGTTACTTACTCTCTCTGTTACTTACTCTATCTGTTACTTACTCTCTCTGTTACTTTGTCTCTCTGTTACTTACTCTCTCTGTTACTCTCTCTGTTACTTTCTCTCTGTTACTTACTCTCTCTGTTACTTACTCTCTCTGTTACTTTCTCTGTTACTTACTCTCTCTGTTACTTACTCTCTCTGTTACTCTCTCTGTTACTTACTCTCTCTGTTACTTACTCTCTCTGTTACTTACTCTCTCTGTTACTTACTCTCTCTGTTACTTACTCTCTCTGTTACTTACTCTCTCTGTTACTTTCTCTCTCTGTTACTTTCTCTCTCTGTTACTTACTCTCTCTGTTACTTTCTCTCTCTGTTACTTTCTCTCTCTGTTACTTACTCTCTCTGTTACTTACTCTCTCTGTTACTTTCTCTGTTACTTACCCTCTCTGTTACTTACTCTGTTACTTACTCTGTTACTTACTCTCTCTGTTACTTTCTCTCTCTGTTACTTTCTCTCTCTGTTACTTACTCTCTCTGTTACTTACTCTCTCTGTTACTTTCTCTCTCTGTTACTTTCTCTCTCTGTTACTCTCTCTGTTACTTACTCTCTCTGTTACTTACTCTCTCTGTTACTTTCTCTCTCTGTTACTTTCTCTCTCTGTTACTTACTCTCTCTGTTACTTACTCTCTTGTTACCTCTCTGTTACTTACTCTCTCTGTTACTTACTCTCTCTGTTATTCTCTCTGTTACTTACTCTCTCTGTTACTTTCTCTCTCTGTTACTTTCTCTCTCTGTTACTTACTCTCTCTGTTACTTTCTCTCTCTGTTACTTACTCTCTCTGTTACTTACTCTCTCTGTTACTTACTCTCTCTGTTACTTACTCTCTCTGTTACTTACTCTCTCTGTTACTCTCTCTGTTACTTACTCTCTCTGTTACTTTCTCTGTTATTCTCTCTGTTACTTACTCTCTTTGTTAATTACTCTCTCTGTTACTTACTCTCTCTGTTACTTACTCTCTCTGTTACTTACTCTCTCTGTTACTTACTCTCTCTGTTACTCTCTCTGTTACTTACTCTCTCTGTTACTTACTCTCTCTGTTACTTACTCTCTCTGTTACTTACTCTCTCTGTTACTCTCTCTGTTACTTACTCTCTCTGTTACTTTCTTTCTCTGTTACTTTCTCTCTCTGTTACTTACTCTCTCTGTTACTTTCTCTCTCTGTTACTTTCTCTCTCTGTTACTTACTCTCTCTGTTACTTACTCTCTCTGTTACTTTCTCTGTTACTTACCCTCTCTGTTACTTACTCTCTCTGTTACTTACTCTCTCTGTTACTTTCTCTCTCTGTTACTTTCTCTCTCTGTTACTTACTCTCTCTGTTACTTACTCTCTCTGTTACTTTCTCTCTCTGTTACTTTCTCTCTCTGTTACTCTCTCTGTTACTTACTCTCTCTGTTACTTACTCTCTCTGTTACTTTCTCTCTTTGTTACTTTCTCTCTCTGTTACTTACTCTCTCTGTTACTTACTCTCTCTGTTACTTACTCTCTCTGTTACTTACTCTCTCTGTTATTCTCTCTGTTACTTACTCTCTCTGTTACTTACTCTCTCTGTTACTTTCTCTCTCTGTTACTTACTCTCTCTGTTACTTTCTCTCTCTGTTACTTACTCTCTCTGTTACTTACTCTCTCTGTTACTTACTCTCTCTGTTACTCTCTCTGTTACTTACTCTCTCTGTTACTTACTCTCTGTTATTCTCTCTGTTACTTACTCTCTCTGTTACTTTCTCTCTCTGTTACTTTCTCTCTCTGTTACTTACTCTCTCTGTTACTTTCTCTCTCTGTTACTTACTCTCTCTGTTACTTACTCTCTCTGTTACTTACTCTCTCTGTTACTTACTCTCTCTGTTACTCTCTCTGTTACTTACTCTCTCTGTTACTTTCTCTGTTATTCTCTCTGTTACTTACTCTCTTTGTTAATTACTCTCTCTGTTACTTACTCTCTCTGTTACTTACTCTCTCTGTTACTTACTCTCTCTGTTACTTACTCTCTCTGTTACTTTCTCTTTCTGTTACTTTCTCTCTCCGTTACTTCTCTGTTACTTACTCTCTCTGTTACTTACTCTCTCTGTTACTTACTCTCTCTGTTACTTACTCTCTCTGTTACTTATTCTCTCTGTTACTTGCTCTCTCTATTACTTTCTCTCCTGTTACTTTCTCTCTCTGTTACTTACTCCCTGTTACTTACTCTCTCTCTTACTCTCTCTGTTACTTACTCTCTCTGTTACTTACTCTCTCTGTTACTTACTCTCTCTGTTACTTACTCTCTCTATTACTTTCTCTCCCTGTTACTTTCTCTGTTACTTACTCTCTCTGTTACTTACTCTCTCTCTTACTTTATCTCTCTGTTACTTTCTCTGTTACTCTCTCTGTTACTTACTCTCTCTGTTACTTTCTCTCTTTGTTACTTTCTCTCTCTATTACTCTCTCTGTTACTTACTCTCTGTTACTTACTCTCTCTGTTACTTACTCTCTCTGTTATTTGCTCTCTCTTACTCTCTCTGTTACTTACTCTCTCTGTTACTTACTCTCTCTGTTACTTACTCTCTCTGTTGCTTACTCTCTCTGTTACTTACTCTCTCTCTTACTTACTCTCTCTGTTATTTACTCTCTCTGTTACTTACTCTCTCTGTTACTTACTCTCTCTGTTACTTACTCTCTCTGTTACTTTCTCTCTTTGTTACTTTCTCTCTCTATTACTCTCTCTGTTACTTACTCTCTCTGTTACTTACTCTCTCTGTTACTTACTCTCTCTGTTACTTACTCTCTCTGTTACTTACTCTCTCTGTTATTTACTCTCTCTTACTCTCTCTGTTACTTACTCTCTCTGTTACTTACTCTCTCTGTTACTTACTCTCTCTGTTGCTTACTCTCTCTGTTACTTACTCTCTCTGTTACTTACTCTCTCTGTTATTTACTCTCTCTGTTACTTACTCTCTCTGTTACTTACTCTCTCTGTTACTTACTCTCTCTATTACTTTCTCTCTCTGTTACTTACTCTCTCTGTTACTTACTCTCTCTGTTACTTACTCTGTTACTTTCTCTCTGTTATTTACTCTCTCTGTTACTTACTCTCTCTGTTACTTACTCTCTCTGTTACTTACTCTCTCTATTACTTTCTCTCTCTGTTACTTACTCTCTATTACTTTCTCTCCCTGTTACTTTCTCTCTCTGTTACTTATTCTCTCTGTTACTTTCTCTCTCTGTTACTTTCTCTGTTACTCTCTCTGTTACTTACTCTCTCTGTTACTTACTCTCTCTGTTACTTTCTCTCTTTGTTACTTTCTCTCTCTATTACTCTCTCTGTTACTTACTCTCTCTGTTACTTACTCTCTCTGTTACTTACTCTCTCTGTTACTTACTCTCTCTGTTACTTACTCTCTCTATTACTTACTCTCTCTGTTATTTACTCTCTCTTACTCTCTCTGTTACTTACTCTCCCTGTTACTTACCTCTGTTACTTACTCTCTCTGTTGCTTACTCTCTCTGTTACTTACTCTCTCTGTTACTTACTCTCTCTGTTATTTACTCTCTCCTGTTACTTATTCTCTCTGTTACTTTCTCTGTTACTTTCTCTCTCTGTTACTTACTCTTTCTGTTACTTACTCTCTCTCTTACTCTCTCTGTTACTTACTCTCTCTGTTACTTACTCTCTCTGTTACTTACTCTCTCTGTTACTTACTCTCTCTATTACTTTCTCTCCCTGTTACTTTCTCTGTTACTTGCTCTCTCTGTTACTTACTCTCTCTGTTACTTTCTCTCTCTGTTACTTTCTCTGTTACTCTCTCTGTTACTTACTCTCTCTGTTACTTACTCTCTCTGTTACTTACTCTCTGTTACTTTCTCTCTCTGTTATTTACTCTCTCTTACTCTCTCTGTTACTTACTCTCTCTGTTACTTACTCTCTCTGTTGCTTACTCTGTTACTTACTCTCTCTGTTACTTACTCTCTCTGTTATTTACTCTCTCTGTTACTTACTCTCTCTGTTACTTACTCTCTGTTACCTTCTCTCTGTTACTTACTGTCTCTGTTACTTTCTCTGTTGCTTACTCTCTCTGTTACTTACTCTCTCTGTTATTTACTCTCTCTGTTACTTACTCTCTCTGTTACTTACTCTCTCTGTTACTTACTCTCTCTATTACTTTCTCTCTCTGTTACTTACTCTCTCTGTTACTTACTCTCTCTGTTGCTTACTCTCTGTTACTTACTCTCTCTGTTACTTACTCTCTGTTACTTACTCTCTTTTACTTACTCTCTCTGTTACTCTCTGTTACTTACTCTGTTACTTTCTCTGTTACTTACTCTCTGTTACTTTCTCTGTTACTTACTCTCTCTGTTACTTACTCTCTCTGTTACTCTCTCTGTTACTTACTCTCTGTTACTTACTCTCTCTGTTACTCTCTCTGTTACTTGCTCTCTCTGTTACTTACTCTCTCTGTTATTTACTCTCTCTGTTACTTACTCTCTCTGTTACTTACTCTCTCTGTTACTTACTCTCTGTTACTTACTCTCTCTGTTACTTACTCTCTCTGTTACTTACTCTCTGTTACTTACTTTCTCTGTTACTTTATCTGTTACTTACTCTCTCTGTTACTCTCTCTGTTACTTTCTCTGTTACTTACTCTCTCTGTTACTCTCTCTGTTACTTACTCTCTGTTACTTACTCTCTCTGTTACTTACTCTCTCTGTTACTTACTCTCTGTTACTTACTCTCTCTTACTTACTCTCTCTGTTACTTACTCTCTGTTACTTACTCTCTCTGTTACTTTCTCTGTTACTTACTCTCTCTGTTACTCTCTCTGTTACTTTCTCTGTTACTTACTCTCTCTGTTACTTACTCTCTCTGTTACTTGCTCTCTCTGTTACTTGCTCTCTCTGTTACTTACTCTCTCTGTTACTTACTCTCTCTGTTACTTACTCTCCCTGTTTCTTACTCCCTCACTCTCCATCCTTCTCTCTCTCTCTGTCTCTGTCTCTCTCTGTCTCTCTCTGTCTCTCTCTGTCTCTGTCTCTCTCTCTCTCTCTCTCTCTCTCTCTCTCTCGCTCTCTGACATTCCTTTTTATATTTTTGTATAAACACTGGTAGGAATTATCGAGGGAAAACAAGACAATATAGTTTACTACTTTATTTATATTGCATAACAAAGTATCAATATTTATAATGGTTATTAGAAGAAAATTTGTGATCAATAAGGTTATTTTTAGCTACGAACTGTGAAGAAGATGGCAAAACTGGGAGACGAAATCTGAGAGGGAGAAATTTTTTATCTTATATTTATTATTCTGTATAAAACGCTATAATTAATGATCTATTCATCAGATCTGAAGTTCAGGTGGAGGTGAGGAAAGGGGGGGGAGTGTTGAAGGGGGGAGGGGATGAACGAGGGGGGAGGGGATGAACGAGGGGGGAGTAAACGAGGGGAGTGAGCGGGAAAGTGAATGGGGAGGAGTGAGCATAGAAGCTTAACAACAGGGAAATTAGAGATATAAAGGGATAAGAAAGGGGAGAGGAGTCAGTGAATGGGGAAAAAAGAAACGAGGAGAGGATAAAGAGGAGGAAAGGGAAGTTAAAGAGAGAAAGAAAGACAGAGAAGGACGAAGGAGTGGAGAGACATGCCTGTTCACGACAAGCAGAATTTTTTTTCTATTTCGCACTGTAGGCACACACAAACAATGCACCGCCTATACGACACATACATCTAGCACAATATACACACAGTGGAACACACCTTCAGGCGGAACACGCACACACACGTGACAGGTTTGTTATCATCCCCTGGTGAGAATTTCTTGTGCCTCTGAGAGTACTTATATTCTTTAACACTACAACAGCATTTACGGAGGAGAGTGTTACAAATATGTCAACATACAGGGTGTTTCACTCGTAGGAGGCCCCGAGGTGGTACTTCTGTAGTTACAACCTACGAGAGTACCAAATCGAGGCCTCCTATGATTGAAACACCCTGTATAGCTCTCCTGCAGAGGTCATGGGTTGTGTTTATTGTGTC
The DNA here is from genome assembly GCF_026875155.1 of Cherax quadricarinatus. Classification (NCBI taxonomy): domain Eukaryota; kingdom Metazoa; phylum Arthropoda; class Malacostraca; order Decapoda; family Parastacidae; genus Cherax; species Cherax quadricarinatus. The sequence continues at coordinate 71,287,915 of NC_069404.1, forward strand.
CCCATATAAACACTGCTCTCACGCCAAGCTAAGATCACCAAAGAAAAAACAAAAATATTCACTATTCAGTAGCTGTCTTGGCTGAAAGTGTGTATAGACGTCAACAATTCAGATGACTTGCCCAGCATAGCAACAACATTCCGTCACCTCTTTCAGAGTGCGTGCGCTGTACTGACCACTGTAATAACCCGCTTGCTAAGAATCCCGTCATAAATGTTACCTTGCTCACGCTCAAACAGCACGTTAAAAGCTGAAAAATATCACGTGTCTTGACGTACTCCGCTCTAACACGCACACACGCACGTCTTGTAGATGCTTCAGTCTTTGTCACTGACAACCTCATTCACTCCCTACAGCCCTTTCCGGGATGACCTCCTACGACTCCTGCTCTCCTACTCCTTCGTCTTTTGAATTATATATATATATATATATATATATATATATATATATATATATATATATATATATATATATATATATATATATATATATATATATATAATATATATATATATATATATACACACACACACTCTAGAAAGTCGTAATTAACGACCGTCAATCATATTCACGAAAATCTGGAATTATTTTTTTACTATATCAGATCTTGTATATATTATTGTAATTTTAATTATTATTATACAGTAACAATGAGATAGTGTGAGGCTTTCACTTGATGCTTCTCTCTCACTGCTGTTATGTCGCCTTTGGGTTATCTTGTGTGCTCGAGTCCCCAGAATATTCCGCATCTAAATCCTCATCATCGGTTTCACCAGTCTCCGGTGCTGGTGACTGATCTGTTGTGCTTTCCAGGATGTCGACCTCCTGCCCAACAGGAGCAACGGTAGTACTGTCTATATCAAGAGTCGAATCCTCTAAGCTGTCGATGTTTTGGCTGGGATGTGATGTACTCTGGGTTGGTTGGGATTCTTCGTGTTGGACGTCTGCCATGATGACGAACCTGCCATGTGTGCGTCTCAACACTCCCTGACCCTCACTTATGATCTCCACGTTCTTGGACGACGATGTATGTCCCGAAAAGTCGTATAATAACCTGGAATGACGTATTGTATTATTAATGGTATGCAGTGCCGATGACCTGGTGAATAAGACGCATTTCCAACACGTGGGAACAGGGCCATTTTTATAAGGGGGCAAAAGGGGCACCTGCTCCGGGTCCCCCTGCCAGAGGGGCCCCCAGACGAAAAACTTCCTTTATAACAAACTGTAATAATAAAAAAAATAGTTTAATTAATACAAGGAATTAACAAATAATTATGGGGGGGGGACAGAAAATAGAAAAAAAGGGCGCCCCCCCAACCCCCTCTCCCTTTGAAATTGAATGATCAAATTAAAATTCAATATTTTTTTTTATAATTTGATAAATTAAACTAAACTATGTGAAATTAAACTTTATAGAGAAATTCAATTTTTAGACTTGTGTTATCTTAGCCAGGCAATATATACTTTTTATTCTTATATATTATACATTCCCTATGAAATTATTATTAAAAATTTTTTTCGTCGGTATAAATTTCTCTTTTGATGTTGTCTTATCTCCTCTGACATATTTTTATCCCTGTAAATGGAATACCACTATTTTTCTATCTTTTTTCCTAGAACTTCTACACCAAAGATATGAATAAACACAGACTAGATATAATAATTATGCTGGTGTTGTATGATGTTACTAAAGCGTCCTGGAGGTGCACCACCATAACACAATATTTGAAGTGTTCTTTATGATGCAAGGTAAATTAACTTAAAAATAAAAAAAAGGTGACGATGCCTTTCTTGACCGTTATAAACTGACCCTCTCCTAATAGCCTTTCTTGACCGTTATAAACTGGCCCTCTCCTAATAGCCTTTCTTGACCGTTATAAACTGCCCCTCTCCTAATAGCCTTTCTTGGCCGTTATAAGCTGGCCCTCTCCTAATAGCCTTTCTTGGCCGTTATAAGCTGGCCCTCTCCTAATAGCCTTTCTTGGCCGTTATAAGCTGGCCCTCTCCTAATAGCCTTTCTTGGCCGTTATAAGCTGACCCTCTCCTAATAGTCTTTCTTGGCCATTATAAACTGGCCCTCTCCTAATAGCCTTTCTTGGCCGTTATAAGCTGGCCCTCTCCTAATAGCCTTTCTTGGCCGTTATAAACTGGTCCTCTCCCAATAGCGTTAATTTTTACAAAAAGAGGATTGAATAAATTTTTTTCTTGAAGTTAGACGGTTCTGGTTTCTTTCATTTATAAATTACAATATTTTAACTTAAATGCCTAGTTGGTCGGTCCGTCGGTCAGCCCATTAGCAAATTAATATATAAAAAAATATACATAGACAGATACCAAAAGCGCGACACCAAAGACATAAATAAATGCACATCGGTAATTATTATGTAGTGAAGATGGAATATATTACAAACTGAAAATTATAGTCATTATTATTATTATAATCAAAAAGAAGCGCTAAGCCACAAGGACTATACAGCTAAAAAAAAAAAAAAAAAAAAAAAAAAAAAAAAAAAAAAAAAAAAATTATAGTCAAAGTTATTTTTAAAGTAAATATAATTGAGAAAAATATAATCAGACATCTTCTTCGAAACTTAATATATTTATTTTTTTATAAAGCTCCTGTTTATCGTTCATTTTAGTTCATTTCTTATTTGTAATTCGTTTAATTTCCTTGCTGAGGCCCCCTTAAAGTGCCCCGGGCCCTCCCAAGGTCTAAATCTGGCCCTGCGTGGAAATCCTGGCTTAAGCCCTCTAGAATGAAATCCAGGATTTAATTCTGGAGGGCTTAATCCTGGATTTTATTCTGGTTGATAACTTATAAGTGATAAGAAGTTAAAAATATAAAAGAAATCGACTTTAAAGATATATGATTTTAGTATTATTGAAAATTTCATACACTATCGTGTTTTTGTAGTCATTGGTCAATATAATACAGTGAAAATTAGCCATCAGCTGAAAAAATAGTATTCCCTTTTGGTCGGCTTCCCCCCCCCCTCGTGGCTACGCCATCCTGGGCGGGCGAAACGTTCAGGCAACAAAGACACCCAAGTGTTGTTCTACTCATCAGCCAGGATGACCTTCACCGGCACCGAGACAACCTCTCTTGAGCGACCAGAAGTTATTGTTTCTCTACCCAAATGAATACAATGGTCGCAAATGTAATACTGACTCACAGACAACTCTAAGTTGAGTCTCTTATATATATATATATATATATATATATATATATATATATATATATATAATATAATATATATATATATAATATATATATATATATATATAATATATATATATATATGTCGTGCCGAATATGTAAAACTGGTCAATTAACGAGAATTCATTTAAAATTAAGTCCTTTCTAAAATTTTCTCTTATACGTTTAAAGATATATTTTTTTATTAACGTTGATGTAAAAATTTATAATTTTGCACCAAAAGGAACTTAGAAAACTTACCTAACCAGCAAATTATAGAGCCTACTAGAATGGAGAATACACTAGACCTCATCTTCACTAACAATGATGATCTGATAAGAAATGTCACCATATCAAAAACAATATACTCAGATCACAACATAATTGAGGTTCAGACATGTATGCGCGGAGCCCCAGACCGACATAATGAGATTAGTCACGAGGGAGCATTCACCAAATTCAACTTCAATAACAAAAACATAAAGTGGGACCAAGTAAACCAAGTCCTAACCGATATAAGCTGGGAAGATATACTAAGCAACACAGACCCCAACTTATGCCTAGAACAGATTAACTCGGTGGCACTCGATGTATGCACAAGGCTTATTCCTCTAAGAAAAAGGAGGAGTAGATGTAAAATAGAAAGAGACAGGCGCTCCCTTTACAGGCGACGGAAAAGAATAACAGAGCGGCTAAAAGAGGTCAATATATCTGAAATGCGTAGGGAGACACTGGTCAGAGAAATAGCAAGCATCGAATTAAGCTAAAAGAATCCTTTAGGAGTCAGGAATCGCGGGAAGAACTAAAAGCCATAAATGAAATCGAAAGAAACCCAAAGTATTTCTTCTCCTATGCCAAATCAAAATCGAGAACAACGTCCAGTATGGGCCCCTACTTAAACAAGATGGGTCCTACACAGATGACAGCAAGGAAATGAGTGAGCTACTCAAGTCCCAATATGACTCAGTTTCTAGCAAGCCGCTAACCAGACTGAGAGTCGAAGATCAAAATGAATTTTTTATGAGAGAGCCACAAAATTTTATTAACACAAGCCTATCCGATGTTATCCTGACGCCAAATGACTTCGAACAGGCGATAAATGACATGCCATGCACTCTGCCCCAGGGCCAGACTCATGGAACTCTGTGTTCATCAAGAACTGCAAGAAGCCCCTATCACGAGCCTTTTCCATAGGGAGCATGGACACGGGGGTCGTCCCACAGTTACTAAAAACAACAGACATAGCCCCACTCCACAAAGGGGGCAGTAAAAGCAACAGCAAAGAACTACAGACCAATAGCACTAACATCCCATATCATAAAATCTTTGAAAGGGTCCTAAGAAGCAAGATCAACACCCATCTAGAAACCCATCAGTTACACAACCCAGGGCAACATGGGTTTAGAACAGGTCGCTCCTGTCTGTCTCAACTATTGGATCACTACGACAAGGTCCTAAATGCACTAAAAGACAAAAAGAATGCAGATGTAAATATATACAGACTTTGCAAAAGCCTTCGACAAGTGTGACCATGGCGTAATAGCGCACAAAATGCGTGCTAAAGGAATAACAGGAAAAGTCGTCGATGGATCTATAATTTCCTCACTAACAGAACACAGAGAGTAGTCGTCAACAGAGTAAAGTCCGAGGCAGCTACGGTGAAAAGCTCTGTTCCACAAGGCACAGTACTCGCTCCCATCTTGTTCCTCATCCTCATATCCGACATAGACAAGGATGTCAGCCACAGCACCGTGTCTTCCTTTGCAGATGACACCCGAATCTGCATGACAGTGTCTTCCATTGTAGACACTGCAAAGCTCCAGGCGGACATCAACCAAATCTTTGACTTGACCAAATCTTTCAGTGGGCTGCAGAAAACAATATGAAGTTCAACAATGAGAAATTTCAATTACTCAGATATGGTAAACATGAGGAAATTAAATCTTCATCAGAGTACAAAACAAATTCTGGCCACAAAATAGAGCGAAACACCAACGTCAAAGACCTGGGAGTGATCATGTCGGAGGATCTCACCTTCAAGGACCATAACATTGTATCAATCGCATCTGCTAGAAAAATGACAGGATGGATAATGAGAACCTTCAAAACTAGGGATGCCAAGCCCATGATGACACTCTTCAGGTCACTTGTTCTATCTAGGCTGGAATATTGCTGCACACTAACAGCACTTTTCAAGGCAGGTGAAATTGGCCGACCTAGAAAATGTACAGAGAACTTTCACGGCGCGCATAACGGAGATAAAAACACCTCAATTATTGGGAGCGCTTGAGGTTCCTAAACCTGTATTCCCTGGAACGCAGGAGGGAGAGATACATGATTATATACACCTGGAAATCCTAGAGGGACTAGTACCGAACTTGCACACGAAAATCACTCACTACGAAAGCAAAAGACTTGGCAGACGATGCACCATTGCCCCAATGAAAAGCAGGGGTGTCACTAGCACGTTAAGAGACCATACAATAAGTGTCAGGGGCCCGAGACTGTTCAACTGCCTCCCAGCACACATAAGGGGGATTACCAACAGACCCCGGGCCCGTCTTCAAGCTGGCACTGGACAAGCACCAAAAGTCAGTTCCGGATCACGGGCTGTGGCTCGTCCGTTGGTTTGCGTGCACCCACAGCAAAACCCTGTTGATAGGTTTCTGATCCACAGGAGGCTGGTCACAGACGGGCCGCGGGGCGTTTGACCCCGAATTTTCTCCAGGTAAACTCCAGGTAATTATTATAACAAGCACAAATTTATTTTGCCTAACCGAACTAAAATATTTTAGATTTGTTTTCAATAATTTTAATACTAAACAAATCAGTGAAATATATTTTTTTCGTTTAGTTCAGATATTTTGCGAAATTATTGCATACACAAATTTTCACTTGCCCTAATGGCAAGATGAGCGTGCTATTTAAGCCAAGATGGTAAGTTCTGCCTATTCGCACGATAATATATATTATATAAAATATATATAAATATATTTTAATATTATATAATAATATATATAATATAAATATATATATATATATTATATATATTTATTGTCGTGCCGAATGATTAAACTGGCAATAGCAAGAATCATTTAAATAAGTCCTTTCTAAAATTTTCTTTTATCGTTTAAGAATATATTTGTTTCATTAATGTTAATGTAAAAAATTTAATTTTGCTCCAAAAGAATCTTAAAAAACTTACCTAACTTATTATAACAAGAACAATTTATTTTAGCCTAACCAACTAATATATTTTAGATTTGTTTACAATAATTTAGTACTAACAAACACAGTGAAATATATTTTTTTCATAGTCGAATGATTTTGGCGAAATTATTGATACACAAATTTTCACTTGTCCTATATGCAAATGAGCGTTGATATTTAAGCCAAGATCGCAAGTTTGCTATTCGGCACGAATTTTTTATATATATATTATATATATATTATTATATATATATATATATATATATATATTTATTTTATATATATATATAATATATAAATATATAATTTAAGAGATACATTATATATGTAATATATATATATATATATAATATATATATATACATATTTTTAAATATATATTTTTATGTTATATAAATATATATATATTATATATATATATATATTATATAATAAAATTTTTAATATTATATATATGTATTTAATAATTTTTATATATATAAAATTTTTATTATTTATATTGTTTTTATATATAATTTTACTTATATATATATTCTGCCGAATATTAAAACTGTCAATTAGCAAGAACTCATTTAAAATTAAGTCCTTTCTGAATTTTTCTTTACGTTAAAGATATATTTTTTTCATTAATGTTAATGTAAAAATTTTTAATTTTTCACTAAAAAAATCTTAGAAACTTACCAAACCCTATTATAACAAGAATATTTATTTTAGCCTAACCCAACTAAAAATATTTTAAATACGTTTACAGTAATTTAATACAAAACAAACAAAATCAAAATATATTTATTTCGTTAGGTTGAATGATTTTGCGAAATTATTGCATAAAAAATTTTTCCCCATTGTCCTATATGCAAGATGAGCGTTGTATTTAAGCCAGATCGAAGTTCTGCCTTCGGCACGCATATACTATATTATAATATATATATATATATTATATATTTTATAAAATATATTATAAATATATAAATATTATATATAATATATATATATATATATGTAATATATATTTATAATTATATATATAAAATTTATATTAATATATAAATATAATTATATAATATAATGTGGGTGCAGGTGGGAAGAGGAGCAAATTGGGGGAATGTGATGTAAAGAGATAGTAAGGGAGAAAAGTTACATATGAAAGTTTTTACAAAGTAGAAGTGATGAAAGAGGGAAGTATATGGAGAAAAAGAGAAGTTAACAAAGAGGGGTGAAGCAATGTAAAAAGAGAGCAAAATGAGAGAGTGGTGAGATGTTATCAACAAATTTTGGAAAAATAAGAAAAAGTTTTGAGGAGATTAACAAGTTAAGAAGCATAGAGAACAATGGATTTGTCGTTAAAAATAGGAGAGGAGAGTTATTAAATGGAGAGTTGAGGGTTGGGAAGATGAAGGATATTTGAAAAAATTGTTAAAGTTGATGAAGATAGGAAGCTGTGATTTCGTGATAGGGCAGGAGGAAAAAACATTTGAAGGAGTGAGGAAGAGCCAGTTGTGAGTGTGGGGAAGTTCGGGGGCGTAGGTAAATAAGGGGTTTAAGCAGCCGGGATTGTTTGGATAAGATAGAAATGTTAAAAGCAGGTGGGATTGTTTTGAGGGGTTTGGGTGCAATTATTTAAAAAATGTATGGAAGAGGGTAAGGTACCTAGGGATTGGCAGAGAGCATGCATAGTTCCTTTGTATAAAGGCAAAGGGGATAAAAGAGAGTGCAAAAATTATAGGGGGATAAGTCTGTTGAGTGTACCGGGTAAAGTGTATGGTAGAGTTATAATTGAAAGAATTAAGAGAAAGGGACGGAGAATAGGTAGCAGATGAACAAGGAGGCTTTAGGAAAGGTAGGGGGTTTTTTGTGGACCAGGTGTTTACAGTGAAACATAATAAGTGAACAGTATTTAGATAAGGCTAAAGAGGTCTTTGTGGCATTTATGGATTTGGAAAAGGCGTAGGGACAGGGTGGATAGGGGGGCAATGTGGCAGATGTTGCAAGTGTATGGTGTAGGAGGTAGGTTACTGAAAGCAGTGAAGAGTTTTTACGAGGATAGTGGGCTCAAGTTAGAGTATGTAGGAAAGAGGGAATTTTTTTCCCAGAAAAAGTAGGCCTTAGACAAGGATGTGTGATGTCACCGGGGTTTTGTTTAATATATTTATAGATGGGGTTGTAAGAGAAGTAAATGCGAGGGTCTTGGAAAGAGGCGTGGGTTAAAAGAAAAAAGAATCACACACAAAGTGGGGGGTTGTCACAGCTGCTCTTTGCTGATGACACTGTGCTCTTGGGAGATTCTAAAGAGAAGTTGCAGAGATTGGTGGATAAATTTTGGGTTTAGGGTGTGCAAAAAAAGGGAAAATTAAAGGGGGAAATACAGGAAAGAGTAAGGTTATGAGGATAACAAAAAGATTAGGTGATGAAAGATTGAATATCAGATTGGGGGAGAGAGTATGGAGGAGGGGAATGTATTAGATATTGGGAGTGGACGTGTCAGCGGATGGGTCTATGAAAGATGAGGTGAATCATAGAATTGATGAGGGAAAAAGAGTGAGTGGTGCACTTAGGAGTCTGTGGAGACAAAGAACTTTGTCCTTGGAGGCAAAGAGGGGAATGTATGAGAGTATAGTTTTACCAAACGCTCTTATATGGGTGTGAAGCGTGGGTGATGAATGTTGCAGCGAGGAGAAGGCTGGAGGCAGTGGAGATGTCATGTCTGAGGGCAATGTGGGGGTGTGAATAAAATGCAGGGGAATTCGTAGTTTGGAAGTTAGGAGGAGGTGCGGGATTACCAAAACTGTTGTCCAGAGGGCTGGGGAAGGGTTGTTGAGGTGGTTCGGACATGTAGAGAGAATGGAGCGAAACAGAATGACTTCAAGAGTGTATCAGTCTGTAGTGGAAGGAAGGGGGGGTAGGGGTCGGCCTAGGAAGGGTTGAGGGAGGGGGTAAAGGAGGTTTTGTGTGCGAGGGGCTTGAACTTCCAGCAGGCATGCGTGAGCGTGTTTGATGGGAGTGAATGGAGACAAATGGTTTTTTAATACTTGACGGCTGTTGGAGTGTGAGCAAAGTAACATTTATGAAGGGATTCAGGGAAACCGGCAGGCCGGACTTGAGCCCTGGAGATGGGAAGTACAGTGCCTGCACTCTGAAGGAGGGGTGTTAATGTTGCAGTTTAAAAACTGTAGTGTAAAGCACCCTTTGGCAAGACAGTGATGGAGTGAATGATGGTGAAAGTTTTTCTTTTTCGGGCCACCCTCCCTTTGGTGGGAATCGGGGGTGTGATAATAATAAAAAAAATAATAATAATAAATAATATAAATATATTTTAAAAATATATATAAAATTTATAATATATATATATATATATATATAAAATATATTTTTACCACACACACATCGGCCGGTTCCCACCAAGGAAGGGTGGCCCAAAAAAAGAAAAAAAAACTTTCACCATCATTCACTCCATCACTGTCTTCCCAGAGGGGTCCTTTACACTACAGCTATAAAACTGCAACATTAACACCCCTCCTTCAGAGTGCAGGCACTGTACTTCCCATCTCCAGGACTCAAGTCCAGCCTGCCGGTTTCCCTGAATCCCTTCATAAATGTTACCATGCTTACATTCCAACAGTACGTCAACTCCTAAAAACTATTTGTCTCCATTCGCTCTTGTTTAAAAAACACTCACGCGTGCTTGCTGGAAGTCCAAGCCCCTCGCACACTAAACCTCCTTTACACAGGATGAAGGGCAGAAGAGGTTTGATGCTCGTGAAGTGCTCTTGTTCCAAAAGACTGGAGCTACACTCCCTTACCTTTGATCCAACTTGATTAGTTCATTCCAGCACAACACATAGACAACTCAACTTCATTATGTTAGTAGTATATACATGACCAAAATACTTAGCTATATACTTGTCCAAACTTTTCCCACCACTTTCAGATATCAGTACTAGAACTCAACACACAACTCAGGATATAAATAACCATAATTTAAACCTAGAAGATGATTGATCACGTTGACCTGATCTAAACCTCCATAATCGACACCCAATCAAAACCTATTGGAAAGTAATTGCTTTTATTACACAGCATCACAAGCCACCAGTATCCTAAACAATGCTAAAAAATCTATCAGTACTTAACTAGAACTCAGGTCCTTAAGCAAACACTATGACCTCCTAGCACTCCTTGAATCACTAAAGACACCTTCTCCTGCATTATTCTTACTGAGACCTGGCTTAAGCAGGACACAATAGAATCTACCCCTCCAGGATACACAGCAATTCACAACTGCAGACCAAACCAAGTTGGGGGTGGTATTGCAATCTATTACTTAACCAATTTCTTGTCTTAGCACCACTTGCTTTAGTGATGAATACGGGGAATCATTATTGCTAATTTTACTGTAAAAACCTTAAGACGCCTATAACAATCGGTGCCATTTACCGGATACCTCACACAAACATCCCAAATTTCAGTGAGAAATTAAAGTCACTAATAACAACAGACAAATGAATAAGGACCACCTTCTCTTGCTGGAGACTTCGCATCAACCTTGGCTTACTAGATGATCAGCCTGTAACTGACTTCATCAACAATATGAACAACACACTTCTCATACCAACAATAACTAAACCAACCAGGCTCACTGAGACAAGTGCAACCATAATAGACCACATATGGACCAAATACTAGCCCCCCTTAAATCAGGGATAATTTACAGATAGCGCTACAGACCACTACCCTACCTTCCTCCTGACAAACATTAGTAAACCACCACTTGAATACAACAAAGTCTCATTTAGACTCCATGACGAGGCCTCAGTAAGGAAGTTCACAGCTGACCCAGAGACTGTTGACTGGCCTACAGAATTCTCCAAGGCCAATGGTATTGATGACTGGACAGACATTCTTCTTACAAATTTCTGACTATACAACAAAAATTGTCCTATAAAACAAAACAGATCACAAACAAACGGCTTGGTTGCCCATGGCTAACCAGCACCATTCTGAAATCCATTGACAAGAAACACCAATATGAAAAACAATACAGACAGGGCTTAATTTCACAAAGATATTCTTAAACACTATTCATCAGCTCTCACCAAAGTAAAAAAGAAGCCAAAAAACTATACTACTCCAGTAGATTCACAGACATAGAGGAGATATAAAAAGACCTGGAAAACACTCTCTCAGATTCTAGGGACCCCCAAACTGGAAAAAAAAAACCAAGAATATTGTCCTAACTAAACCTAATGAAACACCACTACATCCCCTGACACAGCTACCAAGATAAACGACTTTTCTCAACCCCTAGGATCTAATCTCGCCAGTAAAATCCCACATACCAATGCCCCTGCCTGGGGCTATCTAGATGGGATTTCCTAATTCCATTTTATCTTGCACCAACTGAGCCCACGGAAGTCACCGAGATTATAAAGTCACTTAAAAATAATCGGGGAATCTGTCTCATGTCCCACCATTACTGTACAAGCGAGCGGCCATGTCCTTTCACATGCTATGTCATTACTTTTTAACAAGTCACTAGAGACTATGACCTTCCGAAACTACTCAAGATGGCAAGGGTTACACCAATACATAAAGGTGGTGACCCTACAGATTTAAACAACTATAGGCAATATCTAACCTACCATTGCTATCCAAAATCTTTGAAAACTTTGTGCACAGGGAGGACTGTATTCATTTATAACGGCCTCAAAACATACTCAACCCCCGCCAATTTTGGGTTCAGGAAAAATAAAAGCACTAATGATGCAATCATAAAAATGCTAGATCTGCTTTACCAGCATTGGGAAAAAAAGGAATATCCACTAGGAATTTTTATTGACCTAAGAAAAACTTTTGACACAGAAGACCACGACATCCTACTCCACAAACTTGATCATTACGGTATAAAGGGCCATGCGCTTGCTTATTTCAAATCTTACATTACTAAAAGGTATCAGTATGTCACCATTAAAGACACAGCATCAAACAACACGGCCACTTGATTTCTGGAGTTCCGCAGGGAAGTGTCCTTGGTCCCCTGCTCTTCCTCCCTATACATCAATGACCTTCCAAACGTATCCCAACACCTGACGACACGATTATGTCATCTCTCACCCTAATTTGCCCCCCCTCAACACCATTGTTGTATGAGGAGCTGATCAAAATATCGACTTTGGGTGACAGCCAATAAACTTACGCTTAACACTGACAAAAACCCATATATTATGTTTGGTAAAAGAGCAGGAGATGCACAAATTAACATTTTAAAATTGACAACATGCTAATTACCAGAAATAATGGGGGCAAATTCCTAGGCTTATACCTTGACAACAACCCGAATTCAGCACCCCTATCCAGCATATAACCAAAAAGTATCCAAAAAAGGTTGGGATCCTCTCCAAGGTACGATACTACGTGCCTCAAAATGCCCCTTTTCACACTATACCACTCACTATTTATCCATACCTCACCTATGCTATTTGTGCTTGGGGATCAACTGCAGCAACACACCTAAAGCCCAAAAATAACCCCAAAAAAAAGCTGCAGTAAGAATAATCATAAATCCCATCCACCCCCCACTCTTCATAGACCTAAACTTACTCCCCGTTCAGTACATCCACACTTACTACTGTGCAATCTACATCTACAGGGCCCTAAACCTAATATCAACCCTTTACCTAAAAGGGTTTTTGATAGTTGTGACAGAACCCACAGGCATAACCCGAGACACAAACATCTCTACGACCCTTCCCCATGTCCGACTAAACCTTTACAAAAATTCAATGTATGTCAAAGGGCCCTAAAATCTGGAATACCCTACTGAGAACTCTAGAACTGCAGACACATTCATCACCTTCAAAACTACCATTAGAAACATCTTATCTCCCTGATACACCCCGTCAACTAACTACACGAATACCACCTGGTGGTTCACACTACACTCACTCACTCATTTGACCATAAACAGAAATATTAATCTCAATCTTAAAATAATGAATCCTGTGATACTCCAATACTGAAACTATGTACTGTGCCAAAACAAAAGCATGACAATGCTAACTCACAAACTAGTATTTAGTCACTTAGCCATAATACCAACTTACCTCATAATTTGTAATAATTTTACAATTAAGAATAAAACTAGTCTCCCGAAATACCTAGCCATGCTAGCGTTCTAGTGGTACACTCTGTAATCACTATTTTACAACATGCAAACACAATAACCAAATTTCTGTAAATCAGCATTGTAATCCTTATAGAGAATAAACTTTGAATTTGAATTATCTCCCATTCCCCAGGTGCTCTATAACCCATACGGTTCAGCACTTTCCTTTGATTTATAAAAATAATAATAAATTTAAAAAATAAATAATAATAATAATAATAATAATAATAATAATAAAAATAATTAATAATAATAATAATAATAATAATAAAAATAATGTGATTAATAATACTGAGGCAAGAGAGTATTGTCATATTTTTATAACTTTAAATTGAGTATCACACATAAATGATCAAGTTCGTTCACTTTTCATCTGTTATGTATACCGAGATTTTAGGCCCGTAGCCCCAGGGGGGCACTTTAAGATGTAGGGCCCGTAGCCCCAGGGGAGGCACTTTAAGATGTAGGCCCCTGCCCCAGGGGAGGCCCCTTTAAAAATGTAGGCCCGTAGCCCCGGGAAGGCACTTTAGATGTAGGCCCGTAGCCCCAGGGGAGGCACTTTAAGATGTAGGCCCGTAGCCCCAGGGGAGGCACTTTAAGTGTCCCGGGGAGGCACTTTAAGGGGTCCCGGGAGGCATTTAAGTGTCCCGGGGAGGCACTGGGGATGTCCTGGGTATACGTTTGGACAAATATATGAGTGGGAGGGCGGGTTTTGATTGGTGTCGTGGGTACGAGAGTAAATTTTTGGGAAAACTTTTGGGTGACGGTGGTTTTGATAAGAACCTGCCTCGTATGGGCCAGTAACCCTTCTGCAGAGTTCTTCCATTCTTATGTCGTATATTCTTATGCACTGCCTCCAAAAATTTTGTCTGCCCTCCAAAACCTAGTCATTGTGGTTGTATACAAGCCACCAATGCAACCTCACAACAGTTCAAGGAACAGCTACTGAAAATCGATTACTGTTGGAAACCTTCCAGCTCCATCCCCAAAAATCTTACTGCTTGGTGATTTCAACCTACGGATACAAAGGAAGAATGTAGCAAATAATGTTATAGCGAAAAAAATCCCGGAGGTAGCGCAGATGAAAGGTCACCACACATGAAACTACTAAGTCTCTGCGAAAAACCCCTTAAGCCAGAATAGTGGAGCCCAACAAGACTGAAAAACACACTTGACCTTATCTTCCAAATAATGAGGACCTGATAAGAGACATAAGAATATCAAAAACAACTAATTCCGATCACAATCTAATCGAAGTCCAGACGTACCATGCATAGGGGTCCTGAACAGCAGAATGCATGTACCTGTGAAGGTGTCGTCACAAAATACAATTTCAACAACAAGAACATCAACTGGGACCAGGTAAACCATGTCCTAAACGAAACATGTTGGGAAGATGTTTTAAATAAAATGGCCCCAAACCAGTGCCTTGAAAGGATCAACTCCCGGTAGCCGAAGATGTTCTAGGCATTTTCCCCTAAAAAAAGAAGAGCAGGGTAAAGGGGAGAGAAAAGACGCCCCCTTAAAGAAACGACGAAGAGTCACTGAGTCCTCGGAGTGCTAGAATATCTGATACCAAAAGGGAGGCGCTGAGCGGGGAAAGTGGAAATATCGAACTTAAGCTAAATGCTCTTACAGGAACAAGGGGGGCAGGAGGAGCTTAAAGCTATTAGTGAAATTGAAGAAATTAAATTTTCTTTTCATATCCAAAAAAAAGGCAAAACCACTCAGTACGGGCCCTTACTCAGACAGGAGGGGGACTTACCAGATGACAAAAAGGAAATGAGTGAAATTTGAAACCCCGTACGACTCTGTGTTTAGTGAACCACTAAGGGTCTGAGGATCGACGACCCAAATGATTTCTTCATAATAGCCCCAAAACTCCATAAAATGTATCCAATTTTCCGACATTCCCCCTAACCCCGATAGATTTCAAAAAAGCCTTGACAAAGCCTATGCACTCACCCCCCGGGCCCAGACCGTGGAACTCTGTTTCTTTTAAGAACTGCAAAAAAAACCCCTTCCTTCCCAAAGACACTATGGGGGAGGAGTGGACAGGGGGAAATTCCACAGCATTAAAACAACGGATATACCCACTCCATAAAGGGGGCAGCAAAAAATTAGCTAAGATCTATAAACCCAAAAGCTTGAAAATCCCACACATAAAAAAAATTTTAAAGATGCAAGAAGCAGGATTGCAAAACCCTGGATTCCCAAAATCGCCAATCCGGGGGAACAGGGTTTTAGGGGAGGTCGTTTCCCCCTCCAAAAACACTGGATCACATACATGGCCTTGGGTGCACTGGAAGAAAATCAGAAAGCAGATGTAATATACACAGACTTTGCAAAAGCATTGACAAATGCGTCAGGGTAATTAGCCCAAAAATACGGCTAAAGGAATAACTGGGAAAGTGGGGAGATGGGCTTCAACTTTCCCAAAAATCGAAAACAAAGAGTAGTGGTCAACAGAGTTAAAACGGGCTGCCAAGGAAGAGCTTGTTCCCAAGGCCAGTGCTCGCCCCCATCTTATTCCTTATCCCATATCAGACATAAACAGAGATTACACCACAGCACCGTATCATCCTTTGCAGATGATACTAGGATCTGCATGAGGGTTATCTGCTGAGGACGCGGTTTAAACCCCCAAAAGATATAAACAAAGTTTTTTCCCGTGGGCAAAGGTAAACAATACCTGGAGTTTACCTGGAGAGAGTTTGGGGTCAAAGCCCCCCCGGCCCGGTTTGTGACAGGCCCTCCTTGGATCAGCGCCTGATAACCAGGCTGTTGCTGCTGGCTGCACGAAAAACCAACGTACGAGCCAACCCCGGCTGATCAGGAACTGACTTTAGGGCTTGTCCAGTGCCACTTAAAGACTGCCGGGGGTCTTTTGGAAATCCCCTTAGGTTGCGGGGAGGCATTGAACAGTCTGGGCCCCCTGACACTTATTGTAGGTCTCTTAAGTGCTAGTAAACCCCCTGCTTTTCATTGGGGGGTGGTGCTCGTCTCCCCAAGTCTTTTCTTTCGTAGTGAGTGTTTTTCGTGGCAAGTTCGGTACTATTCCCTCTAGGTTTTCCGGGTGTATATAACATTATCTCTCCCCCCCTGCGTTCCAGGAATAAAGGTTTAGAAACCTAAAGCGCCCCCCAATTTGGGGTTTTTTTATCTCCGTTATGCCCCCGGGAAATTTCTTGTACATTTTCTAGGCGGCAATTTCACCCCTTGAAAAGGGTTTAGAGTCAGCAATATTCCAGCCTAGATAGAACAAGTGACCTGAAGAGTGTCATCTGGGCTTGGGCCCCCCAGTTTTTAAGTTTATTATCCATCCTGTTTTTTTAGCAAGCGATTTATACAATGTTATGGCCTTGAATTTAGATCCCCCCACATAAACACTCCCCGGTCTTTGAGTTGGTGTTTCGCTCTATTTTGTGGCCAGAATTTTTTTTGTACCGATGAAATTTAATTTTCCTCATTTTACCTACTGAGTAATTGAAAAATTTTCACGTTGAACTTCATATTTTTTTTCTCAGCCCCCCGAAAGATTTGGGTTTATGTCCCCCCTGGAGCCTTGCAGTTCTCAATGGAAAAACCTGTCAGCGATTCGGGGGTTTATCCAAAGAAAGGGAACGGTGGTGGTGACATCCTTGTCTATGTCGGATATGAGGATGAGGAACAAGATGGGGTAGAAAAAAACTGTCCCTTGTGGAACAGAGTTTTTTCACCGACTGCCTCATTTTACGCTTTGACGACACTCTCGTGTTCTTTATGAGGAAATTTGTCATCGACCGACTTTCCTGTTATTCCTTTAGCGGCATTTTGTGCGTATAGGGCCATGGTCCACTTGCGAAGGTTTTTGCAAAGTCTGATATTTACATCTCATTTTTTTTGTCTCTAGGCATTTAGGCCCTTGTCTAGTGACCCAGTAGTTGAGACGACAGGAGCGACCTGTTCAAAAACCCATGTTGCCCGGGGTTGTGTAACGAGGGGGTTTCTGATGGGTGGTGATCTTGCTTCTTAGGCCCCTTTCAAAGTTTTTTTATGATAGGGGATGTTATGCTTTTGGTCGTAGTTTTTTGCTGTTGCTTTACTCCCCCTTTTTTGGGGAGGGGGGCTTGCTGTTGTTTTTAGTAATGGGGGACGACCCCCGTGTCCATGCCCCTCTCCATAGGATGGAAAAGGCTGTGATAGGGGCTTCTTGCAGTTTTTTGATACACAGGTTCCAGATCTGGCCCTGGGGGAAGTGCTGGCATGCATTTATCGCCTGTTGAAGTCATTTGGGGTCAGATAACATCGGATAGGGTTGTTTTATCAAATTTTGTGGCTCCTCAAAAAAAAATCATTTTTATCTTCGTCTCAGTCTGGTTAGCGGCTTTCTAAAAACTGAGTCATATTTTGGGACTTGAGTACTCACTCATTTCCTTTCTGTCCTGTGTATACCCATCTTGTTTAAGTAGGGACCCAATAGGTTGTTCTCGATTTTTATTGGCATAGGAGAAGAAAAATTGGGGTTTTTTTCGATTTTCATTTATGGCTTTTAGTTTTTTCCCGCGATTCCTGACTCCTAAAGGATTCTTTTAGCTTAGTTCGTGCGCTTTTCTCGACCAGTGTCTCCCTGCGCATTTCAGATATATTGACCTCTTTTGCCGCTCTGTTATTCTTTTCCGTCGCCTGTAAAGGGAGCGCCTGTCTCTTTCTATTTTACATCTACTCCTCCTTTTTCTTAGAGGAATAAGCCTTGCGCATACATCGAGTGGCCACCGAGTTAATCTGTTCTAGGCATAAGTTTGGGTCTGTGTTGCTTAGTATATCTTCCCAGCTTATATCGGTTAGGACTTGGTTTACTTGGTCCCACTTTATGTTTTTGTTATTGAAGTTGAATTTGGTGAATGCTCCCTCTGACTAGTCTCATTTTGTCGGTCTGGGGCTCCACGCATACATGTCTGAACCTCAATTATGTTGTGATCTGAGTATATTGTTTTTGATATGGTGACATTTCTTATCAGATCATCATTGTTAGTGAAGATGAGGTCTAGTGTATTCTCCAGTCTAGTAGGCTCTATTATTTGCTGGTTTAATTGAATTTTGTGCAGAGATTTAAAAGCTCGTGTGAGTGTGAGTTTTCATCAGAGCTGCCTCCTGGTGTTATAACTGCAACAATATTATTTGCTATATTCCTCCATTTTAGGTGCCTTAAGTTGAAATCCCCAGGAGCAAGATGTTGGGTGCAGGAGCTGGAAGATTTTCCAGACAGTGGTCAATTTTAACAGCTGTTCCTGGAATTGCTGGGATGTTGCATCCGGAGGCTTGTAGACTACCACAATGACTAGGTTTTGGTTCTCGACCTTTACTGCTAAAACTTCCACTACGCCATTTGAGGCATTAAGCAGTTCTGTGCAAACAAGTGACTCTGCAAGTACAGGCCAACCCCCCCTTTTGCCTGTTCACTCTGTCACATCTGTATAGGTTGTAACCTGGGATCCATATTTCGTTGTCCAAGTGATCCTTTATGTGGGTCTCAGTGAAAGCCGCGAACATTGCCTTTGCCTCTGCAAGCAGTCCACGGATGAAAGGTATTTTGTTGTTTGTTGCTGGCTTTAGACCCTGTATTTTGCAAAGAAGAATGTTATCGACTGGTGGTATTGTTGGTACTGGGGGGGGATTTTTTTTCCGGCATTAGTTCTGTATCTGTTGGTTTGGAGTGGAGGCCATCGACTGTGGTTCCACTCCAGGAATGACTGGATTTGGTGTACGATTTCTGCCATTTCCTGCCAGTTTTTTTTCCTTCCTGGCACTAAAAAACCTCTCCCTCTTGAGTGGCTGTGGCTACCCAGGTTTTCCCATGGCTGGATTTTTTTGTATCTTTTTGTCCCCTTTAGATGGTATGCCTGGCAATTTAAGTTATAGCACAGTCTTTCCTGTAGTGAAGAGGTACACATTTCAGGGTGAAAAAGCTTACAGGAAGGGAGTTTGCATTTTCCTGTTGTCATATGGGCATGACATTTTCTAGGGTGGTCATAGTTGCATGTCCCATCTGTTTTTCCAGATTTCCCATGCCAGCAGATACCAAGTGCATAGTATGTGCACAGGCTTGGTTTCCGTTTGCCTTGGGTTTCTGTGACTGTATTCCCTGTTGGTGCATGTTTCCCTGTCTTATTCCTATCCTCCCTAGCACCAACAATGGAGCTCCCACCAGTTGTTTTTGGTAATTTATCCTCACTATTGCTATTGGAGTCCTCTTGTTTGCTATTTCCTGCGGTATTTCTAGTTTGCAATATTGGTTTTATCTTATCTTTGACTACACTTGTTTCCCTACTATGGCTCTTGTCCTCTATGAGGTCATTTATATGTATTCCTTCCTGCGTATAATTCCCGACTACCTGGACAAAATCTCCAGCTTCACCATTACTGTCTCCCAGGACAGTATCTCCAGTCTTCACCATTTCTGTCTCCCAGGACAGCACCTCCAGCTTCACCATTACTGTCTCCCAGGACAGCACTGTCAGCCCCACATTTATTACTGACTACACAGGACATCACCTCCAGCCTTACAGTTTGTGACTACATGGCAGTATCAAGGGCAGTACCATTCAGCCCAGACTTTTTATGTTCCCATCTGTTGTAGAAAGCTTCCAGGTTTTCTATGAAAGCAGCTTTGATGTTATCCTCTTTTAATACCCTTGTGATTTTAGTCCACAGATTTTCCTCATTTGGGCATACCCAAAAACACTTCTCTGTTTTAATACTGCTTGTAGCTAGTTCTGGGATATCTGCACAAGGAGCGTGACACCAATTTCCACAAAAATGACAATTTATCCATGTGGAAGCCCGTTTGTTTGACTGACCACAGACTACACACAGCTTCATAATGATTTGAATGGTTGATTTACTGCAATTTTACTAGCAACCTCGAGGACAAATTCCAACTACTCCGTTATGGAAAACTGGAGGAGATAATAACTAGAACAGAGTATACTACTGACTCCGGCCATACAATAGAGCGGAAAAATAATGTAAGGGACCTGGGAGTAGTAATGTCTGAGGATCTCACTTTCAAGGATCACAACAGTGCCACGATCGCACGTGCAAAGAAAATGATAGGATGGATAATGAGAACTTTCAAAACGAGAGATGCCAAGCCCATGATGATCCTTTTCAAATCACTTGTTCTCTCTAGGCTGGAATACTGCTGTACATTAACATCTCCATTTAAAGCAGGTGAAATCGCAGATCTAGAGAGTGTACAGAGATCCTTTACTGCACGTATAAGTTCTGTCAAGCACCTTAACTACTGGGAACGCTTGGAAGCACTTGACTTGTACTCGTTGGAACGCAGGAGGGAGAGATATATCATAATCTACACTTGGAAAATCTTGGAAGGAATGGTCCCAAATCTGCACACAGAAATCACTCCCTACGAAAGTAAAAGACTGGGCAGGCGATGCAAAATGGCCCCAATAAAAAGTAGGGGCGCCATTGGTACACTAAGAGAAAACACCATAAGTGTCAGGGGCCCAAAACTGTTCAACAGCCTCCCATCAAGCATTAGGGGAATTGCCAATAAACCCCTGGCTGCCTTCAAGAGAGAGCTGGACAGATACCTAAAGTCAGTGCCGGATCAGCCGGGCTGTGGCTCGTACGTTGGACTGCGTGCGGCCAGCAGTTACAGCCTAGTTGATCAGGCCCTGATCCATCGGGAGGCCTGGTCATGGACCGGGCCGCGGGGGCGTTGATGCCCGGAATAACCTCCAGGTAACCTCCAGGTAACCTCCCCAGGCACTACCGGTCGTCCATATGCTTCAACAGTAATTGTTCTCGTATTGTTAATGAACATTATGTTGCTAAGTTCAGCTGTGATGAACGATGTTGTGATACGTACTGGTAGGAACACATGCCACTAGGAGCTTTTTCAAAGTTCCTGGTGGGCGAAACGTCTTCTCAATAAAATGCCATAAACCGCAGCTTGTGTCTTATTAACATTCTTGTCAGTAAGTTCTCTCACTGATATGTACGTTAACTAGTTCAACTGATATTTGAGAAAGAGGAAACGACAACTCTGACGCTCGAGAACGTCTTGCAGAGTTGAAAAATCAAATTCAAAACCTGACGGTGTGATGTGATACATTGTTTCTTACTTTCAAATAATGTACGCTGTTTCGCCTTGTGTTTTTCGTGAGGCCTTTTAATACATGAATAATATATGATATTACGCATATGGAAAGAGGATAATTGTTAGTTTCCTTTAATTTCTTAGTACCAGATATGTAATTATGGTCGCAAATAAATTAGTACCTAAAACGTGTCTAAAAATTTTTATGATTGTATTATAATGGCAAGACAAGCTTTATGGAAGGCCTTTTCGCCACTTTAAATTACATTTTCGTGCTCCCTTTCCCCAAAATTCTTGGTTTTTCACTGGAGAGGCCACGGGCCAGCCCAGTGTTTATTTCTCAGTGCTCAAGTAACATACACACTTAATGACCCTTGTGTAGGCGATATGCTTTGAACCTAGATAACTAGCCAACCATCTCTAGCTTGCGTATTTGCTTATAATGTTTTAAAATGAATATCTTGCGGTACACAGCAGACATTGCCTGCCATCTACCGGAAACATGAAACAAGGTGGACTAGGACTAGTATCATGAAAGATATATGTGTGTGCCGTACCACTGTTATGTAGCCCTCATGCACCACAAGCCATGCAACACTTGTCCTCTCGACCTTACGACTCTAGAGCCTCCAGTAGACGACCCGGAGGGCTATTTGTCCTCTTCTTTTGAGCCGCACTTCGAACTATATGGGATTCGCCAGTGTTAGGTTTGGTAGATTTGTTGGGTGTGATGGTGGTGGTGGTGGTGATGATGGTGGTGTCTGTAGGTTCGGTAGTAGTGGTGTCATCGGGTTCAGTGGTAGTGGTGTCGACAGATGTTGTTGTTGTTGTGGTGGTGGTGTCGACGGGTTCGTCTGTGGTGTCGGTGGTGTCGGTACTGGCGGTGGTGGTGGTGGTGAAGGGAGGTGGTGTGGTGTTCTTCAGATCATCTATCTCATCCTCCAGCTTCTGGATCTTGGCTTTGACTGTGGAGGGAAGGAAAGAAACTCAGTACAGTCGCATGTCTCGTCAAGTTTAGTTCAGTTTAATATCTTTATTATGCACCCCATACCCATCCTGTGGGCGGTAGTCAAAAGATTACAAAGGTACATAATGGGTCCAGGGACTGGACTCCAAAGTTATGATAGCTGAACTAGTTACAAAGGTAATGAACTCCAGGTAGATCTGGTCACAATCATGGCAAGTTACAGAGGTAATGAATCAGCTTCACTCCTATACATGGTTACAGTCATGAACAAATTACAAAGTAATGAGCCACTGATACGTCCACACCTGGTCACAATTGTAATGAGTTATAAATACAAATATTTAGTGGGTCATACACCCACACGAGCGCACGCGCACACACATACACACACGAGGGCGCACGCACACATACACACACGAGGGCGCACACACACACATACACACACGAGGGCGCACGCACAGACACATGCACATGAGCGAACTAATATATGCATACACACAAGCATGCACACCCACACACACACACACCCACACACACACACACACACACACACACACACACACACACACACACACACACACACACATATCACACCACACACACACACACCACACACACACACACACCACACACACACACACACCACACACACACACACACACACACACACACACACACACACACACACACACACACACACACACACACACACACACACACAAAAACGTTTCGGTCCTTTGACCTTGATCACTTCTAGTGTTAGAAGTGATCAGGGTCCCAGGACCGAGGCGTTTTCTTGTAAGTGTGTCGTGGTGTTTGCTTGCGTGTCTTTCTAAACCAACTTGTCGGTATTTATTACCAAGGTTTATACCACACACAGACCACACACACAGACCACACACACACACACACACACACACACACACACACACACACACACACACACACACACACACACACACACACACACACACACACACACACACATTTTCGGAGAATTGGGTGGTTCACAAAGAAAAGGAATCGGCCTCTCAAAGTAATTTTCAAGGCAGAATCAACCCGAACCATGATCCTGCAGGAGAAAGCACGGCTGAGAGGCAAGCAGGAGTTCCGGAGACAGAACACAGGACGAAAGGAAGACAATGAAAGAGAGAGTTCAAAAACGAAAGGAGAAATGGGAGGAAATGAAAAAGGAGAGCAGAATAACCCAGGATCAAATGGAAGGACAAGCGCACCCCCCAGAAACACCTGCAGAAGGACTCCAGCCACGACACCCCCAAGGCAACTGAACAATCCAAACCAACCATCACACACCGATCCCTCTGTTTCCACCCCCCGCACCACAGTTACAGTATTAGAACAGAAGTTGAAGGTTTGGTACACAAATGCAGATGGATTAACGAATAAACATGAGGAATGGCAAGAAAGAATCAATGAGAAGTCCCCAGACATCATAGCAGTTACAGAAACAAAACTCATGGAGACAATAACAGATGCAATCTTCCCACCAGGATACCAGATCATGAGGAAAGATAAAAGGGGCATGGAGGGAGGAGGGGTTGCTCTGCTCGTAAAAAACAGATGGAAATTCGAGAAAATGGAAGGAATAGATGAGACGGGAGAAAGAGACTACATAGCAGGTACACTTCAGTCGGGGGAACACAAAGTGGTCATTGCAGTGATATATAATCCACCACAGAACTGCAGGAGGCCAAGAGAGGAATATGAAGAGAGCAACAGAGCAATGGTGGACACACTTGCTGAGGTGGCAAGAAGAGCTCACTCCAGCAGAGCAAAGTTGCTGGTTAAGGGGGATTTCAACCACAGGGAGATTGACTGGGAAAACCTGGAGCCACATGGGGGTCCCGAAACATGGAGAGCCAGGATGTTGGAGGTGGTGCTGGAAAACCTCATGCACCAACATGTTAAGGACACTACCAAAGTGAGAGGGGAGGATGAACCAGCAAGATTGGACCTTGTGTTCACCCTGGGCAGCTCAGACATTGAGGACATCAAGTATGAGAGTCCCCTAGGAGCTAGCGACCACGTGGTTCTGTGCTTTGAATACATAGTAGAGCTGCAAGTGGAGAGAATAACAGAGTAGAATGGGAAAAACCTGACTATAAAAAGGGGACTACATAGGGTTGAAGAACTTCCTGCGGGAGGTCCAGGGGACAGAGAACTGGCAGGAAAGCCAGTAAATGAAATGATGGAATATGTAGCAACAAAATGCAAGGAGGCAGTGGAAAGGTTCATTCCCAAGGGCAACAGTAACAACGGGAAGACCAGAACAAGCCCCTGGTTCACCCGACGGTGTAAGGAGGCAAAAACAAAGTGCAATAGAGAATGGAAAAAGTACAGAAGGCAGAGAACACACGAAAATAGGGAGATCAGTCGCAGAGCCAGGAATGAGTATGCACAGGTAAGGAGGGAGGCCCAGCCACAGTATGAAAATGACATAGCATCGAGAATCAAGACTGACCCGAAACTGTTGTATAGCCACATCAGGAGGAAAACAACAGTCAAAGACCAGGTGATCAGATTAAGGACAGAAGGTGGAGAACTCACAAGAAATGATCAGGAGGTATGTGAGGAGCTGAACATGAGATTTAAGGAAGTTTTTACAGTAGAGACAGGAAGGGCTGTGGGAAGACAGAACAGAAGGGAACATCAAGAGGGAATATACCAACAAGTGTTGGATGACATACGAACAACTGAGGAGGAGGTGAAGAAGCTCTTAAGTGACCTTGACACCTCAAAGGCGATAGGACTGGACAACATCTCCCCATGGGTCCTTAGAGAAGGAGCAGAGATGCTGTGTGTGCCTCTAACCACAATCTTCAACACATCCCTTGAAACTGGGCAACTACCTGAGAAATGGAAGACAGCTAATGTAGTCCCCATATTTAAGAAAGGAAACAGAAACGAGGCACTAAACTACAGACCTGTGTCTCTGACATGTATCGTGTGCAAAGTCATGGAGAAGATTATCAGGAGGAGAGTGGTCAAACACCTGGAAAGGAACAAGATTATAAATGAAAACCAGCATGGGTTCATGGAAGGCAAATCTTGTATCACAAACCTCCTGGAGTTTTATGAGAAGGTAACAGAAGTAAGACACGAGAGAGAGGGTTGGGTAGATTGCGTTTTCCTAGACTGCAGGAAGGCCTTTGACACAGTTCCCCACAAGAGATTAGTGCAGAAGCTGGAGGATCAGGCACACGTAAAAGGAAGGGCACTGCAATGGATAAGGGAATACCTGACAGGGAGGCAGCAACGAGTCATGGTACGTGAAGAGGTATCACAGTGGGCGCCTGTTACGAGCGGGGTCCCACAGGGGTCAGTTCTAGGACCAGTGTTATTTTTGATATATGTGAACGACATGATGGAAGGAATAGACTCTGAAGTGTCCCTGTTCGCAGATGACGTGAAGTTGATGAGAAGAATTAAATCGGACGAGGATGAGGCAGGACTGCAAAGAGACCTGGAGAGGCTGGACATGTGGTCCAGTAACTGGCTTCTCGAATTCAATCCAGCCATATGCAAAGTCATGAAGATTGGGGAGGGGCAAAGAAGACCGCAGACAGAGTATAGGTTAGGTGGACAAAGACTACAGACCTCACTCAGGGAGAAAGACCTTGGGGTGACCATAACACCGAGCACATCACCGGAGGCACACATCAACCAAATAACCGCTGCAGCATACGGGAGCCTGGCAAACCTGAGAATAGCGTTCCGATACCTTAATGAGGAATCGTTCAAGACACTGTACACTGTGTATGTTAGGCCCATACTGGAGTATGCAGCACCAGTCTGGAACCCACACCTGGTCAAGCACGTCAAGAAGTTAGAGAAAGTACAAAGGTTTGCAACAAGGCTAGTCCCAGAGCTCAAGGGAATGTCGTACGAGGAAAGGTTAAGGGAAATCGGACTGACGACACTGGAGGACAGAAGGGTCAGGGGAGACATGATAACGACATACAAGATACTGCGGGGAATAGACAAGGTGGACAGAGATAGGATGTTCCAGAGAGGGGACACAGGGACAAGGGGTCACAACTGGAAGCTGAAGACTCAGACGAGTCACAGGGACGTTAGGAAGTATTTCTTCAGTCATAGAGTTGTCAGCAAGTGGAATAGCCTAGCAAGTGAAGTAGTGGAGGCAGGAACCATACATAGTTTTAAGAAGAGGTATGACAAAGCTCAGGAAGCAGAGAGAGAGAGAGGATCCAGTAGCGATCAGTGAAGAGGCGGGGCCAGGAGCTGAGTCTCGACCCCTGCAACCACAATTAGGTGAGTACAATTAGGTGAGTACACACTCACACTCACACACACACACACACACACTACACACCTACACACCTACACACACACAACAGGCCTAGTGTCTAATCGACATGTGCCTTGGACAAAATGGTAACTAACACACACACACACACCCCACACACACACACACACACACACACACACACACACACACACACACCACACACACACACACACAATTAGGAGAGCTTTCTGAAAAAATGGAGAAAGAACTCTCTGTGAAATGGGAAAAGAGGTTGGAGAAGGAGACGAAGAATAGGGAGGCACAAGTCGAAACTGCAGTAGCCAGGGTAAAGGTCCTAGAATTTGAGGTAAACAGGCTGAAACAAGTCTCAGGGGTAATGACCAGAGAAGACACACCATACGAAGCTGAGAGGCTGAACAGGAAGGAAGGAGATATGAAATATGCTAAGGTCCTATCAGCCTGCAAAGAAGGGCCAGGGAGTGGAAGGGAAGAGCAGATGGGTGCAGATGGAGAGGGAGATAGGTCGAATGCTGAGGCACAACCATGCTACCAAGAACCACTGGAAAAAATCAAGGGAGAAAATGACCACATACAGGCAGGAACCAGAGTCACAGAGGGAGAGGCAATGGGAGGAGGAAAGGGCAAAATCAGTGTTTATCCATGGGCTTCGGGAGAGAGAGGAAAGGACACACACTGAAAGACGGCAGGAAGAAAGAAAGGAGATTGAGAAAATCATCACGGAAATAGGGGGAGAAGACATGGACGAGATTGTAAATTTTTAGAGAATAGGGGGTACTGAAGGGAGAAAACCGACCGATCAAGCTGATATCTCAGGACAGAAACAGTGTGGAACAGGATCCTCCAAGAAAAACCACGGTTGAGAAGCTCGAAGAGTACAAGAAAGTGTTCCTAGACGAGACAGAACACAAAAAGAGAGACAGCAGCTGAGGGAGAGGACAAAAAAGCGAAAGGAGCTAGGAAAGGAGACAAGGATGGAACCATCAGAGGTCAGTCAGAGCAGAACAGAGCAGCAAGAGCAAGCACACACACAACTATCCTCAGAACCCCACAACCTATCACACCATCCCAACACACAATACAATCCATACCCACAGCTTCCACCCAACCCCCAACCATAGAATCCCACAGTATGCTACCAGGTCTCCCACCCCCACAGGCCCCCAAACCACAGTGTTGGAAAGGAAACTGAAGATATGGTACACAAACGCTGATGGAATAACAAACAAGTGGGAGGAGTGGCACGAAAGAGTCAAAGAGGCATTACCAGACATCATAGCAATCACAGAAACCAAGCTTACAGGTATGATAACAGATGCCATCTTCCCAACGGGATACCAGATCCTGAGGAAAGACAGAAGGAACAGGGGGGGGGGGGGGGGAGTGGCATTGCTGATCAAACACCAATGGAATTTTGATGAGCTGGAGAGAGGAGACAGCGGAGAAGAAAGTGATTGCATAGCGGGAACGCTTCACTCTGGAGGTCCCAAGGTGATAATTGCAGTGATGTATAACCCACCACAGAACAGCAGGAGGCCAAGGCAAGAGTATGACGAGAGCAATGGAGCGATGGTTGACACACTGGCTGCAGTGGCCAGAAGAGCTCATACATGCAGGGCAAAGCTCCTGATCATGGGCGACTTTAACCACAAGGAGATCGAATTGGAGAACTTGGAGCCACATGGGGGCCAAGATACATGGAGGGCTAAGATGATGGAGGTGGTACTGGAAAATTTCATGTACCAACACGTAAGGGACACTACAAGAGAGAGAGGAGAGGATGAACCAGCAAGACTGGACTTAGTATTCACCTTGAGTAGTGCAGATATTGAGGACATCACATATGAAAGACCCCTTGGGGCCAGCGATCATGTGGTTTTGAGCTTCGAATACACAGTAGAGCTACAAGTGGAGGGGGAAGCAGGAAGGCCAGGACGAATGAAACCAAACTACAGGAAAGGGGACTACACAGGAATGAGGAACTTCCTGAATGAGGTTCAGTGGGACAGAGAACTGGCAGGGAAACCAGTTAATGAGATGATGGAATATGTAGTCACAATGTGCAAGGAGGCTGAGGAGAGGTTTGTACCCAAGGGTAACAGGAATAATGAAAAAGCCAGGATGAGCCCATGGTTCACTCAAAGATGCAAGGAGGCAAAAACCAAATGTGCTAGGGAATGGAAGAAATATAGAAGGCAAAGGACCCAGGAGAATAAGGAGAGCAGTCGTAGAGAAAGAAACGAATATGCACAGATAAGAAGGGAGGCCCAACGTCAATATGAAAACGACATAGCAGCAAAAGCCAAATCTGACCCGAAGCTGTTATACAGCCACATCAGTAAGAAAACAACCGTCAAGGACCAGGTAATCAGGCTAAGGAAGGAAGGAGGAGAGACAACAAGAAATGACAGTGAAGTATGTGAGGAACTCAACAAGAGATTCAAAGAAGTGTTCACAGAGGAGACAGACGGGGCTCCAGAAAGACGGAGAGGTGGGGTACACCACCATATGCTGGAAACACACAACCGAGGAAGAAGTGAAGAGGCTTCTGAGTGAGCTAGATACCTCAAAGGCAATGGGGCCAGATAACATCTCTCTATGGGTCCTGAGAGAGGGAGCAGAGGCGCTATGTGTACCCCTAACAACAATATTCAATACATCTATCGAAACAGGGAGATTGCCTGAGGCATGGAAGACAGCAAATGTGGTACCAATCTTTAAAAAAGGAGACAGACATGAAGCACTAAACTACAGATCAGTGTCACTGACATGTATAGCATGCAAAATCATGGAAAAGATTGTCAGGAGAAAAATGGTGGAACATCTAGAAAGAAATGATCTCATCACCAGCAGACAACATGGTTTCAGAGACGGGAAATCCTGTGTCACAAACCTACTGGAGTTCTATGACATGGCGACGACAGTAAGACAAGAGAGAGAGGGGTGGGTGGATTGCATTTTCTTAGACTGCAAGAAGGCGTTTGACACAGTACCACACAAGAGATTAGTGCAAAAACTGGAGGACCAAGCAGGAATAACAGGGAAGGCACTGCAATGGATCAGGGAATACTTGTCAGGAAGACAGCAGCGAGTAATGGTACGAGGCGAGGTGTCAGAGTGGGCACCTGTGACCAGCGGGGTCCCACAGGGGTCAGTCATAGGACCAGTGCTGTTTCTGGTATTTGTGAACGACATGACGGAAGGAATAAACTCCGAGGTGTCACTGTTTGCAGATGACGTGAAGTTGATGAGAAGAGTTCATTCGATCGAAGACCAGGCAGAAATACAAAGGGATCTGGACAGGCTGCAGACCTGGTCCAGCAACTGGCTCCTGTAGTTCAATCCCACCAAGTGCAAAGTCATGAGGATTGGGGAAGGGCAAAGAAGACCGCAGATGAAGTACAGTCTAGGGGGTCAGAGACTACAAACATCACTCAAGGAAAAAGATCTTGGGGTGAGTATAACACCAGGCACATCTCCTGAAGCGCACATCAACCAAATAACTGCTGCAGCATATGGGCGCCTGGCAAACCTCAGAACAGCATTCCGACATCTTAATAAGGAATCATTCAGGACCCTGTACACCGTGTACGTTAGGCCCATATTGGAGTATGCGGCACCAGTTTGGAACCCACACCTAGCCAAGCACGTAAAGAAACTAGAGAAAGTGCAAAGGTTTGCAACAAGACTAGTCCCAGAGCTAAGAGGTATGTCCTACGAGGAGAGGTTAAGGGAAATCAACCTGACGACACTGGAGGACAGGAGAGATAGGGGGGACATGATAACGACTTACAAAATACTGAGAGGAATTGAGAAGGTGGACAAAGACAGGATGTTCCAGAGACTAGACACAGTAACAAGGGGACACAGTTGGAAGCTGAAGACACAGATGAATCAAAGGGATGTTAGGAAGTATTTCTTCAGCCACAGAGTAGTCAGGAAGTGGAATAGTTTATTAAGCGATGTAGTGGAGTCAGGATCCATACATAGCTTTAAGCAGAGGTACGATAAAGCTCATGGTTCAGGGAGAGTGACCTAGTAGCGACCAGTGAAGAGGCGGGGCCAGGAGCTTGGACTCGACCCCTGCAACCTCAACTAGGTGAGTACAACTAGGTGAGTACACACACACACACACACACACACACACACACACACACACACACACACACACACACACACAAACAAACACACACACACACACACACAACACACACACACACACACACACACACACACACACACACACCACACACACACGCACACACACACACACACACACACACACACACACACACACACACACACACACACACACACACACACACACACACTCACACACACACACACACACACACACACACACACACACACACACACACACACACACACACACACACGTGGTAATGCATTATTTACAGCTAGCAAAGTCAGGGTATTTCTCCAGAATGTTTATTATATGCCATGAAAGGAATTGCTGATAATATGTTTGCGTTATACCGTCTTAACTTATGGTTGTTGTTAAGCTGTAAGATATAATAATGCAAAATATTTATGTGTACAAACCTACACTAATGACTAATTTAAATAAACATCAATGTATATAGTCGTGGGAAACATTAAATAAACCCAGGTCCTGCTCACTCTTTATTATTTCCTACTGAACTATTACTATTTTTTTAAACGGAGTTAATAGTGAAAAATTTTTTATGTTTTATATAAAAAAAATTAACCTTCTGGTATTTACAGTAACTCGACTCCATTATATACATCAATTTTAAATAAAATTTACATTGTAAAGATGAGGTTAAGGTTTCGTGGCTGGAATAGTATACAAATAACCCGTTCCATCTTTGGACTTTCTGTCTTATTCTCATTTAGTTGCTACTTGACAATGGTTAATGACTCTCTTCATCCGTGTGGGTCGTCATATACAAGGAGTGGCGGAGGCTCGATCCTCCGTCACTCCCATCATGTGACAGGCACTCTCTCTTTACTCATCCTGAGATGAGGGAACACCATATGGCGAGCTTCGTTTAAGACAGAAGTACACCAGCAACCTGATCGATCAGGCCAGCAACCAGGAGGCCTGGTCGGGACCGGGCTGCGGGGGCGGTGACCTCCAGAAGCGACTACAGGTAACATACAGGTATTGGTCCCTCCTCAGCTAGCAGGCTTGAGGTCCTACCTTAATTTACAGGCGAGAGGTCTCTAATTTACAGGTTATTGGTCTGTAATTCACAGGTTATAGGTCTTTAATTTGCAGGTTATAGATCCTTAATTTACAGGTTATTGGTTCTTAATTTACAAAGTCTTTAATTTACATGTGAGGGCTCACAAATTCTCGACTAATGGTTCCATAGTTTACAGGTGACGGGTGACCGATTTACAGGTGATGAGTGAGTGAATTACAGGTGATGGGTGACTGAATTATAGGTGATGTATAGTGAGTTATATGTGGTGGTGATGGATAGTAACTTACAGGTGATGGATAGTAACTTACAGGTGATGGATAGTAACTTACAGGTGATGGATAGTAACTTACATGATGGATGTAATTTACAGGTATGATAGTAACTTACAGGTGATGGATAGTAACTTACAGGTGATGGATAGTAACTTACAGGTGATGGATAGTAACTTACAGGTGATGGATAGTAACTTACAGGTGATGGATAGTAACTTACAGGTGATGGATAATAACTTACAGTGTGATGTATAGTAACTTACAGGTGATGGATAGTAACTTACAGGTGATGGATATAACTTACAGGTGATGGAAAATAACTTACAGGTGATGGATAGTAACTTACAGGTGATGGATAGTAACTTACAGGTGATGGATAGTAACTTACAGGTGGATGGATAGTAACTTACAGGTGATGGATAGTAACTTACAGGTGATGGACAGTAACTTACAGGTGATGGATAGTAACTTACAGGTGATGGATAGTAACTTACAGGTGATGGATAGTAACTTACAGGTGATGGATAGTAACTTACATGTGATGTATAGTAACTTACAGGTGATGGATAGTAACTTACAGGTGATGGATAGTAACTTACAGGTGATGGACAGTAACTTACAGGTGATGGACAGTAACTTACAGGTGATGGGTAATAACTTACAGGGGATGGATAGTAACTTACAGGTGATGGATAGTAACTTACAGGTGATGGATAGTAACTTACAGGTGATGGATAGTAACTTATAGGTGATGGATAATAACTTACAGGTGATGGATAGTAACTTACAGGTGATGTATAGTAACTTACAGGTGATGGATAGTAACTTACAGGTGATGGGTAATAACTT
Organism: Cherax quadricarinatus; assembly: GCF_026875155.1. NCBI lineage: Eukaryota > Metazoa > Arthropoda > Malacostraca > Decapoda > Parastacidae > Cherax > Cherax quadricarinatus. Next base: position 71,321,176 of record NC_069404.1, read on the forward strand.
ACAGGTGATGGATAGTAACTTACAGGTGATGGATAGTAACTTATAGGTGATGGATAGAAACTTACAGGTGATGTATAGTAACTTACAGGTGATGGATAGTAACTTACAGGTGATGGATAGTAACTTACAGGTGATGTATAGTAACTTACAGGTGATGGATAGTAACTTACAGGTGATGTATAGTAACTTATAGGTGATGGATAGTAACTTACAGGTGATGGATAGTAACTTACAGGTGACGGAGAGTAACTTACAGGTGATGGATAGTAACTTATAGGTGATGGATAGTAACTTACAGGTGATGTATAGTAACTTACAGGTTAGGTCCATGATTACGACAGCGGCGATGAAGCACATAAGAGCGAAGACAAGAAACCCTATGACACGAATAAGTATCTTCTCATCCTTGGAGCGATGTCTCCACGCCATCTTGGCCTTCTCGCGGCTGTCGGGAAGAAAGATGTGTTAGTGAGGCTGTCGGGAAGGTGTGTTAGTGAGGCTGTCGGGAAGGTGTGTTAGTGTGGCTGTAGGGAAGGTGTGTTAGTGTGGCTGTAGGGAAGATGTGTTAGTGTGGCTGTCGGGAAGGTGTGTTAGTGTGACTGTAGGGAAGGTGTGTTAGTGTGGCTGTCGGGAAGGTGTGTGTTAGTGTGGCTGTCGGGAAGGTGGTGTGGTAGAGTGGCCGTCGGATTAAGTGTGAGATTAGTGAACGTTAGTAATAATAATAATACTAATACTAATAATAATAATAATATCTTTATTTCTACAAGCTGACATCAATGACATACTTCTACATAGAAAGTCGCTTGTTATGCAGAGCATTTCGGGAAAATTAGGTCAGTTTTGTCCCAGGATGCGACCCACACCAATCGACTAACACCCAGGTACCCATTTCATACTAATAGGTGAACATTAACAACAGGTACACCATGTGGAGAAATTTTCTCCAGGAGGGGGATATCAGCCCCCTTCAGCCCTTTTCAGCCCTGAGTGGCCCAGCCCTCTCAGAAGGGGCAAGCATCTTGTTTACTTTCACATCAAGTAATTACAAGCAGATGTTTTACCAGCGTGTACCAGTCATAGGTCATGTGACTCCTTGCAAGAGACCAGTGTTGCAAATAGTGTAGTTTAATGAGAGACAACCAATCTCTTACCTTAGCAGGACAACTGAGGAAAATCCTGCACCCACTTTATTACCATGTTAAAGATAGTGTACATTGTTGTCTATGCCCAGGCAGCAAGAATGAAGCATTCTGCTTTGCTTCCTGGTGGAAGTTTGGCAAGCAGGGGAAATATGCTATGTCATCTTTTCCTTTGTAACTGAGGGCAAGCGAAGTGCGGCAAAGGGCGTCTTAGCTTACTTAGATTGCTTTTAACCCTACCAAGGGACGCACTGACGCCGGGATAACGAACAAAGAACACTGATCCGCGTGTTTGTGTGCATAAAAGAATCTCAAAGAACACAGCAAAACACTTACAGAGAAGTGTGATCAGCTTCTTTAATGATAAGACTGTGAATGATCAAAGTACTTGATGAACAGTGTATAACAACGAGTGTTGCGATCCTGACGAGTGTAGTGAGACATTCTTCAAAGAACATGTCTGCTTCAATCAAGACACCGATACCCGAGTGAAAATATGGGTCCGATACAGACATCCAGGTAGGTCTGGTCGTAAATGTTACTAGCTAGGTCAGCTGCAGAGCAGACAGCTGAAACATTTCTTTCTAGATGTATCATACACTCGGTTATAGGCGGGCTTTTTAGCGCAGCACAAGTAAGTATATATTCCCGTCAGTAGTCAGTTTTTGATATGCTGACACAACACACCCTAGGGGTAATTGTACTTATGCAACATTTTTTTCACACAGCCATTAGGGAGTGCATACTACAGCTTCTCAAGACATCGCCTACAGGGATGGCTGTGTAGGCGAGAGCTGTCTCTCAAGATAAGTCCCATTACAGTCCATTATTTATTCTTTGACTTAGCTTGTAGCATTTCCCTAAAACACCAAGGAACACCCAGAACCTATATGCCTGGCTGGGTTTATTACCTTTCGCATCGCCACCGCTACCCGATCTCAGATTAGGCATAAAATGAAAAGGGAATGCTACAGAAATAAGAAACATCTTTGCTTTCCTGTGTCTCTCTATGTTTCTTATTTCTTTAGCATTCTGTGTATGTTGAACGGAGGTAGGTACATAACTGGTCCAGGGACTCGACTCCAAAGTTTTGATAGCTGAGCAAGTTACAAATGTAATGAACTAGATTTGGTCACAATCGTGACAAAGTACATAGGTAATGAGCTCCAGGTAGAGCTGGTCACACTCATGACTAATTACAAAGTTAATGAGCTAGATTTGGTTACAATAATGAGAATTGACAAAGGTAATGAGCTCCAGGTAGAGCTGGTTACAATCGTGAACACATGATTACAATCATGAACAATTTTCAGAGTAATGATTAGTTAACAAACATTGTAGGGAATTCATCGTGAACGGAGATGGAAGATTTGTAAGGTTCAACCGTGCACTGAAAGACAGACAAAAGACAAATGACACTGACTTTGCAAAGATCTTCGACTAGAAACACTCGACCTGTTTCCTGACGAGTCTTACCTAACCCAACCCAAGTGCAATCATGGTGCAACAAAGCACACAATGCTTGCGAGAGGAATAACTCCAAAAAGCGAGTAGATGGACTTTGAACTTTGTGACAAATAGAACGCAAAGAGTAACGGTGGACAAGGTAAAATCAGAGGCTGGTCACAGTGAAAAGCTCTGTGTCCCAAGGTACAGTGCTACACTACTCTCCCCAGTTCTTTCTCAGTCTTATGTCTGACAGAGGTAGAGAAATAATTTACAACAACGTATCTTCTTTCATGAACGTTACCAGAATATGTATGAAAGTGGCAGCCATTAAGGACACAGCTAATGTCCGAGCAAATATAAACCAAATCTTTCAATGGGCCAAAGAAAATAATATGATGCCTAATGAGGACAAGTTTCACCTACTTTGATATGGAAAATATTTGAAAAAAAGGATCATAATAATAATAATAATAATAATAATAATAATAATAATAATAATATAATAATAATAATATCTTTATTTACTACAAGTACATGTACAAGGTATACAGTCCTAGCTGACAACAATGACATACTACTATACAGAAAGTCCCTTGTTATGCTCAGCATTTCGGGCAAATTAGGTCAGTGTCCCAGGATGCGACCCACACCAGTCGACTAACACCCAGGTACCCATTTTACTGATGGGGAACATGGACAACAGGTGGAAAGAAACACGTCCATTGTTTCTACTCTGGCTGGGAATCGAACCCAGGCCCTCGCCGTGTGAAGCGAAAGCGTTAACCACCAGGCCACCAGAGCCCCGGGATAAATCCTGTTATAGGATCTCACTTTTAAGGATCCCAACAGCATCATTACTACAACCCTGGGGAAAATGACAGGATGGATAACTAGAACTTTCAAAACAGGAGAGACCAAACTAATGATGGTATTCTTGAAGCCTCTTGTTCTCTCTGGGACATTTTTTGTATACACAATTAATCTCCAATGTTGTAGCAAATTTATTCAATTTGAATTCAAATGAGCGGCAACTTTCCGAGACGGTACAGTGACTGTTACAGAGGTGAGGGTACAGTGACTGTTACAGAGGTGAGGTACAGTGACTGTTACAGAGGTGAGGTACAGTGACTGTTACAGATGGGGAGGGTACAGTGACTGTTACAGAGGTGAGGGTACAGTGTCTGTTACAGAGGTGAGGTACAGTGACTGTTACAGAGGTGAGGTACAGTGACTGTTACAGAGGTGAGGGTACAGTGACTGTTACAGAGGTGAGGGTACAGTGACTGTTACAGAGGTGAGGTACAGTGACTGTTACAGAGGTGAGGTACAGTGACTGTTACAGAGGTGAGGGTACAGTGACTTACAGAGGTGAGGGTACAGTGACTGTTACAGAGGTGAGGGTACAGTGACTGTTACAGAGGTGAGGGTACAGTGACTGTTACAGAGGTGAGGGTACAGTGACTGTTACAGAGGTGAGGGTACAGTGTCTGTTACAGAGGTGAGGGTACAGTGACTGTTACAGAGGTGAGGGTACAGTGACTGTTACAGAGGTGAGGGTACAGTGACTGTTACAGAGGTGAGGGTACAGTGACTGTTACAGAGGTGAGGTACAGTGTCTGTTACAGAGGTGAGGGTACAGTGACTGTTACAGAGGTGAGGGTACAGTGTCTGTTACAGAGGTGAGGGTACAGTGACTGTTACAGAGGTGAAAGTACAGTGTCTGTTACAGAGGTGAGGGTACAGTGACTGTTACAGATGTGAAGGTACAGTGTCTGTTACAGAGGTGAGGGTACAGTGACTGTACAGCAGGGTGAGGGTACAGTGTCTGTTACAGAGGTGAGGGTACAGTGACTGTTACAGAGGTGAAGGTACAGTGACTGTTACAGAGGTGAGGGTACAGTGACTGTTACAGAGGTGAGGGTACAGTACTGTTACAGAGGTGAAGGTACAGTGTCTGTTACAGAGGTGAGGGTACAGTGACTGTTACAGAGGTGAGGGTACAGTGTCTGTTACAGAGGTGAGGGTACAGTGACTGTTACAGAGGTGAAGGGGACAGTGACTGTTACAGAGGTGAAGGGTACAGTGACTGTTACAGAGGTGAGGGTACAGTACTGTTACAGAGGTGAAGGTACAGTGTCTGTTACAGAGGTGAGGGTACAGTGACTGTTACAGAGGTGAGGGTACAGTGTCTGTTACAGAGGTGAGGGTACAGTGACTGTTACAGAGGTGAAGGTACAGTGTCTGTTACAGAGGTGAGGGTACAGTGTCTGTTACAGAGGTGAGGGTACAGTGACTGTTACAGAGGTGAGGGTACAGTGACTGTTACAGAGGTGAAGGTACAGTGTCTGTTACAGAGGTGAGGGTACAGTGACTGTTACAGAGGTGAGGGTACAGTAACTGTTACAGAGGTGAAGGTACAGTGTCTGTTACAGAGGTGAGGGTACAGTGACTGTTACAGAGGTGAGGGTACAGTGTCTGTTACAGAGGTGAGGGTACAGTGACTGTTACAGAGGTGAAGGTACAGTGTCTGTTACAGAGGTGAGGGTACAGTGTCTGTTACAGAGGTGAGGGTACAGTGACTGTTACAGAGGTGAGGGTACAGTGACTGTTACAGAGGTGAGGGTACAGTGACTGTTACAGAGGTGAGGGTACAGTGTCTGTTACAGAGGTGAAGGTACAGTGTCTGTTACAGAGGTGAGGGTACAGTGACTGTTACAGAGGTGAGGGTACAGTGACTGTTACAGAGGTGAGGGTACAGTGACTGTTACAGAGGTGAGGGTACAGTGTCTGTTACAGAGATGAGGGTACAGTGACTGTTACAGAGGTGAGGGTACAGTGTCTGTTACAGAGGTGAGGGTACAGTGACTGTTACAGAGGTGAGGGTACAGTGTCTGTTACAGAGGTGAGGGTACAGTGACTGTTACAGAGGTGAGGGTACAGTGACTTACAGAGGTGAGGGTACAGTGACTTACAGAGGTGAGGGTACAGTGACTTACAGAGGTGAGGGTACAGTGACTTACAGAGGTGAGGTACAGTGTCTGTTACAGAGGTGAGGGTACAGTGTCTGTTACAGAGGTGAGGGTACAGTGTCTGTTACAGAGGTGAGGGTACAGTGACTGTTACAGAGGTGAGGGTACAGTGACTGTTACAGAGGTGAGGGTACAGTGACTGTTACAGAGGTGAGGGTACAGTGACTGTTACAGAGGTGAGGGTACAGTGACTTACAGAGGTGAGGGTACAGTGACTGTTACAGAGGTGAGGGTACAGTGGCTGTTATAGAGGTGAGGGTACAGTGACTGTTACAGAGGTGAGGGTACAGTGACTTACAGAGGTGAGGTACAGTGACTGTTACAGAGGTGAGGGTACAGTGACTGTTACAGAGGTGTGGGTACAGTGACTGTTACAGAGGTGAGGGTACAGTGACTGTTACAGAGGTGTGGGTACAGTTACTGTTACAGAGGTGAGGGTACAGTGACTTACAGAGGTGAGGTACAGTGACTGTTACAGAGATGTGGGTACAGTTACTGTTACAGAGGTGAGAGTACAGTGACTTACAGAGGTGAGGGTACAGTGACTGTTACAGAGGTGAGGGTACAGTGACTGTTACAGAGGTGAGGGTACAGTGACTTACAGAGGTTGGGTACAGTGACGTTACAGAGGTGAGGGTACAAGTGACTTACAGAGGTGAGGGTACAGTGACTTACAGAGGTGAGGGTACAGTGACTTACAACAGGTGAGGGTACAGTGACTTACAGAGGTGAGGGTACAGTGACTTACAGAGTGATGGGTACAGTGACTGGCTTCAAAACCTATGCTGGCTGTGCAAGGGAGATCTATCTGTTCCTTTCACTCTCACTTGAGGGTAACTTCTGACTCCCTCCACTCACAAAGTTTTACAAGTGTTCAGTTTTCTGTGTGTGTTTGTCTACCCTAGCCTGTTCATTCTAGTACCTCCCTCTTTCACCTCCTCTCTCCGTCCTTCCCTCTCTCCATCTCGCCCTCCCTCTCTCCTTCCCTCTCTCCGTCGCAGATCCAACCTACCCAGCATTCTGCACCTGACTCTCCACCCTATAAATGCCCATGTAGCACTGTTCATCCACGTAGATCTGTTTCTGACTTGATAAAACCCACTGTGTGGGCGAAACGTAGTTAATAAAAGATCGCATTATACTGTGTTTGTGTTTATTTTTCTATAATCCAAAGGCTATGCTGGCACCAAAACATTTTTCGCCCATCATCAACCTGATGCATTATATACGCTCGATCTAATGATTTCTCCGCGTTGTGTATGATAATAGTATGAAGATTATATAAGTATGAAGGTGCTTAGAGCCACTCATGTTGCTACCACAACAGGATGAGTCAGAATTCCGCCAGCATAACTACCTATTATATTGTTATCCCACACCATAATTACCTCCCATTACCTACACAGTAATGTCTGCAACTCACCGACCCACCCATAACATTGGGTCGAAATGTTGTTGTGAAATCCTTTCATAATAAACGTGATAAAGAGCTCCCGGGGGAGTCGAAACGTAGAAAAAGACATTTACGTACAGTTCGCGGTATTTGTTTAAGGAAACGTTTCGCCCCGAGTGGCTTCTTCTGTATTACTGTTAGTAAAATTATCGACAATGTGTTAAGCATGAGGACACAAGTGCAACAATGTGGCATTTTATTGTGGCATCGTTTCGCTCTCCAGGAGCTTTATGAAGCCTGAAGAGCGGAAGGTTGCCACAGAAAAATATCACCTATGTCCTTTTACCTAACGGATTCGTCTTCTTCCGCCACTCGTGGTGAGACTTCCTATAATATGTCTCAGAAGAAACGTCTTTATTTTCCAGGTTTCGATACGTTCTCTTTTAAAGGTTTACGTAACAGTATTGGGTAATTTTATTTTCGTAATTAACCTGGTTTAATTTATTTTTCTCAAGTATCATCCAGTCCTTCGTTTATTGACTGGACTGTGTCCGGGATGGTTTTAATATGGATTAAATTTTGGCTCTAATCAATTCTTTGAATTTTTTTCGACCTAACATGCTCAGGCGAGCACATTCTGAACATTTCAGGTCAGTAGCGTCTTTGAACATGCTCAAGTCAGACGCATTCTGAACACTTTCAGATCAGCAGCATTCTGAACATGCTGAGGTCAGCAGCACCTGAATGTGTAGGTAAACGGTTCGGAGAACCGACAAGGTGATAAATTAGACATATGCAGCATTTTGGTATCTGTGTTGAGGATGATAAAATAAACACATGTATCCTCAATAAATATACCCAAGTGTTGCACATATGTTTAATTTAACACCTGAACATAGAACACCAGCGCCTCTCCTGCAACTCTTCACTCTGCTTATAAATCTCACGTTTCCCCGTTTTCTTCTTTATAGGCCTAAGGAGGTTTGATCACCACCCGAAATATTGTCTCAGAACAAATGAATAACTTTGTAATAGGCCTGCTGGTCCATGCCAGGCGAGTACTGAGGAGAAATTGTAGAGGAAATTTTCAAGGTGATCGGTCCCTTGGTCTTAATCTTTCTAAATTAGAGGAATAAAGAGACTTGTAAACAAGAGATAGAGAGGTGCAGCAGTTGAAGGCATCGCCACAGGTGGGTATGAGCCACTAGTGGAAGTAGGTCATGGTCAAGAGTTGAGAAATAGAGTTGTAGATGTTATCTTCCTTACCAAGATTTCATGATGCTACTGTGTGTCTAACAGGTATCGTTGTTTAATTAATGGTATAAAATAACACGTTGATGAATAAGACATATGTATGCATAAACATAAATACATATACACACATGCATAAGCCCATGAACATATACATACATACATACATACATACCTGTGCGCAGACACACATCTCCTACACATACATACATACATATATACCTGTACGCAGACACACATCTCCTACACATACATACATATATACCTATAAGCAGACACATCTACACATACACACACACATCCCCCCACATACAAACACACACACACACACACACACACACACACACACACACACACACACACACACACACACACACACACAAATACACACACACACCCACACACACACACACACACACACACACACACACACACACACACACACACACACACACACACACACACACACTAACCGCTGAAGAGCTGCAATACCTTCAACTGGAGCAGCAACAGATTGCAGCTGAGGAAATTGCTTCAGAGGAGGAGGAAGAGAGAGGGGAGAATGTGCCTTCTTTAGTGATTAAGGATACGTGTGCAAAGTGGAGTGAGTTGCAAAGTTTTGTGGAGAAATATCACCCTAACAAAGCTGTTGCAGGCTGTGTCTGCAGCATGTTCAATGACAATGCCTTGTTCCTTTTTAGGTAAATCTTAAAAAGACGCCAGAAACAAACTTCTTTGGACAGATTTTTTGTGCGACAGGGGGACAGTGCCAGTAAAAGACAAAGAACGGAAGTAACCCTGGATACAGACTCGATACCTGAAGTCCTTGTGGAGGGGGATTCCCCTTCCAACCAATAGCCTCTCCTCCTCCCTCTCCCCTCCTCGCATCTTCCATATTTACCTGGAGTTTAGCTGGAGAGAGTTCCGGGGGCCAACGCCCCCACGGCCCGGTCTGTGACCAGGCCTCATGATGGATCAAAGCCTGATCAACCAGGCTGTTACTGCTGACTGCACGCAATCCAACGTACGAGCCACAGCCCGGCTGGTCAGGTACCGACTTTAGGTGTTTGTCCAGTGCCTGCTTGAAGACTGCCAGGGGTCTATTGGTAATCCCCCTTATGTATGCTGGGAGGCAGTTGAACAGTCTCTGGCCCCTGACACTTATTGTATTGTCTCTTAACGTGCTAGTGATACCCCTGCTTTTCATTGGGGGGGGGATGTTACATCATCTGCCGAGTCTAGGATTTTCCAGGTGTATATAATCATGTATCTCTCCCGCCTGCGTTCCAGGGAGTACAGGTTCAGAAACTTCAAGCACTTCCAGTAATTGAGGTGTTTTATCTCCGTTATGCGCGCCGTGAAGGTTCACTGTACATTTTCTAGGTCAGTAATTTCACCTGTCTTGAAAGGTGGTGTTAGTGTGCAGCAATATTCCAGCCTAGATAGAACAAGTGACCTGAAGAGTGTCATCATGGGCTTGGCCTCCCTAGTTTTGAAGGTTCTCATTATCCATCCTGTCATTTTTCTAGCAGATGCGATTGATACAATGTTATGGTCCTTGAAGGTGAGATCCTCCGACATGATCACTCCCAGGTCTTTGACGTTGGTTTTCCGCTCTATTTTGTGGAAGAAATTTGTTTTGTACTCTGATGAAGTTTTAATTTACTCATGTTTACCATATCTGAGTAATTGAAATTTCTCATCGTTGAACTTCATATTGTTTTCTGCAGCCCACTGAAAGATTTGGTTGATGTCCACCTGGAGCCTTGCAGTGTCTGCAATGGAAGACACTGTCATGCGGATTCGGGTGTCATCTGGAAAGGAAGACACGGTGCTGTGGCTGACATCCTTGTCTATGTCAGATATGAGGATGAGAAACAAGATGGGAGCGAGTACTGTGTCTTGTGGAACAGAGCTTTTCACCGTAGCCGCCTCAGACTTTACTCTGTTGACTACTACTCTTTGTGTTCTGTTTGTGAGGAAATTATAGATCCATCTACCAACTTTTCTTGTTATTCCTTTAGCACGCATTTTGTGCGTGGTCACACTTGTCGAAGGCTTTTGCAAAGCATGAATATATTACATCTGCATTCTTTTTGTCTTTTAGTGCCTCTAGGACCTTGTCGTAGTGATCCAGTAGTTGAGACAGACAGGAGCGACCTGCTCTAAACCCATGTTGCCCTGGGTTGTGTAATTGATGGGTTTCTAGATGGGTGGCGATCTTGCTTCTTAGGACCCTTTCAAATATTTTTATGATATGGGATGTTAGTGCTATCGATCTGTAAGTCTTTGCTATTGCTTTACTGCCCCTTTGTGGAGTGGGGCTGTCTGTTGTTTTTAGTAACTGTGGGACGACTCCCGTGTCCAAAAGCTCGTGATAGGGGCTTCTTGCAGTTCTAAGAATTTGCCCTCATTATGTCTGGCAATTAGAGTGTTGTCGATCTTAATGTTAAGTTGCTCAACACCTGCTCTGCTACCAAACATAATATAGTTGGTTTTGTCAGTGTTAAGTGTAAGTTTATTGGCTGTCATCTGAGTCGATATTTTGAGCAGCTCATCGTTAACAATGGTGTTGAGGGTGGCAAGATTAGGGTGAGAGATGACATGTCATGTCGTCAGCAAAGAGAATGGGTTTCAGGTGTTGGGATACGTTTGAAAGATCATTGATGTAAATAAGGAAGAGCAGGGGACCAAGGACACTTCCCTGCGGAACTCCAGTATCAAGTGGTCGTGTTGATGAGGCTGTGTCTTTAATGGTGACATACTGATACCTATTAGTAAGGTAGGATTTGAAATATGGCCTTTTATACCATAATGGTCAAGTTTGTGGAGTAGAATGTCGTGGTCTACTGTGTCAAAAGCTTTTCTTAGGTCAATAAAAATTCCTAGTGGATATTCCTTATTTTCCAATGCTGTGTAATATTTTAAACTTAAGATTTAATTTAAGTCTGCCCGAAATGCCTAGCCATGCTAGGTGTTCTAGTGGTACACTCTGTAATTATTATTTTACTACATGTAAACCACACAATATCCAAATTCTGTAAACTCAGCATTGTAATCCTTATAGAGAATAAACTTTGAATTTGAATTTGAATTTGAGTCTTCACTAAAGGTAAAAGTGATATTAAATGTTCATTTATCCTTTTCATTAGTCCTTTATATTCATTTCTCATTGTTTTCTGTATGCAAAACTATAGTTATTTTTTATTAAATGTATTTTTTGTTAATACTTATGGGTGTCTTGAATGGATTGTTTGGATTTACATTACAGGGGGAAACCCCCGGTTAACGATATTTTTTCACTCCAGAAGTATGTTCAGGTGCCAGTACTGACCGAATTTGTTCCCATAAGAAATATTGTGAAGTAGATTAGTCCATTTCAGACCACCAAACATACACGTACAAACGCACTTACATAAATACACTTACATAATTGGTCGCATTCGGAGGTAATCGTTATGCGGGGGTCCACTGTATTTCATATGTGAAATATTGCTTCAGTTTTCGTCGAATTCGGTTTTCGTCAGACTTTCTGGAACAAATTAATGATGAAAACCGAGGTTCCATTGCAACATGGATAACTGACGATGTAAACTCTTAGGAACATCAACAAAATGACCATCTGACTTCTTAACTTGTTAGTCATGACATGAGAAATTGTGTATTATCATGTTCATGTCTTTTCTATATGCTGTTGTTTAAATATTTCCATCTTTGCAGTTGATCAGAACATTAAGAAATAAAGGACCCCAATGGAAATAAATCACTCTGTCTGACTTTTTTGGGTTATCCCAGGTTCTCTACACATATGCTGCTATGTATGATAATTCTGTGTAACTGTATTTGTGTATACCTGAATAAACTTACTTACTTACTAAGAAAAGAGTTTACATTTGCAGTCCTATTCACATTTGAATTTCATAGGATGCAGATTGTTTAACTTACCCCCCCCCCAAAAAAAAAAAGATATTACCTCATTTGCCCTACTAAAGAAGGTTAGGTTAGGTAAGGTTCGTCAGGAAACAGGACAAATGTTTCCTGACGCGGGTCTTAGTCAGATGATGACCCGCCTTTGGAGCTTTTGGTCATCTGACCGAGGCCTTCCGCTGGCTTACCGGTCCACCCCTTTAAAAATTATGGTCATTTATAACCAGTCTCTACTAAAGAAGATATTATCTATGTATTTGAACCAAATGCATTTATTACTAGGCTTCCCCTTTGAAGACACTATGAACTGTCTTAGAAGAGCCCTGCTGAGCCATAATCTGACTATACCTGTACCAGTAAGAAAGTTTATCGAGTTAGTCAGGTTATATGTTACTGATAATGTCCTTATAGTTAAAACTGCATATACAAAGATACAGTTTATATGGGAACTCCTCAAGCCAACTTGTTAAATTTATTTATGCAATTTATTTCAAACAGATTTTACTTTTAGAGTTGTCCGAAGTACAACATTTTGAATCCATTTTGGGTGAATTGAGTAATTTTCATCCTTTTGTCAGTTTCACTGTGAATGGAAAACTGTACATAAACTGTCTTAATTGGATTAAATGGTTAAAAATTAACAACATCGTATTGAAATGACATGCACTAAGCACCCACAAACACACACACAAAACACACACACTCACAAACACACACACAAACACACACACACGCACATGGAGCAGGGAGAGAGAGGACCCAGTAGCAACCAGTGAAGAAGGCGGGGCAAGGAGCTAAGACTCCACCCCTGCAACCACAAACAGGTGAGTAACAAATAGGTTTGAGTATACCTCCACACACACACACACACACACACACACACACACACACACACACACAGGGAAGGGCAACAGAAGACCACAGACAGAGTAGAGGCTAGGTGGCCAAAGACTGCCAAACTCACTCAAGGAGAAAGATCTTGGGTGTGAGTATAACACCGAGCTTGTATCGGAAAGCACAATCAATCAGATAACTGCTGCAGCATATGGGCCCTGGCAACCTGAGAACAGCATTCCGATACCTTAGTAAGGAATCATTCAAGACACTGTACCACCGTGTAATGGTAGGGCCATACTGGAGTAGCAGCACCTGTTTTGGAACCACGCACTTGATAAAGCACCGGTCAAGAAACTAGAGAAAGTACAAAGGTTTGCCACATGGTTAGTTCCAGAGCTAAGGTGAATGTCTATGAAGAAGATTAAGGGAAATCGGCCTGGACGGCCGCTGGAGGACAGGAGGTCAGGGGAGACATGATAACGACATATAAATACTGCGTGGAATAGACAAGGTGGACAAGACAGGATGTTCCAGGGAGGGACACAGAAACAAGAGGCCACAATTGGAAGTTGAGGACACAAATGAGTCAGAGGAGATATTAGGAAGTATTTCTTTCAGTCATAGAGTTGTAAGCAAATGGAATAGCCTATGAAATGACGGTAGTGGAGGCAGGACACATACACAGTTTTAGACGAGGTTTGATAAAGCTCATGGAGCGGGGAGAGCAGAGGGCCAGTTAGCAAACGGTTTGAAGGGCTCGGGGCAAGGAGCTAAGGACTCGACCCCTGCAAACCACAATAGGTGAGTACAATATGTGAGTACACACGCACACACACTCACCACACCACACACCGCACGCACACACACACACACACCACCGCACACACAACACATAGCGGCCGGTGGGGGAGCCGTTACCGGAGCTGTGGCGGTCGCGCCCCTGCAGCCTCAGCTGGATGTGCGCGCGCACACACACACACACACATAACACACACACACACACACACCACACACACACACACACACACACACACACACACACACACACACACACACACACACTCATGCATGAGGAACTTTTGCAAGAATTCAGTGGGAGAGGTAAACTGACAGGAAAACCAGTACAAGAAATGATGGACTATGTGGCAACAAATGCAAGGAGGCAGAGGAGGAGAGGTTTGTTCCCAAGAGAAACAGAAATAATGGGTAAGAACAGAACGATTCCTTGGTTCACCCAAAGGTGTAGGGAGGCAAAAACTAGGTGTACTAGAGAATGGAAAGTACAGAAGAAGAGAACTCAGGAAAATAAAGAGAATTAGCCGAGAGCAGAAACGAATATGCACAGCTAAGAAGGAGGCTCAGTGACAATATGAAATGACACAGCATGAAGGTCAAGTCTGACCGAATGTGTTGTATAGCCACATCAGGAGGAAAAACAACAGCAAGGACCCAATGTAATCAGGACTGAGGAAGGGTGATTGGGAGTTTCTCAAGAAAGACCGAGAGGTATGTCAGAATCCTTCAACACGAGATTTAAAGAAGTGTTTACAGTGGAAACCAGTAGGACTCCAGGAAATCTGAACAGGGGCGTACTCAGCAATGCTGGATGGAGGTACATATAACAAAGGAGGAGGTCGTGAAGAAGCTGCTATGCGAACTTGACACCTCGAAGAGCGGTTGGACCAGACAAACATCTCTCCGTGGGTCTCAAAGAGGGAGCAGAGATCTTGTGTGTGCCATTAAAAAGGATCTTCAACACAACATTGAAAACTGGGCAACTCCCTGGGTATGGAAGATGGCAAAAGTAGTCCCAATTTTAAAAAAAGGGAGACAGACATGAGGCACTAAACTACAGACCTGTATCACTAAAGTTTTATAGTAAGCAAGGTCATGGAGAGATCATCAGGAGGGGGAGTGGTGAGCACCCTGGACAAGAACACAAGTGAATAAATGACAACCAGCACGGTATCTGGGTTCAGGGAAGGAAAATCTGTGTCACAAACCTACTGGAGTTTAATGACAAAGGGACGGAAATAGTCAAGAGAGAGAAGGGGTGATCGACTGATTTTTTTGGACTGCAAAGAAGGCCTTCGACACAGTTCCTCAAAGAGGTTGATGCAAAAGCTAGGAGGATCAGGCACACATAAACAGGGAAGGCACGCAATGGATCAGGAATACCTGACAGGGAGACAACACGAGTCATGGTACTGACGATGTGTCAGAGTGGGCGCCTGTGGACAACCGGGGTTCCACAGGTGTCAGTCCTAGGACCTGTGCTGTTCTTGGTATAGTGACTGACATAACGAAGGGGATAGACTCAGAAGTGTCCTTGTTTGCAGATGATGTTGAAGTTAATGAGAGAATCAAATCGGATGAGGAGATCAGGCAGGATTACAAAGAGACCTGGACAGGCTACAAGCTGGTCCAGGCAACTGGCTCCTTGAGTTACCCCCCCTGCCCCCCCCCCCCCCCAAATGCAAACTCTTGAAGTTGGGAGGAAGGGCAAAGAAGACGCAGGCACAATATGTTTAGATGGCCCCAACGCCTGCCCCCACCCCCCCCTCAAGAAAAGATCTGGGGCGTGAGTATAACACCGAGCATATCTCCTGAGGCGCTCATCAATCAGATAACTGCTGCAGCATACGAGTGCCTGGCAAAACCTACGGGTAGCGTTCCGATACCTCAGTAAGGATTCGTTCAAGACTCTGTATACCACGTATGTCGGCCATACGGGGTATTGCAGCACCAGTCTGGAATCCAGACCTAGTCAAGCATGTCAAGAAATTAGAGAAAGTGCTAAGAGTTTGCAACAAGATATCCCAGAGTACGGGGATTCGTCCTTGAAGAAAGGTTGAGGAAAATGGGCCTGTCGACACTGGAGAACAGGAGGGTCAGGGGGAGACATGATAACGGACATATAAATACTGAACGGATAGACAAGGTGGACAAAGATGGGATCTTCCAGAGAGAAGGGACACCAGACACAAAGAGGTCACAATTAGAAGTTGAAGACTCAGATTGAATCAAAGGATGTTAGGAAGTATTTCTTCAGTCATAGATTAGTCAGCCGTGGATAGCTAGAAAGGGGACGTTAGTGGAGGCGGGAACCATATAGTTTTAAAGGCGAGGTATGATAAAGCTCATGGGTAGGGAGAGAGAGGACCTAGTAGCAATCAGCGAAGAGCGGGGCCAGGAGCTATTGAATCGACCCCTCTGAAACCACAAATAGAGTGATTACACACACACACACACAACACACACAGGAGCTAGGACTCGACCCCCTGCAACCTCAATTACGTGGGTACACACACACACACACGCATATACAAACAGGGCTAGGTGTCTAATCAACATGTGGGCCTAGGACGAAATGATACTACACAAACACACACCACACACACACCACACACACCACACACACACACCACACACACAACACCACCAACACACACCACATACACACACACACCACACACACACACACCAAACACACACACACACCACAAACACACACCTCACACAACCACACACACACACACCACACACCACCACACACACACACACACACAACACACAGGTCGGGGCCAGGTGATAGGACTCGGACCCCCTGCAACACAAATAGGTGAGTACACCACACACAACACACACTCATGTTGAGGACATACATATGAAAGACCCCTTGGGGTCCAGCGATCATTTGAGTTTTAGCTTAGAATAAACAGTTAGAGCTACAAATGGGGGGAGAAAGCAGGAAGGCCAGGACGAATGAAGCAAAATACAAGAAAGGGGACTAACGGAAATGAGGAACTTCCTGGAACGGGGGTTCAGTGGGACAGAGAATGTACCGGAAGCCAGTTAATGTGGATGATGGTAATATGTAGCAAACAATGTGCAAGGAGGCTGAGGAGAGGTTTGTACCAGGGGTAACAGAATAATGAAAAAGTTAAGATGAGGCATGGTTCACCCCAAGGTGAGGGATGGCAAAAACCAAGTATGCTAGGGAATGAAGAAATATAGAAGGGCAAAGCCCAGGAGAATAAGGGAAGCAGGAGAGCAGTCGGTGGAGCCAGAAATGAATATGCACAGAAGAAGGAGGCCCTAAAGACAATATGAGAATGACATAGCAGCGAAAGCCAAATCTGACCTGAAAAGTTGTACAGCCACCATCAGGAGGACACAAAACAACATCAAGGACCAGGTAATCAGGTAAGAAAGGAAGAGGAGAGATCAACAGAAATGACCGCTGAAGTATGTGGAGGAGCTCAACAAGAGATCAAAGAAGTGTTCCACAGAGGAGACAGAAGGTGGCTTCCAGAAAGATGGAAGGTGGGGCACACACCGAGGAAGAAAGTGAAGAGGGCTTCTGAAGTGAGTAGATACCTCAAGGCAATGGGGTCGGATAACATCTCTCATGGGTTCAGAGAGAGAAACAGAGGCGCTCTGTGTACCCCTGACAAAATATTCAATACATCTATCGATCAGGGAGATTGCCTGAGACATGAAAGACAGCAAATGTAGTTCCCAATCTTTAAAAAAGGAGACAGACATGAAGCCACTAAACTACAGACCAGTGTCATGACATGTATTATATGCAAAGTCAATGGAGGAGATTATCAGGAGAAGAGTGGTGGAACACTAGAAGGAATGATCTCATCAACAGCAGCCAACATGGTTTCAGGGTCGGGAAATCCTGCGTCCACAAACCTACTGGGTTTTATGACATGGTGACAGCGTTAAGACAAGCGAGAGAGGGGTGGGTGCATTGCATTTTCTTGCGGACTGCCGAAGGCGTTCGACACAGTTCCACACAAGAGATTTAGGCAAAAACTGGAGGACCAAGCAGGGATAACGGGAAGGCACATACAATGTCAGGGGAATACTTTGTCAGGAAGACACAGCGAGTCATGGTACGTGGCGAGGTGTCAGAGTGGGCACCTGTGACCAGTGGGGTCCCACAGGGGTCAGTCCTAGGATCAATGCTGTTTCTGGTATTTGTGAACGACATGACGGAAGGAATAGACTCCGAAGTGTCCCTGTTTGTAGATGACCTGAAGTTGATGAGAAGAATTCATTCGATCGAAGACCAGGCAGAACTAAAAAGGGATCTGGACAGCCTGCAGACCTGTTCCAGCAATTGGCTCCTGGAGTTCAACCCCACCAAGTGCAAAGTCATGAAAATTGTGGTAGACTGCAGACGGAGTACAGTCTAGGGGGGCCAGAGACTACAAACCTCGCTCAAGGAAAAAGATCTTGGGGTGAGTATAACACCAGGCACATTCTCCTGAAGCGCACATCAACAAATATCTTGCTGCAGCATATATGGGGCCTAGCAAACCTCAGAACAGCATTCCGACATCTTAATAAGGAATCGTTCAGGACCCTGTACATCGTCTACGTTAGGCCCATGTTGGAGTATGGGGCACCAGTTTGGAACCCACACCTAGCCAAGCGTGTAAAGAAACTAGAGAAAGTGCAAATGGTTTGCAACAGGCTAGTCCAGAGCTAGACAGGTATGTCCTACGAGGAGAGGTTAAGGAAATCAACCTGACGACACTGGAGGACGGGAGAGATAGAAGGACATGATAACGACATACAAATACTGAGAGGAATGACAAGGTGGACACATACAGGATGTTCCAGAGATGGGACCAGCAACAAGGCGGGCACAGTTGTTGGAGTTGAAGACCACAGATGGATCACAGGGGATGTTAGGAAGTATTTCTTCAGCCACAGAGTAGTCAGGAAGATGGAATAGGTTGGGAAGAGATGTAGTGGAGGCAGAATCCATACATAGCTTTTAAAAGAGTATGATAAAGCTCAAGGTTATGGAGAGTGACCTAGAGTAGCGACCAGTGAAGAGGCGGGGCCAGGCTTGGACTCGTCCCTGCAAACCTCAACTAGGTGAGTACAACTGGGTTAGTAAACGCACACACGCACACACGCACACACACACAAGACACACACACACAGACACACACACATCCCACACACACACACAAATAAGGGGACTGTAGGGAAAGAAGGGGCACACTGCATGGAGATGCTCTATTCCAGAGGAGGACTGTAGCAAATGAAAGAGCTAAGCTTTATGTGGAGGCCCTAACAGACAACAACAGAGCCAAGGAAAGCCGGAGAAGGGAAATTGACAGGCCACTGAGCCCAGTAACATTAGCCAAGTGAAAATGATGAAAGGAAAGCTGCAGTGGAGGAATAACAAATTAAATGAGGGGATACACAGTGGATATGCAGTGGGAGAATGAAGGGTGAGGCAGTCTTTGTGTATGGGTCAGGAAGTCGAAGGGGAAACATATGAAGCAAGAGGGAAAAACAAGGGGAAAAAAAAAAAAGCCAATGAAAGCATCATGAAAGCAATAGGAGAAGACGATATGACCCAGCTGGAAAAATTTTCGGAGGAAATAGGGGGGTTGTAAAAAAAGAACCGGCCAGTGCGAGTGACTTCCCAGGCAGAGAGCGACTCGGACAGGTACTTTGCAGAGAAAGCACGATTAAGGGACATGGACGGCATACAGGATGGTGTTGTATCTCGCGACGCGACAGAACAAAGAAAAAGGAGAAACTGAGAGAGATGTCACAAAGGGAAAGAGGAAAGAGAGGGGATGGAGAGAAGACAGGAGATCCAGACCCAGGAAGAAGATCTAACACAGCCCCCCTCACAACTCTTCTATAGAAGCCTCCCAACCAGGTTCAACCCCAGTGCAACAAACACTCTAAATCAAAACACCCATGCCACATCCAAATGCCCCACCCCACTACATTACAAACTTTCACCCCCACAGCAAACAACCCATAGTTCCTTACCAGGTCTCCAACTTCACCCCAACCCCAATATTACTTCCCAGACACAGTCTTAGAAAGAAGTTGAGGGTGTGGTATACAAATATGCAGATGGAAATAACAAACTAGTATGAGGAGTTGCACGAAAGTATCAAAGAGACATCCCCAGACATAATAGCACTCACAGAAACAAAAAACTCTCCAGAAATTAATAACAGATTCTCTTTTCATCCGCGTATATCAAATCCTTCAGGATAGACAGAAGGGAGGGAGGGGGAGGAGGAGTTGCAATGCCTCATTAAAAACAGTGGGTTTTGAGAAAAATGAAGAGGAATGGCATGGCATGGGCGAAGGGACTCTTTGTAGGACAATCAGTCTGAGGGAATAAGGTGATAATTGCAGTAATGTACCAACCCACCACAGAACTGAAGGAGTCCAAAGATGAAGAATACGATGAGAGCAACAGAGCATGATCAACCACAACTAGCCGAGGTGGCCAGGAGAGACATGGGGGTGAGCAAAGTTACTAGTTATTGAGGTGATTTCAAATCACAAGGAGATTGCTGGGAAAACCTGGAGCCCATGGAGGTCGAAACATGGGAGTGCCAAGATGATGGATTGTGGTACTGGAGAACCTCATGCATCAACATGTTAGAGACACTACAGAGAGTGAGGAGGAGGATGAACCTGCAAGGTTGGACCTGTATTCACCATGAGTAGTCGGACATCGAAGGGTATCATGTTTGGGAAAGGCCCCGGGGAGTAGTGAATGTGGTTCTGTGCTTCGACTACATAGTTGTGCCCAAGTGGAGAGAGTAGACAGGGGAATAGGCTGGGAAAAACCAACTACAAAAGGGGGGGGGGAACTACTCAGGCATGAGGAACTTCTTCAAGACATTCAGTGGGAGGGAACTGACAGGAAAACCTGTACAAGAAATGATGGGACTATTGTAGCAACAAATGCAGGAGGCAGAGGAGAGTTTTGTTCCCAAGGGAAACAGAAAATAATGGAAGAACGGGGAACGAGGTCCTTGGTTCACCCAAAGTGTTGTAGGGAGGCAAAAAACTAGGGGTATAGAGATTGGAAAAGGTACCAGAGACAGAGAACTAGGAGATAGAGAAATCAGGCCGAAGAGCCAGAAACGGAATATGCACAGATAAGAAGGGAGGCTCAGAGACATATGCAATATGACATAGCTTCAAAAGTAAAGACCTGACCCGAAGCTGTTGTACAGCCACTTCAGGAGGAAAAACAACAGTCAAGGACAGGTAATGCAAGATGAGGAGGTGTGTTGGGAATTCACAAGAAACGACGAGAGGTATGTCAGGAGCTCAAACACAAGATTTAAAGATGGTATTTACAGTGGAAACCAGTAGGACTCCAAGAAATCAGAACATGGGGGGCACACCAGCATAGTGCCTGGATGAGGTACATATTACCAAGTACGGAGGTGAGAGCTGCTATGCGAACTTGACACCTCAAAGGCGGTGATAAAAAATGCGGTGGGACCAGACAAACATCTCTCCATGGTCCGTTAAAGAGGGAGCAGAGGATATTGTGTGAGCATTAACCAAAGATCTTCAACACATCATTGAAACTGGGCAACTCCTGAGGTATGGAAATGGCAAATTGTAGTCCAATTTTTAAAAAGGGGAGACAGACATGATGGCACTAATCTACAGACCTGTATCTCTAACGTAGTATATAGTATGCAAGGTCATGGAGAAGATCATCAGGAGGAGAGTGGCTGGGGCACCTGGGAAAGAAACAAGTGTATAATTGACAACCAGCACGCGGTTTCAGGAAGGAAAAAATCCTGTGTCACAAACCTACTAGAGTTTTATGACAAGGTGACAGAAGTAAGACCAAGAGAGAGAGGGGTGGAATCGATCTGCGTAGTTTTGGATTCAAGAAGGCTTTCGACACAGTTCCTCACAAGAGGTTACTGCAAAAGCTAGAGGACCAGGACACTATAACAGGAAGGCACTGCAATGGATCAGAGATTACCTGACAGGGAGGAAACAACGAGTCATGGTACGCGACGAGGTGTCAGAGTGGGGCCTGTGACAAGCGGGGTTACCACGGGGTAAGTCTAGGACCTGTGTGTTCTTGGTATACGTGAATGACTACGGAAGGGATAGACTCAGAAGTGACCTTGTTTGCAGACGATGTGAAGTTAATGAGAAGAATCGAATCGGGACGAGGATCAGGCAGGACTACAAAGAGATTGGACAGGCTACAAGCTGGTCCAGCAACTGGGGTGCTCCTTGAATTTAACCCTGCAAATGCAAAGTCATGAAATTGGGAAGGGCAAAGAGACCGCAGACACCAATATTAGTTTTAGATGGCCAAATCAAGACTGCAAACCTCACTAAAGGAAAAAGTTCTGGGGGTGAGTATAACACCGAGCATATCTCCTGAGGCGCACATATTAGATAACTGCTGCAGCATACGGGCGCCTGGCAAACCTACGGATAGCGTTCCGATACCTCAGTATAAGGATTCGTTTAAGACTCTGTACACCATCTACGTCAGGCCCATACTGGAGTATGCAGCACCGCAGTGTGAATCCACACCTGTCAAAGCACTGTCAAGAAATTAGAGAAAGTGCAAGGTTTGCAACAAGGACTGTCCAGGTACGGGATAGTCCTATGAAGAAACGGTTGAGGGAAATCGGCCTGACGACACTGAGGCCAGGAGGGTCAGGGGAGACATGATAAAGACATATAAAATACTGGCGGAAAAGACGAGGGTTGGGACAAAGACGGGATGTCCAGAGATGGGACTCAGACCACAAGAGGTCACAATTGGAAGTTGAAGATCAGATGAATCAAAGGGATGTTATGAAGTATTTCTTCAGTCATAGAGTAGTCCGCGCCGTGGGAATAGCCTAGAAAGTGATTGTGGTGGAGCAGGGGAACCATACATTAGTTTTAAGGCGAGTTATGATAGAGCTCATGGGGCAGAGAGAGAGAGGACCTAGTAGAATCAGCGAAGAGGCGGGGCCAGGAGCTGTGACTCGACCCCGCAACCACCAAATAGGTGAGTACAAATAGGTGAGTACCACACACACACCACACTTGAAAACTCATGCATTCAACATGTCCGTGGACACAACCAGAGAGGAGGGGAGGATGAGCCAGCAGACTGGATCTTGTGTTCACCTGGAGCAGTTTCAGACATGAGGACATCACTTATGAGAGGCCCCTTGAGCTTAGCGATCATGTGGTTCTGAGTTTTGACTATATAGTAGAGTTACAAGTGGAGAAGGGTAAAACAGGAAATGAAGGGGACAGGGCCAAAACTATAAAAGGGGGGCTACACAGGTATGAGAAACTTCCTGCAGGGGTTCAGTGGGACTCACACGAGAACTTGGCTAAGGACCACCAGTAAACGAGATGATGGAATAGGTGGCACAAGTGCAAGGAGGCAGAGAAAGTTTTGTTCAGGTTCCCTGCAATAATAGGCAAGACCAAACGAGTCCTTGGTTTACCCGAGGTGTAGGGGAGGGCAAAAAACATAAGTGTAACAGAGAATGGAAAAGGTATGACAGGAGGCATAGGACCCAGGAAAACAAGAGATTAGTAGAAAGCCAGAAACGAGTATGCCACAGATAAGGAGCGGAGGCCCAGCGACAGTATGGAAAACGACATAGCATCGAAAGTCAAATCTGGACCCGAAACTGCGTATAGCCACATTAGGAGGAAGACACAGTAAAGGACCAGGGGATTAGGCTGAGGAAAGAAGTGGAGAACTCACAGAAACTATCAAGAGGTATGTGAGGAGCTCACACACGAGATTTAAGGACAGTATTTACAGTAGAGACAGGAAGGACTCTGGGGGGACAGACAGATGGGGACACCAAGCAAGGAATCACAACAAGTTGTTGGACGCATACATACGATGTCGTCTTCTTATCCTGAAAACTGCTAAGGGGAATCGATACCTCAAGGCAATGGGACAGACAACACTTCCCCGTGGTCTTAGAGAGGGAGCAGATATGTTGTGCGATGCACATTACCACAATCTTCAACATCATGGAAACTGGGCGGCAACTCTGAGGTCTGGAAGACGGCAAATTTAGTTCCCCATTTTTAAAAAAACGAGACAGAAAAGATGCACTAAACTATAGACCTGTGGTCATTGACGTGTATAGTATGCAAAAATTATGGAGGAGAAGAAGATTATCAGAGGAGAGTGGTGGAGCACCTGGAACGGAAAGAGTTTATAAATGCCAATCAGACGGATCACGGGAAAGGCAAATCCTGTGTCAAAACCTTCTGGAGTTTTATGATAAAATAACAGATGTAAGCAAGAGAGAGGAGGGGTGGGTTGATTGCATCTTCTTGACTTGCAAGTAAGGCCTTGACACAGTTCCTCACAAGAGATTAGTGCAGAAGATAGATGCTTCAGTGTGCATATAACAGGTTAAGGCACTGCAATGTTCCAGAGAATCCTGCAGGGAGGCAACAACGGAGGTCATGGTACGTAAGATGTATCACAGTGGGCACCTGTGACGAGCGGGTCCCACAGTGGGTCGGTTCCTAGGACCCGTGCTAATTTTGGTATTGTGAACGACATGACGGAAAGGGGTTAGACTCAGAAGTGTCCCTGTTTGCAGATGATGTGAAGTTTAATGAGGGAGAATTAAATCTGATGAGGACCAGGCAGGACTTCAAAGAGCCTGGACAGACTGGACACCTGGTCCAGCAAATGCCTTCCGAATTAATCCTGCAATAAAAAGTCCATTTTTGAAGATGTGGGAGGGCACAGAAGACACAGACAGAGTAAGGCTAGGTGGCCAAAGACTGCAAATCTCATCAAGGCGAAATGATCTTGGGGGTGAGTTATACACGAGCATGTCTCGGAAGCACAATCAATCAGATAACTGCTGCAGCATAATGCGCCCCTGGCAAACCTCGAGAACAGCATTCCGATACCTTAGTAAGGAATCATTCAAGACATGTTACACCGTGTAAGTGAGGCCCCAACTGGACGTATGCTGCACCTGTTTGGAACCCGCACTTGATAAAGCACGTCAAGAAAACTAGAGAAAGTACAAAGGTTCTGCGTACAAGGTTAGTTCCAGAGCTAAGGGGAAATGTCCTATGAAGAAAGATTAAGGGAAATCGGCCTGACCAACTGGAGGACAGGAGGGGTCAGTGGGGACATGATAACGACATTTAAAATACTGCGTGGAAATAGACAAGGTGGACAAAGACAGGATGTTCCAGGGAGGGGGACACAGAAACAAGAGGCCACAATTGGAAGTTGAAGACCAAATGATGTCAGAGTGATAGTAGGAATAACAGGTTATTTCTTCAGTCATAGAGTTGTAAAGGGCAGTGGAATAGCCTAGAAAATGGACGTAGTGGGCCGTAACCATACACAGTTTTAAGGACGAGTGTTGATAAAGTCATGGAAGCGGGGAGAGAGAGGGCTAGTAGCATACGGTTGAAGAGCGGGGCCAGGGAGCTAGACTCGAACCCTGCCAACCACAATAGGTGAGTACAATAGGTGAGTACACACACACACACACACACACACACACACTCTAACAGCCAACTGCAGTAGCAAGGAACAGATGATCATGATAGACAGTTCACTGAGTATAGAAGTTTCACCAAGACAGGGATTGAAGACAAGAACATTTCAATGGAAGGAACTAAAATGCCTCAGAGGATGCAAATGGAGACTCAGTGGGAGGAGGAAAGGGAGAGGTCAGTTTTTGTCTACGGACTCCAAGAAGAAATAAAACAGGAGGAGGAAAAATGATTGAAGGCATCATGAAAACAATAGGTGAGGGCGATATGACCCAGGTGACAAATTTTCGGAGAATTGGGTGGTTTGCAAGTGGAAGAAAAAGGCCTGTCAAAGTAATTTTCAAGGAAGAATCAGTTCGAACCAGGATCCTGCAAGACAAAGCACGACTAGGGACAAACAGGGGTACCAGAGAGTATACCTCGATCGTGACAGAACACAAGAAGAAAGGACTACACTGAAAGAGAGGGTACAGAGACGCAAGGAGGAATGAGAGGCAATGAAGAAGATGAGCAGGACCCAGACACAGGAGGAAGGGCAAACACACCCTGCAGAAACTCCCGCAGAAGGACTCCAACTGCGACAATCCCAACGCAACTGAGCAATCTAAACCAGAACCCACACACTGTTCCCTCTGCCACCAACCCCCACATCACAAACCTCACCCCAACGCTGTCCCTATGGGCATTTGACCCCACCCCCCTCATCACAAACCCCACCCACACCACAGCCCCCCATAGGCCCCCACAAAGGTTCTCACTCCCCCAACCCCAATATTCTCCTAGGACCACAGTGATAGAAAAGAAGCTGAAGGTTTGGTACACAAAAGCGGATGGAATAACGAATAAATATGAGGAGTGGCACAAAAGAATCAGCGAGAAATCCCCAGACATCATAGCAGTCACAGAAACGAAATTCGCTGAGACAATAATAGATGCAATCTTCCCACCGGGATATCAGATCCTGAGGAAAGATAGAAGGAATAGAGGGGAAGGAGGGGTTGCACTGCTCATAAAAAACTGATGGGGATTTGAGGAAATAGAAGGCATGGACGTGATTGGAGAAAGGGACTGCATAGTAGGTACAATTCAGACTGGAGAACATAAAGTAGTCATTGGAGTGATGTATAACCCACCACAGAACTACAGGTGGCCAAGAGAGGAGTACGATGAAAACAACAGAGCAATGGTGGACATACTGGCTGAGGTGGCAAGAAGAGCGATTTCAACCACAGGGAGATCAACTGGGAAAACCTGGAGCCACATGGGAGTCCCGAAACATGGAGAGCCAAGATGATGGATGTGGTGCTTGAAAACCTCATGCATCAACATGTCAGGGACACTACGAGAGAGAGAGGGGAGGATGAGCCAGCAAGACTGGATCTTGTGTTCACCCTGAGCAGTTCAGACATTAAGGACATCACTTATGAGAGGCCCCTTGGAGCTAGCGATCACGTGGTTCTGAGTTTTGATTATATAGTAGAGTTACAAGTGGAGAAGGTAACAGGAATTGAATGGGAAAAGCCATACTATAAAAGGGGGGACTACACAGGTATGAGGAACTTCCTGCAGGAGGCTCAGTGGGACAGAGAACTGGTAGGAAAATCAATAAACGAGATGATGTAATATGTAACAACAAAGTACAAGGAGGCAGAGAAAAGGTTTGTCCCCAAGGGAAATAGAAATAATAGGAAGACCAAAGCGAGTCCTTGGTTTACCCGAGGGTGTAGGGAGGCAAAAACTAAGTGCACCAGAGAATGGAAAAGGTACAGGAGGCAAAGGACCCAGGAAAATAAGGAGATTAGTAGAAGAGCCAGAAACGAGTATGCACAGATAAGGAGGGAGGCCCAGCGACAGTACGAAAACGACATAGCATCGAAAGTCAAGTCTGATCCGAAACTGCTGTATAGCCACATTAGGAGGAAGACAACAGTCAAAGACCAGGTGATAAAGCTGAGGAAAGAAGGTGGGAAACTCACAAGAAACGATCGAGAAGTATGTGAGGAGCTCAATATGAGATTTAAGGAAGTATTTACAGTGGAGACAGGAAGGTCTCTGGGGGGACAGAACAGAGGGGGACACCAACATGGAATATATCAACAAGTGTTGGATGACATACATACAAATGAGGAGGAGGTGAAGAAGCTGCTAAGGGACATCGATACCTCAAAGGGCAATGGGACCGGACATCTCCCCATGGGTCCTAAGAGAGGGAACGGATATGCTGTGTGTGCCACTTACCACAATCTTCAACACATCCCTGGAAACTGGGCAACTACCTGAGGTATGGAAGATGGCAAATGTAGTTCCCATTTTTAAAAAAAGAGACAGAAAAGAAGCACTAAACTATAGACCTTTGTCACTGACGTGTATAGTATGCAAAGTTATGGAGAAGATTATCAGGAGGAGAGTGGTGGAGCACCTGGAACGGAACAAGAGTGTAAACGCCAACCAGCACGGATTCATGGAAGGCAAATCCTGTGTAACAAACCTTCTGGAGTTTTATGATAAAGTAACAGAAGTAAGACACGAGAGAGAGAGAGGTGGGTTGATTGCATCTTCTTGGACTGCAAAAACGCCTTTGACACAGTTCCTCACAAGAGATTACTGCAGAAGCTAGAGGATCAGGCACATATAACAGGAAGGGCACTGCAGTGGATCAGAGAATACCTGACAGGGAGGCAACAACGAGTCATGGTACGTGATGAGGTATCACAGTGGGCACCTGTGACGAGCAGGATTCCACAGGGGTCAGTCCTAGGACCAGTACTATTTTTGGTATATGTAAACGACATGATGGAAGGGTTAGACTTAGAAGTGTCCCTGTTCGCAGATGATGTGAATTTAATGAGGATAATTATGCACCATCCCCCCAATGAAAAGCAGGGGTGTCACTAGCACGTTAAGAGACCATACAATAAGTGTCAGGGGCTCGAGACTGTTCAACTGCCTCCCAGCACACATAAGGGGGATTACCAACAACCCCTGGCAGTCTTCAACTGGCACTGGACAAGCACCTAAAGTCAGTTCCTGATCAGCCGGGCTGTGGCTCGTACGTTGGTTTGCGTGCAGCCAGCAGCAACAGCCTGGTTGATCAGGCTCTGATTCCACCAGGAGGCCTGGTCACAGACCGGGCCGCGGGTGCGTTGACCCCCGGAACTCTCTCCAGGTAAACTCCAGATGAGGATCAGGGAGGACTTCAAAGAGACCTGGACAGACTGGACACCTGGTCCAGCAACTGGCTTCTCGAATTTAACCCCACCAAATGCAAAGTCATGAAGATCGGGGAAGGGCACAGAAGACTGCAGACGGAGTAATAGGTTAGGTGGCCAAAGACTGCAAACCTCACTCAAGGAGAAAGATGTTGGGGCGAGTATAACACCATGCATGTCTCCGGAAGCACACATCAACTAGATAACTGCTGCAGCATATGGGCGCCTGGCAAACCTGAGAACAGCGTTCCGATACCTTAGTAAGGAATCGTTCAAGACACTGTACACCGTGTACGTCATGCCCATACTGGAGTATGCAGCACCTGTTTGGAACCCGCACTTGATCAAGCACGTCAAGAAATTAGAGAAAGTGCAAAGATTTGCGACAAGGTTAGTTCCAGAGCTAAGGGGAATGTCCTATGAAGAAAGGTTAAGGGAAATCGGCCTGACGACACTGGAGGACAGGAGGGTCAGGGGAGACATGATAACGACATAAAATACTGCGCGGAATAGACAAGGTGGACAAAGACAGGATGTTCCAGGGAGGGAAACAGAAAAAAGAGGTCACAATTGGAAGTTGAAGACTCAGATGAGTCAAAGGGATGTTAGGAAGTGTTTCTTCAGTCATAGAGTTGTCAGGCAGTGGAATAGCCTAGAAAGTGACGTAGAGGAGGCGGGAACTATACATAGTTTTAAGACGAGGTTTGATAAAGCTCATGGAGCGGGGAGAGAGAGGACCCAGTAGCAACCAGTGAAGAGGCGGGGCCAGCAGCTAAGACTCCACCCCTGCAACCACAAATAGGTGAGTACACGCACGCACGCACGCATACAGGCCTAGTGTCTAATCGACATGTGCCTAGGACAAAATGGTAACACATACGCACACACACACACACACACACACACACATACACACACACGTGACCCAGATGAGTCAAAGGGATGTTAGGAAGTATTTCTTCAGTCATAGAGTAGTCAGGAAGTGGAATAGCCGAGCAAGAGAGGTAGTGGAGGCAGGAAACATACACAGCTTTAAGATGAGGTATGATAAAGCTCATTTAGCAGGAAGAGAGAGGATCTAGTAGCACTCGGTGAAGAGACGGGGCCAGGAGCTGAGTCTCGACCCTGAAACCACAATTAGGTGAATTAGGTGAGTACACACACACTCACACTCACACCCACACTCACATTCACACACACACACATCACACACACACACACACACGCACACACACACACATACACGCACATACAACAGGTCTAGTGTCTAATCGACATGTGCCTAGGACAAAATGGTAACTAACACACACACACATACCACACACACACACACACACACACACACACAACACACACACACACACACACACACACACACACACACACACACACACATCCTACTGTAAATTACAGTTGAGGACACTTATTTCATGGACAATAGCTCACTGGACAATGCCTTAACAGATAATTCCACACCGGATCTTTCATATCACTACGTAATTTACAATGTGTGTGTGTGTGTGTGTGTGTGTGTTGTGTGTGTGTGTGTGTGTGTGTGTGTGTGTGTGTGTGTGTGTGTGTGGTGTGTGTGTGTGTGTGTGTGTGTGTGTGTGTGTGTGTGTGTGTTGTATGTGTGTGTGTGTACATTTATGCAATATATACTTACTTAATACTATATTAAATGTGATAATGTGAATAAATTGCATTGAGTGCAGCCTCAGGCTGAGTCGTATTAAGATCATTTTAAATTAGTTAAGGATGGGCTAAGCTAGTTTAAGTTGGGTCATATTAGTTAGGGTTAGATTGCTCTTCAATATGCTACTGGTAGATTATGCCGACAATTTGATAAGACACATGTGCAATACGTAGGTATCTTGATTCAAAAGACGTCGCCATCTAGTGGCTTTTTAGATTCAATAGAGAGATTTCGAGCAGGAGAGAGTAGAAAATGAAGCAGTCAGTCCCTCAGCCTCTATACAAGGAGTTTTTAAGTTTCTAATGAAAATAATACAGGCTACGAGACGGAAAACACCGTCTATCAAGACTGAGGGACTGATATCGTCACCTTCCACTGACTCCAGTTCATAAGCACTGTTTGCACTATTGTCAGGGAAAGGTTAGATTAAGTTAGTTAATATTGGAATAACCTAGGTCAGACGAGGTTAGATTAGATAGTCATTCTGCATATAGCTCCTCCCATCGCGCTCAACTCAGCAATGCGTTCCAGCAGCCTACATCAGCCCTGCTGATTAGTAAATTGTCGTCAACACTCAGAAGCAATTGGTGGCCTCGCTTAGTAGCTGCTGTATGACTGTAGTTCAGTGCAAGAGAGAGAGGGAAAGAGAGAGAGAGTACTACTCACACCCTAGACGTCCTGGTCAGATGACCAAAAGCTTCAGCTGCGGGTCATCATATGACTAAGACCCGCGTTGGGAAACACTCGTTCTGTTTCCTGACGAACCTAACCTAACCTAATCTAAAGGTCCCGAGATCGATATTCAGGCGGGTTGAGATGAGTGGGCAAATCCCAGCTCGCCTTGCGGTACGTAATCAGGTGATGCAGTTGGGCCACGAGCCACGGACAGGGTCCTGATGTTTCCGTAGTACACGCCACGGACGGGTTCGTGATGTTACCGTAACACTCGCTACGGACGGGTTCGTGATATTCTCGTAGCGCACGCCACGGACGGGTTCGTGATATTCTTACGAGATTAACCCACCCGGATTCTGATATTCTCTACAGATATAACACCACACACAACACACACACACACACACACACACACACACACACACACACACACACACACACACACACACACACACACACACACACAAACACACACACACACACACACACAAACACAACAAACACATAACAGAAGGGATAGACTCACAAATCCCACCACACAGGACTACAACACTACACACAAATGTAAATGACATAATGGAAAGGGGTAGGCCAGAACTTTCAAAGGAGATCTGGGGGACCCAAAAAAAGGCCTGGATATCTGGTCCAACAACTGGCTTCTCGAATTTAACCCCGCCAAATGTAAAGTCATGAAGATCGGCGATGGGCAAAGAAGACCGCAGACAGAGTGTAGGTTAGGTGGCCAAAGATGCAAACCTCGCTCAGGGAAAAAGATCTTGGGGTGAGTATAACACCGAGCACGTCTCAGGAAGCACACATCAACCAGATAACTACTGCAGCATATTGGCGCCTGGCAAACCTGAGAATAGCGTTCCGATACCTTAGTAAGGAATCGTTCAACCCATCCACTGAATCTGGGCAACTACCCGAGGTATGAAAGACGCAAATGCAGTTTCCATTTTTGAGAAAGGAGACAGACAGGAGGCACTAAACTACAGACCTGTGTTACTGACATGTACAGTATGTAAAGTTATGGAGAAGATTGTCAGGAGGAGAGTGGTGGAGCACCTGGAACGGAACAAGCTTATAAACAACAACCAGCACGGATTCAGGGAAGGAAAATCCTGTGTCACAAACCAACTGGAGTTTTATGACAAGGTAACGGAAGGAAGGCATGAGAGAGAGGGGTGGGTAGTTTGCATTTTCTCACAAGAGGAATCAGGCACACATAACAGGAAGGGCACTGCAATGGATCAGAGAATACCTGACAGGAAGGCCACAACGAGTCATGGTACGTGACAAGGTGTCAGAATGGGCGCTTGTGACGAGCGGGGTTCCACAGGGGTCAGTCCTAGGACCAGTAATATTTTTGGTATATGTGAATGACATGACGGAAGGGATATACTCAGATGTGTCACTGTTTGCAGATGATGTGAAGTTAATGACGAAAATTAAATCGTATGAGAATAAGGCAGGACTACAATGGGTCTTGGACAGGCTGGACATCTGGTCCAGCAACTGGCTCCTCGAATTTAACCCCGCCAAGTGCAAAGTAATGAAGATAGGGGAAGGGCAAAAAAGACCACAGAGTATAGGCTATATGGCCAAGGACTGCAAACCTCACTCAAGGAAAAGGATCTTAGGGTGTGTATAATACCGAGCACATCTCCTGAGGCGCACATCAACCAGGTAACTGCTGCAGCATATGGGCGCCTGCAAACCAGAGAATAGCGTTCCGATACCTTAGTAAAGAATCGTTTAAGATTCTGTACACCGTGTACGTCAGGCCCATACTAGAGTATGCAGCACCAGTTTGGAACCCACACCTGGTCAAGCACGTCAAGAAATTAGAGATTGTACAAAGGTTTACAACAAGACTAATTCCAGAGCTAAGGGGAATATCCTACGAAGAGAGATTAAGGAAAGTTGGCATGGCGACACTGGAGGACAGGAGGGTTAGGGAAGACATGATAACGACATACAAAATACTGCAAGGAATTGACATGGTGGACAGAGACAGGATGCACCCGAGACGGGACACAGAAACGAGGGGTCACAATTTGATGTTGAAGACTCAGAGGAGTCAAAGGGACGTTAGGAAGTATTTCTTTAGTCATAGAGGTGTCAGCAAGGGAATAGTTAAGCCAAGTGACGTATGAGGAGAGAACCATACATAGTTTTAAGACGAGATTTGAAAAAACTCGTGGAGTAGAGAGAGAGAGGACCTAGTAGCGATCAGTGAAGAGGCGGGTCAGGAACTATGAATCGACCCCGGCAACCACAAATACATGAGTACAAATGGGTGAGCACACACACACACACACACACACACACACGGGCTTCCACATGGGTAAATTGTCATTTTTGTGGAAATTGGTGTCACGCCCCTTGTGCAGATATCCAAGAACTAGCTACAAGCAGTGTTAAAACAGGGAAATGTTTTTGGGTATGCCAGCATGAGATAAATCTGGGACCCAAAATCACATGAGTATTAAAAGAGGGACAACACAAAGCTGCTTTCCATAGAAAACCTGAAAGGCTTCTACAACAAAGGGAACATAAAAAGTCTGGGCTGAATGGTACTGCCCTTGATATGGCCATGTAGTCAGGAAACTGTAAGGCTGGAGATGAATCCTGGTAGTCAGTAAATGTGGGCTGATAGGTGCTGTCCTGGGAGACATAATGGTGAAGCTTGAGGTGCTGTCCTGGGAGACAGTAATGGTGAAAGCTGGAGGTGCTGTCCTGGGAGACAGTAATGGTGAAGCTGGGGAGATGCTGTCCTGGGAGACAGTAATGGTGAAGCTTGGAGATTTTTTCCAGGTAGTCGGGAATTATACGCAGGAAGGAATACATATAAATGACCTCATAGGGGACAGGAGCCATAGTAGGGAAACAAGTGTAGTCAAAGATAAGATAAAACCAATATTGCAAACTAGAAATACCGCAGGAAATAACAAACAAGAGGACTCCACTAGCAATAGTGAGGATATATTACCAAAAACAACTGGTGGGAGCTCCATTGTTGGTGCTAGGGAGGATAGAAGTAAGACAGGGAAACATGCACCAACAGGGAATACAGTCACAGAAACCCAAGGCAAACGGAAACCAAGCCTGTGCACATACTATGCACTTGGTATCTGCTGGCATGGGAAATCTGGAAAAACAGATGGGACGTGCAACTATGACCACCCTAGAAAATGCCATGCCATATGACAACAGGAAAATGCAAACTCCCTTCCTGTAAGCTTTTCACCCTGAACTGTGTACCTCTCAGTACAGGAAAGACTGTGCTATAACTAAATGCCAGGCATACCATCTAATGGGGACAAAAAGATACAAAACATCCAGGCCATGGGAAAACCTGGGAAGCCACAGCCACTCAAGAGGGAGAGGTTTTTTAGTGCCAGGAAGGAAAAAAACTGGCAGGAAATGGCAGAAATCGTACACCAAATCCAGTCATTCCTGGAGTGGAACCACAGTCGACGGCCTCCACTCCAAACCAACAGATACAGATACTAATGCCGGAAAACCCCCCCCCCCAGTACCAACAATACCACCAGTCCGATAACATTCTTCTTTGCAAATATACAGGGTCTAAAGCCAGCAAAAACAACAAAATACCTTATATCCGTGGACTGCTTGCAGAGGCAAAGGCAATGTTCGCGGCTTTCACTGAGACCCACATAAAGGATCACTTGGACAACGAAATATGGATCCCAGGTTACAACCTATACAGATGTGACAGAGTGAACAGGCAAAAGGGGGGAGGGTTGGCCTGTACATTGCAGAGTCACTTGTTTGCACAGAACTGCTTAATGCCTCAAATGATTTAGTGAAGTTTTAGCAGTAAAGGTCGAGAACCAAAACCTAGTCATTGTGGTAGTCTACAAGCCTCCGGATGCAACATCCCAGCAATTCCAGGAACAGCTGTTAAAAATGACCACTGTCTGGAAAATCTAACCAGCTCCTGCACCCAACATCTTGCTCCTGGGGGATTTCAACTTAAGGCACCTAAAATGGAGGAATATAGCAAATAATATTGTTGCAGAAATAACACCAGGAGGCAGCCTGATGAAAACTCACACTCACACGAGCTTTTAAATTCTGCACAAAATTCATTTAAACCAGCAAAATAATTGAGCCTACTAGACTGGAGAATACACTAGACCTCATTTCACTAACAATGATGATCTGATAAGAAATGTCACCATATCAAAAACAATATACTCAGATCACAACATAATTGAGGTTCAGACATGTATGCGTGGAGCCCCAGCCCGACATAATGAGACTAGTCACGAGGGAGCATTCACCAAATTCAACTTCAATAACAAAAACATAAAGTGGGACCAAGTAAACCAAGTCCTAACCGATATAAGCTGGGAAGATATACTAAGCAACACAGACCCCAACTTATGCCTAGAACAGATTAACTCGGTGGCACTCGATGTATGCACAAGGCTTATTCCTCTAGTAAAAAGGAGGAGTAGATGTAAAATAGAAAGAGACAGGCGCTCCCTTTACAGGCGACGGAAAAGAATAACAGAGCGGCTAAAAGAGGTCAATATATCTGAAATGCGTAGGGAGACACTGGTCAGAGAAATAGCAAGCATCGAACTTAAGCTAAAAGAATCCTTTAGGAGTCAGGAATCGCGGGAAGAATTAAAAGTCATAAATGAAATCGAAAGAAATCCAAAGTATTTCTTCTCCTATGCCAAATCAAAATCGAGAACAACGTCCAGTATTGGGCCCCTACTTAAACAAGATGGGTCCTACACAGATGACAGCAAGGAAATGAGTGAGTACTCAAGTCCCAATATGACTCAGTTTTTAGCAAGCCGCTAACCAGGCTGAGAGTCGAAGATCAAAATTAATTTTTTATGAGAGAGCCACAAAATTTGATTAACACAAGCCTATCCGATGTTATCCTGACGCCAAATGACTTCGAACAGGCGATAAATGACATGCCCATGCACTCTGCCCCAGGGCCAGACTCATGGAACTCTGTGTTCATCAAGAACTGCAAGAAGCCCTATCACGAGCCTTTTCCATCCTATGGAGAGGGAGCATGGACACGGGGGTCGTCCCACAGTTACTAAAAACAACAGACATAGCCCCACTCCACAAAGGGGGCAGTAAAGCAACAGCAAAGAACTACAGACCAATAGCACTAACATCCCATATCATAAAAATCTTTGAAAGGGTCCTAAGAAGCAAGATCACCACCCATCTAGAAACCCATCAGTTACACAACCCAGGGCAACATGGGTTTAGAACAGGTCGCTCCTGTCTGTCTCAACTATTGGATCACTACGACAAGGTCCTAAATGCACTAGAAGACAAAAAGAATGCAGATGTAATATATACAGACTTTGCAAAAGCATTCGACAAGTGTGACCATGGCGTAATAGCGCACAAAATGCGTGCTAAAGGAATAACAGGAAAAGTCGGTCGATGGATCTATAATTTCCTCACTAACAGAACACAGAGAGTAGTCGTCAACAGAGTAAAGTCCGAGGCAGCTACGGTGAAAAGCTCTGTTCCACAAGGCACAGTACTCGCTCCCATCTTGTTCTTCATCCTCATATCCGACATAGACAAGGATGTCAGCCACAGCACCGTGTCTTCCTTTGCAGATGACACCCGAATCTGCATGACAGTGTCTTCCATTGCAGACACTGCAAGGCTCCAGGCGGACATCAACCAAATCTTTCAGTGGGCTGCAGAAAACAATATGAAGTTCAACGATGAGAAATTTCAATTACTCAGATATGGTAAACATGAGGAAATTAAATCTTCATCAGAGTACAAAACAAATTCTGGCCACAAAATAGAGCGAAACACCAACGTCAAAGACCTGGGAGTGATCATTTCGGAGGATCTCACCTTCAAGGACCATAACATTGTATCAATCGCATCTGCTAGAAAAATGACAGGATGGATAATGAGAACCTTCAAAACTAGGGAGGCCATGCCCATGATGACACTCTTCAGGTCACTTGTTCTATCTAGGCTGGAAAATTGCTGCACAATAACAGCACCTTTCTAGGCAGGTGAAATTGCCGACCTAGAAAATGTACAGAGAACTTTCACGGCGCGCATAACGGAGATAAAACACCTCAATTACTGGGAGCGCTTGAGGTTCCTAAACCTGTATTCCCTGGAACGCAGGAGGGAGAGATACATGATTATATACACCTGGAAAATCCTAGAGGGACTAGTACCGAACTTGCACACGAAAATCACTCACTACGAAAGCAAAAGACTTGGCAGACCATGCAACATCCCCCCAATGAAAAGCAGGGGTGTCACTAGCACGTTAAGAGACCATACAATAAGTGTCAGGGACCCGAGACTGTTCAACTGCCTCCCAGCACACATAAGGGGGATTCCCAACAGACCCCTTGGCAGTCTTCAAGCTGGCACTGGACAAGCTACACTAAAGTCAGTCCTGATCAGCCGGCTGTGTTGACGTTGGTTTGCGTGCAGCCAGCAGCAACAGCTGGTTGATCAGGCTCTGATCCACACAGGAGGCCTGGTCAACAGACCGGGGCCGCGGGGGCGTTACCCCCAAACTCTCCAGGTAACTCCAGGTAACGCACATCGTTCAGGACCCGTACAGATTAGGCCCTATTGGAGTAGCGGCACCAGTTTGGAACCCACACCTAGCCAGACGTAGAACTAGATAACGTGCAAGGTTTGCAACAAACATCACTCAGGCTAAGGGATATGCATACGATGGAGAGGTTAAGGGAAATCACCTGACGACCATTGAGGACAGGAGAGTAGGGGGACATAGACGACATTAAAAATACTGAAGGAATTGATACAGCTGGACAAAGACAGGTGTTCAGAGATGGGACCAGCACACAAGGGGAACACAGTTAAGCTGAAGACACAGATGAATCACAGAGTTAGGAAGATTTCTTCAGCCACAGAGTATCCAGAAGGGAATAGTTTGGGAAGAGTGTATTGGAGGTGGATCCATACATAGCTTTAACAGATGGTTGATAAGCTCACGTTAGGAGAGTGACCAGTAGCGACCAGTAAGAGGCGGGGCCAGGATCTTGGGACTTCGACCCCCGGCAACTCTCATAGTGAGTACACACACACACACACACACACACACACACACACTACACACTACACACACACATCACGCACACACACCAAACTGACAACACACACACACACACACACGCACCGACAACACACACACACACACACACACACAGTTCACACACACACACACGCACACACGACACATCACTACACACAGCTACACGAACATCACACCTACACACTGAGACACACACAACGACACACACGTCAACACACACACACACAACACACGCACACGCACACACACAACACACACATCCACAGACACACACACACACAGACACATGCACACGTCACACACACACACACATCACACGGACACGGACACATCACACACACACATAACACACACCACACACACACACAAAGATGACAGGAGGAGGATGAAATAGTAATGAGTACAGGAATGATAACTAGATCGTTGTGAGTGACAGTCAGGACCATAGTCGAGATTCGACCAAGCAGTCTTATACAGGCGTGCACACCAAACCCAACCTCGGAGACTAGTAGGTTACAAGTACATAGGTTACAAACACCTAGTAGGTTACAGACACACCTAGTAGTTACAGAACACCTAGTAGTACAATAACCTAGTAGGTTACAGAACACCTAGTAGTCAGAACACCTAGTAGGTACAGAACACCTAGTGGTTACAGAACACCGTAGGTACAGAACACTAGTAGGTTACAGAACACCTAGTAGGTTACAGACACTAGTAGGTTACAGAACACCTAGTAGGTTACAGAACACCTAGTAGGTTACAGAGCACCTAGCAGACTACAGAACACCTAGTAGGTTACAGAACACCTAGTAGGTTACAGAACACCTAGTAGGTTACAGAACACCTAGTAGGTTACAGAACACCTAGTAGGTTACAGAACACCTAGTAGGTTACAGAAGCACCTAGTAGTACAGAAAACCTAGTAGGTTACAGAACACCCTAGTAGGTTACAGAAAACCTAGTAGGTTACAGAACACCTAGTAGGTTACAGAACACCTAGTAGGTTACGGAAACCTAGTAGGTTACAGAACACCTAGTAGGTTACAGAAAACCTAGTAGGTTACAGAACACCTAGTAGGTTACAGACCACCTAGTAGGTTACAGAAAACCTAGTAGGTTACACAACACCCAGTAGGTTACAGAACACCTAATAGGTTACAAAAGCACCTAGAAGTTACAGAACACCTAGTAGGTTACAGAGCACCTAGTAGGTTACAGAACACCTAGTAGGTTACAGAGCACCTAGCAGACTACAGAGCACCTAGTAGGTTACAGAGCACCTAGTAGGTTACAGAGCACCTAGCAGACTACAGAGCACCTAGTAGGTTACAGAGCACCTAGTAGGTTACAGAGCACACCTAGTATAGGTTTACAGAGCACCTAGTAGGTTACAGAGAACCCAGTAGGTTACAGAGCACCTTGTAGGTTACAGAGCACCTAGTAGGTTACAGAGCACCCAGTAGGCTACAGAGCACTAGTAGGTTACAGAGCACCTAGTAGGTTACACAGCACCCAGTAGGTTACAGAGTACCTAGTAGGTTACAGAGCACCTAGTAGGTTACAGAACACCTAGTAGGTTACAGAGCACCCAGTAGGGTACAGAGCACCTAGAAGGTTACAGAGCACCCAGTAGGTTACAGAGCACCTAGTAGGTTACAGAGCACCTAGTAGGTTACAAAGCACCCAGTAGGTTACAGAGCACCCAGTAGGTTACAGAGCACCTATTAGGTTACAGAGCACCCAGTAGGTTGCAGAGTACCTAGTAGGTTACAGAGCACCTAGTAGGTTACAGAGCACCTAGTAGGTTACAGAGCACCCAGTAGGTTACAGAGCACCTAGTAGGTTACAGAGCACCCAGTAGGTTACAGAGCACCTAGTAGGTTACAGAGCACCTAGTAGGTTACAAAGCACCCAGTAGGTTACAGAGCACCCAGTAGGTTACAGAGCACCCGGTAGGTTACAGAGCACCTAGTAGGTTACAGAGCACCTAGTAGGTTACAGAGCACCTAGTAGGTTACAGAGCACCTAGTAGGTTACAGAGCACATAGTAAGTTACAGAGCACCTAGTAGGTTACAGAGCACCTAGTAGGTTCCAGAGCACCTAGTAGGTTACAGAGCACCCAGTAGGTTACAGAGCACCTAGTAGGTTACAGAGCACCTAGTAGGTTACAGAGCACCTAGTAGGTTACAGAGCCCCTAGTAGGTTACAGAGCCCCTAGTAAGTTACAGAGCACCTAGTAGGTTACAGAGCACCTAGTAGGTTACAGAGCCCCTAGTAGGTTACAGAGCCCCTAGTAGGTTACAGAGCACCCTAGTAGGTTCAGAGCCCCTAGTAGGTTACAGAGCCCCTAGTAGGTTACAGAACACCTAGTAGGTTACAGAGCACCTAGTAGGTTACAGAGCCCCTAGTAGGTTACAGAGCCCCTAGTAGGTTACAGAGCCCTAGTAGGTTGAGAGCACTAGTAGTTACAGACACCTAATAGGTTACAGAGCCCCTAGTAGGTTACAGAGCCCCTAGTAGGTTACAGAGCACCTAGTAAGTTACAGAGCCCCTAGTAGGTTACAGAGCACCTAGTAGGTTACAGAGCCCCTAGTAGATTACAGAGCACCTTGTAGGTTACAGAGCCCCTAGTAGGTTACAGAGCACCCAGTAGGTTACAGAGCACCTAGTAGGTTACAGAGCATCTAGTAGGTTACAGAGCCCCTAGTAGGTTACAGAGCACCCAGTAGGTTACAGAGCACCTAGTAGGTTACAGAACACCTAGTAGGCTACAGAGCACCTAGTAGGTTACAGAGCCCCTAGTAGGTTACAGAACCCCTAGTAGGTTACAGAGCACCTAGTAGGTTACAGAGCCCCTAGTAGGTTACAGAGCCCCTAGTAGGTTACAGAGCACCCAGTAGGTTACAGAGCACCTAGTAGGTTACAGAGCACCTAGTAGGTTACAGAGCCTCTAGTAGGTTACAGAGCACCCAGTAGGTTACAGAGCACCTAGTAGGTTACAGAGCCCCTAGTAGGTTACAGAGCACCTAGTAGGTTACAGAGCACCTAGTAGGTTACAGAGCCCCTAGTAGGTTACAGAGTACCTAGTAGGTTACAGAGCACCTAGTAGGTTACAGAGCACCTAGTAGGTTACAGAGTACCTAGTAGGTTACAGAGCACCTAGTAGGTTACAGAGCCCCTAGTAGGTTACAGAGCACCTAGTAGGTTACAGAGCACCTAGTAGGTTACAGAGCACCCTAGTAGGTTACAGATACCTAGTAGTTACAGAGCACCTAGTAGGTTACAGAGCACCTAGTAGGTTACAGAGCCCCAGTAGGTTACAAGCACCTAGTAGGTTACAGAGCACCTAGTAGGTTACAGAGCACCTAGTAGGTTACAGAGCACCTAGTAGGTTACAGAGCACCTTGTAGGTTACAGAGCCCCTAGTAGGTTACAGAGCACCTAGTAGGTTACAGAGCACCTAGTAGGTTACAGAGCCCCTAGTAGGTTACAGAGTACCTGTAGGTACAGGCCCTAGTAGGTTACAGAGCACCTAGTAGGTTACAGAGCACCTAGTAGGTTACAGAGCACCTAGTAGGTTACAGAGCACCTAGTAGGTTACAAAACCACCTTAATACGTGCAAATATTAAGCAGAAAGGCAAAACGTTCTGTAAAGCCCAAATTTTAATTTTCTGCGATGTTTCGCTCAGGAATGAGCTTCATGAAGTCTACCTGACATTAAAAAGCTCACTGCTGATCGAAACGTCGCTTTCAAGCATTTTATTGGTATGGATTATTTAGGTTGAAAGCCTATCGACTACACGAGGTCATTAAGGCTGCAGTGTAACCTGTTCATTACCTGTCAAGAATACTCTGATTCCTGAAACAGGGATTACAAGGGGTATACACCTCTCGGTGTATAATACACTGAAAAACATAAACCTTCCGGTATATACAGAGAAAAATACACCTCTCGGTGTATATACAGTGAGAAACATACCTCTCTCGGTGTATATATTCTGAGGGAGACACATACGTTTAGGTGGGTATATACTGAGATATAGTTATCCTATATGCAAAACAGTTGATGCTAAACGTTTTTTGCAAACGTTTTTGCTATTCACGGTTGACGCATTGCCTTTATTGTGAGTACATAACTTGTGAACGGTAGGGACTTTATTATGCCCTTATCCGACCCCCGGCACGGTACCCAAGAAGGGTGTGACATAAATCGTTTGCAAGTCTCTCAGCGTCTTAATTTTAGTACTCTGTAATAGCGAAACGTTGTTAAAAAAAAGACACACGTTGGCAAAGATGTATGCCATAAGAATCATCCTTGTTTATGCCATTAATGCAACGAATACCTGAGATTTTTACTATCTGTGTAAAAACATTCTCGCTGAGTATTTCTGCACATGTTTTGTATTCACGGTAACGAAACTTAGCCTTTATGTCCTGGCCCTCGATCACAACCTAGGGGCCAGTTTATGCTGTTCATTGTTCCCTATGTCAACTGTCAAGTATGGTCCCAGATACCTGTCAACAAGGGCCCAGGAAAGTGAAGGCGAGGTAAGGCGTTCTAGAGTGATCGATATAAAAATCTGAAAATTTGTACAGAAACCAATGAAGGAAAAAATGAAAGAGAAGCAGTTTTATATGCCCACGATTCCTAATTACAGATTTCAGTGGGCTTTCTAATAGACAACAATTTC
Organism: Cherax quadricarinatus; assembly: GCF_026875155.1. NCBI lineage: Eukaryota > Metazoa > Arthropoda > Malacostraca > Decapoda > Parastacidae > Cherax > Cherax quadricarinatus. The sequence goes on from NC_069404.1 coordinate 71,363,936, forward strand.
GGGGGTTGCTAAAGAACAGTTACGGTGGCCTCAATGACACTCAGGGGGTTCCTAATGACACTTCAGGGGGTTCCTTTAATGATCAGCTTATGGGGTTCCTAATGTACCGTGCTCATGGCGGATCCTAAATGAAGCTATAGGAAAGGGGTTCTTTGAGTTAGGGGCCTAAAAACAAACTTAAGGGAGGTATAAAGAAAAAATATTCAGGAGCGTTTAATAGCTTTAGGGGGTTCCTAATGACAGCTTCAGAGGGGTTCCTAATGACAGCATTTGCGTCGCTTTTCCTAGAGAATTAACTAAATATGCAGTTCGGGTTCAAATGACATTAAGAGGGTCCTAATACCTTCGGGTTCCTAATGCCCAGGGGTTCCTAATGACAGTTTGGTACCTCAATGGAGCTTCAGGGGCTAATGAAAAGTTGCAGGGGTTCCTAATGCACGTTTGGGGAATGCACAGGCTTAGTTCTAATACAGCTTAGGGTTCTAATGACAGTCAGGAGGTTCTAATGACTTAGGGTTTAATACAGCATTTACGTTAATTTCAACAAATATAAACTAAATGTGTTCTGCATTGGGCAAGTTCATCTATATCCCAGAACATGCATTTTTACCTCAGTGGATGCAAATGGATATGGGAGTGAAGCACAAGTGGTCCGTATGCAGCTTAGTAGTCAGCAATAACGAAATGAGAATATAGAAATGGACTATATAGGTTTATCACTGAAAAATTAATTTGGCAATTTCTTCAATAACAAATATGGAAATTTGGGTTCCGAGCACAGCTCAAAACCAGTTTAAAACCTTCCACTAAGTACACGGACTCGGAGTGAACTACCTTGCTTAATATTAAGCAAGGTAGTTCAGTGGTTCTTGAACAAGGAGATGCACCAGCTTAATGTTTCAAGCCGTCAGAGAAGGCATTTCTAGTTGTTACAAATAATATATATTGGCTCTGGTGCCGGTGTTAACGCTCACAGCTTCACACGGTGAGGGCCTGGTTTCGATTCCCAGCCAGAGTAGAAACATTGGACGTGTTTCTTCACCTTTGTCTAGTTCCATCAGTAAAAGGGTACCTGGGTGTTATGTCGACTGGTGTGAGGTCGCATCCGGACACTGACCTAAGGAGCTGGTCACAGACGGGCCGTCGGGGCGTTGACCCCGGATCTTTTCCAGAAAACTCTCTCATATATAAAGTATTGACTTCAGTGGAAATAAGTCACTGACTTTTTTTTTTTTGTGGGGGGGGGGGGTTTATCCCAGGTTCTCTACACATATGTTGCTATGTATTATGATAATCTATGTAACTGTATTTGTGTATACCTGAATAAATTTACTAACATCTCCAGGGAATACTTGAAGGTCACTTTATTGAATCCCCTTCTAGCAGATTCTACTCTGTTTCTGGTTTTATAACAGCTTGCCAGAGAATATTCTACTCCAGTTATCCATTAAAATTACGAGGTTTCTCATAAACGCTTTGGGATCACAACTGTGTGAATATATGAGTATATATATCTATACTTTATGGATGTCGCATTTTGTAACGTAGGTTAAGACCAGTATCCTGTAACACACCAGCATTGTAAGTTCCTGTTCAGAAGCTGCGTTATCAAATTATCAGCGTTGAAGGTCTGAAGCCTATCGGATGAAGCATTAACACTTTACTGCATGAAAACCAGAATTTCAGTTATACTAATTTCTCATAGAATTAGCATCACTTTTACCGCAGGAAAAGCGACTCATCCAAAGCACATTGAATACTCGGAGTGATCTGGACAGGTTGACGCTCTGGGGAAAGTCTCGTTGCAAACAGTTTCTTGCCGTTGTTGGTCAGTTGTGGGTTCCACACTGGTGCTACGTATTCACTGAGGCCGTATATAATGTCCGCTACAGTCGGAGACGCGGAAGATGAGTTTAAATATGTGCAAAATAATGCATTCTCGGTATAACAATCTCCAACGTGAATATAGTTTGGCAACAAGCTAACAGGACCAAGAGAGAAAAAGGACCTTGGAGTAGCTTTGGGAAAAAAAGGTTGGACAAACAAGTAGGTGATTTTGATAAGTACCTGCCTCTTATAAGCCAGTAGGCCCGCTGCAGTGTTCCTCCATTCTTATGTTCATAATCAAAAGCAACTACCTCAAAGGTACCAAACAATGTCTATCTGCGAGTGACAAAGCTAAGTGAATGCGAGGCTTCATAGTCGGTAACTTCGATCACAAAACACCAGACACCATCTTGATCCTTTGTAATGCACTGCTTAGATCGTGTCTTGAATATTCCGTCCAGTTTTAACCTCCAGATTATGTAAAAAGAATGTACAGGGAAGAGCTACCAAACTCGTAGTTTATAAAACAGGTACAACAGGAACCAGACAGCTAGAAACCAGTAACTCTGGTTTAGTGTGTTCAGAGAGGCAGAGCCGGGAGCCAGACTTCAACCTCCCCTCACCAACACAACTCGGTGAGTACACACACACCAGAACACGTTCATCTCTCGCAATGAACACTTGTGACCAGAACCCTTCACATTGCAACATGTTCGTCGACAATATTGAACAAATGTTACACTGTTCACTACACGAAAGAGACACAGCAGTGAACAGCGTAGTTGTTCACCATTAATAAACAGAAACTTAACAGGTTAGAAAACACGTCACTCAACGTGTTCACTATGACTATTCTTGTAACTTTTTTTTTATCGAAACTGTAGCTGATCACTCAAACTATGGGATAATCACCAGTGAAGACGGACAAGTGTCCCGACAGTGAACACTACACGAACACTGTTCAATGCCGCTGAACATGTGCTCGCAGGTAAATCCTGTCCAGGTTCACCCGTGTGACTGAACCTACGGAACACGGATTATCGACTGCGGAGAGCTGCGTTGAACACAAATTATAGCGTCATTGCCGTGGAAATAGGAACAGAAAACGGAGCGTGAATAATTGTCGACATGTGAACGGAAAACGGAAGGTCAACAACGGTTGCCCTGTTTCCACTGACCAACAGAAGCTAGAATTGGATCGCGATGTGACCTCCATGGTGATGTGCGGTTGACTGGTGGCACTCACAGGCTCTGGTGGGGGTCAGTGCCAGGAGTGCCACTATACCCCCACCATCATCATCTTGTGTGCTGCTCACTCCCTCATCCCTTACTCTCTACACACGCATTCTCCTCTATTACTCCTATTACTCACAAACAGTGTCCAGAATATCTTGCTGTCAATTTTGTCAAGGTTGGGAACCAAAGCAATCATAGTACTAGGGGGAGAGAGCACAACTTTGTAGTACCCACAGTCATTGGCCAGGCTTCAAACACCTTTTATTGTACAGCAATAAAGGAATGGAACAGACTGCCTGCACATGTCAAAGCCAGTCATAGCATGAACCAGTTCAAGAAGAGTGCCAAAAGGTGTCTGATGAATGTAGCTACAGAAAGGGAGGGGAATGATTCTATTTTTATTAAAACGTGTAAATTTACCTTATTCCCATAATGACCCTCGTATTGTAGATAGTCTTAATGACCCGTATTGTAGAAGTCTAGACCTATGAGTAGATAGCTTTTTATATGAAATAAGATGTTATCTTCATTATAGAATAATAAGAAAATATTATAACCTTTATATTATAATAATAAGGTAAAAGGACCCCAATGGAAATAAGTCACTCTGTCTGATTTTTTTGTGTTATCCCAGGTTCTCTACACATATGCTGCTATGTATGATAATTCTATGTAACTGTATTTGTGTATACCTGAATAAACTTACTTCCTATTCTCCTTCTTCTCTTTCCTACCTCTCTCTTTATTTTCCTTCCTCCCTCATTATCCTTATATTGTTTCTCCACACACGTCTCCTGCATTATTTGTGACTAGTTTCGAGAGTTTTTCTATTTTTTTTTACAGTCCATTCTGAAGCCATTCCGACCACCTGATCAGCCAAGCTATTTTTGCCAACTACTTGCAGGCCCACGGACATCGTAAGAATTTGCCTAGTTACCGTCTTGGAGACTTTTACCTCTGTAACGGTAAATGTTCCTTATACCTGCTGATGGATGTTAACACACAGTGTTATGGGCAGCCTCACCTTACACTGTGTGTGTTCTATACTTCCTCTCACATCTCACACTCCAGTAACTAGGTATTCGGATGCACTGATTAAGTACCTGGCCTTACAACATTTTCCAGGTATTGACTATGCAATGTCTCCCTTGTACAGTTGATCAGGCCCTGATCCATCGGGAGGCCTGGTCATGGACCGGGCCGCGGGGGCGTTGATCCCCGGAATAGCCTCCAGGTAACCTCCAGGTACACGTTGCAGAGAGCAACATTCTCAGTGTTAATGTGGAAGTCTTAGTAGTTTAGATAGCTGCCTGTTGCATGCTTGTTATCATGTATCACTAGCCCAGAAGAATGTTAGAGAAAGAGAGAGAGAGAGAGAGAGAGTCCTTTCTAAAAAATTTCTCATATACGTCTAAAGATATATTTTTTTCATTTAAGTTAATGTAAAAAATAATTATTTTGCACGAAAAGAATTAAAAAAAAATTACCTAACCTTATTATTAGAAGCGTAATTTAATTTAACCTAATCCAACTAAATGTATTTTAGATAAGTTTACAATAATTTAATATTAAACAAACACAATGAAATGCACTGTTTTTCTTTAGGTTCAGAATAATATTTTTGCGAATATATATATATATATTATATATATATATATAATATATATTTATATATATATATATATATATATATATATATATATTATATTCTTCTTTCTTTCAACAAACCAGCCGTATCCCACCGAGGCAGGGTGGCCCAAAAAGAAAAACAAAAGTTTCTCTTTTTAAATTTAGTAATATATACAGGAGAAGGTGTTACTAGCCCCTTGCTCCCGGCATTTTAGTCGCCTCTTACAACACGCATGGCTTACGGAGGAAGAATTCTGTTCCACTTCCCCATGGAGATAAGAGGAAATAAACAAGAACAAGAACTAGAAAGAAAATAGAAGAAAACCCAGAGGGGTGTGTGTGTGTGTATATATATATATGCTTGTACATGTATGTGTAGTGTGACCTAAGTGTAAGTAGAATAGCAAGACGTACCTGAAATCTTGCATGTTTATGAGACAGAAAAAGGACACCAGCAATCCTACCATCATGTAAAGCAATTACAGGCTTTCGTTTTACACTCACTTGGCAGGACGGTAGTACCTCCCTGGGCGGTTGTTGTCTACCAACCTACTACCTAGGATATATATATATATATATATATATATATATATATATATATTATATATATATATATATAATATATATTATATATATATATATATAGTAGTCAGTGATGTACATTTTTAGTGAACACACAGGGCTCCTCCCACCGCTCCCCATCCCTGGTCCCTTCCCCTCATCCCAGCCTAGGCCCACTGACTTCCTGATCATGGGTGTTGCCGTTTAGTGTCCCACCAATTACTCGCTCTGCCGTTCGCTACTCCCCCACCCTCATCCCCCATGCATCCATGCTGTCCTTCACCCGTTACCCTACAGCTGGCGTCCCTCCCACCCCCACGATGTCAGCAATGTCACAAGTAGAGCCGGGTTACCAGGAATCTTCACGACAGAATCAAAGCCGTCGTTCACGAGGTATCTGCCAGGTGTGCCACAGGGAATGTGCACTCAATCCCACAACTGGCAACATCCGTGCACACAATGGATGTCTAGGCTCCAGGAGAGCTCCAAATGGGAATAACCAACAGCCCCTTCCAGCAGACAGCGATGACAACTACCGTGACTTCACCTCCACAGAGGTCCTCAAATCTGCTTTCAAATTAACATCCACCAGGACTCTGACACACATCCCCCAAGCAGCTCGCCCTCAAGCTGCTATTAAATTCACTGACCTCCTGAAGAAAGTCAACGATGCTCCTTCAAACAACAGATCCTGGCACAACCTCCTGCTTTATGGCAATGCCTGTTTGGCTGTCCCACCAAGGAGGGACAAGTCACTTGCAACACATGTTATTAGGGCAACAAATGCATACCCTAGAGATGACAACCTCGTCCGTCTCCCTCCTAGGGCGACAAACACCCGCTGGGCAAATGCCAACAACAGGACACCCGACGCCTCAAAAATCAGAGCCCAAATTAACAAAAAAATAGAAGAGGGTAATACTATTGGAGCTCTGAGGCTTATAACCAGTGAGGATACCATCGCTCCCAAGGACGTCAGCACGGCGCAAGCTCTGAAGGACAAACATCCACCCAGGGCTCCCAGTATCAACATTGACCTCCTTGACATTGCAGCAGGCGAAGAACATCTAACCTTACAGGACGCTGATGTGTATAATGCTGCTGTCATTTCCACAGGGCTCAGCAGGAGGTTTCACCGGTTTAAGGCCTCAACACCTAAAACAAATGCTCAATCCAGCACTTTGATGTTTCAGAGAGGTTGCTGTCTGAACTCACCAAATTTTCCATTGTGTGCCCTCCGAGTAAGGTGGAGGAATCAGGACCATTGCAGTGGGCAACACCCTTCGGCGCCTAGTCGCCAAGGCTGCAGTAAGAAGGGTGAGTCAAGATGCTGCTGCAATGCTGAATCCAACTCAGCCCGGTTTTGGTGTTCAAAAAGGCTGTGAAGCAGCTGCCCATGCAGCACGAGTATACATCAACAACATGTCCGATGAAAAAGCCTTGATCAAATTGGACTTTGTCAACGCTTTCAACTCAGTCAGAAGGGATGCTGCTCTTCAAGCAGTTTCTAGAAACTTCCCTTCCCTCTATCCCTTCATAGAATCGTGTTCTAGTGTGACTTCTAAACTATTGTTTGGGGACCACAAAATTGACTCCTGTGAGGGTGTGCAACAGCGGGACCCTCTCGCCCCCTTTCTATTCTGTTTGGTCATCAAGGAAGTCACAGAAGCACTCTCCAGTGAGCTCAATATCTGGTTCTTGGATGATGGTACCCTAGCTGGCACAACAGAATCTCTCCTAGAATACATCAGAAAAATTAAAGCCATGGGAGAAAGCCTGGGCCTATCTTTAGACCCTACCAAATGTGAAATAGTTTCTACCAATTGACAGATGATCCAGAATATTAGTGCTGTTTTACCAGGAGCATGAACCATTGATCCGGCCAATAGCACTCTCCTCGGTGCTCCTCTTGGGCCCAATGCCATTTATCTGATCCTAGAAAAAAAATCTCAGACCTCCGGATGATGGAAGGCAGGATGAAAGACAGAGATACACATGATGCCTTCTACCTACTCACCAGGTGCCTGTCAATCCCAAAACTTACCTACTTTCTGAGATGCTCCCCAGCCTTCAGCAGTCCGAAACTCGAGGAATATGACTCTCTCCTTAAGACCATGCTAGAGAGTGTATTGAATCTTTCCCTTGAAGATGGACAGTGGTTGCAAGCCTCACTTCCGGTCAGGCTTGGGGGGCTGGGAGTACGCAGATCCTCCCAGATTGCCCTACCAGCTTTCCTATCCTATTCCATAGCATCAAATGAGTTAATAAGACAAATTCTTCCTAACAACCTCAGTGACTCAGCAGGAATACAGGACCATAACTATGCCAGTGCCATCACTGAATGGGAAACTCTTGCTGCTCCAGCACCAAACCCTAGTGCAGCACTGGCTTACAAACAGTCAAGCTGGGATGGCCCCATCTCTGAAAAGGTGCCTGCCAATATGCTCAGGGCTGCAACATCAGACAGGGAGACTGCCCATCTCCTAGCTGTGAGTGCACATCACTCTGGGGACTTCCTCCAGTTTCTATATCAGCAATGGGAACGTGCCTCGACTCTAAGACACTCCATATTGCAGTGGCTCTGCACCTAGCTGCCCCAATTCACACGGAATATACGGAATATACGTGTATTTGCGGTGAAGCTCAAGCTGACCAATATGGTCTACATTGTCTTAACTGTTCCAAAACCAAAGGCTGGCATGCAAGACACAATGAGGTCAACGACATCATAAAGAGAACCCTTGCTACAGCTGGATGCCCAGCCGAGAGGGAGCCCCAATCACTAACAGCCAACAATACCCACAACCCAGCAATGCAAACCGCCCCGACGGGATCACCATCTATTCTTGGAAGAATGGTAAGCTCTTAGCATGGGACTATACTTGTGTGTCCACACTGGCGGACACCTATATCCATCACAGTGGCGACAGGGAGGAGCTGCTGACCACAGGGAGGAGTAAGATCAGCAAGTACAGGGACATAAGCCAACAATATCAATTTGTCCCAGTGGGATCAGAGACCTTGGGATCATGGGGAAAAAATGCCACACGTTTTCTTAAAGAACTGGGTTCCAGAATCATCGACACTACCAGGGACCGAAGGGCAGCCACTTTCATGTTTCAGGGCCTCAGCGTGGCCATCCAGAGAGGAAATGCATGCTGCATACTGGACTCGCGTCCGGCTTCGGAGGAGCTGGAGGAGATTCATAACCTTTGATATATTGTACCAATGTATTCATGTTTGTGTTTTCTATCAATGCATTCTATTAATAAAGTTAGCATGTAGTTTAAAAATATAGGGGGATGGTAGGAGAAGAAAATATTCAAACAGCTCCGGGGAGAACCTTGAGTTTTCCCTGAGGTACGTTTATTGTCTTCTCTGAGGATGAGGGTCCCCAGTCCAGTTCTAAAGATGGTACCTCCCTATATTTTTGTTTAGAAATATATATATATATATATATATATATATATATATATATATATATATATATATATATATATAAGTGTTTTGAAAAGTGCCTTTCTCTATTTTGTACTTTTTCACAATGTATCATATGTTCCAGGTAATTGTTACACTCTCATTGTTTGGTTCTCTGAACGTTAGGTCACCTGATATTAATATTCCTGACTTAAACTATACCAGTCACTGTTGATCAGCAGCCAAACACTGTAGACACAACATGAAGTGGTACAGTGTTTAGAGTAAGAATAATATAGTACAACATACTACCTATGAGACATACTGTGAAATTACCTTCTGTGTTACAACATGATCCAAGGCGTTTATGGTTTACAGAAATTTCTGGGGAAACACTGTAAATCATACGCAGTGTTCTTAAGTATTTGTTTTAAAAATCGCTTAGTATCGTACAATACTATGCGTACGATACCTTTTGGTTTTCATTGATTATCTAGGCATAATTTGCTGTACTGGTGGAATATCAAAGGAGGTATTTATTTCTTGTGAGGTCTGAGTGGCTCTTGTCTTAGCTCTCGCGGAAAAGTCTCATGTCTTAGGATTGCGAAGATGTTGAATTAAGCGTCAGTTCAGTGTGACTGACACCAGTCAGTCCATCTATCATCATTCTGTCATGCGGGAAGAGCCACATGTTTATCGCGTATCCCACAGAAGCAACAAACACTTTGATATCACTACTGCCAGACTGGCTGGGAGACTGCACCACCAGCTGATGCAGACATAACCCTATGAAAACTTTGCCAGAGGAACTATTGTCACGCTCTCAGTCATTCTGTTTCAATGCGAAAAAATTGTGAATTCAGAGACAACTCATTCACGAACGTTCATATGTAAGTATTGTAAATAACTTTAAGTTCAACCAAATAAAATATTTTATTTCAAAGTCACATATAAGCTATACTAATACTTTCGTGACTGAATTAATGTCTATATCAACAGCTCATAAAGAGTGTAACCAGATCATAAACTCTTAAATAGTTCATTACCACTATAACTGTCCTAGTTTCCATAAGAATGGGTGTCCAGTCCCTGGACCCATAATGTGCCTCTGTAGCTTTTGACTACCGCTTACGAGTCAGTGAAGGCAGGTGAAACTGCAGATCTAGAGAATATACAGAGAAGCTTCACTACATATATAAGTTCAGTCAGACACCTTAATTACTGGGAACGTTTGGAGTCACTTGACCTGTACTCCCTGGATCAATGGTGAGAAAGATACATCATAATATACACGTGAAAAATCTTAAAAGGGACTGGACTCAAATCTTCTCACAGAAATCACTCCCTACGAAAGCAAAAGATTAGGCAGACAGTGCAGCATCCCCCCAAATGAAAAGCAGTGACGCCATGAATACACCAAGACAAAATACAATAAATGTCTGGGGGCCCAAGACAATTCAAGAGCCTTCCAGCATATATAAGGGTAATTACCAATGGACCCCTGGCTGCCTTCAAGAGGGATCTTGAAAGATACCTAAAGTCAGTAGCTGATCAGCAGGGCTATGGTTCATAAGTTGATTTACGTGCGGCCAGCAGTAACAACCTGGTTGAGAAGGGACTGATCCACCGCTAGGAACTAGTTCAAGGACTGGCCGCGGGACGTTTGACCTCGAACATTCCAGTACTTGATCGTGTTGTAGAGATTAAATATCAGGCAGTGGGAGGGTGTGGGTTACATAAGGGAGGATAAGGTTACTTCAAAACTTCCATCGAACACCATGCCTAACCCTTCAGGGTAGGTAGGTGACCTGAACCCGAAGCCATTTAGCTCAAAGACTCGAGCATTCCCATATTACCCCCCTGGTGCTCAGGGGATGGCATACCAAAGTAGCCTAGCTTGTGCTAGCCTGGGACAGTTGGTCCCAAAGATGAGGTTACTTGGTCCCTCCCATGGGAGCATAGGATCTCAGACACTCCCTAAAGAGGGAGCCAAGGCGGGCCCCTACTTGGAACAGGCCCAGGGCGCGGGTAGAAAACCGGCTAGGGTGTTTAACTAACTAGTAAAACTTCCCCTTCTGGCCCTTCATAGTAACTTCAGCTCTGCTGGTACGAAACCTTTCAGTCTCTGGCAGTGACTGAACCCATTGAAACACTTGACTATATCCTCATTGTTTTACTGAAGTCTCCCAGCTCAAGCTGACACATTTCATTACCTCTAGAATGCAATTTATTAACAATGTAACTTCCACGCAGAATAGAGTAACCACAAACTACTGATATATCCACAGTCTGAGAATGAGATTCTCTTTTTTTCACGCCCTATATCAATGAGATTCTCTATTTCCCCTCTCACACACTGCCTCTCCATCCCTCCATTCTTCCCTCCTTTACAAGTGGAAGTCTAGTTCCAATTTTTCCTTGTTAATGCCGCTGATAGTCACTTGCAGTAACATGACGACAGAGAGACCGGCTGCCTCTCTCAGATTCACAGTGTCTTGTGCTTCTTCGCGCTGCTGTGTGAGTCTCCCTTCAAGGGTGAGGAAGGGACGGGAAGGGTGAGCTCCTTTGTAAAGGTGTTGCATGAATTTGAAAATTTGAAGCCGATCGGAGGAAGCATTTTCAAGTTATACACGAAAATATTGGAGGAAGAAAAAGTAAAGACAGGCAGCCACCTGAAAGTCCGTCGAGAATATCTAGTTGATCGGATAAATTAGGAGGATGACAACCGAATAAATTAGGAGGATGACAACCGAATAAATTAGGAGGATGACAACCGAATAAATTAGAGGAGTACGATAATTAGGGATTAACCGAATAAATTAGGAGGATGATAACGGAATAAATTAGGAGGATGATAACCGAATAAATTAGGGGATGATAACGGAATAAATTTGGAGGATGATAATCGCATAAATTAGGAGGATAATAACCGAATAAATTAGGAGTATGATAATCGGGTAAATTACGAGGAACATAGCCGCCTCTACGCAGGCTCTTATAAAAAATAATGTTCATAAACGAAAGACTAATGTTCATAAGAAACAATTAACGTTCATAATTAATGAAGGTTCATAAACACAAGATAAACGCTCGTAAACTAAACGTTTCAGGGAAAAATGATTAATGTTCATTTAGAAGGATTATCTGATGGGCTGATGAAGAGACACGGGTAATTAATAACAATAACCAACCTACCCCGCCACCCAGAACATAACAAAACAACAACAAAACCTAAACAAAAAGACAAACATGAGGAGAGACGCGGTGGAGTGAACGCAATTGTTGGTGGCTTCAGTAGCGGGAAGCAGGAAAAGTCAGGCGCCATGAGTATTACTGCCTAGATGACCAAAAGCTCCAAAGGCGGGTCATCATCTGACTAAGACCCGCGTCAGGAAACATTTGTCCTGTTTCCTGACGAACCTTACCTAACCTAACCTAACCTAACCTAGCTTCAGGGAATATTTACTTCTTACTCCATCATTTCAAACTGTTTACTCCTGAGCTCTCTGATCTTTTTAGCTCCCCTCAAGGAAGGTTCCTTGATGTTGGTGAGGGTCTCCTGATTTAGGGAATTGGATCTGTGCTCCAGTTTCCCGAATTAAGCCTGAATGCCTTCCACATCCCCCACCTCATGCGCTGCATAATCCTTCGGGTTTATCGCTTCCCCTTGATTATAATAATAATAAATAATTTGTCCTTACCACAGTGTGAAATTTGCTGACCTCTGCTTGCAACACAAGGTCAGTGGTTGGTAAATACCTCACGACCATCTCTACTCTTCTCCAGGTGAAGGAATTTGTAAAACAAGTGCAAAACGTACCTATTTTTAGCGAATAAATATATCTTGTACAAATGTATTTACAGTCTGCTTGAGTAACAATAGTCACAACATATAAGAAAACTGAAGTAATACTTGATTACTAGGCTATCAACCCGTACGCCAATCAATCATCCCTCAAATGATAATTTTTTTTTATATTTTATTTAAAGTATACAGTATACATGGATATCACACACTGACGTAATCACAATACATGATAACCATTTATAAGAAAAACATCCTTATAACTAACGGATGACAACCTACCCCTGAACATACATAATAAAATTGCTACTAGCCAAACCTGACATTTGTATTCATATCTTGTATGAAAACTGTATATACAAAAGTTTTTATATATAAACTAATGCTTTGGCCTCTTACTGTACACTGTAATATTAGCATTTTATGTACCTAAACATTCTGTAGCTATTCATCCCCTAATTTTGTATGTTTTATTTAGAGCACAGGTATACAATATACATGTAATCATACATGATTGACTGAAATCACTAAACATGAAGCTATAATAAGAAATACACCATCCTTGTAACTAAACGATTTACTACCTACACCTGATATACGTAACAAAAAATGCTACAAAGCTTGCATGTATAAACTCTGTATATGTAACTGTAAACCATACATGAAAAACTTGCATCAAGAACATAGAACTTAACAAAAACAGTACCAAGGTTGTGACCTAAATTAATATACACTTTAAATGTACCAAAACCAAACATATATAATTTTTTACATAAAACAAAGTGACATTAAACAATAAGTTGATATATACCTCCTCTCACCACACACAAGGTACACAGTGTAAACAGTTTGGAAAATAACCCCGTAATCCGTATGTGTGTATATAATCCTATCTCATTAACCTCCAATCAGAGATGAGCCCTTAATAGGGCAACGTTCAATGCTCTCTCCTATAACAAAACATTCTATTACACCCCCCCTCTTCCCCCTCATTTAGGCAACAACCACTGTCTCTCGGCAGTATACAGATCCCTGTCACTCAGTCTCCCAGCTGTACATGAGCATCTAAGCCTGTCACATCGCAACAGTATCTCAATCACAACAAACCACACCCAAGCATTCTTACTGCATACATGCGTACAATACCTCTAAACAATAATATATACCTCAACCCTCTGACATAGGTGTGATGGTAAGTGACCAAGCATAGCAAGCAAGGCGTTATATACACAGGGTAATACAGTCATCATCCCATGGGACACGCATGCAAAAATATAAACCTAAATTCCCCACTATCAAACTGGATCACACACTTAATCCAGCTAGCATCACACGTACCTCCTAACACCTACTAACCACACTGAACTTTCCCTCGGTTGCATCTAAGCCATACACCCACACCACACCACACGCACACGCACACGGACACACACACACACACACACACACACACACACACACACACACACACAAGAGGTTGTGGACACAAGCGACAACTGAGAATCTACATTACACCCCAAGCACAAGCCACCTACTTTTCAGACACATAATAAACCCACACATAATTCGAACATAATTACACACACACACACACACACACACACACACCACACACACACACACACACACACACACACACACAAACACAACACAACACACACACACAAAACCACACACACACACACACACCACACATGGTAACTAACTAACACACACAACACCACCATACACACATACACCCCACACACAAGAGGTCACAATTGGAAGTTGAGGACTCAGATGAATCAAAGGGATGTTAGGAAGTATTTCTTCAGTCATAGAGTAGTCGGGCCCATGGAATAGCCTAGAAGTGATGTGGTGGAGGCAGGAAAACCATACATAGTTTAAGGCGAGGTATGATAGAGCTCATGGGGCAGGGAGAGGAGGACCTAGTAGCAATCAGCAAAGAGGCGGGGCCAGGAGCTGTGAATCGACCCTGCAACCACAAATAGGCGAGTACAAATAGGTGAGTACCACACACACACACACCACACACAAACACACACAACACACCCCACAAAAAACACACCCACACACACACACAATACACACACACACACACACACACACACCACACACACACACATACACAACCCCCACATACACACATACACACACACACCACACACACACACACACACACCACACACACACACACACACCCCAAACACACAAAACACACACTGTAAGTGCGGTAAGTCCCGGGAGGTTGGAGTCGGGTCAAAAGAAGGTGTGGGCAGCCAAGGACCACTGAGACTTACCTTAAACGCACAGTACATAATAAACCCACACATAATTCCACACACAATTACACACAAAAATTACACACTCCACACACACACACACACACACACCACACACACACACAAAACACACACACACACACACCACACACCCCACACGACTACACAGGTATGAGAAATTTCCTGCAGGAGGTTCAGTGGGACAGAGAAATGGTAGAAAATCAGTAAACGAGATGATGGAAATATGTGGTAACAAAGTGCAAGGGGGCAGAGGAAAGTTTTGTTCCCCAAAGGGGAAACAGAAATAATTGGAAGACCAAAACGAGTCCTTGGTTTACCCGAAGGTGTAGGGAGGCAAAACTAAGTGCAACAGAGAATGGAAAGGTACAGGATGCATAGGACCAGGAAAAACAAGGAGATTAGTAGAAGAGCCAGAAACGAGTATGCGCAGATAAGGAGGGAGGCCCAGCGACAGTATGAAAACGACATAGCATCGAAAGTCAAATCTGCCCCGAAACTGCTGTATAGCCACATTAGGAGGAAGACAACAGTCAAGGACCAGGTGATAAGGCTGAGGAAAGAAGGTGGAGAACTCACAAGAACGATCAAGAGGTATGTGAGGAGCTCAACACGAGTTTTTAAGGAAGTATTTACAGTAGAGACAGGAAGGACTCTGGGGGGACAGACAGATTGGGGACACCAACAAGGAATACACCAACAAGTGTTGGACGACATACATACAGATGAGGAGGAGTGAAGAAATGCTAAGGGACATCGTACCTCAAAGGCAATGGGACCGGACATCTCTCCATGGGTCCTTAGAGAGGGAGCAGATATGTTGTGCGTCCCACTTACCACAATCTTCACACACCCCTGGAAACTGGGAAACTACACTGGGGTAGGAAGACGGCAAATGTAGTTCCATTTTCAAAAAAGGGGGACGAAAAAAGGGGCACTAAACTATAGACCTGTGTCATTGACGTGTATAGTATGCAAAATTATGGAGAAGATTATCGGGAGGAGAGTGGTGGAGCCCCTGGAACGGAACAGGAGTAAAAATTTGCCAACCAGCACGGATTCACGGAAGGCAAATCCTGTGTCACAAACCTTCTGGGTTTTATGATAAAATAACAGAAGTAAGACAAGAGAGAGAGGGGTGGGTTGATTGCATCTTCTTGGACTGCAAGAAGGATTTTGACACAGTTCCTCACAAGAGATTAGTGCAGAAGCTAGAGCATCAGGCGCATATAACAGGAAGGGCACTGCAAGGGATCAGAGGAATACCTGACAGGGAGGCAACAACGAGTCATGGTACGTAATGATGTATCACAGGGGGCCCTGTGACGAGCGGGGTCCACAGGGTCGGTCCTAGGACCAGTGCTATTTTTGGTATATGTGAACGACATGACGGAAGGGTTAGACTCAGAAGTGTCCCTGTTTGCAGATGATGTGAAGTTAATGAGGAAAATTTAAAATCTGATGAGGACCAGGCAGGATTTCAAAGAGACCTGGACAGACTGGACACCTGGCCCAGCAAAGGGCTTCTCGAATTTAACCCTGCCAAATGCAAAGTCATGAAATAGGGAAGGGCACAGAAGACCACAGACAGAGTATAGGCTAGGTGGCCAAAGATTGCAAACCTCACTCAAGGAGAAAGATCTTGGGGTGAGTATAACACCGAGCATGTCTCCGGAAGCAACATCAATCAGATAACTGCTGCAGCATATGGGCGCCTGGCAAACCTGAAAACAGCTTTCCCGACACCTTAGTAAGGAATCATTCAAGACACTGTACACCGGGTGTATGTCAGGCCCATACTGGATTATGCAGCACCTGTTTGGAACCCGCACTTGATAAAGCACGTCAAGAAACTAGAGAAAGTACAAAGGTTTGAAACAAGGTTAGTTCCAGAGCTAAGGGGAATGTCCTATGAAGAAAGATTAAGGAAAACGGCCTGACGACACTGGAGGACAGGAGGGTCAGGGGAGACATGATAACGACATATAAAATACTGCGTCGAATAGACAAGGTGGACAAGGACAGGATGTTCCAGGGAGGGGACACAGAAACAAGAGGCCACAATTGGAAGTTGAAGACACAAATGAGTCAGAGAGATGTAGGAAAGTATTTCTTCAGTCATAGAGCTGTAAGGCAGTGGAATAGCCTAAAAAATGACGTAGTGGAGGCAGGAACCATACACAGTTTTAAGACGGGGTTTGATAAAGTCATGGAGCGGGAGAGAGAGGGTCTAGTAGCAACCGGTGAAGAGGCGGGGCCAGGAGCTAGGACTCGACCCCTGCAACCAAAATAGGTGATTTACAAATAGGTGGGGTACACACCCAGACACACTTTACACTCCCCCCTCACCACCGACATCTCACTACTTCCCCTGATCCCTCGCCTCCCTCGATCACCCTCCCTCCCCGATCACCCTAAACCCTCCCACCAGCTCCCTCATACCCACAGTTCCTCCACTACTTCCCCCCCCCACACTCTGCATACACATACTAACCTAACATACAGAACTACATAGGTTTCCCACTCTGAGGCAATCAGGATAAAACAAAAATGGGTTGCCAGAGAGCAACAAAAAAAACCAAGGGACAGGAGGAGGAAAACGCAAAGGAAGATTGGGCAGCAGAACTCATAAAAAGGGATCATGAATGGGAAAAGAAACTAGAAGAACTTAGCATGAGAATGGAAGAGAGGTAGATATGGAAAGCAGGAAGTGGGGGTGCAGTCAAAGCAGCAGAAGCTAGGATACAGAGTTTAGAAGAGGAATTGAAAAAAACTGAAACAGCCTAAAGAACTTAAGACATTTTGGGATTGACAACAGGACTGCTACCTCAGCCACAAATAAGGGGGACCTGTAGGGGGGAAAAAAGGGGCACAACTGCATGGGAAGCTCTATCAGAGGAGACTGTAGTAAATGAAAGAGCTAAGCTTTATGTGGAGGCCCTTTAAAAGACAAACAACCGAGCCCAAGGAAAGCCGAGAAGGGAAAATGACAGGCCACTGAGCCCAAGTTTCATAGCCAGTGAAACTGATGAAAGGAAGCTGCAGTGGAGGAAACCCAAAATTAAATGAGGGGGTACACAGGGATATGCAGGGGAGAATGAAAGGGTGAGGTCAGTCTTTGTGTATGGGCTCCAGGAAGTCGAAGGGAAACATATGAAGCAAGAAAACAAGGGAAAAAAAAAAACAATTGAAAGCATCATGAAAGCAATAGGAGAAGACGATATGACCCAGCTGGAAAATTTTTTGGAGAATAGGGGTTTGTAAAAAAAGAACCCGGCCAGTGAGAGTGACCTTCAAGGTAGAAGCGACTTGGACCCGGATCCTGAGGAGAAAGCACGATTAAGGGACATGACGGCATACAGGAGGGGGTATCTCGACCGCGACAGAACACAAGAAAGGAAGAAACTGAGAGAGATGGTACAAAAAGGTGAAAGGAGGAAAGAGAGGGGATGGAGAAAGGGCAGACAGGAGATCCCAGACCCAGGAAGAAGATCAAATACCCGCCTCCCTCACAACTTTCTATAGAAGCCTCCCAACCAGGTCAACCCCCGTGTAACCAAACACTCTAAATCAAAACACCCCTGCCCCATCCAATGCCCCCACCCACTACATTACAAACTTCACCCCCACAGCAACAACCATAGTTCCTTACCCGGTCTCCCACTTCCCCAACCCCAATATACTTCCCAGACCACAGTCTTAGAAAGAAGTTGAAGGTGTGGTATACAAATGCAGATGGAATAAAAAAACAAGTATGAGGAAATGGCACGAAAGAATCAAAGAGCATCCCCAGACATAAAAGCACTCACAGAAAACAACTCACCAGAATAATAAAAGATTCAATTTTCCATCCGGATATCAAATCTTCAGGAAAGACAGAGGGAGGGAGGGGGAGGAGGAGTTGCACTGCTCATTAAAAAAACCCGTGGGGTTTTTAGAAAAATGGAAGGAATGGATGGCATGGGCGAAAGGGACTACTTAGTAGGAACAATCCAGTCTGAGGGGCATAAGGTGTAATTGCAGTAATGTACAAACCCCCCACGAACTGCAGGAGGCCAAGAGAAGAATACGAAAGAGAGCAACAGAGCAATGATCAACACACTAGCCCAGGTGGCCAGGAGAGCACACATGGGGGGAGCAAAGTTTCTAGTTAGGGTGATTTCAATCACAAGGAGATTGACTGGGAAAAACTGGAGCCCCATGGGGGTCCCGAACATGGAGAGCCAAGATGATGGATGTGGTACTGGAGAACCTCATGCATCAACATGTTAGAGACACTAAAGAGAGAGAGGAGAGGATGTACCAGCAAGGTTGGACCTTGTATTCACCATGAGTAGTTCGGACAAACGAGGGTATCCATGTATGAAAGGCCCCCGGGAGCTAGTGATCATGTGGTTCTGTGCTTCGACTACATAGTTGAGCTCCAAGTGGAGAGAGTAGCAGGAATAGGCTGGGAAAAACCAAACTACAAAAGGGGAAACTACTCAGGCATGAGGAACTTCCTTCAAGACATTCATTGGGGGAGGGAACTGACAGGAAAAACCAGTACAAGAAATGATGGACTATGTAGCAAAAAAATGCAAGGAGGCAGAGGAGAGGTTTGTTCCCAAGGGAAACAGAAATAATGGGAAGAACAGAACGATCCTTGGTTCCCAAAGGTGTAGGGAGGCAAAAAACTAGGTGTACTAGAGAAAGGAAAAGGTACAGAAGACAGAGAACTCAGGAAAATAAAGAAATCAGCCCAAGAGCCAGAACGAATATGCACAGATAAGAAGGGGGGCTCAGAGACAATATGAAAATGACATAGCATCAAAGTAAAGACTGACCCGAAGCTGTTGTACAGCCACATCAGGAGGAAAACAACAGTAAGGACAGGTAATCAGACTGAGGAAGGGTGATGGGGAATTCCAAGAAACGACCCAGAGGTATGTCAGGAGCTCAACACAAGATTTAAAGAGGTATTTACAGTGGAAACCAGTAGGACTCCAAGAAATCAGAACAGGGGGCACACCAGCAAGTGCTGGATGAGGTACATATAACCAAGGAGGAGGTGAAGAAGCTTTCTATGCGAACTTGACATCTCAAAGGCGGTGGGACTAGACATCTACCATGGGTCCTTAAAGAGGGAGCAGAGTATTGTGTGTTTCAATTTAACAAGATCTTCAACACATATTTGAAACTGGGCAACTCCCTGAGGTAAGGAAAATGGCAATGTAGTCCCAATTTTAAAAAGGAGACAGACATGAGGCACTAAATACAGACCTGTATCATAACGTGTTAGTATGCAAGGTCATGGAGAAGATCATCAGGAGGAGAGTGGTGGGCACTGGAAAGAAACAAGTGTATAATTGACAACCAGCACGGTTTCAGGGAAGGAAAATCCTGTGTCCAAACCTACTAGAGTTTATGACAAGGTGACAGAAGTAAAACAAGAGAGAGAGGGGTGGATCGACTGCGTAAATTTTTTGGGCTGCAAGAAGGCCTTCGACACAGTTCCTCAAAGAGGTTACTGCAAAAGTAGAGGACCAGGCACACATAAAAAAAGGAAAGGCCCCTGCAATGGATCAGGGGAATATCTGACAGGGAGGCAACAACGAGTCTGGTACGCGACGAGGTGTCAGAGTGGGCGCCTGTGACAAGCGGGGTTCCACAGGGGTCATCCTAGGACCTGTGCTGTTCTTTTGGGATTAGTGAACGACAAAAATGGAAGGGATAAGACTCAGAAGTGTCCTTGTTTGCAGACGATGTGAAGTTAATGAGAAGAATCGAATCGGGCGAGGATCAGGCAGGACTACCCAAAGAGACCTGGACAGGCTACAAGCCTGGTCCCGCAACTGGCTCCTTGAATTTAACCCCGCCAAATGCAAAGTCATGAAGATTGGGGAAGGGCAAAGAAGACCGCAGACACAATATAGTTTAGATGGCAAAGACTGCAACCTCACTCAAGGAAAAGATTCTGGGGGTGAGTATAACACCGAGCATATCTCCTGAAGGCGCACATCAATCGATAACTGGCCGCAGCATACGGGCGGGCCCGGCAAACCCACGGTAGCGTTCCGATACCCCAGTAAGGATTCGTTTAAAAACTCTGTAACACCATCTACGTCAGGGCCCATACTGGAGTATGCAGCACCAGTTTGGAATCCACACCTAGTCAAGCACGTCAAGAAATTAGAGAAAGTGCAAAGGTTTGCAAAAAGACTAGTCCCAGAGCTACGGGGATTGTCCTTGAAGAAAGGTTGGGGGAAAATCGGCCTGACGACACTGGAGGCCAGGAGGGTCAGGGGAGACATGATAACGACATATAAAATACGTGCGGAATAGACGAGGTGGACAAAGACGGGATGTTCCAGAGATGGGACACAGACACAAGAGGTCACAATTGGAAGTTGAGGACTCAGATTAATCAAAGGGATGTTAGGAAGTATTTCTTCAGTCATAGAGTAGTCAGGCCATGGAATAGCCTAGAAAGTGATGTGGTGGAGGCAGGAACCATACATAGTTTTAAGGCGAGGTATGATAGAGCTCATGGGGCAGGGAGAGAGAGGACCTAGTAGCAATCAGCGAAGAGGCGGGGCCAGGAGCTGTGACTCGACCCCTGCAACACAAATAGGTAAGTACAAATAGGTGAGTACACACACTCCCGACGGCGAGCCCATTGAAACCCCGGATGACATTCTCAATCCTTGCCCCAGCCATGACAACCCCCCCCCCTACAAAGCGAGTAAGATCCCAATAGTTAAACTACGATAACCTACGGGGAAGGCTCCCTCCCAAAGCGATCCATATATTTCCCTGTTCCTGCAAACCGTCCTATAAAAAGTAGCTGCCAGTACCCATTTCCTCGCCACCCAATCCCTATTCCCACGCATGCCCCACGACACGTACACGAAATCTACCATTAAATGTGCCAAAGCACGTTGTGTACTCTCTGGCACCCCTCCCACATCCAAAACGAGCACTCTCAACACCGGTATGCCCCCCTCCCACTAGCCTCACAATCCTACTCATCCAATCCCTAACATTCCCCAAACATTCGCAAAAATACACAGCACGATATGCCGTATCCTCGCCACCACACTCCACACCCACTCTCCTCTACTATTCGCCTCGCCCACAGGACTGCTCCTGATGGCAAAATGCCATGCAGGAAACGGAACATAACCTCCCGCACCCGAGGTCTGAGCTTCAACTTACGAAAACGACACCAAATATCTCCCCATCCATACATAGGGTATATTCCCTCCACCGGCACCACCACCCGGCTCCCAATCACTCTCGCCAAAACCCCTATGCGAATCTTGCCAGGCTCCCATAGGACCATGAGGGTATTCAGCACTCTCACCATTCCTCAACTCTGCACTCCACATACCACCTCTACACTCCCTCACTACAGAGAAGCTTTAACCCCCCCAACACCGACCCATAATATTCCCTTTGCAGAAAAACACATTTTACCCAACGCGTAGATCCAATAACCCTAACCCCCCCTGACGTATCCGGCTGCATTACACCTCCCTCCTCAGCAGTCACATCCCAGAACCCCATATAAACCTAAACACCTGCTTTAAAATTCTTGTAATTCCTTGCCCCGTTAAGGGGTAAACTGCCACCACATGCCAAACCTTACTGTATAGTAACGTGTTTATCACGATGCCCCTCTGCAACAATGTCAAATGATACGGGCGCAAACTCCCAATCTATGCTGCACCATTCCACAATACGCTCTGAGTTCACCTCTCTCGACTGCACTTGATTCTTCATAAACACTATTCCCCATATCTTTAAGCTATCCACCACCCTCCACTCCACACCAGCATCCCAATTCCCCTGCCAGTTCCAATTTCCCAACTTTAAGAAGCAAGATTTCTCCACATTAACCCTCATCCCTGTAGCCTCCCCAAATGTACGAATGACCTCTCCCACCTCTCTCAGACTATTTCCCTCCCGCACAAGTACCGTCGTGTCGTCGACGTATCCTACAATCCCCGGCCCACACCCCACCTCCCCTGTCCCCACCCCCCCCACAGATACGTGCCTCAATGAGTTTGTAAAATGGGTCTTGAACACAGGCAAACAGGATTTGAGATAGTGGACATCCTTGCCTGAGACCCCCACCCCATACACACTGCTTCCCCTATGCGACCATTAATTTGCACATGCACCCGCGCCCCTCGATACAATGTCTCCACTCATTCCACAACTTCTTTCCCAAATCCCTGCTTTAGAAGGATCTGCTGCAATGCCTCCCATTCCACACGGTCATAAGCTCCCTGCCAATCCAAAGCAAGTAAGCCCCCCTTTCCCCCCAAACCCTCTGCAAACCCCTTAAGACGTCTGTGACCCTCGACCATAGATCTGCCAGGCAACCCATATTGCCGTCCAGATATGACACGCCCCACAACACATTTCAGGCGATTTCCCAGTATTTTCCCAGTATTGAGGGTATTCTGGACCTCTCCCTTAGGGACCAGAACAACCACTGCTGTGGATTGCAACTCCCCCAACACCCCCTTCTCCTTCATGATATTCATCAACTCCACCAGGAATCCACACATTAACTTCCAATTCTGCAGGTAAAATTCACAGGGTAATCCATCAATCCCCAGAGCCTTTCCCATACGCATACTCACTAATGCCAGCCAAACCTCGCCCTCATCTATCTTCCCACCCAGTGCTACTCAATCACTACGCCCCAATGAACATGGCACTAGCTCACAGACGCTATGCAATTCTGCACCTCCCACTGCACTACATCCCAAATACTGCTCATACCATGCATCCGCATAACCACTCATTCCCTTAGTCATCCTCAACACTTGCCCCTCACAATAATCCCCCACTTCAGAGTGGATGATTAACCTACCAACCTCTGTGGCCGTCCGACGACCTCGTAAAACACACACCGACGATCGATCGCCCCATAACACCTCCTCAACCCCCCCCCCGCACACGCACCGCATTAAACCGTTCATTTTGCAGCTCACGAATCCTTCCCTTCAACGGTTCTATCTCCTCTACAGGATATACTCCCCCATGTCCACCTCTCCCATAGCAATCCCTCAACCTACCCTCTAGGTACTGAAGGAGCCCATATGATTGTTGCATCATGCGTTTCCCCTCCCTCACATAAAACTTACGTATTAGTGCCTTAGCCACCTCATCCCACCACCCCAGTATTATTATTATAATCAAGGGGGAAGCGCTAAACCCGGAGGATTATACAGCGCCTGGGCGGGGATGTGGAAGACATTCAGGCTTAATTCAGATCCAATTCCCTAAATCAAGAGCCCCTCACCAACATCAAGGAACCTTCCTTGAGGGGACCACCCCAGTAAATCCTCTATGCCCCGCCTTTCCTCACTGAGCTCTGCCCACAATGTCTCAAATCCTCCCTGCCCCTCCTCATCACCTAGGATCCTCGTGTTTAGTTTCCAATAACTCTTCCACCTCCTGGCCAGCCCATCCCACCCCAGGTCTATCACAACCGCCCTGTGATCTGAATATTCCACCTCCACGTACGCAAGGACTCCACTCTAACTTGCTTTGTGATGTACACCCGGTCTAGCCTCGCCGCATATCCTTGTCTAACAAAAGTGTGCTCCACCTCCCAAGCTCCATCCCCAAATACGTCACGTAGACACACATCTCTCAGAAGATCACCTAGGATAGCTGAAAAATGCCGTGCCCCAAGCGGCTCAACGTCTGCCCTGCGAATAACTCAATTCCAATCCCCTCCCACAATAGCAACAGGTGGTAAAGAACGGAAAGAATAAACAAGCTCATCCCTCACAAAATCCGCTTTCAGACGTGCATCACTCTCTGCGTGTGCGTACACACACACTAACACCACTCGCTCGCCCATCCACCATCCATCCACTCTGATAATACGCCCCTCGCCCCCATTTCACTTCTGCTAACCACAAAAGCATCCCGTCTGCATCACAAAAGCCCTATAACCATTCACCTCCAATACACGCCCCACCTTGATATTGTGCTTTTGCACAAATACAACATCCACTCTATGCCGGCACAAGAAACTTGCAAACCATGCACGCTTCACATCCTGACACAAACCATTAATGTTAACTGTCATACACCTTAGGCCAGCGGTGGTTTCTTCCCCCTGTGCTTTGACACCTTCCTCACAACGCCACCATGTCCTTTCGGACCTCCTTTATGCATATCCCTACTGGCAGCCCTAACCCCTCCCCGGTCCAGCTCCAGGTCCAAAGTCCCCGAGGGACCACCACCATCCTCCTCCACCACCACCACCTTGCCAGTCCTCTGTGCTGGAGTCAGGACATCATCTGAATCCGATGTCACAGCCTCACGCTTGCGCGCGACTCCACCTGTTTCCATCCTCACCTCCTGTGATACCTCATGGTGAACCTCCACCTCCACCACATGTCTGACCTTCCCACCCTCTGGGCACAGTGCCCCGTGAGACACCACCAAGTCGATGGGCTCAGTTTGCTGTCCACACAGGTCTGCAGCATTCCTCACATCAGCCCTCGTCACCAACTCGCCCTCCCCATCGGACTGGGGAAACAGCAAGGTGAGCACATTCTCTAGGACCTCGTCAATGGCTTCCTCCGCCGAACCATGCCGTCCTCCACCATCAGGCAAAATGGGTCCCACAGGGCCCCCAGCCACAGGGGCCGTCAGGTCTGCACCCGCCACTGCCTCTGCCTCCTCCACCTCCTCACTCCACAGACGACCAGGCCCACGTCCTTCCTGTAGCTCTAGAGCACGTCCAACTTGCCCAGGTTCCCCTGCGGCAGTACATTCAACACCATGGAGTCGAGTCTGTTGTTCACAATATGCAGCAATGTGATCATAACCACCACAACGCCTGCATGTCCTGCGTTACCCAGCATAGGACACCATGAGCTGAGTCCTGAAGGCCTCCAATATAACATATGACGGTATGGGGTGCCGTATAGTCATTTTCAGTGAAAACGTGCCCTCTGGGTATCCCACGTATGCACCTTCCACCCACTTGCCGGGCTGTGCCAGGTGAACGGTCCCGTAGTCCTTAAAAACATTGCGTAGGTCCGTTTCATCAGCCTCAAACGGTACATTTCGCACTCTAACCCATGTATAGTGCCTGGAGACGTCATGAAGGCGGACACTCACCATAGAATTGACGTCCACTCGCACATCCTGGTATTTCTCTACCAGCCTTTGGTAGACGCCGGTGTTCAACAACTTAACAAACACCCTGTATGCACCATTAAGTGCTACACCATACAATTCTTCATCCTGAATACCATACGTATCCCGA
Source organism: Cherax quadricarinatus (assembly GCF_026875155.1). NCBI lineage: Eukaryota > Metazoa > Arthropoda > Malacostraca > Decapoda > Parastacidae > Cherax > Cherax quadricarinatus. Next base: position 71,389,998 of record NC_069404.1, read on the forward strand.
ATGATTAATGGCAACAGCACAGGAGCAGCTTGCGGTGGAATTGCCCCGCGAACCAGCTGGATGCCCACAGTATTTACCCTCCTCCTTACACTCTGCACCATATTGGAAAAAACAGGAAGTCTTCCAATCGCCGAGAGAGGGCAGCAGGCGTACGTCTGCTCACACCAACAGACGAGCAGAGAATCAAATGATAATTATTTGAAGCCCAATACTAGGGTAACCATATAAAAGATGGATCACACATAACTCATAAGTCTTGCACAAATATGAAGGTGTACAAGTTACTAGCACAACCCTAAGTCCACTGTGTATATGTGTGTGTATATACCATCTAGTGGAAGAAGTGTGAGTGATGTGTTAGGAATATTCTTAGCAACAGTGGCGACCCTTATTCCCAGAGGCAATGTGATAGTACATTCGGGAACCGAACCAGGATGTGTAAGGTGCTTGTATTTAAGGCTATGTTAATGGAGACAGAACAACTGTCCCCTCAGCGAATGTGTGTGTCTAGGGGAGAGGATTATTAAGGACTGTACTTGGCAGTATATCAAATCGTAGCCATGCATGCTGCTCGTTGTAAGCAGTTTGTCTAACGAGACACTAGCACCTTCCACCGTTTACTAAATGCTACCAATTAATATCAACCCTATGATAACTATTATAAAAATGGGAAATAACATATAAAAAATATGAGTTAAAGCGGCAGAGAACTGGATATTTCCGGGTGTCAGAAAATGACAGGTATCCCTTGAACAATAACAATCTTAACATTAAACATTAAATAATAAACACACAGACAATTAGCGAACAACCTACTAATGTACACTACAACCAGTCTTCATCTATTCCTCAAAACACATCAACTACCAATCCTAGTTTTTGTTCTCATCATCATCCACTCCCCCTGTCCTCATTCGTTTCTCACTCTTCATTCAATCCCCATCGGCTCCCGGTACGATTCAATTCCCTAGTCCTCCTCCATTCCCTGGTCACCATCCCTTCCCCAGTTCTCATTCATAACTTCCTTCGGTAGTGATAAGAATCAATTGCAACCGCTTTCGCCTCATTTTCATTCGCTTGTCAGCCAGTTCTCAGTCATTCTTCTAATTTTGCTTATTACACGACCATTGCCAAAAGGCCATATATGCAAGAAAATTATCTGTTGTGAAGAGCAAGTCAGGAAAGCCTACCTCCGTGGACAACTTGGTACCGCATATTTCTTTATGCTTGAATATACCTGCTGAGAGCTGCTATCTACCGCAGCTCCTTTCAAAGCCCAGCCATATCAAAGGTATACCTGATACTACAGTTCTCTTAGATGAATTTTTACACATCAACAGTCGGCTAACGCCCAGGATTGAACCCTGGGTCTTCGATTGTGAGTCGTTGTTGCTAGCATTAAGCTGAAGTTCAGCAGCACCGACTTATAATGTTTGTTTACCACGAGCTATGAAGTTGTGTTAATTTCTGGGATTACCATTTAAATGTTACGTGAGACGCGCATGGTATTGGAGGTCAATGCATAGAATGTTTAAGTGGAACATCCAGTCTATTCTGGTGTGATGTTTGTTTACTATATAGTTCCTCTTGTGGTGAACTCATAACAATACTTGGAGGTAATAGTAGTTACAATTATAACCATAATTTTTAAAGGGGTTGACCGGTAATCCAGGGAAAGGCTTCGGTCAGATGACCAAAAGCTCCAGTGGCGGGTCATCATATGGTTAAGACCCGCGTCAGGAAATTATTGTCCTGTTTCCTGGCGAATCTTGCCTAACCTAACCTAACTAGGAGGTAACTGTAGCCTACTACTTAAACAAGATGGGTCCTACACAGATGACAGCAAGGAAATGAGTGAGCTACTCAAGTCCCAATATGACTCAGTTTTTAGCAAGCCGCTAACCAGACTGAGAGTCGAAGATCAAAATGAATTTTTTATGAGAGAGCCACAAAATTTGATTAACACAAGCCTACCCGATGTTATCCTGACGCCAAATGACTTCGAACAGGCGATAAATGACATGCCCATGCACTCTGCCCCAGGGCCAGACTCATGGAACTCTGTGTTCATCAAGAACTGCAAGAAGCCCCTATCACGAGCCTTTTCCATCCTATGGAGAGGGAGCATGGACACGGGGGTCGTCCCACAGTTACTAAAAACAACAGACATAGCCCCACTCCACAAAGGGGGCAGTAAAGCAACAGCAAAGAACTACAGACCAATAGCACTAACATCCCATATCATAAAATCTTTGAAAGGGTCCTAAGAAGCAAGATCACCACGCATCTAGAAACCCATCAGTTACACAACCCAGGGCAACATGGGTTTAGAACAGGTCGCTCCTGTCTGTCTCAACTATTGGACCACTACGACAAGGTCCTAAATGCACTAGAAGACAAAAAGAATGCAGATGTAATATATACAGACTTTGCAAAAGCCTTCGACAAGTGTGACCATGGCGTAATAGCGCACAAAATGCGTGCTAAAGGAATAACAGGAAAAGTCGGTCGATGGATCTATAATTTCCTCACTAACAGAACACAGAGAGTAGTCGTCAACAGAGTAAAGTCCGAGGCAGCTACGGTGAAAAGCTCTGTTCCACAAGGCACAGTACTCGCTCCCATCTTGTTCCTCATCCTTATATCCGACATAGACAAGGATGTCAGCCACAGCACCGTGTCTTCCTTTGCAGATGACACCCGAATCTGCATGACAGTGTCTTCCATTGCAGACACTGCAAAGCTCCAGGCAGACATCAACCAAATCTTTCAGTGGGCTGCAGAAAACAATATGAAGTTCAACGATGAGAAATTTCAATTACTCAGATATGGTAAACATGAGGAAATTAAATCGTCATCAGAGTACAAAACAAATTCTGGATACAAAATAGAGCGAAACACCAACGTCAAAGACCTGGGAGTGATCATGTCGGAGGATCTCACCTTCAAGGACCATAACATTGTATCAATCGCATCTGCTAGAAAAATGACAGGATGGATAATGAGAACCTTCAAAACTAGGGAGGCCAAGCCCATGATGACACTCTTCAGGTCACTTGTTCTATCTAGGCTGGAATATTGCTGCACACTTACAGCACCTTTCAAGGCAGGTGAAATTGCCGACCTAGAAAATGTACAGAGAACTTTCACGGCGCGCATAACGGAGATAAAACACCTCAATTATTGGGAGCGCTTGAGGTTCCTAAACCTGTATTCCCTGGAACGCAGGAGGGAGAGATACATGATTATATACACCTGGAAAATCCTAGAGGGACTAGTACCGAACTTGCACACGAAAATCACTCATTACGAAAGCAAAAGACTTGGCAGACGATGCACCATCCCCCCAGTGAAAAGCAGGGGTGTCACTAGCACGTTAAGAGACCATACAATAAGTGTCAGGGGCCCGAGACTGTTCAACTGCCTCCCAGCATACATAAGGGGGATTACCAACAGACCCCTGGCAGTCTTCAAGCTGGCACTGGACAAGCACCTAAAGTCAGTTCCGGATCAGCCGGGCTGTAGCTCGTATGTTGGTTTGCGTGCAGCCAGCAGCAACAGCCTGGTTGATCAGGCTCTGATCCACCAGGAGGCCTGGTCTCAGACCGGGCCGCGGGGGCGTTGACCCCCGGAACTCTCTCCAGGTAAACTCCAGGTAACCTCACAGCTGCAATACTTACAGTACATGATTCACAATCATTCTCCTAATCTCACTATTCTCACGTTACCACCACAGTTAGAGTGACAGCCAGTCACAGTCCTAAGATAATTTAACCTATTTTTGGAAAGGGTAGATTTACTAAATGTCATTTACCAAATGGTACGTCCAGACCAAGATGTCTATGAAGTTAAAATATTTGATGAGTCTACTTTACATATAAAAGTGAGGGGAGGGGGAGGGGTACGCTGCTTGTTGCTGGCCTAAGACACAGATGTGATGGGTCTGGACAACAGTGGCTTTAACACCAATTTCTCTCAAATAATTTATGACATCCTGCAGTCTTCTCCGTAGTCTGTATCCCTGAAGGCATTCTGCCTGTCCCTCCCCCCCCCCCCACCACACGAACACACGGTATCCCTCCCCCATCACCACTACCACTGCCTCACCACCATCACAGGGACACTACCACCACCATTACCATTTCGCTACTAATTCCACCTTCACCTGCCACACCTACCAGCATTGTCGCCACCCACCACACCAGCAGCGTCTCACCACTTGCTGCCATCACACCACCAACACACCACCTGCTGCCATCACACCACCAACACACCACCTGCTGCCATCACACCACCAACACACACCTGCTGCCATCACACCACCAACACACCACCTGCTGCCATCACACCACAACACACCACCTGCTGCCATCACACCACC
>NC_069404.1:71399378-71419756 GCF_026875155.1 Cherax quadricarinatus
ACTGACCACATCGACTCAAGGTTGAGGGACTGATTACCTCATTCTCCTCCTATTCTTCAAGATTCTCCTTTGTATGGACTGATGAAGCCACTGTGTGGCGAAACGTTTCCTCAGTAAAGATACCCAAGAGTTGCACATGTGTCTAATTTATCATACATATGGTTGTACATGCATGTGTAGTGTGACTTAAGTGTAAGTAGAAGTAGCAAGATATACCTGTTATCCAGCGTGTTTATGAGACAGGAAAAGAGACATCAGCAATCCAACTAGGTTTCTGTTTCACACTCACTTGGCAGGATGGTAGTACCTCCCTGGGTGGCTGCTGTCTACCAACCTACTACCACAGGATGGTAGTACCTCCCTGGGTGGTTGCTGTCTACCAACCTACTACCACAGGATGGTAGTACCTCTCTGGGTGGTTGCTGTCTACCAACCTACTACCACAGGATGGTAGTACCTCCCTGGGTGGTTGCTGTCTACCAACCTACTACCACAGGATGATAGTACCTCCCTGGGTGGTTGCTGTCTACCAACCTACTACCATAGGATGGTAGTACCTCCCTGGGTGGTTGCTGTCTACCAACCTACTACCACAGGATGGTAGTACCTCCCTGGGTTACCTGGACCTTACCTGGAGGTTATTCCGGGGATCAACGCCCCCGCGGCCCGGTCCATGACAAGGCCTCCCGATGGATCAGGGCCTGATCAACTAGGCTGTTACTGCTGGCCGCACGCAGTCCAACGTACGAGCCACAGCCCGGCTGATCCGGCACTGACTTTAGGTATCTGTCCAGCTCTCTCTTGAAGGCAGCCAGGGGTTTATTGGCAGTTCCCCTAATGCTTGATGGGAGGCTGTTGAACAGTTTTGGGCCCCGGACACTTATGGTGTTTTCCCTTAGTGTACCAATGGCGCCCCTACTTTTTATTGGGGGCATTCTGCATCGCCTGCCCAGTCTTTTACTTTCGTAGGGAGTGATTTCTGTGTGCAGATTTGGGACCATTCCTTCCAAGATTTTCCAAGTGTAGATTATGATATATCTCTCCCTCCTGCTTTCCAACGAGTACAAGTCAAGTGGTTCCAAGCGTTCCCAGTAGTTAAGGTGCTTGACAGAACTTATACGTGTACACTCTCTAGATCTGCGATTTCACCTGCTTTGAATGGCGATGTTAATGTACAGCAGTATTCCAGCCTAGAGAGAAGTGATTTGAAAAGGATCATAATTGGCTTGGCGTCTCTCGTTTTGAAAGTTCTCATTATCCATCCTATCATTTTCTTTGCACGTGCGATCGTGGCACTGTTGTGATCCTTGAAAGTGAGATCCTCAGACATTACTACTCCCAGGTCCCTTACATTATTTTTCCGCTCTATTGTATGGCCGTAGTCAGTAGTATACTCTGTTCTAGTTATTATCTCCTCCAGTTTTCCATAACGGAGTAGTTGGAATTTGTCCTCATTGAACATCATATTGTTTACCGTTGCCCACTGGAAAACTTTGTTTATATCTTCTTGGAGGTTAACCGCGTCCTCAGCAGATGACAGCCTCATGCAGATCCTAGTATCATCCGCAAAGGATGATACGGTGCTGTGGTGTATATCTCTGTCTATGTCTGATATGAGGATAAGGAATAAGATGGGGGCGAGTACTGTGCCTTGTGGAACAGAGCTCTTCACTATGGCAGCCTCCGATTTAACTCTGTTGACCATTACTCTTTGTGTTCGATTTGTTAGGAAGTTGAAGATCCATCTCCCCACTTTCCCAGTTATTCCTTTAGCACGTATTTTATGGGCTATTACGCCATGATCGCATTTGTCAAATGCTTTTGCAAAGTCTGTGTATATTACATCTGCATTCTGATTTTCTTCAGTGCATCCAAGGCCATGTCATAGTGATCCAGTAGTTGTGGGAGGCAGGAGCGACCTGCCCTGAACCCATGTTGCCCTGGATTGTGCCGATTTTGGGAATCCAGGTGATTTGCAATCCTGCTTCTTAGCACTCTTTCAAAGATTTTTATGATGTGTGGGACGCCAGAGCTATTGGTTTATAGTTCTTAGCTAATGCTTTGCTGCCACCTTTATGAGTGGGGTTATATCCGTTGTTTTAAGTGACTGTGAATTTCACCCATGCCAAGCTATAGGGCATCAACTTCGTCAACCTCCTCAGCATCTTTCCAGTGTATTTATGAGGTCCTTTCTGGGATATATGGGGATCGAAACCTGAGCAGCATAATGTAAAATGAAGCCCGCTAAAGATAATCGAGGGTACAGTATACTCTCAGAACTTGGCGAGGCCTGGTTGGTTTAATGAAGCTGTGACAAGACCACTGACGTGACTAGGTCATTAAAGGCTACCCACGTAAACCTTTTCAAAAGCAGGACAAGAAAACATTAATTCCCCTAAAACAGAGACACGAGGTAAATCGCAACATTTGTACACTGAGAGAAATACACATCTGCAGTGTATATATCCTGTGTGAGACTTCCATTATATACACTCTCTGATATGAAACCCAAGAATTCTATTGAGCGTTTATTTGGGGAGGGGTGGGGGGGGACTTTTAAATTTCCTGTTGTCCAAACTCTTACATCTTTTTTCACATTAATTGGTTTATAGAAGCTTTTAGTATTCCATAGTTATTTTATTTTCCTAGAATTATAAATTTAATAATATTTGCCTTATTGAACTACAAATCTACCATCAACCACTTTCTAGGACCCACAACATCAACCTATCCAAGTACATTTTTGAAGCCCTGTAGAGTCCTCATCAGTATTTTTTTTTTGGGGTTTTTTTTTTTTAAAAATTTTTTTTTGGGGGGGGGGGGGGGGGGGGGTTTTTTTTTTTTTTTTGTTAATCCGTGAAATAACTTATAACAACCAATATTTATTATTCCCTCATTTTATTTCGTTTATTCATTGTGAACAACATGGGTCCCAACACTAAGCCTTGTGGCACGAGACAGGGTCCACTGGTTAACTATTCCCCTACTGATTTCACCCATTTATGGCTACTTGAATAAAATTTAATAGTTTTTCCCCAGTCTTTAGCTAAAACGTAAGCAGTAACTTAGTGGTAAAATGATGATTTGAAAGTGAAGATTTCACTGCACCTAAATATATTTTTCTTTGGGATTATTCCGAAGGCAAAATGTTTTGAATTTAAGTGACTGTGGAATTTCACACCCATGTCCGAGCATTCCTCCATAGATTACTAAGGCACGCGAGAGGGGTTTCTTGCAGTTCTTTAATAAACAGAGTTCACGAGTCAGGAGCCCGGGCTGAGTGCATAGCATGTTGTTAAATGGCTTTTTCGAAATCTATCGGATTATGTAATGTCGGAAATCTGGGCATACATTTGTGGAGTTTTGAGGGATGATAGTACCCCCCTGGGTAGGTTGCTGTCTACCAACCTACTACCCAGGATGGTAGGTACATCCCTTGGGGGTTTGCTGCTACCAACCTACTACCACATGAATTGGTAGTACCTGCCTGTGTGGTTGATGTCTACCAACCTACTACCACAGGATGGTAGTATCCTCCCTGGGTGGTTGCGTCTACAAACCTACTACCCACAGGATGGTAAGTACCTCTCTGGGTGGTGCTGCTGTCTACCAACCTACACCACAGTGATGTGTGAGACGGCCTCCCTGGGTGGCTGCTGTCAACCAACCTACTTACTCACAGACGGTAGTACATCCGGGTGGTTTTTGCTATGTCTACCAACCTACTACCACAGGATGGTACGTATGGGGGCCAACCGTCCCCTGAAGTGGATTCTGTCCTACTACAACCTACTACCACAGGATGGTAGTAACTCCGCAGGGTGTTGCTGTCTACCAACCTACTAACCACAGGACGGTAGCACCTCCCTGGGTGGTTGGCTGTCTACCAACCTACTACCACAGGACGGTAGTACCTTCCGGGTGGTTGCTGTCTACCAACCTACTACCACAAGACGGTAGTACCTCCTGGGTGGTTTGCTGTCCTACCATCCACTACCACAGATGGAAAACCTCCGGGGTGTTTGCTGTCCTCCCAACCTACTACCGACAGACGGTAGTCCCTCCCTGGTGGTTGCTGTTACCAACCTACTACCACAGGGACGGTAGTACCTCCCTGGGTGTTGCTTGTCTACCAACCTACTACCACATAACGGTAGTACCTCCCCTGGTGTTGCTGTCTACCAACCTACTCCAAAGGACGTAAGTACCTCCCTGGGTGGTTCTGTCCGTATCAAACTACTATCACAGATCGGTAGTACCTCCCTGGGTGGTTGCTGTTACCAACCTACTACCACAGGACGTGTAGTACCTCCCTGGGTGGTTGCTTCTACCAACCACTACCACAGGGACTGTAGTACCTCCCCTGAGTGGGTTGCTGTCTACCAACCTACAACGCACAGTATGGTAGTACCTCCCTGGGTGGTTTGTCTGTCTACCAACCTACTACCACAGACGTAGTCACCTCCCTCGGTGGTTGCTGTCCTACCAACCTACTACCACATGTATGTAGTAACCTCCCTGGGTGGTTGCTTTCAACAACCTACTACCCATGATGGTATAACCTCCCTGGTGGTGTGCTGTCTACCAACCTACACCACAGGATGGTAGTACCTCCCTGGGTGGTTGCTGTCCTACCAAACCTCCTACCGACAGATGTGTAGTAGGTTGGTAGACCTAACAAGAGTCTCCCAGCTCAAGCTGACACTACGGAGTTCTTCCCAGTCCATAGCTGACACTACTACTGGAGTCTCCCAGCTCAAGCTAGCACTACTGTTGGTCCTCGCCAGGCTTCAAGCTGACACTAGCTGAATCTCCCAGCTCAAGCTGAACACTTACAGAAGTCTCCCAGCTCAAGCTGACACTGACTGAGTCTCCCCACTCAAGCTGGCCATACACTACTGGGAGTCTCCCAGCATCAAGCTGACACTACTGGAGTCTCCCAGCTGAAGCTGACACACCTCAACACCGTATCAAAGTTCCATCCTGCGTGAAGGAATATGACAGTAACACCTAGCTGACCTTCGCTCCCAGTGTCATGATCACGTAGATGGCAGCACCACACTGCTCTGCTATCTAATTTCGTTATGTAAAAAAAACATGAAACACTGTCTACCTCTTTTATCATCCGCCTCTGTCACCTCCCTAACCATTCTTTTTTTTTTTTTTTTTTTTTTTTGCTAATTCTTCTTGCTTCTGTTCTTTCACACGATACCATATGTTAATTACGTTTATATTATTGTATTATTTATTTACTTGCTTTTATAACTGTACAGTTTCAATGCTCTCTCGTCTCTCGTCATGTCCTCATTCGTCGTATCCTCTCTCATCAGTCCTCTCCCTCCTCTCTCTCTCTCTCTCTCTCTTAGACATTAATTTCCATTCTTGCCACCTCCCAAGGGGCCCCTCCCTGTTAACACTAATTCTCGCCAATTGCCGCCCACGGTTTTACACCCCGCCCACACAGTGTGTGTGGAAGCAAGAACTACACCACCCACACCTATGCGCTACGCACATTAAATGATCCCCCCCACATGTTTAGTGATGGGTGGGGTGTGAGCAGTGGTGGGTTTTATGGGTGGGTGATTTACTGTGAGGTGGGTGGGTCATTTACTATGGTTTGTGGTGGTTTACCTGGGGTTTACCTAGGATTTACCTGAAGTTTATCTTGAATTTACCTAGAGACGCTTCTGGAGATCACTGCCCACGCTGCTCGGCCCAAGACCAGGTCTCTTGGTTGCTAGCCTGATCGAGCAAGCTGTTAGTGCCCGCCACTCGCAGTCCAGTGCATGTACCACAACCCGGCTGATCAGAAGCAATGGAGTTGTTGGTAATCTCTCCCTTATGTATGAAGGGATTATTATGAGATTAGAGGATATAATAGTCTACCCCAAAGAAAAAAAAGCTTGGGGCAGACTATTATATCTTCTAATTTCATAATTCATGACTTCTCCATAATCCTCTTGTCCCCACATGGGATATGGTGGATGGTGGCAGTGGTGGGGGGAGGCTGACCCGCATGCCCACATCTGAGAGCCAGAGGAGGCGACAGGCCGCACGTCTTCGCATTCTGAGATAAACTTCCCCTCACTCATTCAGTTGGCGCCCTAGCAACTATTGCATAGCTCTGAGATGCACTGAGATTTGCAGAAAAGTACTTGAGCTGAATGATTTCCGCTACCTGTGACTTGTATGTATGTATATATATATATATATATATATATAAAATATATAGTATATATATATATATAGTTATATATAGTATATTTTTATAATTTGGTAAACCACGAACGAGTGGTATTGATCAATAACACCACAGCGCAAGTCCAAGAGAATCGAACACATGCTGTACGGCCAGACTCATGGTAAGCGAGAACCACAGGACCACGCCAAGCCGCTACAAGATGGCGCAGCCAGCAGCCAGTCCTTTCTAAAATTTTCCAAATTATATTTATAGATATATTTTCCTAGCCCATTTATATGTTAAATATAAATTTTGTTTTTTGTACCAAAATAACCTTAAAAAATTACCTAGAACATTCTAACTAACGCAAATTTAAAATTAGCCTAATCCAGCTAAAAATAATTTAGATATGGACGGGTAATTTAATAATATACAAACACAATGAAATACGTATATTTTTCCGTTGAACTGGAGTTTATCTGGAGAGAGTTCCGGGGGTCAACGCCCCCGGCGCCCGGATCTGTGACCAGGCCTCCTTAGTCAGTATTCCAGGATGCGACCCACACCAGTCGAACAAACACCCATGTACCCATTTTACTGATGGGGAAACATAGACAATCAGGTGTAAGAAACACGTCCAAAGTTTCTTACTCGGCTAGGGATCGAAACCCAGCCCTCACGTTGAAGTCGAGAGCGTTAACCACCAGGCCACCAAGCCTTTAGTTTCAGAAACGAAATTATTACATGACACAAATTTTCACTTGCCTTATTCGCAGAAGAGCCATTGTTTATTTAAGCCAAATAGCAAGTTTTACTATTCGGCAACGACATTATATATAATATAATATATATATATATATATACTATATATATATATATATATCTATTATATATATAGTATATATATAATGTGTGTATTGTGACACTCACCTAATTTATACTCACCTAATTGTTGGTTGAGCAGGGGTCGTGGCTCCGCTCCTTGCCCCGCCCTCTTCCCTGAGTGCTACTACGTCTCTCTCTCCCCCTGCACCATGAGCTTTATCATACCCTCATCTTAAGAGCTATGTATGGTTCCTCCCCACTACCTCGCTAGGCTATTCCCACTTCCTGACACACTGTGACTGAAGAAATACTTCCTAACATCCCTTTGACTCATCTGGGTCTTCAACTTTCAATTGTGACACCCTAGTTTCTGTGTCCCATCTCTGAACATCCTGTCTCTTTCCACCTTGTCTAATTCCACGCAGTATTTTGTATTTTGTTATCATGTCTCCCCTAACCCTCCAGTCCTCCAGTGTCGTCAGGGCCGAATTCACTTAACCTTTCTTCGTAGGACATTCCCCTTAGCTCTGGAACTAACCTTGTGGCAAACCTTGGCACTTTCTCTAATTTCTTGACGTGCTGATCAAGTGTGGGTTCCAAACAGGTGCTGCATACTCCAACACAGGCCTGACGTACACGGTGTACAGTGTCTTGAACGATTCCTTACTAAGGTATCGGAACGCTATTCTCAGGTTTGCCAGGCGCCCATATGCCGCAGCAGTTATCTGGTAGATGTGTGCTTCCGGAGACTTGCTCGGTGTTATACTCACCCGTAGATCTTTCTCCTCGAGCGAGGTTTGCGGCCTTGGTCACCTAGCCTATACTCTGCGGTCTTCTTCGCCCTTCCCCGATCTTCATGACTTTGCATTTGGAAGGGAGGAGCTCCTCACATACCTCTTGATGGTTTCTTGTGAGTTCCCCACCTTCTTTCCTCAGCCTGATCACCTGGTCTTTGACTGTTGTCTTCCTCCTAATGTGGCTATTACATAAAAGTTTCTGGTCAGAACTTACCTTACGATGCTATGTGGGTTTTCGTACTGTCTCTGGGGCCTCGCCTCGCTTATGTGTGCTATACTAGTTTCTGCTCTTTCGAATAGTCCTCTCTATTTTCCTGTCCTTTGCCTCCTGTACCTTTTCCAATCGTCTGTGCACTTAGTTTTTGCCTCCCTAAACCAATGGACTCGCTTGGTCTTCCTATTTATTCATTGCCTTGGGAACAAACCTTAGTCCTCTGCCTTCTTGCCTTGTGTGTGTGTGTGTGTGTGTGTGTGTTGTGTTGTGTGTGTGTGTGTGTGTGTTTGTTGTTGTTGTGTGGTGTAAGAAACCAACACCCTCAACGTATAATAGTAAAAATACAACCCCTGAATCATACAGCACAATGCCTAAATTCACCTGTCAACCACATCCAACGCTACAACACATGGCAACAATTGCCATCATGCAACATCTGCAGCATATGTCACGCGACTAAAACTCATTAAGACGGTTTCTGTTATGTGTTATCTAGGTCGTCTTATCTGTAGTGACAAGAGATGATAATAATATTATAAGCTCAAGAAAATATATCATCGGTAATTCCATGATTTTTACACACAACACAACACACACACACACACACACACACCACACCACAACCACACACACACACACACACACACACACACACCTAACACACACACAGTGTAAATGTTGACATTTTTAAGCACATGTAGTATTAATAGCTTAGAAAGCATCGGCTGGTATAAACCCGTAGGAACACTATAAAAATGGCCAATTCCCTCAGATACTTCGGCACTTCTCTAATATATATATATAATATAATATATATATAAAGATATATATATATATAAATATACATACATACATGTTTATAGAGGGCCACTGATAAATCAGCTCACTGTTTTAGTTGTAGCTACACTGAGAGTAAAAGGTAGATGGGATACAAGGAGAATAGAAGCATCTGGAAGAGAGAGAGGTGAAGGTTTATAAACTAAAAGAGGAGGTAGTTAGGGTAGGATATAAACAGCTATTGGAGTGATAGATGGGCTAATGAGACATAGGTAATGGAGTCACGAAGAGGTATTGGTGGTAGTGTTTAAAAATGCGGTAAGGAAAGGAGGATAAGAGTGTACAGTAGGTCCCTCAGCCTGTGAAGTCGATGTTTCAGTCCATCAATCTTGAATGGACTGAAGAGGACTGAACACATCGGACCTCCAGGCTGAGGGACTGATGTACTCATACTCCTCCTCTCCTTACCTTCCACATTGTATTGGACTGATGAAGCCACTGTGTGGCGAAACGATCCTGAATAAAGATTCCCATATGCTGACTAAAGTGTCCAATCTTCAACTTGTCGTTGTTCATACCATTCAACACAACTGAGTGTTAGAGTGGTTCAGCAAGAATTTTGTGGATACATGAAAGTAGGGTGCGGGAGGGAAAAGGAGCGATTGGTGGAATGATGAGTAAAGAGAGTATTAAGGGCGAAAATGTTAGTATATGAGAAATTATTTACAAATTAAGAAGTGTTGCCAGGAGGGAAAGAGTATTTGGAAAAAATAAAAGGTTAAGAGAGCGGTGAAGCATTGTATAAGTGAGAGCAAATGACAGAGAGTGGGTGAGATGTTTATTCAATAAATTTTTGTTGAAAAATAATAAAAGTTTTGAGTGAGATTAACAAGATAAGGAAGCCAGAGAACAAATTGATTTTGTTAGTTAAAGAAACATAGGAGAGGAGAATTGTATAAAGTGGGAGAGTTAGAAATATTGGGAAGATGGAGGGACATATTTGAGGAATAGTGTTGAATGTTGATGAAGAAAGGGAAGCTGTGATTTCATGTATAGGCAAGGAGGAATAACATCTTATAGGAGTGAGGAAAGGCCATTTGTGAGATGTGTGGGAAGTTCCGTGGAGTGCAGTAGTGTAAAATGAAAGGGGAAGCAGCCGGGATTGATGAGATAAAGATAGAATGTTAAGAAGCAGGTGGGGATAGATAGTTTTTTGGAATGTGGTTGGTGCCTATTATTTAATAAATGTATGTGAAGAGAGGGTAAGGTATCTAGGGATTGACAGAGAAGCATGCATAGTTTTCCTTTGTATAAAGAGCAAAAGGGAACAAAAGAGAGTGCAAAAATTATAGGGGGAATAATTCTTTTGAATAACCTGGTAAAGGTATGGTAGAGTTATTATTGAAAAGAATTAAGAGTAAGACGGAGAATAGGATAGCAGGATGAAAAGGAAAGGTAGGGGGTGTGGTGACCAGGGTGTTTACATGAAAGCTATAAGTAACCAGTAGTTAGATAAGCAAAGAGCTTTGTGGCATTTATGGATTTTGTAAAAGGCGTATGACAGGGTGGATAGGGGGGCAATGTGGCAGATTTGCAGTGTATGGTATAGGAGGTAGGTTACTACTGACAGGTCAGTGAAGAGTTGTTTTACGAGGATAGTGGAGGCTCAAGTTAGAGATAATGTAGGAAAGAGGGAGATTATTTCCCAGTAAAAGTAGCTAAGAAGTTAAATGCGAGGGTCTTGGCAAGAGTGTTTGGATTGTAAAAGATAAAAGAATCACATATAAAGTGGGAGGTTGTCCACATTTGCCTTTGCTGAAGGACACAGTGCTCTTGGGAATTCTGAAGAGAAGTTGCAGAGGGTTGGTGGATGAATTTGGTAGGGTATGTAAAAGAAGAAAAATAAGAAGTAAATACAGAAAAGAGTAAGTTTATGAGGGATAACAAAAGATTAGTGAAGAAAGATTGGATATCAGAGTTGGAGGTAGAGCGTATGGAGGAGGTGAATGTATCAGATATTTTTAGGGAGTGGACGTGTCAAGCGGATGGGTTCTATGAAAGATGAGAGAATCATAGAATTGATGAGGGGTACTGCAAAGGGTGAGCGGTGCACTAAGGAGTTTGTGAGACAAAGAACTCTTTGACCCTGGAGGCAAAGAGGGGAATGTAAAGAGAGTCAAGTTTTACCACGTTCTTATATGGGTGTGAAGCATGGGTGATGAATGTTTTTGCAGCGAGGAGAAGGAGCTGGAGCAGTGGAAAGAGTCATGTCTGAGGGCAATGAGGGGTGTGAATATAATGCATAGAATTCGTGAGTTTGGAAGTTAGGAGGTGCGGGATTGCCAAAGCTGTTTTCCAGAGGGCTAGAAAGGGTTGTTTAGGTGGATCGGACATGTAGAGAGAATGAGTGAAACCAGAATGACTTCAATAGTGTGATCATCTGTATGGAAGGAAGGCGGGGTAGGGGATCGCCTAGGAAGGTTGGAGGGAGGGGGTAAAGGAGGGTTTTTTGGTGAGGTGTTTTGATAGGAGTGCATGGAGACAAATGGTTTTTAATGACTTGCATGCAGTTGGAGTGTGAGTAAAGTAACATTTATGAAGGATTCAGGGAACCGGGCAGCCGGACTTGAGTCCTGGATATGGGAATACAGTGCCCCACTCTAGAAGGAGGGATGTTAATGTTGGCATTTAAAAACTGTAGTGTAAAGCATCCCATCTGGCAAGACCAGGAGGAGTGAATGATGGTGAAAGTTTTCATTTACCTGGGCCACCCTGCCTTGGTGGGAATCGCCATTGTGTAATAAATATAAATATAAATATATAAGTAAATAATTATATATATATATATATATGATGATATATATATAGTATATATATATATATATATATATATAATATAAATATAAATATATATATATATGCAAAACCATTCCAATGCTCTCTCTGAAAGAATAGAGAAATGTCCAAAGCGCTTTCGTGACTACCCACATTATTCCAAGGATATGTAATAATGTTAGTAGCACGAATGCGCTTGGAATTTCTCTATTCTTTCAGAGTGGTTGTTTGCATATTTTGGAAATCACTGTTACTGTGATGCTTATTGCATATATATATATTATATAAAAATAATATAGAATATATATATAGTATATATTATAATTATATATATATATATATATATATATATAATACATATTATAGTTATATATATATATAATATATAATATATATATAATAATATATATATATTATATAATATATATATATATAATATAATATATATATACATAAATATAAATATATTATATATTGAAATGATATATATATACTATATTATAATAATAATATATATATATATATATATATATATATATATATATTAAATATTATATATGAGAAGAGAGAAAAGGATCGCAGTCACAATAAAACTCGAACTCTTTGGGACGACAAGATTCCCAGGCAGCTCTCTTATCCACTCGGTCACAAATGCCTCATAGACTGGGCAGCCTGGTTCACAAGTCATATTTCTTTCCCAGCCCGGGCACGTCAGTCAGCCTCAAGCATGGATTCAATATTGGGGGGGGGGGTCAATCTCCTTCTGTATGTTCTGAACCATCTCAAGCGATTTTTATATCCATTGAGAAGCTAACGAAAAAAATATATTTCATTGTGTTTGGTTATTATTAAATTACTGTAAATTTATCTAAAATATATTTAGTTGGATTAGGATAAATTAAATTGCGCTTGTTATAACAAGGTTTTATAAGTTTTTAAGGTTCTTTTGTACAAAATTATTAATTTTTACATTAGCATAAATAAAAAAATGTATTTTTTAACGTATAAAAGAAAATTTTAGAAAGGATTTAATTTTAAGTGAGTTCCGCTATTTGATCATTTTACCTATTCGGCACCCACACACACACAACACATCTCGACACACCAGACAACAGCACTACACACACAACAACACACACACACACACACACAACACACACACACAGGTTGTTCCAGAGATGGGGCACAGCAACCAAAGGGAAACAGTTGGAACGAAGACAGAGATGATCACAGGATGTTTAGGAAGTATTTCTACACCACAGAGTAGTCAGGAAGTGCAATAGTTTGGGAGCGATGTAGTGGAGGCATGGATCGAATACATAGCTTTAAATGCATAGGTAATTTATAAAGCTCATGGTTCAGGGATAGTGATCTAGTAGCGACCAGTGAAAAGGCGGGGCCAAAAGCTCGGACCTACCACCTGCGACTCAACTTGGTGAGTACACACACACACACACGACACAAAAACACACACACACACAGCACACACACAGAGAGCTAAGACTCGATCCTGCAACACAAATAGGTGAGTACACACACACACACACAGCACACACACAGTACACACACACACACACACACACACACACACACACAACCACATATCTATGATTATATATATATATATATAAATATATGATATATACATCATTATCTTAGCGTGGGCTGGCCACTTCACTGCCTTTTAGCGTCTTCCCTCCCCCAGAATCAAGTTCGTTTCCGCCCGAAATAACCTAGGCATGCTAGTGGCCTTCTTTTGTAAATTAATATTTATATAGTAAAGTAAACCACACATTGGTAACTTTTGCAAGGGAAAAAAGAAACATTTTCAATTTCAACCAACTAGCGGGGTTCTATTTACTGTGCGAATCTTTCTCATTGCTACTTCGGCAACAGCGACAAGAAGGACGAACGTTAGGGTTCAACAATGTTAGGGTCTGAAAGGTTTGATTGTTTCAGGAATCCGCTCGCAAGATAGTTGTTGATGAAGAATGTTAACTCCGATAAGAGGGGTCGCTGCAGCTGGCCCAGGCACTGGAATTTCCCCGTCTTTTCTGATGTTTGTGTCGTTGCATTGTATCCACCTGCAGATCCGGGGGACTTTTCCTCCTGTACAGTTGGAAAACATTAACGGTGTTTCCATAAGATACCCAGCTGCCTGTGTTTCATTTCCAACAGTAAAATGGGTACCTGGTATTAGTCGACTGTGTGGGTCGCACCTGGGATAAACATTGACCAAATTTCCCCGAAATGCCTCAGCAAACAAGCGTTTTCCGTACAGTAGAATGTTACTGATGTCTGCAGGTCTGTAAACTTGTACTGTTACTTTTAGAAATTATTATAATTATTATTATTATTATTATTATTATTATTATTATTATTATAATGAATGTCGGTTCGGTAATGGGATCATCAATAAGGTTGTTGCCGGTGACATTGCTGTCATGATTGAAGTGGTTGGGGATTTGCCGATTCTCTCAGGAATTGCTAGACAGACGTTGCCTAATAGGTTGTGCTAAGGCTTAATGGCGCCTCGGGCGTCTGATTTGGTGGAACCGCCATTTACATGCTTAAGAGGGACTGAATTTCCCTGCAACATATGACCTAGCAGCTCTGGAGATATAAGGCAGGGCCTTGCTAGCAGTAAATCTGAATACCTCCAGGAGGTCTTCGCACTTGTGGAGGTCGTCAGTTGAGTTTTCAGGTGTTTGTGGAGGCTGTGGGCTGCTCTCCGCTTGAAGCATGTGACCCAACACACCCAATTGTGAGCGTGAATAAGGCCACTAGCAATAAGTGCCCGATATGCTCCCCACATCTCACACGTGTCTTTTTTTTTCCACTGTTAGGTGTGTAGTTTTACTAGCTTTGTAGCTTGCTAGCTGCAACATCCTCTGCCATCCTTCAGTCTGTCTGGTAAGCCTAAATAAGACTGAATACCTATCGAGGCTGAGGGACTGATTACTCCATCTTCCACTGTCTCCCGTTCATACTCTCTTATAGAGTCGAAAAAGCCAGGCATTGAACTTGTGTCTTATTCATCAACTGATTTAGAAAGTAAATGAGAAAAATATAAGAAAAAATCTATAATCAGACATGAAACATTTTCGGATACAGGTTGAATGTCCTACATGTCGATGATGACTCATGTTAACTGATTAGTCAACCTGTGTACCGCGCCATCTGTTAGATTTTCTTGTCATGGTCACCCACTCATGTAATGAGTGTGCTGTCGCTTACGTTATATCACTCGTGGTTGTGTGTGTATGTGACCTAGTCATCGCCATTGGTAATGTACACACTAGTTATTTTCCACACACACGTGTGTGTGTGTGTATGTGTGTTAGTGTGTGTGTGTGTGTGTGTGTGTGGTGTGTGTTGTGTGTATGTGGTGAGTGTGTGTGGTGTGATGTGTATGAGTGTGTACTGTTGTTGTGTGTGTATGTGTATGTGTGTTGTATGTGTGTGTGTGTGGGTATGTGTATGTGTGGTGTATGTTGTGTGTGTGTGTATGTGTGTGTGTGGTGTGTGTGTTGTGTGTGTGTTTTGTGTGTATATGTGTGTTGTGTGTGTGTGTGTGTAGTGTGTGTGGTGTGGGTGTGTGTGTGTGTGGTGTGGGTGTGTGTGTGTGTATGTGTATGGTGTGACGTGTGTGTGTGTGTATGTGCTATGTGTGTGTATGTGTTGTGTGTGTGTGTGTGTATGTGTGTGTTGTGTGTAATGGTGTATGTGTGTGTATATATGTGTGTGTGTGTGTGAGTTACACGAGACGTGTAACTCAGTAATGAGTTACACGTCTCGTGTACTTCTCAGTCTCATACGATATAAAGTGTTTTTCTTGCAGCTAAAATTTTAAATAATACCGTTGCTTCACATCTTAAAAAAATGAGAGAACAGTACTAACAACAGACCGACATGTAACAAACAAACAAGCTTATTTCTGCAGTATGCAAAATGTAGTTTAGATGTAATAAAATACTGATAGATATCAAAGAAAACCACTAGCATGCTGTTTACTTCGGGCAGACTAGGCCTGATGCTTACAGCCTACTGAAGAATTAGAAATTTAAAGAGTAACAACTTCATGTTCTGGTGCATTGGGGCCTAGGCGCCGTGTTGCTGATATTACGGCCTGCCTGCCATGTTTCCTTCCTGAAACTGGGCTTGCCCGCTTGCCCATGCACTCGTCCCCTTGTTTGCGCACCCCTCCGCCAGCTTGCATACGCCCGTACGCCCGCACGCCCACTTACCCGTGTTGGCATGGATAATCAAGTGGAAGGAGACAACATTAAAGAAAACATCCTTGCTTTAGTGTTGTTAATTACGGCTTGGCTTGGGAAGACTCCAGCAAGCACTTACGTGGCTTTACTGCCACGGACGCGCACTTGTCCTACGTGCAGGGACTATCATACACGTACCTATTTTTATTGCCACGAACACCAAGCATTATCCTCCAGCTACCCAAGGGCGTATTACTGAGAAGGGTTGTTACTCTTCAGTGTGTATATACACTGAAGAGGTACATGCTTTAAACTATCAACTGTGCTTCTTCCCTCTTCCTTCTTCTTCTTCTGATTATTTATTATTATTATTATTATTATTATTATATTATTACGCAGAGAGCTAAAAAACGTAATTAGGATCATAACATGTTACTGGGAGTGATAAGTACACTATCATGAATTTCTTGGTACCTTCAATAGCAGTCAACGTACCCCCTTGAAAGGCCTTGGATTAAGCAGATCTTCCTCAGCATCTAAATCTGGTGAAGGCCGTCTCCTTCAGTTTTATTGCACTTTTTCATCGAGTGTCTTCCGTCTTTATTGAATACTCGTCCTCGCGCAACGTCTTCGAAACATCTTTCACCTCACCTTCAACAGTACTTAAGATTCGATCTCATGCTTCACCTGCAGAATACTCACCGGGAGTGCACTTGTCATATGGGATTGGGGCTTGCCCCCCCATAGGTGCTTATATAAGGAGTGTACAGATCAGTTGTACCAACTGTGGACCCTTCTTCGGAGTCACGCATGCCGTGGTCACCACATGGAGAAGACCCGGGGCCAAGGACCCGTCCTTGAAAACTTGCATCAACCGTGATGAACTTGAGCTTCAAGTCGTTTCCAACACCATGAGAATAGAACTCTTCTCCATTCTGAAGGACTGACCACCTCAAATACTGTTTCTCCAAAGTTGATGGACTGATTACATCATCTTCATGTCACTACAACTCCTGCTGCTGCCTCTGTATTTGACTGTGTGGAAAAAACATTTCCAGCTACAAAGATACCCAACTGTTGCACATGTGTCTGGATGATTATCACAAGTAATATTTCTCTTATGAGAATTTTTGTGCTATATTCTTAAAAGGAATTGTAGCATCTACAATATTGACCAGAGTCGAGTCGCTCACTGGTGTACCACAGACACTGCGGTGAAGACAACGTTGTCCTGATTGCTCATCAACGTGTCTGTTCTTCACCCACTGATAATGTATCTAGAAATATCTATATTCTGTGCTTAGGACTGTAAGGCTTTTAAGATATACGACATATTTGTTCATATCACATTTAATCAGCGCCATGGAAATCCGGGACTGATCATTATCTCTCCAATGCAGTTTTTATTGTGATGTTAGCTTTTGTTTCCCTGTTGTCAACATTCCTCAACTGTAATGAAAAAATAAGAAACGAATGGCCGCGGGTAGGCCTATTGCAAATGGTAGGAAGGGCAGTGTCCCATAGCTCGATTGGTAGACACTCAACTAACACAACACTGAGGTCCGTGTGGTTGATCCCCGGTAGGTGATTACATTACAATCAAGGGGAGCTGGTACGGGCGATTACAATTTACAATCATGGAGCTGGTACGGGGCGGATTACATTACAATCATGGGAGCTGGTACGGCGGATTACAATTACAATCCATATGGAGTCTGGTACAGGGAGGTGGATTACAATTACAATCATGGGGAGCTGGTACGGGTGGATTACAATTACAATCATGGGGAGCTGGTACGGGTGGATTACAATTACAATCATGGGGAGCTGGTACGGGCGGATTACAATTACAATCATGGGGAGCTGGAACGGGGCGGATTACAATTAAAATCAAATGGGGTGCGGTACGGCGATTACAATTACAATGCAAGGGAGGCGGTACGGGCCGGATTACAATTACAATCATGGGGAGCTGTACGGGGTGGAAACATTAGGAACGTGTTCCTTAAGACAACACTGTCCATATCACACTATAAGTAACATTGGGAACCTGGGTGTTTAACATTGACCTAATTTGACCGAAATGCTCTGCATAACAAGCGGCTTTCTGTACAGTAGTATGTCATTGATGTCAGCTAGTCTGTGCACCTGCACCAAGCACATGCAGAACTAAAGATTATTATTATTTTAATTATTATTATTAATTATTATTATTATTAATTTTATAATTAGTTCAGTTCTCACGCCACGCCAATCTTTTAGTTGTTCAATTTATATATAATTTTTTAACCGAAGACTTCTCGCACATTGATGGTGCCGTGTATTGTTCTACTCAACTCACTTGCTTAACGATATGTACCTACTGTATATTCTTTCTAAATGTAGTTTTTTTTCAGTGTGAATCCATTTTTTCAAGTCTTGTATTGGTTAGATATTTTTAGAGCAGATTGTTTATATCCTCTCTTTCATTATTAATTATTCTCTTTCATGTTGGTACATCTCAGTTATATGTACCAGCCAATTCTACGTCTTTCGATTGTACATATTCAGTGCCAGTGCCTATCTTCGTAGGAAAAGTTTCTGATATAGGGCATCAACTTCGTCAACCTCCTCAGCATCTTTCCAGTGTATTTATGAGGTCCTTTCTGGGATATATGGGGATCGAAACCTGAGCAGCATAATGTAAAATGAAGCCCGCTAAAGATAATCGAGGGTACAGTATACTCTCAGAACTTGGCGAGGCCTGGTTGGTTTAATGAAGCTGTGACAAGACCACTGACGTGACTAGGTCATTAAAGGCTACCCACGTAAACCTTTTCAAAAGCAGGACAAGAAAACATTAATTCCCCTAAAACAGAGACACGAGGTAAATCGCAACATTTGTACACTGAGAGAAATACACATCTGCAGTGTATATATCCTGTGTGAGACTTCCATTATATACACTCTCTGATATGAAACCCAAGAATTCTATTGAGCGTTTATTTGGGGAGGGGTGGGGGGGGACTTTTAAATTTCCTGTTGTCCAAACTCTTACATCTTTTTTCACATTAATTGGTTTATAGAAGCTTTTAGTATTCCATAGTTATTTTATTTTCCTAGAATTATAAATTTAATAATATTTGCCTTATTGAACTACAAATCTACCATCAACCACTTTCTAGGACCCACAACATCAACCTATCCAAGTACATTTTTGAAGCCCTGTAGAGTCCTCATCAGTATTTTTTTTTTGGGGTTTTTTTTTTTTAAAAATTTTTTTTTGGGGGGGGGGGGGGGGGGGGGTTTTTTTTTTTTTTTTGTTAATCCGTGAAATAACTTATAACAACCAATATTTATTATTCCCTCATTTTATTTCGTTTATTCATTGTGAACAACAGGGGCCCCAACACTAAGCTTGTGGCACGCCACTGGTAACTATTTCCCCTACTGATTTCCCCCCATTTAGGGCTACTTGAATATAATTAAAAAAAATTCTTTTTAGCTAAAACTAAGCAGTTCTATGTGGTAAAATGATATTTTGAGAAGTGAAGTTTTCACTGCACTAAAAAAAATTTTCTTGGGGATGTTTCCCGAAGCAAAAGTTTTGAAATTTTTTTTTGAAGCAGTTCTACTTTTTTCTAAACAAGACTTCAGCCCCAAAATTTGCAGTTATAAACTCAATAAGAGTTGTTTGAAAATGCGTAAAAACCGACAAGTTATTGAATATAATAATGTACAACTTAGGGAATATTTACTTGCCACACTCTGCTTACGATACATTTCCCCTTTATATGACGATGAAGCCTACTACGTAACGAAGCCTTTTAATAATAAGGCACTCAACGTTGAAAAATTGTTTTCTCATCAATACGAATCATAATATGTCAAGAATAAACAAGAATGGGCGGGAAGGATCAACCTTACCCTGGGGGTATAGTCCCCGACACTGGGAAACCTCGTAGTTTCAGTGGGAATGGCTGGCCGCACCACCAGTGCCACGGTTCAGCCAAACCCACCTCCCCTTACCCCCCCCACTACCCTTTCTGTCCACACTTTCCCACATTTTTCTATTTTTAACATATATTAAAATAGTTTAAGGGGAACAGTTAGATTACGCAGAGTTAAGGCAAAATCAATTTTAAAATAATTAAAAAGGAAAAAAAAGTACGATATTATGTAAGTAATGACTATGATTGTTACAATAACTGCGTGAAATTTAAAAGATTTTTAAAGAAAGGTACGTTTATGGGCTAAGAAGTTAGGTAAGTTTTTTCAGGAAACAAACAATGTTTCCCGACGCGGGTGTTAGTCATTTGAGGACCTGCGCTGGAACTTTTGGCATCGACCGAGGCCTTTCATTGGGTTACCGGTCCCCCCCTTTAAAAATTTAAAGGTTATAAATTTTAACCAAATTTTTTTAAGAAAAATGGGGGACAAATGGGACATAAGGTGAATACTGGATAAAAGCTCACTTGATACCCGAATGACTATTTTAAAATAAAAAACTATAATTTGAAACACTGAGGCTGGAAAGGGGACTTTTTAAATGT
>NC_069404.1:71420256-71457827 GCF_026875155.1 Cherax quadricarinatus
TTTTTTGGGCTCATCAACGGGGTCTTTTTCTTCACCCACGATAATGTATCTAGAAATATCAATTCTGTGCGGGGACGTAAGGTTTTTTTAAGATATACGACATTTTTTGTTCATATCACATTTAAATCAGCGCAGGGGAAAACCGGGCTGATCATTATCTCCCCCAATGCATTTTTATTGTGAGTTAGTTTTTTGTTTCCCCTGTTGTCAACATTCCTCAACTGAAATGGGGGAAAAAAAAGAACGATTGCCGGGGGTAGGCTATTGGCAAAAAGGTAGGCAGTGTCCCATAGCTCGATTGGAAAAAAAAGAACCTAAACTAACCCCTGAGGTCCGTGTGTTGATCCCCGGTACGGGTGGATTACAATTACAATCATGGGGAGCTGGTACGGGCGGATTACAATTACAATCATGGGGAGCTGGTACGGGCGGATTACAATTACAATCATGGGGAGCTGGTAGGGTGGATTACAATTAAAACAGGGGAGCGGTACGGGTGGATTCAATTTACAATCATGGGGAGCTGGTACGGTGGATTACAATTACAATAGGGGGGAGCTGGTAGGGGGTGGTTTTAAAATTTCAATCATGGGGGCCGGTACGGGTGTTACAATTACAATCTGGGAGCGGGGTACGGGTGGATTACAATTACAATCATGGGGAGCTGGTACGGGTGGATTACAATTACAATCATGGGGAGCCGGTACGGGTGGATTACAATTACAATCATGGGGAGCTGGTAGGTGGATTACAATTTACAATAGGGGGCCCCGGACGGCGGATTACATTACAATCATGGGAGCGGGGTAGGGGTGGTTACAATTACAATCAGGGAGCTGGTACGGGGGTTTACAATTACAATCATGGGGGAGCTGGTACGGGGGGGTTTAAATTAAAATCATGGGGGCTGGTACGGGGGGTTTTACAATTACAAAAAGGGGAGCGGTACGGGTGAACATTAAAATCATGGGGAGCCGGTACGGGTGGATTACAATTACAATCATGGGGAGCTGGTACGGGTGGATTACAATTACAATCATGGGGAGCCGGTACGGGTGGATTACAATTACAATCATGGGGAGCCGGTACGGGTGGATTACAATTACAATCATGGGGAGCTGGTACGGGCGGAAACATTAGGACGTGTTTCCTTAAGACACCTGTCCATATTCACTATCAGTAACATGGGTACCTGGGTGTTATTCGACTGGTGTGGATCGCATCCTGGGATAACATTGACCTAATTTGACCGAAATGCTCTGCATAACAAGCGGCTTTCTGTACAGTAGTATGTCATTGATGTCAGCTAGGTCTGTGCACCTTGCACAAGCACTTGCAGAAATAAAGATTATTATTATTATTATTATTATTATTATTATTATTATTATTATTATTATTATTATTATTATTATTATTATTATTATTTCAGTTCTCACCCACCCACTCATTTAGTTGTTCAATTTATATATAATTTTAACCGAAGCTCTCGCCTCATTGATGGTGCCTGTGAATTCGTTCTACTCAACTCACTTGCTAACGATATGTACCTACTGTATATTCTTTCTAAATGTAGTTTTTTCCAGTGTGAATACATTGTTTCAAGTCTTGTATTGGTTAGATATTTTTAGCAGATTTTATATCTTCTTTATTAATAATTCCTCTTTTCCATTTGTACATCTCAGTTATATGTACCCCAATTCTACGTCTTTCCAGAGTGTACATATTCAGTGCCAGTGCCTATCTTCGTAGGAAAAGTTTCTGATATAGGGCATCAACTTCGTCATCCTCCTCTGCATGCTTTCCAGTGTATTTATGTCCTTTCTGGAATATGGGGATCGAAACTGAGCAGCATAATGTAAATGAAGCCTCGCTAAAGATAATCGAGGGTACAGTATAATCTCAGAACTTGGCGAGGCTGGTTGGTTAATGATGCTACAAGACCACTGACTGGACTAGGGTCATTAAGGCTCCACGTAACCTTTTCAAAAGCAGACAAGAATACTTTAATCCCTAAAACAGAGACTCGAGTAAATTCGCAACATTTGTACACTGAGAGAAATACACATCTCAGTGTATATATCCTGTGTGAGGACTTCCATTATATACACTCTCTGATATGAAACCAAGAATTCTATTAGCTTTATTGGCTTTAAATTTCTGTTAGCCTAAACTCTTACATCTTTTTCACATTCAATTTGGTTAAGAGCTTTTAGATTCCATAGTTATTTTATTTTCCTAGAATTAGAACTTTATATTTGTCCATATTGAACTACATCTACCACTTCTAGGACCACAACATCAACCTATCCAGGTCATTTTTGAAGCCCTGTAGTGTCCTCATCAGTATTTATCCGTGAAAATTACTTATACCAATATTTATTCCCTCATTTATGTCGTTTATGTGCATTGTGAACAACATGGGTCCCAACACTAAGCCTTGTGGCACGCCACTGGTAACTAGTCCCCTACTGATTTCACCCCATTTATGGCTACTTGAATATAATTTAATAGTTTCTCTTTAGCTAAAACTAAGCAGTATCTTATGTGGTAAAATGATATTTGAGAAGTGAAGATTTCACTGCACTAAATATATTTTCTTGGGATGATTCCGAAGCAAAATGTTTTGAAATTTTTTATGAAGCAGTTCTCATCTTCTAAACAAGACTTCAGCCTCAACATTTGCAG
Organism: Cherax quadricarinatus; assembly: GCF_026875155.1. Lineage (NCBI taxonomy): Eukaryota > Metazoa > Arthropoda > Malacostraca > Decapoda > Parastacidae > Cherax > Cherax quadricarinatus. The sequence goes on from NC_069404.1 coordinate 71,422,942, forward strand.
TTATAAACTCAATAAGAGTCTGTTGAAAATGGCGTAAAATACCGACAAGTTAATGAATATAATATATGTACAACATTAGGGAATATTTACCTTGCCAGTACTGCTGCTTACGATACATTCCTCTTTATATGACAGATGAAGCCTACTACGTAGACGAAGCCTTTCAATAATAAGGACACTCAACTGTTGTACATGTGTCTTACTCATCAATACGAATCATAATGACTGTCAATGAATAAACAATGAGATGGACGGGAAGGATCGAACCGTTACCCTGGTGGTAGTAGGTCCAGGACTACTGGAAGCCTCGTAGTTCAGTGGTAGATGGCTGGCGCTGCTACCACCAGTGCCACGGTTCGAGCCAAACCCACCTCCCCCTTACCCTTCCCACGTACCTCTTTCTGTCCATCACTTTCCCCATCATTCTTCTATTTATACATATATTAAAATAGTTTAAGGAACAGTTAGATTACGCAGATGTTCAAGGCAAGTCAATTAAAATATATTAATATAGGAAAATAAGTACGATGATTATAGTAAGTAATGACTCATGATTGTTACAATAACTGCGTGAGAATTAAACGATTGTAACAGAATGGTACAGTTTATGGGCGTAGAAGAAGTTAGGTAAGTTTTGTCAGGAAACAAACAAGTGTTTCCTGACGCGGGTGTTAGTCATTTGAGGACCTGCAGCTGGAACTTTTGGTCATCTGACCGAGGCCTTTCATTGGCTTACCGGTCCACCCCTTTAAAAATTAAGGTTATAATTATAACCATTTATTAAGAATAGTGGAGACAAATGGCACATAAGGATGAATACTGGATGAATGCTCACTTGATACCTTGCAATAGACGTATTTAACATAATATACTATAATTATGAATCACTCGAGGCTGAGAAGGGGACTTTTAACAATGTATTTAAAGTGGTTTGCAGACGGGAAATTTTTGGAAATCTTCTGGTAGTGAGTTTCAGATTTTTTTTTGTCTCAGAGCACCGAGTTCGTACTCAAGTTCTGTTGAACACAGGGAACGTTACAAAGGTATTTGTTTCTTGTATTCTGTGAGTGCTATTGCAGCTCTGGAAAGAATTTCAGAGTTGGATTTATATTTGAGCTGATTGTTCTCTATATATAGTAAGGAGAGTAGTAAAAGTGAATGTCTTGTATGATGAATTAGATCAAATATTTTAAGAGTGAGATAGTGTGTTATCTGGCACCTGGTTGAGTACTGACCTGTATACAAAGCGGCAGCGGCAGCAGCGACTTCCAAGCTCCGTACTTTTCTCCAACTATCAGAGCTACCAATGCTCCTATGATGACCTAGTTACAAGCAAAACTGCACTACCCAACGTAGCACCCAGAATGACCAAAGATTACCAACAGTGAAACCTACAAATCGAAAATAATAGAGATCAAAGGGGGAAGATGCCCCACCAAACCGAAAGCAAAAACCCCGCTGCAGCCGAACAAACGTAACCCTAAGCTTTGTATAACTACAACTTCTTCTTAACTACAACAATTCCTGTAGTATTATGAGGCGCAATCTAAGGAGAAACAGCACAAGGCCAGCAAGAAAACACCGAAAAAATCAACTATTTCAAAAAGGGTGTAGCCAGGTCAAAGTGCAGATAATAACCATAGTCCACCGTTAGTGTTATATTGTCATAAATTTGTGCCCCCCTAAAATTTCTTAATACCCAACTACTTTTAATTGTCATTGTTGTATTCAACGACCATTCTACCTCATAGTCTTAATTGTGTTTAATATTACAGAATCTATCTCCTTTTTTACAACTTAACCAAAATCACTTTTCCCATATTATTTTTATTAAAAAACTAACCATAACTTGTCTTCAATAATTCTACCCACTTTAAAAAAATACTCAATTGCCCAATTTTATTCTAAATCCCTATTATTGCCCAATTTTACTTTAAACTATATTGATCAAAACTTATTGAAAACTTCTTTTTTGCCCAAATTTTATTCCTATTTTTTTTAACCTAGTATTTTCAACTACAACTTTTATATTATCCCTGTCTACCATCTTACTAGCATATTTAACCAAGTCATTGCCATTTTTTTTTTTTATCATTTTTTTTTTATTTTTATTTTGCTACCTTAATTTGTGTATTTTATCCTGTCAATTTAAATCTAATTATACTCAAATTCTTGTAAACAACTTATATAAGACCTTAGTGCAATTACAATTGAGAGTCTTGTTCCTTTATTATATTATTAGATTAATCACAGTTTTTACTCTAGATCATTCTAGCTCAAAAACATAGTCAATACCAAATTCACTATACTAGACCATAGTGCAATTACAGTGAGAGACTGGTGTCTATTTGTAATTGTATTTTTATATTATTAGACTAAACCTAGTTGTACTAAAAGCTCTTTCTAGCTCAATACATAGTCAATTACCAAATTCACTATATTTAGACCATAGTGCAATTACTAGTGAGAGCCCTGGTGTTATTTTTAATTTGTATTTTTATATTTTAGATTAAATCAGTGTACCATAGCTCATTTAACCCCAATACATAGTCAATACCAAATTCACTTATTAGACCATAGTGCAATTACTAGTGAGAGACTAGTGTTTTTTTAATTTGTACTTTTATATTATTAGTTTAAAAACCATTGTACTTTAGCTCATTCTAGCTCAAAACATGACTCCACAAAAGTCATTATTAGACCTTAGGCAATTACAAGTGAGAGTCTTGTTCTATTTTTTAATTTGTATTTTTATATTACTAGTTTATCCCTATTTTGTATTTTTAGTTCATTCCAGCACAAACATAGACAAAAATCAACTTCATTATTGGTAGTAGTGGACTATACTCTACATGACCAAATACTCTAGCTATATACTTGTCCAAACTTCCTACCACTACAGATATCAGTACTAGAACTCAACACACAACTCAGGATATAAATAACCATAATTTAAACCTAGAAGATGATTGATCACGTTGACCCTGATCTAAACCTCCAAAATCTGACCCCCAATCAAAACTATTGGAAAAGTAACTGCCTTTTTTACACAGCATCAAACCCACCATATCCTAAACAATGCTAAAAGTCTATCAGTACTTAAACTACAACATCAGCCCTTAAAAGCAAACACTATGATGACCTCCTAGCAACTCCTTGAATCACTAAAGACACCCTTCTCCTGCATTATTCTTACTGAGACCTGGCTTAAGCAGGACACAATAGATATCTACCCTCTACCAGGATACACAGCAATTCACAACTGCAGACCAAACCAAGTTGGGGGTGGTATTGCAATCTATTACTCAAACCCAAATTTAAATCTTTGTTTTTAGCACCACTTGCTTTAGTGATGAATATGGGAATACATTTTTGCTAATTTTACTGTTAAAAAAACCTTAAGACGCCCCATAAAAAATCGGTTTCCATTTACCGGATACCTCACACAAACATCCCAAATTTCAGTGAGAAATTAAAGTCAATAATAACAAACAGACAAAGAATAAGCACCACCTTCTCTTAGCTGGAGACTTCAACATCAACCTTGGCTTACTAGAGATCAGCCTGTACTGATTTCATCAACAATATGAACAACACCCCTTCTCATACCAACAATAACTAAACCAACCAGGCTCACTGAGACAAGTGCAACCATTTAAAAGACCCCATATGGACCAATATACTAGCCCCCCCTTAAATCAGGGATAATCACAGATTTGCACTACAGACCACTTACCCTACCTTCCTCCTGACAAACATTAGTAAACCACCACTTGAATACAACAAAGTCTCATTTAGACTCCCTGACGAGGGCCCCAGTTTAAGGAAGTTCACACTGACCTAGAGATTGTTGATTGGCCTACAGAATTCTCCAAGGCCAATGGTAATTGATGACTGGACAGACCCTTTTTCTTAACAAATTTACTTAGACTATACAACAAACCCAAATTGTCCCCATAAAAACGAAACAGATCACAAACAAACGGCTTGGGTTGCCCGTGGTAACCAGCACCATTCTGAAAACCATTGACAAGAAACACCAATATGAAAAGCAATATAGACAGGGCCTTAATACACAAAGATACTCTTAAACACTATTCATCAGCTCTCCCCCAAAGTAATAAAGAAAGCCAAACAACTATACTAAATCCAGTAGATTCACAGACACTAGAGGAGATAAAAAAAAAGACCTGGAAAACACTCTCTCAGATTTTCTAGGGACCCACAAACTGAGAAAAATCAAGATTATTGTCCTAAACTAAACCTAATGAAAACACCACATCATCCCCCTGACAACCCGCTTTAAAAAGATAAACGACTTCTTCTCAAACATAGGATCTAATCTCGCCAGTAAAATCCCACATACCAATGCCCATGCCCGGGGACTTTCCTAGATGATGGGAATTTTCCCCAAATTCCTTCTATCTTGCACCAACTGAGCCCACGGAAAGTCAAATTTAGATCATAAAGTCACTTAAAAATAACTTGGGGAAAACTGTTCATGTCCCACCATTACTGTACAAGCGAGCGGCCCATGTCCTTTCGCATGCTATTTCATTACTTTTTAACAAGTCACTAGAGACTAGCACCTTTCCCGAAACTACTCAAGATGGCAAGGGTTACACCAATAAAATAAAAGGTGGTGACCCTACAGACTTAAACAAATATAGGCCAATATCTAACTTCCATTGCTATCCAAAATCTTTTGAGAAACTCGTGCACAGGAGACTGTATTCATTTATAACGGCTCAAAACATACTCAACCCCTGCCAATTTGGATTCAGGAAAAATAAAAGCACTAATAATGCAATCATAAAAAAGCTAGATCTGCTTTACACAGCATTGTAAAATAAGGAATATCCACTAGGAATTTTTATTGACCTAAGAAAGCTTTTGACACAGTAGACCACGACATCCTACTACCCAAACTTGATCACTACAGTATAAGAGGCCATTGCGCTTGCTTATTTTCAAATCTTACATTTCTAATAGGTATCAGTACGTCCCCCATTTAAAGACACAGCATCAGCAACACGGCCATTGATACTGGAGTTCGCAGGGAAAATGTTCTTGGTCCCCTGCTCTTCCTCCCCTATACATCAATGACCTTCCAAACGATCCCAAAAACCTGAAACCCATTCTCTTTGCTGATGACACGACTTATGTCATCTCTCACCCCAATCTTGCCACCCCCCAACACCATTGTGAATGAGGAGCTGATTAAAAATATCGACTTGGATGACAGCCAATAAACCTTATGCTTAACACTTTACAAAACCTACTATATTTTGTTTGGTAGCAGAGCAGGAGATGCACAAATTAACATTAAGATGACAACACTCTAATTACCCGAAATAATGGGGAAATTCCTAGGCTTATACCTTTTCAACAACCATATCCACATATAGCCAAAAAAGTATCCAAAATGGTTGGGATCCTCTCCAAGATATGATTACTACGTGCCGCAAAAAGCCCTTCTCACACTATAAACCACTCACTTATTTATCCATACCTTTACCTATGCTATTTGTGCTTGGGGATCAAACTGCAGCAACACACCTAAAGCCAAAAATAACCCAACAAAAAGCTGCAGTAAGAATAATCACTAAATCCCATCCCTGGCAACACACCCCCCCACTCTTCATAGACCTAAACTTACTCCCAGTTCGTACATCCACACTTACTACGTGCAATCTACATCTACAGGGCCTTAAACTCTAAAATCAACCTTGACTTAAAACGCTTTCTTGATAGTTGTGACAGAACCCACAGGCATAACCACCAGACACAAACATCTCTACGACATTCCCCGTGTCCGACTAAACCTTTACAAAAATTCAATGTATGTCAAAGGCCCAAAATCTGGAATACCCTACCTGAGAACTCTATAACTGCAGACACATCATCACCCTTTAAAACTACCATTAGAAACATCTTATCTCCCTGATAAAACCCCGTCAACTAACTACACGAATACCACCTGGTGGTTCACACTTACACTCACTCACTTTATTTGAACCATAAACAGAAATATTAATCTCCAATCTTAAAATAATGAATCCCATGATACTCCAATACTGAAACCCATGTACTGTGCCAAACAAAAGCATTCACATTGCTAAACTCACAAACTAGTATTTAGTCACTTAGCCATAATACCAACTTACCTCATAATTTGCAATATTTTAAAATAAAGAATTAAACTAAGTCTGCCCGAAATGCCTAGCCATGCTAGGTGTTCTAGTGGTACACTCTGTAATCATTATTTTACTACATGTAAACCACACAATAACCAAATTCTGTAAATTCAACATTGTAATCTTTATAGAGAATAAACTTTGAATTAGAATTTGAATTTGAATCATCCGAACAGCTGTTGAAGATCCCCAGGCACGAATACTGTAATCGAGGTAAGGATGGCTCAGAGAGTATTTCAGAGTAAGCAGTGTTGGGTGAGACACATAGTAACGTATTTTGGATAAGATGCTCATTGTTCTGAAGACCTTGGGCATGTACCAGATGTTTGCGCTGAATTTTAAATTGCGATCAAGGTGTAAAACTAAGAATATTTTCCTCTTCATCATGTCTAGTAATAAATGTATTATTTTCTGTAATAATAATAATAATAATAATAATAATAATAATAATAATAATAATATTTCTATGTGAGGGAAAAGCCCTTAAAAAGTGGAGGTTATGGTTGTTCAGACATCCAGGAACCATTAGCGTGTTACTGCCCGCACTACCATCTAGCGGGTTGAGGCTAAACTTCAGATCCTGGAGTTCCTCTGGTCTGATTTGCTTTAATTTCTACTTCTGGTGTGGGTTGAAGTTTGGAGAAGCACTCACCTTCACTCTTCTGATCAGCTCTGCTACTGGCGTGGTCAGCAAAGGTACACGCTAGTTAATTGGGGCAAAATTCCTGGTTTTACAGGAAATTTGTGGGACATTACAAAATCCTCACCTCTAAAATCTGAAATTGTGGTACTAAAGACCGAATTGTGACAGGAAAAATTTCCCGAACATTCGGACGAACACCGCCCACCCAGGATAACCAACCCTATTCTTTCTAAAAACATCATCAGAAGATCATCCTGGGCATAAGATACTCCTGTCCCAACATTCTACTGGAACCACAGCGGCCAATTTATATTATATTTTTAATTTAAAATCATTAGAAAATGATCAGAGTTTTTATCTATTAAGTTGTTCATTATTTATTTTTCCATTCTTTTGTTCAGGCGGAAGGCGTTCCCCTGACATTCTACAAGTACATATACAACGTATACCTATAATATATTCACTTGTACATTTTTAGCTTTGCTCCCAAACATTATATAAAAAATCTTGTTGATATTACGAGTCTCTTGGTCATTAACCAAGGATATATCTTTACGAGCTAGAAATTTACAAAGTTGTCGAGAAAACCCGGATCTGGATGGTAGATGACAGAAGTTGAGTTATTTGCAAACAGAGCCCGCGTAAGTTTCTGAGGTGCATTAGGAAGGCCAATGATATAGATGAGGGATATGAGAGTGCCAAGGGTACTGCCCAGAGGCTATGTCACTGATGAAACCATGACGGTGGTGTCTGTTGATAAAGTAGGTCTAAGTACGAGAGTGAGTCACCTATGACAGCATAATGTTTTAATTTTAGATGCAAGATGTTGTGGTCTGAGCTTTCCATAGACAATAAAGAGACCCCAGGGATATTCTATATTTACAAGAGACATATAAAGTCATGAATTTTGAATATTACAACATTCATATTTTTTCCTGAAATGAAACTAATAAGGTTTAAGTATATTGTGAAAGGTTAAGATATCAAACTACGAGGTCATAACGAGACCAAACAAAGAGGACATGAAACCAAACAACGAGGACTTAGCAAGACTAAATAACGAAGATATAATGATACCAAATAACGATTACAAAACGATACCAGACATCGAGAGATTTGCATTACTGAGGGACACCAAAAACTTTACTTTCAAGCACTTACAAGCAGCTCCCTAAACTTACCTTCAATCTCTTACTAGCAGCTCCCAAAGCTTACCTTCAAGCACCTACAAGCAGCTCCCAAAGCTTACCTTCAAGCACTTACAAGCAGCTCCCAAAGCTTACCTTCAAGCACCTACAAGCAGCTCCCAAGCTACTTAAGCATTACAAACAGCTCCCAAGTTACTTCAAGCCTTACAGAGCTCCAAGTTACTCAAGCACTTACAAGCAGCTCCCAAAGCTTACCTTCAAGCACTTAAAAGCAGCTCCCAAAGCTTACCTTCAAGCACTTAACCCTCAAGGGAGTTTCGTTGACGCTGGTGAGGGGCTCTTGATCTAGGGAATTGGATCTGTGCTCCAGTTCCCTGAACTGAGCCTGAATGCATTCCATAGCCCCGCATAGGCGCTGTATAATCCTACGGGGTTAGCGCTCCCCATGATTATAACAATTGAAGCACTTACAAGCAGCTCCCAAAGCTTACCTTCAAGCACTTACAAGCAGCTCCCGAAGACGACGAAGGCGCAGATCCAAATGCACATGGAGGAAGACTGTTGTCTGTGATGCTGCTGTTGCTACTGTTACTCCTCCTACCGTTGCTACTGTTGATGGTGTTGCTGCTGATATTGTTCTTGTTATTGCTGCTTGTGACTGTGTTCCCGTTGTGCTGTTGCGGATGTTGCTGCTGTTGCTGCTACTTGTACTGGTGAGACTGATACTGCTCCTGCTGCTTGTACTGTTTCAGCTGTTCCTGTCACTGTTATTGCTACTACAGCTGTTGGTACTGCTGCTCGTACTATTACGATTGGTATTGTAGCTGTTGATGCTGGTTGAAATCTTGTTGCCGCTGCTGCTGCTGTTGCTACAGCTGTTAGTGTTCCACGGCTGCTGTTCGCGCCCTCCTTTCGTAGCTGACACTGCTGTTAGTGGCAACGGTGGTACTGCTGTCAGTGGCAACGGTGGTACTGCTGTCAGTGGTATAGGTGGTACTGATATCGCTTCGGACTCCCATTATCTGACTGAAGAGGGAGAGAGTGGGTGGAGGGGGAGGGGAGGAGTGGGAGAGGGGAAGAGGGGAAGGAGAGGGAGAAAGATAAGCGATGGGGGAAGGGCAGTCATTACCATGAGTAGTGTTATGGAGGGAAGCGCTAAATCCGTACGGGGGTATACAGTTCCCGACGGAATGGGAAGCGATGAGGCTTCATCCCAAGGAAGAGGGGGGGGGAAGAAAGGGTGGCTCCAGTGCCTTGGATTATGAGCTCATCATTAGCTCATGATCCATGAGGGGAGGAGAGGAGGATCTGGGCCAACTATGAGGGGAAGAGTGAGGAAACAAAAGGGGGTGGGAGGGGGTTATGGGGAGGAGAAGGAAGAATGAAAGGGACAGGATGATGACTGAGAGGAGGAGGAGGAAGAATGAGAGAAGGAAGAATGAGGAGAGGAAGAATGAGAGAGGAAGAAGGATTTCTATTGATACGTTATCATGAGGGGCGTCCTGGTATTGTTTGTACAGAACAATTGTGTGTATGTGTATGTGTGTGTCTGTGTGTTAGTTACCATTTTGTTCTAGGTACATGTCGATTAGACACTAGACGTGTTGTATATGCGTACTTATGTGTGTGTGTGTGGGTGTGTGTGTCAGTGCTCACCTAGTTGTACCCACTTAGTTGTGATTGCATGGGTCGAGTCACAGCTTCTGGCCTCGCCTCTTCACAAGTCTCTACTAGGTCACTCTTCCTGCTCCATGAGCTTTATCATACCTCTTCTTAAAGCTATGCATAGATCCTGCCTCCACTGCATCACTTCCCAGACTATTCCACTGCCTGACAACTCTGTGACTGAAGAAATACTTCCTAACATCCCTGTGATTTATCTGAGTCTTCAACTTCCATCTGTGACCCCTTGTTGCTGTGTCCCATCTCTGGAACATCCTGTCTCTGTCCACCTTGTCGATTCCTCTCAGTATTTTATGTCATTTTCATATCCCCCCTGTCTCTGCTGTCCTACAGTGTCGTCCGGTCGATTTCCTTTAACCACTCCACGTAGAACATGCCCCTTAGCTCCGGTACTTTCTCTAATTTTCTAATATGCTTGACTACGTGTGGGTTTCAAACTGGTGCTGCATACTCCAATATAGGCTTGACATACACGGTCATGAACGATTCCTTATTGAGATGTCGGAATGCTATTCTTAGGTTTGGTAGGCGCCTATATGCTGCAGCAGTTATTTGATTGATGTGCGCCTCAGGAGATGTGCCTGGTGTTATACTCACTCCAAGATCCTTTTCCTTGAGTGAGGTTTGTAGTTTCTGGGCCCTAGACTGTACTCCGTCTGCGGTCTTCTTTGCCCCTCCCCAATCTTCATGACTTTGCACTTGGTGAGGTTGAATTCCAGGAGACAGTTTCTGGACCAGGCCTGCAGCCTGTCCAGATCCCTTTGTAGTTCCGCCTGGTCCTCGTCCGATTGAATTTTTCTAATCAACTTCACATCTGAGTCTAATCCTTCCGTCCTGTCGTTTACATATACCAGAAACAGCACCGGTCCTAGGACTGACCTTTGTGGAACCCCGATCGTCGCAGGCGCCCACTCTGACACCTCGCCACGTACCATGACTCGCTGATGTCTTCCCGACAGGTATTTCCTGATCCACTGCAATGCCTTCTCTGTTATACCTTCCTGGTCCTCCAGCTTATGCACTAATCTTTTGTGTAGAACTGTGTCAAAAGCCTTCTTACAGTCCAAGAAAACGCAGTCTAACCATCCCTCTCTCTCTCATCTTATTGCTGTCACCTTGTCATAGAACTCCAGTAGGTTTGTGACACAGATTTCCCATTCCTGAAACAGTGCTGGTTGTCGTTGATAAGCTCATTCCTTTCTAGGTGCTCCACCGCTCTTCTGATAATCTTCTTCATGACTCTGCATACTATGCATGTCACTGACATTGGTAAGTAGTTTAGTGCTTCGTATCTGTCTCTCTTTATAACAATTAGGACTACATTTGTTGTCGCCCTGTTTCGATAGATGCGTTGAAGATTGTTAATGACACACATAGTGCCTCTGCTTCCTCTCTCAGGACCCATGGAGAGATGTTATCCGGCCTCATCCCCTTTGAGGTATCTAACTCACTTAGCAGCCTCTTCACTTTCTCCTCTGTTGTATGTATTGTGTCCAACACTTGATCGTCTAACCCACCTCTCCATCTCTCCAGAATCCCTTCTGTTTCCTTTGTGAACACTTTAAATCTCATGTTGAGCTCCTCATATACTTCTCGGTCGTCGTTTCTTGTGATCTCCCCTTCTTCCTTCCTCAGCCTGATTACCTGGTCCGTGACTGTTATTTTCCTCCTGATGTGGCTGTACAACACCTGGTCAGATTTCAATTTTGCTGCTATGTCATTTTCGTATTGCCATTGGGCCTCCCTTCTTACCTGTGCATGTTCATTTCTGGCTATACGATTGCTCTCTTTATTCTTCTGGGACCTTTGCCTTCTATACTTCTTCCATTCTCTATCACACTTGGTTCTGGCCTCTCTACACCTTTGAGTGAACCAAAGGCTCATCCTGGCCTCGTTATTTCTGTTACCTTTGGTTACAAACCTCTCCTCAGCTTCCTTGCACATTGTTGTCACATATTCCATCATCTCACTTACTGACTTCCCTGCCAGTGCTCTGTCCCATTGAACCTCGTGCAGGAAATTCTTCATGCCTCTGTAGTCTCCTCTCATGTAGTTTGTCTTCGTTCGTCTTGCCCTTCCTGCTTCCCTCTCCACTTGTAACTCTACTATATATTCTAAGCTCGGAACCACGTAGTCTCTGGCCCCGAGGGGTCTTTCGTATGTGATGTCCTCAATAACTGCATTTCTCAGTCTTGCTAGTTCATCCTCTTCTCTATCTCTGGAAGTGTCCCTTATGTGTTGGCACATGAGGGTTTTCCAGTTCCACCTCAATCATCTTAGCCCTCCACGTTTCTGGGCCCACATATGGCTCCAAGTTCTCCCAGTCAATTTCTTTGTGATTAAAGTCACCCACAGTCAGTAGCTTTGCCCGGCTCACATGAACCTTTCTGGCCGCTTCAGACAGTGTGTCAATCATCGCTCTGTTACTCTCATCATTCTTTTGCCTTACTTCCTGCTTTTCTGTGGTGGGTTATACATCACTGCAATTACCACCTTGGGACCTCCAGACTGAAGTGTTCCTATTACGTAGTCTCTTGCTTCTCTGCCTCCTCTCTCCAACTCATCAAATCCCATTTTTTTGGATGAGCACTGCCATTCCTCCACCCCATCTGTTTCCTCTGTCTCTCCTCAGGATCTGATATCCCTTTGGAAAGATGGCACCTCTTATCATTCCTGTGAGCTTGGGTTCAGTGAGAGCTATGATGTCCCGTGATGCCTCTTTGATTCTTTTATGCCACTCCTTCCACTTATTCGCTATTCCATCAGCATTGGTGTACCATACCTTTATCTTTCCAACACTGTATTCTGGGGGGTCTGTGAGGGTGGGGCGCCTGGTAGTGTGCTGTGGGATTCTACAGCATATTGTGGGGTGGAGGTTGTAATTGTGGAGTGTGGTTTGTGTTGGGATAGTATGTTTGGCTGTGGGGTTCTGAGGGTGGTTGTGTGTGTGCTTGTGCTTGTTGCTCTGCTCGTCTCTGGTAGTCCTCTGTTGACTCTGTCCTTGTCTCTCTTCCTATCCCCTTTCGTTTCTGTGTCTTCTCCCTCAGCTGCTGTCATTCTGTTCTTGTTTTGTCGCAGTCTAGGAACACCCTCTTGTATGTTGATGATACCTTCAGCCCTGGTTTCTCTTGCAGGATCCTGTTCTGCACCATTTCTGTCATGAAAATAAATTTGACTGGCATTTTCTTCCCTTCAAGTACCCTCCTATTCTCCAAAAATTTACTATCTCAGTCATATCCTCCTCACCTATTTGTTTGTTGATGTTTTCAATCTCCTGTTTTTCTTTCTACTGTCTTTCATTATGTGTCCTCTCTTGAAGCCCATGAATAAACACTGACTTGTCCCTTTCCTCTTCCCATTGCCTTTCTCTTTGTGTCTCTGGGTCCCATTTGTGCATAGCCATTGTCTTCCTTATTTTTTCCTGTAACTCTTGGTGGCATGGTCATGCCTCTGCATGGGACCTGTCACCTTCTCTACCTTCTCCCTCCTCACTTACTGTTATCCCTGCTCATAACAGCTCTCCCCCTGCGTGGTGGACTGATAGGGCCTTAGTGTAAATCTTGTCTTCTTTCTTCCCACTGGGCTCCTTGTTTAATAGGGATGTACCTACTTCAGATGCCATGTCTCCTCTGGGCAATAGCCCAGAGGAGACATGGCATCTGCAGCATATTTACCTCATATTCTAGGGCCTGTATCCTTGCTTCTCCAGCTTCAGCTTATGAACTCAATTTCTTCTTCTCTGCCTCCATCCTCTTCTCCTTTTCACAGAGAGCTCACCTAGTTTGCTCTCCCACTCTTGTTCCATCTTTTTACAATGCTCCATCTATTCTTCCTTACCAGAATCATCTTTCTCTGATCCCATGAGCCTTTGACTTTCCCTCTGGGCACCCTTTTTTTGTTAGGTTTTTGTAGTGCCTGTATGTGTGCTCTGTGTGTGTACTCACCTAATTGTGGTTGCAGGGGTCGAGACTCAGCTCCTGGCCCCGCCTCTTCACTGATCGCTACTGGGTCCTTCTCTCTCTGCTTCCTGAGCTTTGTCATACCTCTTCTTAAAACTATGCATGGTTCCTGCCTCCACTACTTCACTTGCTAGGCTATTCCACTTGCTGACAACTCTGTGACTGAAGAAATACTTCCTAACGTCCCTGTTACTCGTCTGAGTCTTCAGCTTCCAGTTGTGAGCCCTTGTCCCTGTGTCCCCTCTCTGGAACATCCTATCTCTGTCCACCTTGTCTATTCCCCGTGTACTCACCTATTTGTACTCACCTATTTGTGGTTGCAGGGGTCGAGTGTTAGCTCCTGGCCCCGCCTCTTCACCGGTTGCTACTGGGCCCTCTCTCTCCCCGCTCCATGAGCTTTATCAAACCTCGTCTTAAAACTGTGTATGGTTCCTGCCTCCACTACGTCATTTTCTAGGCTATTCCACTGCCTTACAACTCTATGACTGAAGAAATACTTCCTACTATCTCTCTGACTCATTTGTGTCTTCAACTTCCAATTGTGGCCTCTTGTTTCTGTGTCCCCTCCCTGGAACATCCTGTCTTTGTCCACCTTGTCTATTCCACGCAGTATTTTATATGTCGTTATCATGTCTCCCCTGACCCTCCTGTCCTCCAGTGTCATCAGGCCGATTTCCCTTAATCTTTCTTCATAGGACATTCCCCTTAGTTCTGGAACTAACCTTGTCGCAAACCTTTGTACTTTCTCTAGTTTCTTGACGTGCTTTATCAAGTGCGGGTTCCAAACAGGTGCTGCATACTCCAGTATGGGCCCTGACATACACGGTGTACAGTGTCTTGAATGATTCCTTACTAAGGTATCGGAATGCTGTTCTCAGGTTTGCCAGGCGCCCATATGCTGCAGCAGTTATCTGATTGATGTGTGCTTCCGGAGACATGCTCGGTGTTATACTCACCCCAAGGTCTTTCTCCTTGAGTGAGGTTTGCAGTCTTTGGCCACCTAGCCTATACTCTGTCTGTGGTCTTCTGTGCCCTTCCCCTATCTTCATGACTTTGCATTTGGCAGGATTAAATTCGACAAACCATTTGCTGGACCAGGTGTCTAGTCTGTCCAGGTCTCTTTGAAGTCCTGCCTGGTCCTCATCAGATTTAATTCTCCTCATTAACTTCACATCATCTGCTAACAGGGACACTTCTGAGTCTAACCCTTCCATCATGTCGTTCACATATACCAAAAATAGCACTGGTCCTAGGACCGACCCCTGTGGTACCCCGCTCGTCACAGGTGCCCACTGTGATACATCATTACGTACCATGACTCGTTGTTGCCTCCCTGTCAGGTATTCTCTGATCCATTGCAGTGCTTTCCTGTTATATGCGCCTGATGCTCTAGCTTCTGCACTAATCTCTTGTGAGGAAACTGTGTAAAAGGGCCCTTCTTGCAGTCCAAGAAGATGCAATCAAAACCCCCACCCTCTCTCTCGTGTCTTACTTCTGTTTTTTTATCAAAAAACTCCAGAAGGTTTGTGACACAAGATTTGCCTTCCGTGAACCCGTGTGGTTGGCATTTATACTCTTGTTCCGTTCCAGGTGCTCCCCCAACTCTTCTCCTGATAATCTTCTCCATAATTTTGGCCATACTATACACGTCAGTGACACAGGTCTATAGTTTAGTCCCTCTTTTCCTGTCTCCTTTTTTAAAATGGGAACTACATTTGCCTTCTTCCATACCTCAGGTAGTTGCCAGTTTCCAGGGACGTGTTGAAGATTGTGGTAAGTGGCACGCACAACATATCTGTTTCCCTCTCTAAGGACCCATGGGGAGATGTTGTCCGGTCCCATTGCTTTGAGGTATCGTGTCCCTTAGCAGTTTCTTCACCTCCTCCTCATCTGTATGTATGTCGTCCAACACTTGTTGGTGTATTCCTTGCTGGTGTCCCATCTGGTCTGTTCCCCAGAGTCCTTCCCGTCTCTACTGTAAATACTTCCTTAAATCTCGTGTTGAGTCCTCACATACCTCTTGTCGTTTCTTGTGAGTTCTCCCCCTTTTTTCCCTCACCCTTTCCCGGCCCTTTGACTGTTGTCTTCCTCCTAATGGGCATACAGCATTTGGGTCGTTTTGATTTCGATGCCATGTTTTTCAACTGTTGGGGGCCCCCCTCCTTTTTCTGGGCATACTCGTTTTGGCCTTCTATAATCTCCTTTTTTCCCTGGTCCATGCCCCCTGTACCTTTTCCATTCTCGTTGACTTAGTTTTTTTAAACCCCTTGGGAAAAAAACCCCAAGGGATGTTTGGTTTTCCTTTATTTTTTTTCCCATGGGAAAAAAACTTCCTCTGCCTCCTTGCATTTTTTGCCACATATTCCATCATCCGTTTATGTTTTTTACCATTTCTCTGCCCCACTGAACCCCTGCGGGAATTTTCTATACTGTGTACCCCCCCTTTTATTTTTTGGCCGCCCCATTCGTTCCTGTTCCCTTCTCCACTTGTAATCATATTGTCAAACTCAAACCCGTGATCGCTAGCCCAAAGGGGGCCCTCTGTAAGTGATGCCCTCATGTCTGAATGCTCAGGGTGAAACAAGACCCCAGTCTTGGGGTTCCTCCCTCTCTTTTGGGTTGTGCCCCTGACTTTGATGCATGAGGTTTTCAAGCCACATCTATCTCTTGGCTCTCCATTTTTCGGGCCCCCCTGTGGCCCCCGGTTTCCCGTCGATCCCCCCTGTGGTTGAAATCGCCCATTACCAGAAATTTTGCCTTGTGAGTGAGCTCTTCTTGCCCCCTCAGCCGTGTGTCCCCCATCACCCTTTTTTTTCTTTTATCCTTTTGGCCCCTGCATTTCTGTGGGGGGTTTATACATCACCCCAAATGACTACTTTATGTTCCCCAAAAATGAATTGTCCCTAAAAGTGTCTCTTTCTAAAATCGTCCATGCCTTCCTTTCCTAAAACCCCCATTGGGTTTTAGGCAGGCCCCCCCCCCCCCCTTATCCTTCTATTTTTCCTCAGGATTGTTTTCCTTTTGGGGGAAGATTGTGTCGTTTTTGTTCGCGGTTTTTTTTCTGTGATTTATGTGTTGGGGATTTTTTCCCCGATTTTTTCTTTC
The DNA here is from genome assembly GCF_026875155.1 of Cherax quadricarinatus. Taxonomy (NCBI): domain Eukaryota; kingdom Metazoa; phylum Arthropoda; class Malacostraca; order Decapoda; family Parastacidae; genus Cherax; species Cherax quadricarinatus. The sequence goes on from NC_069404.1 coordinate 71,439,677, forward strand.
CCACTCCCCATGTTTACGTTTTTTCCACTGCTTTGTGTCCCAAACCTTCAGTTTCTTTTTTTAAATTGTGGTCAGCAAGAATTTGGGGTTGGGGGGGGAGCGAGAGCCTTGGTGGGGGTTTTAATGGGGTGGGGGTTTGTGGTGGGGTTTGTGTTTGATGGGGGTGGGGTCGAATCCCCAAAGGGGGACAGCTTTTGGGGGTGGGGTTTGTGAAGGGGGGGTGGTGGCGAGGGAACAGGAGTGGTTTTGGAAAGGTTGCCATTGGGTTTGGGGAAGTCGGGGTTGGAGTTTTTTTGGTGGGAGATTTTGTGGGGTGTGTTTCCCCCTTCCTCCTGTGTCGGGGCCCTGCTCATATTCGTCATTGCTTCTCGTTCCCCCTTTGCTCTCTGTACCCCTCTTTCAGTTTTCCCTTTTCTTCTTGTGTTTGTCGCGGTGGGGGTATACCCTTGGTACCCCTCTTTCCCCTCAGTCTTGCTTTTCCCTTGCGAACCCTGGTTCGAATTGATTTTTCCCTTGAAAGTTACTCTGACAGGCCGACCTTCCCCACCCCAAAACCACCCAATTCCTAAAAATTTTTGTACCTGGGTCATATCCCCCTCCCATTGTTTTCATGATCCTTCAATCATTTTTTCTTTCCCTTTTTTATTTCTTAAAGTTGTCCCCCTGGGTTTTTGGGAGCCCGTAACAAAAACTGCCTGTCCTTTCCTCCTCCCACGATCCCCCATCTGCTTCCTTGGGCATTTTTTTTCCCTTCCCTTGCATGTTTTGCCTTCGTCCCTGTTACTGAAACTTTATTCTCTGAACTGTCTTACCGCCCAGCTGTCCTTGCTACTCATTTGGCTGTTAGAATCTCTGCTATAGCATACCTTCATTTGTTTCGGACCTGTCGTTTGATCTTAGTGTGCTATCTTTTTTCCCCTGGCCCCCTGGGTTGATGGGGGCCTTTCGGACGGCATGTCCCCGTTGTTGCTTCCCGTCCCTTTTGCCCCGATTTGAATTTTTAAAGTCACTCTAATTGTTTTGTTCTCTAATTGTTTCAGGCTTTGCATTTTCTTTTCCCCAAGCACTTTTCCCTAGCTTCTGGCTAAGCCCTGACTTCCCTTCCTGCACTTTAGTATCCCCCTCCTTTTTTTAAAGCTCTAATTTCCCTTTCCCCACTTTTCCTCCCTTTTTTGGGCTCTAACCCCCAGTCTTTCCCCCCGGTTCGTTACAGATCTCGGTTTTTTCGTCCTCTAAGGCCCCCTTTTTTTTTTTTTTTTTTTTTTATTACCACAGCAGAAAGGGTAGGGAGGGGAGAGGGTGCGAGGGGGGGAGGGGGAAAAAGGGGGAGAAAGAGGGAGAGAGGGAGGAGAAAAGGGTAGGAAAGAGGGGGAAAAGAGGAGAGAGTATGGGGGGGGGAGGGTAAACCCCAAGGGGGAAAAGAGAAAAAAAGTGAGGGGGGAGGAAGGGAAGAGGGGAGAGGGAGGAAAGAGAGAGAGAGGGAGAAAGGGGGCGAGGGAAAAGGAAATGGAGGAAAAATGGAGAGATGGGGAGAGAAGCCTATAGAGAGGGGAGGAGGGTGAGGATAGTTTTATGGGAGTGAGGGGGGGAGGGGAGAGAGGGGAGGGAGAGAGAGAGGGGAGAAAAGGGGCGTGTGTGGGGTTTGTTGTTTGTGTGTGTGTGTGTGTGTGTGTGTGTGTGTGTGTGTGTGTTTTTTGTGTGTGTGTGTGTGTGTTTTTGTTTGTGTGTGTGTGTGTGTGTGTGTACTCCCCCTTTTGTACTCACCTATTTGTGGTTGCAGGGGTCGAGCCCTAGCTCGGGCCCCCCCTCTTCACCGGTTGTTTGGACCCTCCTCTCCCGCTCCATGGCTTTATAAAAAACCCTTTTTAAAAATTGGTAGGGGTTCCTCCCTCCATACGTCTTTTCTGGTTTTCCCCACTCCCTTTAAAATTATGACTGAAAATATTCCCTACTTTTTCTCTGATCATTTGTGTTTAACTTCCAATTGGGGCCTTTGTTTCTGTGTCCCCCCCCGGAACTTTCCTGCCCTTGTTCCCCCTTGTTTTTCCAAAGCAGTATTTTTTTTTTGCGTTATCTTTTTCCCCCTGCCCTCTGTCCCCCAGTTGTCGGGCCCGTTTTTCCCTTTAATCTTTCTTCTTTGGAAATTTCCCCCTTAGCTTGGAACAAACCCTTGTTGCAAACCTTTGTTTTTCTCTATTTTCTTGACGGCTTTACCCAACCTTTTGGGGTTCCAAACAGGGGGTGCTACTCCAGTAGGGGCCCAAAATACAGGGTTTGTACATTTTGTCTTGAAAGATTCCTTTACTAAGGTGCGGAATGTTTTCTCGGGGTTTGCCAGGCCCCCCAAAATGTGCAGCTTTATTCTGTTGGGTTGTGTGCTTCCGGGGGACATGTGGGGTGTTATACTCCCCCCAAGATCTTTCTCCTTGAGTGAGGTTTGCAGTTTTTTGGCCACCTAGCCTTTTTATTGTCTGTGGTTTTTGGCCCCTTCCCCCATCTTAGGGCTTTGATTTTGGGAGGATTTAAAATTTGGGGAAAAAAATTTGTGGAAAAGGTGTCCAGTTTTTGTCCAGGTCTCTTTGAAGTCCCGCCGGGGCTTTTCAGTTTTTTTTCTCCTCATTAATTTTTAACATCTGCCAAAAGGGGGGAAATTCTGAGTCTAAACCCCTTGTCATGTCGGTTTAATATACCAAAAATAGCACTGGTCCTAAGGGGCCGACCCCCGTGGGGACCCCCCCGTCCCCGGATCACTGTGATTCATTTCGTCATGACCGTTGTTGCCTCCCTGTCAGGTATTCTTTGATCATTGCGTGCCCTTCCTGTTATATCGCCTGATGCTCTAGCCCTTTTGCAAATCTTTGTGAGGAAAATGTGTTTAAAGGCCTTCCCTTTCAGTCCAAGAAAATGCAAAACACCCCCCCCCTCCCTTTTGGGGTCTTTCTTTGTTATTTTTTTCATAAAATCCAGAAGGTTTGTGACACAGGATTTTCCTTCCCTGAATCCCTGTGGTTGGGGATTTTTTATTGTTCCCTTCCCGGTGCTTCCCCCCTTCCTCCTGAATCTTTTTCCCTAATTTTGAAAACTATACCCCGTCAAAGAACGGTCTATAGTTTTGTGCCCCTTTTCTGTCTCCTTTTTTGAAAATGGGGGAACTACATTTGCCGTCTTCCCTACCTCAAGGGGGTTGGGGCCCCGGTTTTCCGGGTTTTGTTTGAAGATTGTGGTAAAATGGGACGCAAACATATCTGCTCCTCTTAAGGGGCCCATGGAGAGTGTTGTCCGGGCCCATTGCCTTTGAGGGATCGATGTCCCTTGGGAGGGTTTTCACCTCCTCCCCTTCCCGTAAAGTATGTCGGGCCAAAACTTGTTGGTGTTCCTTGTTTGGGGTCCCCCTTTTGGTCTGTCCCCCGATTCCTTCCTGTTTTTATGTAAATTCTTTCCCTTTAAAAATTTGTTTTTGGCTCCTCACAACCCCTTGAAAAATTTCTTGTGAGTTTGTGGTGGGGTTTTGTGTGTGCATGGGTGTTTTTGTGGTGAGTGGTAGAGAAAGAAGTGGAGATGCGAGGGGTAGGAAAACGAGAGAGAGAGGTATAGGGGAAAGAGGGATAAAAAGGTGGGGGGGGTGGGAGAGGGGTGGAAAAAAAAGGAAAAAAGATTTTGGGGAAAGAAGGGTAAGGGGGAAGAGAGAGGAGAGGTGCCCGGGGGAGGGAAAAATGGTAAAGGAATTTAAAAGGGGGGTGGGGGGGGTTTGGGGGGAGTTTTAAGGGGGGGAAGTAAAATGGGGAGAGAGGGGGGAAAGAAAGGGAGGGGGACAGGGAGAGATTTGGGAGATAGGAAAAAAAGTGGGAGAGGGCAGAGGGGGAGAAAGGGGGGGAAAAGGGAAAGGGGGGGGTGGAAGGGGAAAAAAGGGGAGGGGGAAAGGGGGAAAGGGGGAGAGAGGAAAAAAGAGGGGAAAAGAGAGGTGTAGGGGAAAAGGGAAAGGGGTTGGGGGACTTTTCAAACCACTGTGGGGGTGATTTGGCCGGGATGAATGTATATGTATGTATGTGGGGACGTGTGTCCTTGTGTGTGTGGTGTTTTGAATGGTTTTGTTGGGTGTGTAGTGTGTTCCCGTGGGTTTTGGTACCCCGGGGGGGTTCCGGAGGGAAATTTCCCGGGGTCAACGCCCCCCCGGGCCCCGGCCATGACCCGGTCCCTTTTGGATCAGGGCCCCGATCAAAATGGGCTGTTTTCTGTGGGCCCCCGCCAGTTTCCCACGTACGAGCCCAGCCCCGGGTGGTCCCGGGACCCACTTTTTGGGGTTTCCCCCCCAAGGGTCTCTCTTGTGGGCTCTTGTGGGGTTGGGGTGGGAGTGTGTGTGTGTGTGTGTGTGTTTTGTGTGTGTGTTGTGTTTACTAAATAATTGTTGGGGTTTCAGGGGGTCGCGATTTAGCTCCTGGGGCCCCCCCTCTTAAGGGTGATTTAGGTTCCTCTCTTCCCTTTCTTTTTGAGTTTATTATACCTCATCTTTAAAACTTTGTTTTGGGCCCCGCCTTCCCCTACCTCACTTATATGCCCAAATTTTCCCCTTTGACTACTTTTGACTGGAAAAAATACTTGTAACATTTCCCCTTTTATTCTTTGGGTCTTCAATTTCCATTGTGGGCCCCTTTTTTTCTGGTCCCTCTCTGGAAAATCCGTTTGTCCCTTGTCTATACCCCGCGGCCGTTTTCCCCCGCCCCTTTTTTCGTAAGACATTACCTGGAGCTCCGGAACTAAACTTGTTGCAAACCTTTGCACTTTCTCTAATTTCTTGATGTGCGTTTGTGTGTGTACTCACCTATTTGTACTCACCTATTTGTGGTTGCAGGGGTCGAGTCATAGCTCCTGGCCCGCCTCTTCGCTGATTGCTACTAGGTCCTCTCTCTCCCTACCCCATGAGCTTTACCATACCTCGCCTTAATTAAAACTATGTATCGTTCCCGCCTCCACTACGTCACTTTCTAGGCTATTCCACGGTCTGACTACTCTATGATTGAAGAAATACTTCCTAACATCCCTTTGATTCATCTGAGTCTTCAACTTCCAATTGTGACCTCTTGTGTCTGTGTCCCCTCTCTGGAACATCCCGTCTTTGTCCACCTTGTCTATTCCGTGCAGTATTTTATATGTCGTTATCATGTCTCCCCTGACCCTCCTGTCCTCCAGTGTCGTCAGGCCCATTTCCCTCAACCTTTCTTCGTAGGACAATCCCCGTAGCTCTGGGACTAGCCTTGTTGCAAATCTTTGCACTTTCTCTAATTTCTTGACGTGCTTGACTAGGTGTGGATTCCACATGGTGCTGCATACTCCAGTATGGGCCTGACGTAAATGGTTACAAGGTCTTGAACGAATCCTTACTGAGGTATCGGAACGCTATCCGTAGGTTTGCCAGGCGTCCGTAGCTGCAGCAGTTATCTGATTGATGTGCGCCTCATGAGATATGCTCGGTGTTATACTCACCCCAGATCTTTTTCCTTGAGTGAGGTTTGCAGTCTTTGGCCAATCTAAACTATATTGTGTCTGCGGTCTTCTTTGCCTTCCCCAATCTTCATGACTTTGCATTTGGCAGGGTTAACTCAAGGGCCCAGTTGCTGGACCAGGCTTGTAGCCTGCCCAGGTCTCTTTGTAGCCCTGCCTGACCCTCATCCGATTTGATTCTTCTCATTAATTTACATCATCTGCAAACAAGGACACTTCTGAGTCAAATCCCTTCTGTTATGTCGTTCACATATACCAAGAACAGCACAGGTCCAGGACTGACCCCTGTGGAACCCCGCTTGTCACAAGTGCCCACTCTGACACCTCGTCACGTACCATGACTCGTTGTTGCCTCCCTGTCAGGTATTCTTCCTGATCCTTTGCAGTGCCTTTCCTGTTATGTGTGCCTAAACCCCTCTAGCTTTTGCAGCAACCTCTTGTGAGGGACTGTGTCGAAGGCCTTCTTGCAGTCCAAAAAAATGCAGTCGATCCCCCCCTCTCTCTCTTGTTTTACTTCTGTCCCTTGTCATAAAACTCTAGTAGGTTTGTGACACAGGTTTTTTTTTCCCTTCCCTGAAACCGTGCTGGTTGTCAATTATACATTTGTTTCTTTCCGGGTGCTCCACCCACTCTCCTCCTGATGATCTTCTCCATGACCTTGCTACTATACACGTTAGTGATACAGGTCGGGTAGTTTAGTGCCTCATGTCTGTCTCCCTTTTTAAAAACTGGGACTACATTTGCCACCCTTCCATACCTCAGGGAGTTCCCCAGTTTCAAATGATGGTTGAAGTCTTTGTTAATTGCACACACATATCTTGCTCCTTCTTTAAGGCCCCAGGGAGAGATGTTGTCTGGTCCCACCGCCTTTGAGGTGTTCGCATGCAGCTTCTTCACTTCCTCCTTGGTTATATGTACCTCATCCACCAACTTGCTGGTTTTACCCCCCTGTTCTGATTTCCTGGAGTCCTACTGGTTTCCATTGTAAATACTTCTTTAAATCTCGTGTTGAGCTCCTCACATACCTCTCGGTCGTTTCTTGTGAATTCCCCATCACCCTTCCTTAGTCTGATTACTGGTCCCTTTACTGTGTTTTCCTCCTGATGTGGCTGTACAACAGCTTGGGTCAGTCTTGACTTTCGATGCTATGTCATTTTCATATTGTCGCTGAGCCCCTTCTTATTGTGCATATTCGTTTCTGGCTCTTCGGCTAATCTCTTTATTTTCCTGAGTTCTCTGTCTTCTGTACCTTTCCATTCTCTAGTACACCTAGTTTTGCCTCCCTACACCTTTGGGTGAACCAAGGACTCGTTCTGTTCTTCCCATTATTTCTGTTTCCCTTGGGAACAAAACCCCTCCTCTGCCTCCTTGCATTTTGTTGCCACATAGTCATCTTTCTTGTACTGGTTTTCCTGTCAGTTCCCTCTCCCACTGAATGTTTTGAAGGAGTTCCTCATGCCTGAGTAGTTCCCCTTTTGTAGTTGGTTTTTCCCACCCTATTCCTGCTACTCTCTCCCCTTGGAGCTCAACTATGTAGTTTGAAGCACAGAACCACTGATCACTAGCTCCCAGGGGCCTTTCATACAAGATATCCTCGATGTCTGAACTACTCAAGGTGAATACAAGGTCCAGTCTTGCTGGTTCATCTTCTCCTCTCTCTCTGGTAGTGTCTCTAACATGTTGATGCATGAGGTTTTCCAGTACTACATCCATCATCTTGGCTCTCCATGTTTCGGGACCCCCATGGGGCTCCAGGTTTTCCCAGTCAATCTCCTTGTGATTGAAATCACCCATAACTAGTAACTTTGCTCCCCCCATGTGTGCTCTCCTGGCCACCTCGGCTAGTGTGTCACCATTGCTCTGTTGCTCTCATCGTATTCTTCTCTTGGTCTCCTGCAGTTCTGTGGTGGGTTGTACATTACTGCAATTATCACCTTATGTCCCTCAGACTGGATTGTTCCTACTAAGTGTCTGTGTGTGTGTGTGTGTGTGTGTGTGTGTGTGTGTGTGTGTGTGTGTGTGTGTGTGTGTGTGTGTGTGTGTGTGTGTGTGTGTCTGTGTCTGTGTCTGTGTATATTTAAACCTTCACTAAACTTAAAAAAAATCATCTTCAGAAAATGTTGAGAGAATATACTTATTTATTCAGTCTACGACAGACTACAACACTGGTATAGGACAATAAGTGATGTAACTGACAGGTTCACAAAGCCGAAAATGCTACGTGAAAGTTATCTTAATGACTTGTGTCTGAGTCTGGTAGCTCATGAAGGTGAGATTCTTGTTAGATACCTGTGTAGACACATTTGTGGGTTTGTGCGTAGGCACCTGTGTAAGCACTTGTGAAAGTAACTGTGTAGGCACCTGTGTAGGCACTTGGGAAAGTAACTGTGTAGGCACTTGGGAAAGTAACTGTGCAGGCACCTGTGTAGGCACTTGGGAAAGCAACTGTGTGGACACCTGTGTGGGTACCTGTGTACAAACCTGTCAGAGCACCTATGTAAAAACCTGTGTGGACACCTGTGTAAGCGCCTGCGTAGGCACCTTAGTATGGATCTGTGTAGGCATATTTGTAGGTACACGTGTAGACATCTGTGAAGCCACCGGTGTAGACATGTGTAGATGCATGTGCAGACACATGTGTAGATATCTGTGTATGCAGATGTAGTATACACAAACTCTGCAAAAACCTTCGACAAGTGTGATCATGGTGTAATAACGCACAAAATGCTCCATAAAGGAATAACAGGAAAAGTGGATCTCGTTACCCGCCAGGCAAGCAGGAGCAACTCCAGTTTATAAACACCTTTTATAGTCTTTGAAGGAGGTTTCAGTTTGTCATTGAGGTGATCGGGAGAATATTTGCTGCTGTGACATCTAACCAGTAGAATGCAAAGAGTAAAAATAAGCGAAGCCAAAGGCTGCTGCAGTGAAAAGCTCTGTTCCACAAGGTACAGTACTGGCTCCCAGTGTTGCACAAGGTACAGTACTGGCTCCCAGTGTTCCACAAGGTACAGTACTGGCTCCCAGTGTTGCACAAGGTACAGTACTGGCTCCCAGTGTTCCACAAGGTACAGTACTGGCTCCCAGTGTTCCACAAGGTACAGTACTGGCTCCTAGTGTTCCACAAGGTACAGTACTGGCTCCCAGTGTTCCACAAGGTACAGTACTGGCTCCCAGTGTTCCACAAGGTACAGTACTGGCTCCCAGTGTTCCACAAGGTACAGTACTGGCTCCCAGTGTTCCACAAGGTACAGTACTGGCTCCCAGTGTTCCACAAGGTACAGTACTGGCTCCCAGTGTTCCACAGGTACAGTACTGGCTCCCAGTGTTCCACAAGGTACAGTACTGGCTCCAGTGTTCCACAAGGTACAGTAACTGGCTCCCAGTGTTCCACAAGGTACAGTACTGGCTCCCAGGTTTCCACAAGGTACAGTACTGGCTCCCATGTTCCACAAGGTACAGTACTGGCTCCAGTGTTGCACAAGGTACAGTACTGGCTCCCAGTGTTACACAAGGTACAGTACTGGCTCCCAGTGTTCCACAAGGTACAGTACTGGCTCCCAGTGTTCCACAATATAGAGTACTGGCTCCCAGTGTTGCACAAGGTACAGTACTGGCTCCCAGTGTTGCACAAGGTACAGTACTGCTCCCAGTGTTGCACAAGGTACAGTACTGGCTCCCAGTGTTGCACAAGGTACAGTACTGGCTCCCAGTGTTGCACAAGGTACAGTACTGGCTCCCAGTGTTGCACAAGGTACAGTACTGCTCCCAGTGTTGCACAAGGTACAGTACTGGATCCCAGTGTTGCACAAGGTACAGTACTGGCTCCCAGTGTTACACAAAGTACAGTACTGGCTCCCAGTGTTCCACAAGGTACAGTACTGGCTCCCAGTGTTCCACAATGTACAGTACTGGCTCCCAGTGTTCCACAAGGTACAGTGCTGGCTCCCAGAGTTCCACAAGGTACAGTACTGGCTCCCAGTGTTCCACAATACACAGTACTGGCTCCCAGTGTTCCACAAGGTACTGTACTGGCTCCCAGAGTTGCACAAGGTACAGTACTGGGTCCCAGTGTTGCACAAGGTACAGTACTAGCTCCCAGTGTTCCACAGGGTACAGTTCTGGCTCCCAGTGTTCCACAATGTACAGTACTGGCTCCCAGTGTTCCACAAGGTACAGTGCTGGCTCCCAGAGTTCCACAAGGTACAGTACTGGCTCCCAGTGTTCCACAATACACAGTACTGGCTCCCAGTGTTCCACAAGGTACTGTACTGGCTCCCAGAGTTCCACAAGGTACAGTACTGGCTCCCAGTGTTCCACAAGGTACTGTACTGGCTCCCAAAGTTGCACAAGGTACAGTACTGGCTCCCAGTGTTCCACAAGGTGCAGTACTGGCTCCCAGTGTTCCACAATATACAGTACTGGCTCCCAGTGTTCCACAAGGTACAGTACTGGCTCCCAGTGTTGCACAAGGTACAGTACTTGCTCCCAGTGTTGCACAAGGTACAGTACTTGCTCCCAGTGTTCCACAAGGTACAGTACCGGCTCCCAGTGTTGCACAAGGTACAGTACTTGCTCCCAGTGTTCCACAAGGTACAGTACTGGCTTCCAGTGTTCCACAATGTACAGTACTGGCTCCCAGTGTTCCACAAGGTACAGCGCTGGCTCCCAGTGTTCCACAAGGTACAGTACTTGCTCCCAGTGTTCCACAAGGTACAGTACTGGCTCCCAGTGTTGCACAAGGTACAGTACTGGCTCCCAGTGTTGCACAAGGTACAGTACTGGCTCCCAGTGTTGACACATAGGTACAGTACTGGTCCCAGTGTTGTACAAGGTACAGTATGGCTCCAGTGTTGCACAAGGTACGGTACTGGCTCCCAGTGTTGCACAAGGTACAGTACTGGCTCCCAGTGTTTGCACAAGGTACAGTACTGGTCCATTGTTGCACAAGGTACAGTACTGGCTCCCAGTGTTGCACAAGGTACGGTACTGGCTCCCAGTGTTGCACAAGGTACGGTACTGGCTCCCAGTGTTGCACAAGGTACAGTACTGGCTCCCAGTGTTGCACAAGGTACAGTACTGGCTCCCATTGTTGCACAAGGTACAGTACTGGCTCCCAGTGTTGCACAAGGTACAGTACTGGCTCCCAGTGTTGCACAAGGTACAGTACTGGCTCCCAGTGTTGCACAAGGTACAGTACTGGCTCCCAGTGTTGCACAAGGACAGTACTGGCTGCAAGTGTTCCACAATGTACAGTACTGGCTCCCAGTGTTCCACAAGGTACAGTACTGGCTCCCAGTGTTGCACAAGGTACAGTACTGGCTCCAGTGTTGCACAAGGTACAGTACTGCCTCCCAGTGTTGTACAAGGTACAGTACTGGCTCCCATGTTCCACAAGGTACAGTACTGTCTCCCAGTGTTCCACAAGGTACAGTACTGGCTCCAAGTGTTCCACAAGGTACAGTACTGTCTCCCAGTGTTCCACAAGGTACAGTACTGGCTCCCAGTGTTGCACAAGGTACTGTACTGGCTCCCAGTGTTCCACAAGGTACAGTACTGGCTCCCAGTGTTGCACAAGGTACAGTACTGGCTCCCAGTGTTTCACAAGGTACAGTACTGGCTGCAAGTGTTCCACAATGTACAGTACTGGCTCCCAGTTTGCACAAGGTACAGTACTGTCTCCCAGTGTTCCACAAGGTACAGTACTGGCTCCCAGTGTTGCACAAGGTACAGTACTGGCTCCCAGTGTTCCACTAGGTACAGTACTGTCTCCCAGTGTTTCACAAGGTACAGTATGGCTCCCAGTGTTGCACAAGGTACGGTACTGGCTCCAGTGTTCCAACAATGTACAGTACTGGCTCCAGTGTTCCACAAGGTACAGTACTGGCTCCAGTGTTGCACAGGTACAGTATGGCTGCAAGTGTTCCACAAGGTACAGTACTGGCTCCCAGTTTGCACAAGGCACAGTACTGTCTCCCAGTGTTCCACAAGGTACAGTACTGGCTCCCAGTGTTCCACAAGGTACAGTACTGGCTCCCAGTGTTCCACAAGGTACAGTACTGGCTCCCAGTGTTCCACAAGGTACAGTACTTGCTCCCAGTGTTCCACAAGGTACAGTACTGGTCCCAGTGTTTCACAAGGTACGGTACTGGCTCCCAGTGTTGCACAAGGTACAGTACTGGCTCCCAGTGTTCCACAAGGTACAGTACTGGCTCCCAGTGTTGCACAAGGTACAGTACTGGCTCCCAGTGTTGCACAAGGTACGGTACTGGCTCCCAGTGTTGCACAAGGTACAGTAACTGGCTCCCAGTGTTGCACAAGGTACATACGGGCTCCCATGTTGCACAAGGTACAGTACTGGCTCCCAGTGTTGCACAAGGTACGGTACTGGCTCCCAGTGTTGCACAAGGTACGGTACTGGCTCCCAGTGTTGCACAAGGTACAGTACTGGCTCCCAGTGTTGCACAAGGTACAGTACTGGCTCCCATTGTTGCACAAGGTACAGTACTGGCTCCCAGTGTTGCACAAGGTACAGTACTGGCTCCCAGTGTTGCACAAGGTACAGTACTGGCTCCCAGTGTTGCACAAGGTACAGTACTGGCTCCCAGTGTTGCACAAGGTACAGTACTGGCTGCAAGTGTTCCACAATGTACAGTACTGGCTCCCAGTGTTCCACAAGGTACAGTACTGGCTCCCAGTGTTGCACAAGGTACAGTACTGGCTCCCAGTGTTGCACAAGGTACAGTACTGCCTCCCAGTGTTGTACAAGGTACAGTTCTGGCTCCCATTGTTCCACAAGGTACAGTACTGTCTCCCAGTGTTCCACAAGGTACAGTACTGGCTCCAAGTGTTCCACAAGGTACAGTACTGTCTCCCAGTGTTCCACAAGGTACAGTACTGGCTCCCAGTGTTGCACAAGGTACTGTACTGGCTCCCAGTGTTCCACAAGGTACAGTACTGGCTCCCAGTGTTGCACAAGGTACAGTACTGGCTCCCAGTGTTTCACAAGGTACAGTACTGGCTGCAAGTGTTCCACAATGTACAGTACTGGCTCCCAGTTTGCACAAGGTACAGTACTGCCTCCCAGTGTTCCACAAGGTACAGTACTGGCTCCCAGTGTTGCACAAGGTACAGTACTGGCTCCCAGTGTTCCACAAGGTACAGTACTGTCTCCCAGTGTTTCACAAGGTACAGTACTGGCTCCCAGTGTTGCACAAGGTACGGTACTGGCTCCCAGTGTTCCACAATGTACAGTACTGGCTCCCAGTGTTCCACAAGGTACAGTACTGGCTCCCAGTGTTGCACAAGGTACAGTACTGGCTGCAAGTGTTCCACAAGGTACAGTACTGGCTCCCAGTTTGCACAAGGCACAGTACTGTCTCCCAGTGTTCCACAAGGTACAGTACTGGCTCCCAGTTTTTCCACAATGTACAGTACTGGCTCCAGTGTTCCACAAGGTACAGTACTGGCTCCCAGTGTTCCACAAGGTACAGTACTTGCTCCCAGTGTTCCACAAGGTACAGTACTGGTCCCAGTGTTGCACAAGGTACGGTACTGGCTCCCAGTGTTGCACAAGGTACAGTACTGGCTCCCAGTGTTCCACAAGGTACAGTACTGGCTCCCAGTGTTGCACAAGGTACAGTACTGGCTCCCAGTGTTGCACAAGGTACGGTACTGGCTCCCAGTGTTGCACAAGGTACAGTACTGGCTCCCTGTGTTCCACAAGGTACAGTACTGGCTCCCAGTGTTCCACAAGGTACAGTACTGGCTCCCAGTGTTCCACAAGGTACAGTACTGGCTCCCAGTGTTCCACAAGGTACAATATTTTCTCCAGTCATTCTGCTCATACTTGTACCTGACATAGACGGTAATGTAAATTATAGATTTGCGTCTTCCTTTGCAGGCGATACTAGAATTTGCATGAGGGTGTCGACCATTGAGAACACAGCAGATCTCCAAGCAGATAGAAGTCAAGTTTTCCACTCGGCCGCAAAAAAAAAACAATGTGATGTTTAGTGAGAAAAATTTAAGTTGCTCCATTATGGAAAACTTGAGGAAATAAAAGTTAAAACGGAGTGTAAAACAAATCCTAACCACATAAAAGAGCGGAAAAACTAATATAAAGGACTTTAATGTGATAAGGTAGGATGATTTCACTTCAAGGATCTCAACAGTGTCATAATTACAACTACGTGGAAAATGATAGGAAGGATAATGAGAACCTTCAAAACAAGGGATACCAAGCCAGCGATAATCCTCTTACAGTCACTTGTTCCCTCACAACTTGTTCTGTACACTAACAGCCCCCTGCAAGGTAGGCGAAATTGCTGATACGGAGAATATATAGAGAACCCTCACTGCATGCTTGATTACTGGGACCGTTTGAAGTCCCTTGACCTCTACTCCTTGGAACGCAGAGAAGAAAGATACATCATAATTTGCACCTGCAAAACCATAGAGGTACTGATCCCAAATCTACACACACAAATCTCTCCCTCCGAAGGCAAAAGACTTGGCAGACGGTGCAACATACCCCAGTAAAATGCAAGGGTGCCGTGAAAACACCGATAGAAAATGCAGTAAGTGTAAGGGGCTCAAGACTGTTCAACAGTCTCCCATCATGCCAATAGACTCCTGGCTATCTTCAAGAAGGAACTCGATAGATTCCTAAAGTCAGTACCTAATCAGCTGGGCTGTGGTTCAAACATTGGATTGCGTGCGGCTAGCAGTAACTGCCTAGTTGATCAGGACCTGATCCACAGGAAGAACTGGTTATGGACCGGGCTGGGGCGCCGTTGACGTTCGGAACTCACCAGGTATGCGAATGTGCAGACATATCTATAAACATCTATGTAGACACCTGTTTAAGCGCATGTTTTAGACACCTGCATAAACATGTGCAGACCCTGTTTAACCATATGTGTCGGTACCTGTGTAGGTAGCTCTCTTGGTACATTTGTATGCACCTGTGTAGGTACATATGTAGACACCTGTGTAGGCATCTGCATAGGCAGTTGAGACACCAACAGCCTGGTGGATCCGGCACATTATTGATACATTCACAGGGCGAACGCTAAAGTCACTGTGGTAATACAGCGGTTGGGGAATGGTAAGCTATGAGGTTTGATCCGAGGAAGGGAATTATAGCTCCATTCCCAGCATCGAGGCGCGTAGAGGAGGTAGTGGCCTAGTTTACTCTCAACACATCTTTCATTCATTCATTATTATTAATTAATTACTATTATTAAATATTCTTCTTCTTTTTCTTCTTCTTCTTCTTCTTCTTCTTCTTCTTCTTCTTCTTCTTCTTATTATTATTATTATTATTATTATTATTATTATTATTATTATTAATATTATAAGAAGACACCAAGAAGGTTCTGCCACACTTGACCACCAGACAAGAGATAAATAATGCAGTTTGGATGACTGACACTTAAACTGGGAGTGTTGTTAGTTTAGTGGTAATACGAGTATAGCAGGTGGTGGAGCAGGCAGGTGGTGGAGCAGGCAGGTGGTGGAGCAAGCTGTGCTTCACCACCTGCCCACACACACATACACACACACACACACACATAGTAGCGACCAGTGAAGAAGCGGAGCCAGGAGCTAGGACTCGACCCCTGCAACCTTAACTAGGTGAGTACACACACTCAGTCATAGAGTAGTCAGGCCGTGGAATAGCCTAGAAAGTGACGTAGTGGAGGCGGGAACCATACATAGTTTTAAGGCGAGGTATGATAAAGCTCATGGGGCAGGGAGAGAGAGGACCTAGTAGCAATCAGCGAAGAGGCGGGGCCAGGAGCTATGAATCGACCCCTGCAACCACAAATAGGTGAGTACATATAGGTGAGTACAGGATGTTCCAGAGAGGGGACACAGAAACAAGGGGTCACAGTTGGAAGTTGAAGACCCAGATGAGTCAAAGGGATGTTAGGAAGTATTTCTTCAGTCATACAGTAGTCAGGAAGTGGAATAGCCTAGCAAGTGAGGTAGTGGAGGCAGGAATCATACATAGCTTTAAGATGAGGTATGATAAAGCTCATGGAGCAGGAGAGAGAGAGAGAGGACCTAGTAGCTCTCGGTGAAGAGGCGGGGCCAGGAGCTGAGTCTCGACCCCTGCAACCAAAATTAGGTGAGTACACACACACATACACGCGCACGGGAAACCAGGATGGTTTTCGGGATGGGAAATCGTGTGTTGTGAATATTCCGGAGTTTAACTAGAGTGACAGAGATGCTGGGTATATTACATCTTCCTTGGTCTTCAGGAAAGTATTTGATACAGCACCACACCAGTGACTATTCCAGATATTAGAAGAGAAGGTAGAGTTTAAAGATAGAATGTTCTAGTGGGCCAGGGAACTGCTGAATGTCAGAAAGTAGAAAGCAACGGTAAGAGATGAGACATCACCTTGGGAGAGAGTAACGAGTAGGGTTCCGCAAGGATCAGAACTGGAACTACTACTTTTCCTAATATATGAGGACGACCCACCAGAGGGTATTGAGTCCTATATGTCTCTGAAACCAGACTAGTACCAGGCCTGCGAAAGATGCACTAAGAGGAGAGGTTGAAGGAACTAAACCTGACCTCCCTGGCGGAGAGGACATGGGTAAACATGATTGAGACTTACAAATTCATCAGAGAAACAGATTGGACATATAGGGAAAGCTCGCTTTAATAAGACCAGGATTGAGGGGGCACATATGAAAGCTTAATATAAATGAGCTAGAGGGAGGTAGGGAAGTATTTCTTTAATCTTGGGATGGTTACAAAGTTAATGATTCGGGTGAGGCAATGGTAGAAGGAACGCAATATACAGCGTATCACGACATGATAAGGACAAGAGGCCAGAGATCAGTAACGGCGATCAGAGTAGTCTAGGAGTTGATTATTTACCTTCTAACACATAAAGATGAATACATATTTACCATGATAATGTTATAATTATTTTTCACAATAAAACATTGAAATACAAATAATTATTAACTAGAAAATATACATTACTGTTTCCGATGTTAGTTGTTATGGTTGAGTGGGACTCCCGAGCAGCTCGCTGTTATGATGCTGGTCATTGATGCTGTCTTGGTGCGCTTATTGTCTTGTTATGTGACGGTAGTTAAGTTCACAGTCCACATGAACACTGACATCAAGGACATTTTAATATATAAAATATGGATTAAAGTTCATTCTGTCACTCTGCACTGGGAGATACACACACACTTGCCCGTAAGTTCTTGCTTAGTGAGGCTCTGAGCCTGGCCAAGTCAGACCAAGAGGTGAGGTTCTGAACTCGGCCAACAGGTCAGACCGAGAGGCGAGGCTCTGAATCCGGAACCATACCGGAAAATGAAGGTTCGAACCCCGAGGCACACCAGAAGTGAAGGCTCTGAATCCGGAGCACAGGTCAGGGAAGACTGCAGCAACCTCGCCAGTCTAAAACAACAACACACTAATACCTGGGAGAATACACTTGACTAACGAGTTTAACAGCCACTCGATCGGTTCCTATTCTTTTTTTTTTTTTTTTTTTTGGAAACTTTGGTTACCAAGGGTTTTTGAGGATCTTGAAAGGATGTTATTATTTTGTATGATGGCTCATGAAAATGTAGAGTCGGATTCAATAGATGTGAAAATTGGGATGCTTTTTTTGTTTGTTGAAGTAATCGGAACAGTAGTAATAGTGACTGAGATACTTCTCCGTTCTTCTCAGCATTGGACTGAAGAAGCCTCTGGCTGGCGAGAGGTTTCCCAGATGTTGCAGTTATCTCATTCAACTTGTCGGTTTTCCAAACCATTTACATCACAACTGTCGTAATCTACCTGGAGGGTATTCCGGGAGTCAACGCCCCCGCGTCCGGTCTATGACCAGGTCTCCCGGTGGATCAGGACTTCATCAGCGAGGGTGTTACTGCCGGCCTCGCTTAGTCCAACAGAAGAACCACAGCCCGGCTGATCCGGCACTGACAATAGGTATCTGTCCAGCTCCCTCTTGAAGACAACCAGGGGTTTATTAGTAATTCCCCCAATGGCTGGTGGGAGGCTATTGAACAGTCTCGGGCCGTGGACACTTATTGTGTTTTCACTGAGGGTATGTTGCATCGTCAGAGAATAAAGAGAAAACTGAATGGGATACGAACATTGGGGGTCATCTAAAACAAGGCCCAACGCTGTAACTACTCAACCACAGCACTTGCAATAGGATGATTTTTTAATTCAGCACGACTATGACATGGTTGTATCAGCGGCACCAACTGTGATCCCGCTATCTTATCGACTGTCCCAGAAACTATCGGGGAACATCTTTTCTCATGCCCTTTAATTAAGGCCAGATAGTTCATGAACTCGAGATAAGTAGTAATGAACAACTGTCAACGAAGAAACAGAATACTGGAGTGCTGGTGGTTAATTCATCCTATTTTAAGATCTGTGGTTGAGAAGTAACAGCGTTGGCCCTGAGTCATACGTGGACTGATGGATCACAGTTCGAGTTCCGTTTCCAGAATTCTCTTTAGTCATATATATATATATATATATATTATATATATATATATATATCGTATATATATATATAAATTAATTATATATATATTATAAATATATAATTTTAAATTATATTATATATATATGTGTGTTGTGTTGTGGGGGTGT